>CM017566.1:3773706-4501271 GCA_007844125.1 Sinonovacula constricta | reverse complement strand
GGGATGTTTCAGGTCGGATTGTTCCTATCTAGACTATGGACAGCTATATAAAGAGACTCCATGTTTCCAGAATGAATAGTGTACTGCATTTATAACGTGTAAATAATATGATTACCTTCCCCTTACTAGTGATGCCATGTCTAGAAATTCCCATTCCACATTGTCATTATCAGTTTGTATCATTTAAGCTTTAAACACCGTGTATTGCAGTTGCCGTTGTAAAATAACACAACTAGAACAATTAGCACTGAACAATATATCATTCATGATCAATGAATAACACATTTCAGTTTATCCGGTTGCTTTATGTCCGCATCAATATGCAGTGTCAGAGAAACCGAACTCTTTCATTGACTTATTGGTGTGAATCAACGTTTATTTTAATTGGATATCGCGTGGTACGAAAGAATAAATAATGAAATCTAGCAGCGTTTTTAGTGGTTGTCTGTTAATATTTACAACCGTCAACTTCAACCCACATGCCTTTAGCAGGTCGGATTGAATTTCAAAATTGATTCAGACTCTTTTCCTTAAATGACTCATCACAAATTTGTTCTTACTTTTCGCTTGGCATACATGTGAAATACCTTTGTTCTGTGCCTTTTCGGAGTTTGGTATATGTTGCAATACTCATAGGACTTTGTCATATATTCTTATTCATGATTACAACAATGTTACTTGTGCAGTGTGGCGGTCGTAAACAATCTCCCCGTGCATGTAATCTATGTTGTCATTTAATTCATCCTATAAGGATTGTTACGTGTATTTCCTTTGATGGACATTGAACTTTGGTTCTTCAATTCCATCTTCACATGAACAGGATACTACAACCATTTTATCGTCTCTGGTCATGTTTGTTCATGATTCAGAAAGTTAATTTTAATTGTGGTCAACCATTTTTGTGTTGTTTTTCAAATCGAAATAATACTATATTCCTTTTCTGAACACTATGTGGACATTATTTTTCGATGACGTCACTACTTTTGTCATAACGTATAGAAAATATCAGCGCATGGACATTTTGTTTTCAAATCGGTCGTTTTTCTTTTCGTTGCTTGCATTTGAGAAACTCGTAAGGAAGTGCGAGGTTAGAGCTCTGTAAAACCGGTTTAAGCACCCCAGTCGGTCCATATTGCCGACTGACCGTTCCAAGGCGGTAACTGTCGGGTTTGCTCTTTTCCTTAAATGACTCATCACAAATTTGTTCTTACTTTTCGCTTGGCATACATGTGAAATACCTTTGTTCTGTGCCTTTTCGGAGTTTGGTATATGTTGCAATACTCATAGGACTTTGTCATATATTCTTATTAATTTGGAGTGTAGAGTGCAGACATTATTTAGCACATTTGAGTTTTATACTTGTGTATCTTGTATCATTATGCGTGATATTTAACAGTGCTAACTTTGCGGAATTGCAACAATGTTTGGTTGAAGGGCCTCATCTTACAAGGAATCTTTTCATAATAAGTTTACTTGTTCTAGAAAGATTTTTATTTAACTTACAATGAATATGAATGATTTAAAACCACCAGAACGCGTCAACCAGTTGAGCGTGTGAGTTGTGACAAAACTTACTTTGTCATGAACCGTTATACGGTTATAACATATAACTTGAATGTTATAACCTGGGGATGGGTGCTTTGTCCGTGTGCTGGTGGTGCTTTACCCTCTATGTGTTCTTGTGCCTGTCGACGCTTATATATCAGTACATATACAGATAGTAAAAGTGATTGTAATAATTAAATATTATGTGCATTGCCTGTAAGTGTTTCGTTCACTCTTCCGTACATTTTTCTAATTACAATTGTTTAATGCAGTTCATGTGTTTCTAGCGAGCATTCTACAATCTGTAGACTTATTATAAAACTTTTTCTTTTTATTCTCATTTATTTCTATAAACATTATAAACATTGATCAAACAAGCGTGTGTTAATTTTATCAATATATTTTCTCCAATGAGAAAACGGTTTTGGCTGCTGAAACTAAATAAATTAATATAAATATTCTAAATAACACAATATTGATTAACGTGCACATGTTTATGAATGGGAACCCATGACTGTGGATATAAGTGTAAAATGATCCAGTGCAGTGTATGTGCTGTTAAAACATACATAGCGCCTCAGTAAAAAAAGACCATAGAATAATTTGTGATAGAAATTGAATCTACAAATTATCAAGGCAATCAATGATTGTTACTTGATCATTTATTTATTTATTTATTTATTTATTTATTTATTTATTTATTTATTTATTTTTTTAGGCACTTCATCACGAGTTTTTTTGGAAGTACTCGTCTAGTTTACAAAGTATGGACCACTTGAATGTATTGACTTGATATCTTCAATTTAATTGACGTTTTAAACTTTTCTGGATCTTATGCTTGAGTGACAAGTATTCCCTTCTGTGATTATAACACCATTGTAATATGCGCACCATGTTTTATGTTAATCATCACCTTTGTATTATTTATACAGAATAAAAAAAAAATTTAAATCTTCTTATTTACAAAACAACTTGGTTTCGTAATTTGAAAAAGAAACAATTGAAAAGCCATGCAAGATGTGGTCATAATCTTAAACAAATATTTGTTTAATAGGTAAATAAGAAAAGGTCCCATTAAAAATTTCCACAGATATTTAAATTTTATCTACCTGTAGACAAAGGCAAACAAGTTTTTTACATATCAGTTTTCAGTAGCTTTAAGCAGGTTCTCATTGAGCCTGTACGAGTTAGTGTGTTCGGTTTTGTTTTGGTCTGAATATTCAGATACTCACAAAATGACAAGAAACAAAAAGAAATTGAAGGTCAATCTTATTTATAGAAATAAAAATGAAATTTATAAAATATTCAACCATCCAGCTTTTGCTGTTAATGTTCAGTACGATTATCACCTGGCTGTCAAGACAGCTACGAAATATGAGCTGTTCGTAAATATACTTTAGTCATTCGTTTAGCAACTTAATTGAAACACATACGTTAAGGTCGTGTTGTTGGTCGTATATCAATAATGTTTCTATGTCTATTACGGTGAAACAAGACTTTTTCAATTTGCTTTAACGTAAGAAGTGTGACCGACTGTCAGACGGAACCTATAAAATTGTACTAGTAACACACTTCGCAACAACGTACAGTTCTGAGCTGTTACCATGTATGCTATATTATATTGGTTTCCAATCTTTGAAAGTCGCTTTTGGCAGTTTAAATTATGACAAGATTCAGTTTCTGGAATCAACGCATGTGAAACCAGAAAAAGGAACTTTATCAGCATATCAAATTTTATTTGACCAATATACTATATACTTATTCTTGAAAAATGCAAGTCTAGTATAAAACTTCACTTCATCAGAAATGTGCGATCCAAAACACAAGGTCTTTATGTGAGTACGTCATGTCACTAGAAGAATGAAATATAGCTCAAAGACACAGAATTTTTTTTTCATATAATGCGATTTAAAGAATACGCAAATGAAATTTAAAATTAAGGCATGCAATGTTTACAGTTATCACACCTCGATCTCCGCAGTTTTTACATGTACTTACTGTAATCACACCTCGATCTCCGCAGTTTTTACATGTACTTACTGTAATCACACCTCGAACTTCGCAGGTTTTACATGTACTAACAGTAATAACACCTCGATTTCCGCAGTTTTTACATGTACTAACTGTAATAACACCTCGATCTTCGCAGTTTGTACATGTACTTACTGTAATAACACCTCGATCTTCGCAGGTTTTACAGGTACTTAGAGTAATAACACCTCGATCTCCGCAGTTTTTACATGTACTTACTGTAATAACACCTCGATCTCCGCAGTTTTTACAAGTACTTAAGATCTTACTAAAGATCCTTTAATTTATACCCCTCATTCCCCGCAGTATTTACCGGTATTTACAGTAGGCCTAACCTACCGTAATTTGCGAAATCACACCTCATTCTCCGCAGTATTTACCGGTACTTACAGTAGGCCTAACCTACCGTAATTTGCGAAATCACACCTCATTCTTCGCAGTATTTACCGGTACTTACAGTAGGCCTAACCTACCGTAATTTGCGAAATCACACCTCATTCCCCGCAGTATTTACCGGTATTTACAGTAGGCCTAACCTACCGTAATTTGCGAAATCACACCTCATTCCCCGCAGTATTTACCGGTAATTACAGTAATCCCACGTCAATCTCAATAAAACATCAAATGTTGACGCCACAATATTAATCTGTATAAAAACATTAATTAGACATATAGTTGACTTTAATGTGTCTTATTATAATAATTCGACTAAAGCCTTATTTAAACATTAGCATTGAACCAATGTTTTATAACTCTTTAGTTTAAATTATTAATCGAGTTTAAGGATTGCGTGAGCCTACTCCAGGTATATCACTGTTTTGTGTTGTTTGCCTATATCTGATCAGGCTTGGCAGCTTATGCTCTCGTGAATGTAACGGGATTTGAGTAACGTACACAAATAACCAGACCAATATTACACATTCCATATCTTTATTGCACTGTCTTACAAGACCAGCTAAACGTTTAATCCAGTTTAAAAATAAAGATGTACATTTATCATGTTGTTCAAACTACGTACATGTTAATTAACACTAAAACGCTAAAATATTCAAGAATAGATTAAAAATGCATAGATTATATCGTGACATATCGTTGGTATTAGTATGTCTATGTTTATGTCTACAGAGGTACATGTACAGATGTAAGAGTTGAATAAACTCTAAAAGGTGGTATCCGACAGTTTGTCTTCAGCAAATACCATTAACAATACTCACCCCTGTATGGAGAATCCGGGCAAATATGCCACCAAAAGACTTATGCTTTATAATAAAGACTGAATAATGGACATTGCATCAGTTGTTATAGAGAACAAGACGTGAAATTGCGTTCATTTTTTTCCTAATCTATACATAAGCGCGATGAAGATTTCTGCTTAATGTAGATGCTGACGACATAGTGAGTTACACTAATGAATATATAACGTGATCTCAGAAGTAAGTGGTCACGTGTTTTTTTACAGTTTAAAAATAGCTATCTCTGCAGCGTGTCTTAGATAGAAAATACCTGTTTGCAATAACCAATGGCGATTTATGCTTCACTGTTCACACAGATCTAGGGCATTAATGAACAGCATTTTGCATGACCTTTTCAGGTAAAAATGATTTATAAGGTTATTTCAGGAACAACATTGGTCCAAACTGTCGGATACCACCTTCAACGTCTTATCACAAAATGATCATGCTAAAGCAAATAGTACAGACTCAGATCGGTCTGATACTAAGTATATATACTGTTTACTGCCTAGTCCATTGTAGTACATATATTAGTTCAGTATCACAAGGCATTAACTCAGACAAGTATGTACATTATAATGTATACATTATTCTTAAATGTTCATGTTGTAAAATCTATAAAAATCATACTTCAGGCTTACTTTCTTTTATAATTTAGGATCAATACCATATAAAAACCTTCCAGAGTAAAAGACACTTTTTGCAAACCATTGTGGCATTACAAAACTCTTAATATTGATCGGAAATCGGATTATTGTCGGTGATTACTGATCGTTTTCGGAATCTACCAAGTAGAATCGGTCGATCTTTGGAATCTACACTGTAGGTCCAGCAGAACCACCAGAAATAATGCCACGTAGAATATCGGCAACCGATGAGGCCGACCATGAAGAACCACTTCCACGTGATGTTCCTTGACTCTCGGAAGACTGTTTCGGTCCTTGTTGTGGTGGTGGTGGGTTGTTAGGGGGTGTTTCCGTTGTAGGTCCAGAGTTCCAGGTCCAAACGGAGTTTCCTTGAGAGTCGAAGGCCGACCCGCTATTACTAGGATGATTTGAGCCCGGGTTGTGATACTGCCAGCTGCTTGCTGTTGTCATCCCGCTGCCCCACTGCTGCCGGTTGCCGCTAGACCTGGGTGGGGCCGGCGTGTGACTGCTGCCCCACCCACCGCCCCTGCTGCTAGACCGACCACTGGAACCGGAACTACCGCCCCAGCTGCTCCCTGTCTGGGACCTCCCGCCACTACCACCCCAGCTCGATGATCCGCCGGAGCCTCCAGTTGCGCCCCAACTAGATGAACCGCTGGACCCACCAGATCCGCCCCAGCTGTTTTGACCCCAAGTTCCGGTAGTGGCTTTGCCCCCGCCTAAGAGTCCAGCGAGCCCGCCTAGACCGCCCGCCACCCCAGTCCCTCCAGCAGCCGCTCCTCCTGACCACCAGTTGGTCGGAGCTTGGGTCACTGCGTTACCGGACAGCCATGGATCCATGGTGACAGCGACCGGACCATTTTCACTGTTTGCCGTGGCTTAAACAAACATACAGTCAGAAATAAACGATCTGAAGGAATTTCTGATTTACTTAAAAGTATTTCTTTATGAGCTAGTGAAGTTGGCACATTACACAAAATGGAGGTACTATCAGTATGTATTAAAGAAATTATTCGAGTGAGTCTTGTGCGAATACTTTGCCACAGAGAGATTAATAGACTTTTTTCCTTAAAAGTGTAATGGTACATACATGTACATTAAGCCATAAACACTATTTACAAAAACATTAGGATTACAATTTAAAATTGAGTTCAATCGATTCGAATATATTTCTTTCACAGTATAAAAGCGTCGCAGGCAAGGGAAGGTTTCTATTAAAAACTGAAAGTCATATTCAGAAAGCGAGTAAGCGGTTCACTATAAGCATCGTAAGCATCTTCCACGAAGACACTGAAAGTAGGCTTTGTGAAGTAGAGGTCACTAAAATGAAAGTGCGCCGGTTGTTAGACCAAGACAATTGTAGAAACTTACAAACATAATGTATGTGGAGTTGCTACAAAAACAACTTACGTGCAAGTGATGGGTCTAGTCGGACAAATCCTGATCGGATGTTGGTGTAGTAGATAGTCAAGTTGACAACCACGGTGGCTCTGAAATGCACAAAACAAAAACAGACAGTAAACCCATCCTGCTATAACACTGTCTTTAAACACAATTATCAATAGCTCGTTATACTTACATTATACAAATGTTTTATTTTTAAACACAAAATAATCTATGTTTTGCATGTTTTTTGTAACATAATGTCTCATGTATAAAAGGTTTTATTGAGACATAATATCGTGAAAATAAAATGTTTCATTGTCACATAATGTCGCATGTATAAAATGTTTTATTTTCACATGTCACGTGTATAAAATGTTTCATTGTCACATAATGTCCCTTGTATAAAATGTTTTATTGTCACATAATGCTGTGTATAAAATATTTTATAGTCAAATAATCCTATTTATAAAATGTTTTATTGTCACATAATTACCTGTGTATAAAATGTTTTAGTGTCACATAATGACCTGTGTATAAAATGGTTTAGTGTCACATAATTACCTGTGTATAAAATGGTTAAGTGTCACATAATGACCTGTGTATAAAATGGTTTAGTGACACATAATGACCTGTGTATAAAATGGTTTAGGGTCACATAATGACCTGTTTATAAAATGGTTTAGTGTCACATAATGACCTGTGTATCAAATGGTTTAGTGTCACATAATGACCTGTTTATAAAATGGTTTAGTGTCACATAATGACCTGTGTATCAAATGGTTTAGTGTCACATAATGACCTGTTTATAAAATGGTTTAGTGTCACATAATGACCTGTGTATCAAATGGTTTAGTGTCACATAATGACCTGTTTATAAAATGGTTTAGTGTCACATAATGACCTGTGTATAAAATGGTTTAGTGTCACATAATGACATGTGTATAAAATGGTTTAGTGTCACATAATGACCTGTGTATCAAATAGTTTAGTGTCACATAATGACCTGTGTGTAAAATGGTTTAGTGTCACATAATGACCTGTGTATAAAATGGTTTAGTGTCACATAATGACCTGTGTATAAAATGGTTTAGTGTCACATAATGACCTGTGTATTAAATGTTTTAGGGTCACATAATGACCTGTGTATAAAATGGTTTAGTGTCACATAATGACCTGTGTATAAAATGGTTCAGTGTCACATAATGACCTGTGTGTAAAATGGTTTAGTGTCACATAATTACCTGTGTATAAAATGGTTTAGTGTCACATAATGACCTGTGTATAAAATGTTTTAGTGTCACATAATGACCTGTGTATAAAATGTTTTAGTGTCACATAATGACCTGTGTATAAAATGTTTTAGTGTCACATAATGACCTGTGTATAAAATGTTTTAGTGTCACATAATGACCTGTGTATAAAATGGTTTAGTGTCACATAATGACCTGTGTATAAAATGGTTTAGTGTCACATAATGACCTGTGTATAAAATGGTTTAGTGTCACATAATGACCTGTGTATAAAATGTTTTAGTGTCACATAATGACCTGTGTATAAAATGGTTTAGTGTCACATAATGACCTGTGTATAAAATGGTTTAGTGTCACATAATGACCTGTGTATAAAATGGTTTAGTGTCACATAATGACCTGTGTATAAAATGTTTTAGTGTCACATAATGACCTGTGTATAAAATGTTTTAGTGTCACATAATGTCCTGTGTATTAAATGTTTTAGTGTCACATAATGACCTGTGTATAAAATGTTTTAGTGTCACATAATGACCTGTGTATAAAATGTTTTAGTGTCACATAATGACCTGTGTATAAAATGGTTTAGTGTCACATAATGACATGTGTATAAAATGGTTTAGTGTCACATAATGACCTGTGTATAAAATGGTTTAGTGTCATATAATGACCTGTGTATAAAATGTTTTAGTTTCACATAATGACCTGTGTATAAAATGTTTTAGTGTCACATAATGACCTGTGTATAAAATGGTTTAGTGTCACATAATGACCTGTGTATAAAATGGTTTAGTGTCACATAATGACCTGTGTATAAAATGGTTTAGGGTCACATAATGTCCCATGTATAAAATGTGTCATTTGAGGGGTATAAACGTAACACTTTGCAGAAAAAAACTGGCAATTATCTGTGTAACATGACAATATATCTATATAGCTAAGGACGTTAATAGGTTGGGGGAAGGAAGCTGCGTCTACCTGGCTAAGGACGTTAATGGGTTGGGGGAAGGAAGCTGCGTCTACCTGGCTAAGGAGGTTAATGGGTTGGGGGAAGGATGCTGCGTCTACCTGGCTAAGGAGGTTAATGGGTTGGGGGAAGGAAGCTGCGTCTACCTGGCTAAGGAGGATAGTGGGTTGGGGGAAGGAAGCTGCGTCTACCTAGCTAAGGAGGTTTAATGGGTTGGGGGAAGGAAGCTGCGTCTACCCGGCTAAGGAGGTTAATGGGTTGGGGGGAAGGAAGCTGCGTCTACCCGGCTAAGAAGGTTAATGGGTTGGGGGAAGGAAGCTGCGTCTACCTGGCTAAGGAGGTTAATGGGTTGGAGGAAGGAAGCTGCGTCTACCTGGCTAAGGAGGTTAATAGGTTTGGGGAAGGAAGCTGCGTCTACCTGGCTAAACAGAGTCCCAGGCTTCAGTTGTATCAGGACAGGGGACTTGACGCTGTACAGCTGTAATATCACAGCATGATGGCATCTTGTCGGGATTGGGGGTGGCAATTAAGACCCAAAACCACGAAAGCTAAGCTACTATATTATGCTATTTGTATTTAGGTATATAGGCTTGGATAAAAGTGGTATCCAACATTTGAACCAGTTTCCACCCTTAAATAAGCTGATTTATCCTGAAAATATCCCTCAAAATGTTTTCCAATGATGTCAAAACATCATTGTGAAAAGTGAAGAATAACCCCCTACTTGTCATTAAAACATATATTTTAGCAGCAATTGACTGATCTTAATAAATTTGGAAAGAATTAACATTTAAAATGATTTATTATACAATTTGTGCAGTCTCAATTTGATGTTGTGTTCATATTTCTCTATATTTTGATTAAAGTATAAATGTATGCAGATATTATGCCCATTGCAGGACACATATAGTAACATATTGTTAAATGTATTCTATAAAGGTAATTGTCGGATACTATCTATAAATAATAAGCAAAGACATGTCTAATAGGGAAGTATGCGGGTTGTTACAGAGACTGCATAAAGCCATTACAACCAACCATAGTGTAGGGTTGTTGTTGTTGTTTTTTATTGTGTATGGTTATTGGCAATATTAAATTGTGAACGTTTTGTTTATTGAAGCAATACACCAAACAGCCGAAGATATCCATAATCTGTCCTTGGTAATCAAGGCAATTAAGTGCCGCTGGAACTATGCCAGAAACAATGTGTCTTATAGAAATGTTTATAGCTAATTCACATTGACGTTTCAATATTGTTTATGATCCAATTAAGTATTCCTCAAAAGGAGGAATATGTGTGTTATGATTGTTTGTTGTATTTTAAAGATTTTATTGTAAACTATTTCCAGGCTTAAATCAGGCACAACAGAGCATATATAATTTCGAATTAAAATCGAACGGTATTGTATAAAGGAAAACGAGAGCGTGGAGTTTGGCAATTATTTCTGTTGGTAAATAATGTTCATGTGGTTGAGAGTATATGTATATATGTATACAGAAATATAAATATTCAATACATTAACATGTCTGTTTTTACTTTTCTTTTGCTATATTTTATGTTAATTTAGTATTTACCATTAAAACACTAAACCAGTGTAATGCATGAATGTAGAGATCCTGAAGAGTTACACAAAGACAGAAACATGTCGATGTCATTCTAACTCTCACTATTCCCGATACATTCTATCTATGTTAGGGTGTTGTCTTTTAAAGCGATCATATCGTGCTTAGAGAAATGGAACTTTAGAGGGAAAAAAAAACGTTTACATTTTACATTATTTTGTCTTGCACCGATAGCTGACAAGAGTATCGATTTACAGTTAACAAAATATAACAGGAATACATGCTCGAATAATCAAAACACATCAGAAGTAAGACGTTAATAACGTTGTTTGTTTTGTTGTTTCGGGTTTGTATTGTTTTCGTCATTTCAAGTCAAAAACAAGTTAAATGGGCGTTGTTTCGAAAGTTAAGTTAAGCAGTAGCATGTCTGATCTTTTCCATAATAAACCAGAATAAGACTTTAAATGAAAATTTTACAGTAAAATCCGACATCGATACGGTCACTTTATGTATTGTATAAAAATATCACTGTAAATGTACCGTGTGCTAGTTATTGGAGAGAGAATAACACTAATCTGGAGAACAACTTACATGAATTGGATCTGTTCGGACATCATGGTTTCTGGGCCATACCAAAGGACAGATACGGAGTCCTTGTACGAATTGTTGTGATGGGTGACGGTGTCTCCGCGGCCCAGACAGTTGAGTCGCTTGGCGGCCCCATCCTCGCTGTAGAAGATCCCCGTTGGCCAGTCCTTGGCTCCTTCCTCGGCAGCTACGAGCATAAATCCTTTGAACGGCGGCCCCCATAACGTCACTGTGATGAGGAGAAAAGTCTTGATTGATTTAAAATTGAAGATAAATCTGGATAACACATAATCATAAGTATCATTCGGGCAGTGAGAAAAGTTTAAAAAAAATGACACAGTGTACTCATGGGTAATGCCCGAATTTCTTTTAAACCGAGATGAACAGAGTAATCAAATAAAATGCATACAAGCCGTAACTTATCCAGTTTTGCTGAAAGTTTGTTTGTATTGTCAAAAATCACAATAAATAAAGAAAAAGCAGCAAACCCGTTAGTAAAGGCAAAACAGTTTGGATATAGGGGGAATATGTTTTCAACCGAAATCAAAACTGGAGCTCATCCAGTTTTGTTGATTTTATATCAAGAAATAATTGTATATCAATAGTTCTGTGAAAGCAAGATTAGCTTGCTCTTCGTGTACTCAAAAAAAAAACAATAAAAAATTTGATTATTTTTGGAGTAAGTCGAACTGATACATTTCGTCATTACGAAGGCTTATTATTGATTAGGGAAGAGCTGGTATGAAATTACGTAGAAGGCTCAACTTTTTCCATCGGAAAGACGGCAAATGAAATGCACGTGTAATTTCATTTTAAACAAATTTTAACAAAACAATTTAAACAAAATGTTTCGTTCACAAATGTTATGGACACAAATTCAAGGTAAGTAGCATTCTTCAACTAACATGTAACTAACTAACGTGCAATAAAAGCAATGGAAAGGTGAAGGTTCAACTTCGCAATTTAATTTGAATTCATTATTTGCAATGTATCTACATAAATTCTCGCTCTCTTCACAAGCATTGGCTAAATTTTACCATAAACATAAAAGGAAGGCACATGACCGCTCTTTACCATGTAAACGTCAAGACAGCTGACACTATGGTAGCCCGTCACAAGACCATCTTTAATAACAAAATTGTCCCACCCCACGACAAATAGTAGTGCTATTTTTTGCATAACAGGATGTGAGACGAAAGGCATAGTCACTCTCTTATCAGGATAATCAATGTTTACATAAGTATGATGTTCATAAATACCCAATTTGTTAATTATGACATGCATGTACTTCATACCCATCGGAATTGGCATTGTATATTTGCATTATACATTTATATGAATACTTCACTAACATAACACATCAGTTGTCTAACAGCAAGTACATTGACTGTTACCCAGAAAGTCGGTCACGTGAGTTTCATACTAATGAAAGTGCACCAGCAAACAAGCGTACTTCACAAGCCTTAAAACGTACGTACGGAAGTGACCGACAACTGTTGAGTGTCATGTGGAAATGTCCGAACACAGTCACTTTCTCGTTGTTTGCAAAATGTGACCTAAATCAACATGAAGTGTTATCTAACATCTCCCTGAGGATGTCATTTATTTTTGTTGACAAACCTTGACATCATCATTTGTCTCACATTTTATATGCGCTCATATGTTAAGTGTACAAAAAGAAGCCACATTCATTTGACTCGGCGTTTACACATAACAACATTGAAAGAGGAGATGTGTTGATATTTCAAGCATATTTAACCACCTGTCACTAGAAAAGTCAGCATAATTATGCAACAACATTCCGACAGGACTTCATCCTGGTGATATATAGGCTATAAAGAAACTCTAAATACTAGTGATTCTAGTGATTAAAATATGCACAAAATGGATTAATTATCTTCGAAGGAACTTCATATTGGAAATTTTAACACTTATTCAAGAAATTTTAATAGTAAATAACATAAAAGAACACTACTATTTTCATAAAATAAAGGAAATATGAATATGTCTTATTAACATAATATTGTGTTATAGCGCAAACAGTATATTGTCGAATTCAAATATGCCGATCTTTCAGAAAATATGTCCTGCGTGTACGTTTATTTTATTACAACAAGTTCAGGTTGCATGTAAAGCTCCCCGATAGACTTCTGACATTATGTCTTATTTCTACAAAATCTGACCTATGAACATTTTGCTTTTTTTCCACGAGAACTGATCTCTGACATTTTTGCTGTTTTACTTGTTTTGACTTCTCGCATTATGGCTTATTTTCATGAATTCTGACCTCTGACAATATGGCTTATTTTCATGAATTCTGACCTCTGACAATATGGCTTATTTTCATGAATTCTGACCTCTGACATTATGGCTTATCTCTACGAGTTCTGACTTCTGGTATTATGGCTTATCTCTACGAGTTCTGACTTCTGGCATTATGGCTTATCTCTACGAGTTCTGACTTCTGGCATTATGGCTTATCTCTACGAGTTCTGACTTCTGGTATTATGGCTTATTTTCATGAATTCTGACCTCTGACATTATGGCTAATTGCTACGAGTTCTGACTTCTGGTATTATGGCTTATTTCTACGGGTTCTGACTTCTGGCATTATGGCTTATTTCTACGGGTTCTGACTTCTGGTATTATGGCTTATTTCTACGGGTTCTGACTTCTGGTATTATGGCTTATTTCTACGGGTTCTGACTTCTGGTATTATGGCTTATCGCTACGAGTTCTGACTTCTGGCATCATGGCTTATTTCAACGAGTTCCGACCTCTTACATTACGGCTTATCGCTACGAGTTCTGACTTCTGGCATCATGGCTTATTTCAACGAGTTCCGACCTCTTACATTACGACTTTTTGCTACGAGTTCTGACTTCTGGCATCATGGCTTAGTTTGACGAGTTCTGACCTCTTATATTATGGCTTATTTCTACGTGTTCTGAACTCTGACATTATGGCTTTTTGCTACGGGTTCTGACTTCTGGCATTATGGCTTATTGCTATGAGTTCTGATCTCTGGCATTATAGCTTATTTCTACGAGTTCTGAGCACTGACATTAAGGCTTATTGCTACGGGTTCTGACTTCCGGCATTATGGCTTATTCTCACGAGTTCTGACCTCTTACATTATGGCTTATTTCTACGAGTACTGACCTCTTGCATTATGGCTTTTTTCTACGGGTTCTGACCTCTTACATTATGGCTTATTTCTACGAGTTCTGACCTCTTACATTATGGCTTATTTCTACGAGTTCTGGCCTCTTACATTATGGCTTATTTCTACGAGTTCTGACCTCTTACATTATGGCTTATTTCTACGAGTTCTGACCTCTTACATTATGGCTTATTTCTACGAGTTCTGACCTCTTACATTATGGCTTATTTCTACGAGTTCTGACCTCTTACATTATGGCTTATTTCTACGAGTTCTGGCCTCTTACATTATGGCTTATTTCTACGAGTTCTGGCCTCTTACATTATGGCTTATTTCTACGAGTTCTGACCTCTTACATTATGGCTTATTTCTACGAGTTCTGGCCTCTTACATTATGGCTTATTTCTACGAGTTCTGACCTCTTACATTATGGCTTATTTCTACGAGTTCTGGCCTCTTACATTATGACTTATTTCTACGAGTTCTGTCCTCTTACATTATGGCTTATTTCTACGAGTTCTGTCCTCTTACATTACTGGATTATTGTTACTGGTTCTGACTTCTGACACTATGACTTTTTACGAGTTTTGACGTCTTACATTATGGCTTTTTTCTACGGGTTCTGACCTCTGACATTATGGCTTTTTACGAGTTCTGACCGCTTACATTATGGCTAATTTCAATGGGTTATGACCTCTTACATTATGGCTTATTTCTACGGGTTCTGAACCCTGACATTATGGCTTATTTCTACGAGTACTGACCTCTTACATTTTGGCTTATTTCTACGGGTTCTGACTTTAGGCATCATGGCTTATTTCTACGAGTACTGACCTCTTACATTTTGGCTTATTTCTACGGGTTCTGACTTTAGACATTATGGCTTATTGCTACGAGTTCTGACCTCTTACATTGACGCTTATTTCTACGAGTTCTGACCTCTTACATTTTGGCTTATTTCCACGAGTTCTGGCCTCTTACATTATGGCTTATTTCTACGAGTTCTGGCCTCTTACATTATGGCTTATTTCTACGAGTTCTGACCTCTTACATTATGGCTTATTTCTACGAGTTCTGACCTCTTATATTATGACTTATTTCTACGAGTTCTGACCTCTTACATTATGGCTTATTTCTACGAGTTCTGGCCTCTTACATTATGGCTTATTTCTACGAGTTCTGACCTCTTACATTATGGCTTATTTCTACGAGTTCTGACCTCTTACATTATGGCTTATTTCTACGAGTTCTGACCTCTTACATTATGGCTTATTTCTACGAGTTCTGACCTCTTACATTATGGCTTATTTCTACGAGTTCTGGCCTCTTACATTATGGCTTATTTCTACGAGTTCTGGCCTCTTACATTATGGCTTATTTCTACGAGTTCTGACCTCTTACATTATGGCTTATTTCTACGAGTTCTGGCCTCTTACATTATGGCTTATTTCTACGAGTTCTGACCTCTTACATTATGGCTTATTTCTACGAGTTCTGGCCTCTTACATTATGGCTTATTGCTACGGGTTCTGACTTCTTACATTATGGCTTATTTCCACGAGTTCTGACTACTGACATTATGGTTTATATCTACGGTTTCTGACTTCTGTCATTATGGCTTATATCCACGAGTTCTGACTTCAGGCATTATGCTGCGGGTTGTTTGTAGAA
Source organism: Sinonovacula constricta (assembly GCA_007844125.1). Lineage (NCBI taxonomy): Eukaryota > Metazoa > Mollusca > Bivalvia > Cardiida > Solecurtidae > Sinonovacula > Sinonovacula constricta. Next base: position 4,485,228 of record CM017566.1, on the reverse strand, counting down.
TGCACCGCGTTTATAAAATAAGACACTAATTGTATGGTGACATCATAAATATTGTCGGTATGCGCTGTTGTATACATCGCACAACGTTTGATCCTTTGGATGGAATAAAACCCCTGGCTTATGTCTGAGCAGAACCAATAACGCACCGCATGCCAACCGGAAGACTATCTCTTATTGTTGTAAATTATGTCTGCTTCTATACATTACCATTGTGCTATATAACATTGTTTTCTTTCGATGATGAATATTTTAACTTTTATATAATGACACAACTTGCAAGAATGCTTATTGGAAAAATACTTGAAAGATGACACTTTTTTTGTTGTTTGTGTTTTGTCTTTGTTGTTGTTGTTGTTTTTTTGTTGTTGTTGTTACTTTGTTTTGTTCTTTGAGAGCAATAATGAATCAATGTTTACTTAGTTCTGTTTAAATGTTTCACATTATTTTGACACAGGAAAACCTTTACTTATTCTCTTTAAGTTTTTGGATCTTCTTTACGTTTAATGTCCAGCCAACAATATTTGAAGGTTATGGGAGATATCGCTAGTGACAGCGTCCAGAGTTATGACAAAGCTAAACTTTTTTGTACGAGGGATTGACCCTGCGTGACCTTGACTACTCGCAGCCAGTCTTCGTGCTTGAGAAAAGGAATGGCGAGAACAGTACCAAATATGTCTGTTAAAGGGGGCTAGACGCGTCAGTTGGGTCCATTCATTCTACTTTCTTCAAATATTAACATTACTGTTGTATTCTGTTTAACGGGATGTTAAAGTAAATATACTGTGTAATGCAGATATAATTTATGTGAAAAGCAGATTTATGAATGAACAACGTCGGGTAAGAATATCACTCAGTAACTAGAGTTAAGGGGCGGAAGGAGACAGCAAAATGTTTTTTGAACGTGTATCTCACTAACTATACATTATACACTATGCCGAGACATTAAAACACCCTTTCTGCGTATCTTTACCAAAAAGTGACAGAAGTCATTCGTATCATCTCAGCGTCTCAGTTCAAGGAAGGCCACTACAACAAAAAATCAATGCAACTGTGGTTTAGATTAAGGTCACAATAGTATTGTGTTGAAACAGCTAGAGATAATTTTAACTCGGTGCATTATTTGCAATCTTTTTAAAATTGCTTGCAGGTTAAAACTTACGCCGCCCAAACAGCGCTTGGACTTACACAGGTAACACAAATCTAAACTGTCACATGTATGTAACATGCCATACATTTCTATTTAAAACGAACGCACACTTGCATTTTGTAGGTTTAACAATGCCGCTTTTGTCCACAGCGGATGGGTCCATCACGATCTGATTAACATGTGAGAATGTCTTGCGGCTTACTCCACCATAAAATTCAGTCCCTTTACATATAATGATAGAAAACCTTGCATAATATTATCTTTATCGAATCTCGTCAGGGGTGACTTTCCTGTTGACATCATTCCTAAAAAGCGAACTACAGACTATGGGAATCTAGCTACTTCCACAGAAAAAGATAGTGCGTAACCGCGCTCTTATAATCACTGGAGTTATGAACATGTTTCTTCTTACTAGCACACCAATAAGTACGTTAGAGTCCTATTCCCGTGGATATTTCAATCTTGGGATTTCTTTTATGTGACTTGTTGTTCCTCTGTTGTTCTAAGCCCTTCACTATCTAAGGTTGGCCATCACCAAACTGATCAGACATCTGTCGGCGGGGTGTGTCAGTATTACCACTTGTTCTGCAAGGCAGTCATTGTAATCTTGCTACCGTAGCAACAATTAATACTGCCGATGTGATACAAGTTTGGGGCTAGAGGGCGAGTCTGAAGTCATTTCCCAGATTTCTATTGACCCGAATGCAAGTATAATTTAAATCCAACCAATCCGGCCAATCATACTCATTCTCAGTGTTTATAACGTTGGAGCATGATTGTATACATGTTACTTTTGTATGCAAACAAAACTGTTTTGCAGTAGCATTGATAAACCAGTGATGGTAGAATTTTTGACGGAAAATGAAATACGGGCACTGCTAAATGATCATGCATTTGAAGAGACATTAGTTAGCAAATACAATCTATACTGTGAATAACTCGTATTACTAATAACGACTCATCAAAACCATTATATAAATAATTAAGAAAGGGTGAGGTTGACAAAGGAAGTGAAAGTGATCGGAATGATGTATAGCTTTAACACTTTAAAATAAACACGTTCGATTTTTTATGTTTACTTTACGTCCCAGGAATGTTAATTATTGGATGACATATGTTAAATTAATTGGAAAAAAATGGTTTGTACATAATTGTATAGAACTTATTTTAGTTTTAAGTTTGCAGAGAGAACTTAGCATTTAAGTATTTTTTTCTTCTTTTAATTGGTTAATGTGTATGATATTGGCTTCTCTTTCTCGGAATGTCTCTTGTAGCTTACATGCACATATACACGTTATGTACATTGACATACATGTGGGAAGGGAAGACAGTCTGAACAAGGAGGTATAAATGATGGTATTACCTCTTATAGGTCTGTCCGGTCGGAACACATCGGCTGACGTCGTAATGTTGTATAGCCCCATTGCCCGGGTGGGGAATACTTTTCTATACGTGTGCGGATGAATATGTCGCGGAGTCATGTAGAAGCACGAATCTGGCGGGGCGCCATTAGGCTTACACTGGATGAATCCCGCTAGCAAAACAATTCCAAAAGAGAAGTACACTCCGTTCATTGTTCCTTGTTTGCCCAATCTCTCTAACACTCCAAGATGCGACACCTCTCTCGCCTAACTCCGCATTTGCCGTAATCCCTGTAGAATTAAGAATATCCGAATGTGTCTTGCAGAAAAAGGGCCGAGATTAACAGAAATTAACTACAAAAGGCCAAACGGAAATAACCGGTAATACTTACTCCGGTCTCAAACAGGTCTTTCTCTGTCGGATTTTTCTGTCAACTACCTCATCAACCGTGTTTTTACTGCCGACATGAATAATAAAGGGGGGAGAGACGTTTGGGAATTCATCGCTTTTGATTGGTGCACGTGACTTAAACGTCATTGTCGTCAACTTGTTAGCCAACGTCTAAGTGTGATGCGGTAACATGCCTGTGACAGGTCGCGTATAAATGTAGCCATAATGAAACAATTAATTCTGTACGTGTGATGGGTTATGACATCAAGTGCAGATTCTTCTGACAGACGTTGAATGACGGGCACTCTTCTCCTCTGTTCCTAAACAGACCGACATTGAGGCTAGTTAGCGAACACTGACAGAAGATAGACGCCCCAAAACGCAGCCTCACGTCACACCGTTTATCTTAGTAATGACAGGAAATATTTATCTTTATTTTCCTCTAATAATACGAAGAAAGTACACGACCTACAACTTAATTCGGAACACAAGCAATATAAAAACATGCTTGTGTAAATGTAAACAACATTTGAGATACATACTCTTACAAATATGGTATTATACACTGATGTCCTATTATTTAAGTGGTACATATAGAATATTTTATATAAAAAAGAGATACATTTGGCTCGAAAAAAGGACAGACATTAATACATATTAATACGAATAAACACGAGAACAAAAATCTTCTGACACTTAAATTTGGAGATTATATCTTAACTCCAAAAATCATTTTGACCTTGTCGAAACGAAAAACAAGATTTAAACCCCTGTGGTTAGATAAATGAAACACCAGTAGAAAAACAAAGAAAACAAACAAAAATGACAAACGAACAATCAAAACCAAAACCGAAATATCAGAAACGCACATATACACTTTAACTAAACATTGACACAAAGCAACAAAAAAGATAATAATGTCAGATTATGACTGGCACCCTTTTTTCTTTTATTGTCTTCCCAGGCCGTGGCGAAATCGAAATTCTGTGGCAGGAATAGCACAAAAAGAAAACGGAATAAAATCTTCACACAAACACATACCGGCACGCACACGCAAACACAAGCGTGGTGACGTGCGAACTCTGTTAGCTCATGTAATATAATGCCTATAAAAAGATGTATATATGTAGACGAATGAATGGTACAACAAGCATATACACAAGATGTGACATGAAAAAATATATAAGTCACAATACAAAATGTTACAATCGTGTTTATAATCAGTGTGTGTAAAGTTGGGATGCGTATTAAAGTGTGCTTATGTTGAATAGTATACAAGCCATGCAAAGTGAAGATACTTAAACATACATCCAATGAAGGTGTCGTATCTTTGACAAAGTAATACATCAAGCGCTGAATCACACACTGCAAACAAAATAAAAATTACATTTATGCGATGAGAACAAGAAACACACTAAAACGCGGCTGAATACTTCACACAATCTTTGAAGAAATTTAACGCTGTTCATTTTTTTTTCTTTTATCATAACAATCATCATGGATTGATTGGCCATTCTATCACAAGATTCTATGCGCAATCCACACAATACAAAAAATGCTAACAATAGAAAAAGGTTAACTTAAAAATCACTAAATTCACGTATCACCGCTGATAAGGTCGTCTCCATTTTCAGTGCGCGTGACGTTATTGCACATTGGCAGAGATAACATCCACACATACTGTACAATGCAGTCTTTGATACCAAATAGCCTTCGGAAATAAAGCAATATACAAGTCAGATCAAATGTTGGAGAAATGCTTAAATTTTGTTTAATAACGCCGAATACATTACGGTTCCGATTGCAGATGCAAACGAATAAAACCATGAATTCCGAAACTAAAAAGACAATAATGTGACTGTCTCCGTCTGTAACTATAAATTGTATCATAAAAACATAATATATAATCAAATGACGCAATGGCAAGGACAGTTTTAGGCAAAACTCTTTTGAATATAAGTCTTATTTAATTTACCACATGTCAATAGTGCACAGAACACGATCTTTAAAAATGCTTTCAACTACAGTTATGACTAATGTGCCTGATTACAGACTGGCATATGAGGCACGATAATGTCATCAAACAACCGCTTGACAGTCGCTATGTGGTGACGTCACACGGATGTCAAATTGTCATTACAAGGGCTTTTTCATTCGAAGTTGTGTTGTTTTTTTTAAATGCACATAACCTTTGTGGCATATTTTGAGTGAAACCAACCCCATAAGTTGCCATAAAATGAATTTCATTCTTGTCGTTAAATGCTAAATGTGCTACATGTATTACGTATTTATACATGTGTACGAAACAGTGTTTGCCTCAATTTGAATACACGATCGTCCCCTAGTGACAAAGGAAATAAACTGTTCGTTATCTACAAACCGGATTTAATTGATTGTTATCTGAGTGTTTAAGTAAAATCAACAAGTTATTAATTGCGGTCATGTGTTTTACCTTCCATGTGACTTTACTGGAATTTTATCGGCTCCATGTACAAGAACAGTTCTGCTTTAAAACCTTCATATGACTTTTTACATCATCTAAAAGGGAAATGTCCGTGTTTGTATTTAATGGTAGTACAATATGCCCATACACGTTAAACTGTGTCTATATCTAATGGTAGTACAATATGCACATACACGTTAAACTGTGTCTATATTTAATGGTAGTACAATATGCCCATACACGTTAAACTGTGTCTATATTTAATGGTAGTACAATATGCCCGTACACGTTAAACTGTGTCTATATTTAATGGTAGTACAATATGCCCATACACGTTAAACTGTGTTAATATTTAATGGTAGTACAATATGCCCATACACGTTAAACTGTGTCTATATTGAATGGTAGTACAATATGCCAATACACGTTAAACTGTGTCTATATTTAATGGTAGTACAATATGCCTATACATGTTAAACTGTGTCTATATTTAATGGTAGTACAATATGCCCATACATGTTAAACTGTGTCTATATTTAATGGTAGTACAATATGCTCATACACGTTAAACTGTGTCTATATTTAATGGTAGTACAATATGCCCATACACGTTAAACTGTGTCTATATTGAATGGTAGTACAATATGCCCATACACGTTAAACTGTGTCTTTCTATGGCTCGGCTCAGATATGTCTATGGAAAAAAACAACTCGGGTGTAAAATGAAAACGAGCGCAAGACGTTGCAATTTGTATTAAACAAAAAAGTTTTATTATATATTTTTAAATCTTAAAAACGCCATCGTCCATTATATATTTCTTATCTTTTAAAAATGTATCATTTCAATTGCATTTTGTACATATTTGGAACTTGACACTTCGTTCACCTAGTTAGGCCTAATGCTGAGCGGTAAGTCTCCGACGGATAAGGCGTAAGGCCCTCACCTCAGCTGTGGTATGTGGAGTTCTTTTAACGGACTTGCGGGGCGCACGTGGTTTATACCATATACATTCACAGGTATTAACTGACGGTCGTAAATTATGATGCTGGTATAACGTTGTTTTTAATGTAAAACAGAACTCCACTCTAACAGGGCCTTTCAACCTGTTGACGTGTTCTGGTGCGAAAACCACCCAAGTTAACAGATGCTCTTTGATAATGGATTGCCATGACAACACATTAGGAACGGACCAGCGTCACCTTACGGATACGTCCGCATACGTCTTAGTGATTTATCATAAAAAAAAAAAACAGATGTACGTTTTGTGTTCTAAATGGCTGGTCATATTTCACAACACGACCCTCTATATACTACGTTATTGGTGCAATCTATATTTCAGCTTAAAGATGGTATCCGACAGTTCGGAACATTTAATTTTTTCTCATGCAACCAAATAAAATATATTGTTACCTGAAAAGATCCTGCTAAATGCTGTCTATTGGTGCCCTACATCCATTTGAACAGTTAAGTATAACACCAAATTGGTCATAACAAAAATGTACTTCCTATCCGAGCCACGCTGCACAGTTATCTATTTATAAACTAAGAAAATCACATGTTCACTAAGTTTTGAGATCACGTTTCATGATCATCCGGGTAATCAGCTCTGACGTCGATATCCAGGGACGTAGCTTGACAGAGAAGCATGTGTAGGCACCACAAATCTACAAGGGTCCGTGGGAATGCTCGCATAAAATTCAGGCGAACCGATATCTGGTTAAGGAGAACCGTACTCAGCCATGTTTAATGTTTATATATAAAACGTTCAATCGTAAAACTTCGGGTATTTCCGTATGGTTCGTAAAATACACCTCGTACATAGCTCTAGAATACACCAAAGTGCGTCGCCTGAGTTATGAAACAGTGTCCGTTCGCGAGAAAGTAACAAATTGTATATATATCATTTAGTTGAGTATATCTTGCAATAACAACGATTTTTTTTTATCAATACAATCTATATGATTTACGGAAAATTGAAAAGTCAACATTAAATACCCAGTATTAAAACTAAGACACACAAAGTAGATCCAAGAAGGATTTACAGACATTAGAAGCTTGGGAAAAGTTATGGGAAATGGAGTTTAACCCTGGCAAATGTCAAGTCTTAAACATAACTAGGAATAAAAAGAAAATCAAGTTTGGTTATAAGTTACACGGACAAATCTTAGAGGTAGTACCAAGTGCAAAATATCTAGGCATTGACATTTCAAGTGACCTATCATGGAATCAGCACATTGACAGAATCACTCAGAATGCAAATAAAACTCTTGGATTCTTACGAAGAAATCTACCTTCAAAAAACCAAAAAATTCGCCAAATCTCATATAAATCACTTGTTAGACCGCAACTAGAATATGCTTCTTCAGTTTGGTCACCACACACACAGTGTAAAATTAACAAAATTGAAAGGATCCAACGTAGAGCAGCCCGATGGGTCAAAGGCCAATATTCCCCTTACGACAGTGTGACGACTATGCTCAATGACCTAAAATGGGAGACACTAGAATCCAGAAGAACCTCTGCTAGACTATGTATGTTTTTCAAAATAGTCCACGGTTTTGTGGCAATTTCAGTCCCACCTTATCTAGTACAGCCATTGAGAAGAACCAGGCACATGCATCCATTAACATACAGGCAGGTTCACACTAAAATTGATATTTTTAAATACTCTTTCTTTCCTCAGACCGTCGTATTATGGAACCAGCTACCATCCACCGTCGTTTTGCAGCCTGATCCTGATCACTTCAGACAGGCTATAAACGCCCTTAACACTGCCTAGACAGCAAAACACTGTTTTTAACCTGTTTTAACCTGTTTTTAACTCTTTTAACAAGTTCACCCCTGTTTTTCTTTGACGTCTTCTTGTCATTTAAAAACTTTTATTCTTGCACTTGCACGCGCACCTGCTAGTAATACCCGAAAGGGGCGTACAGCAGTATAAATAGATAGATAGATAGATGGCGCCTTATTATGTCAGAGGTCTCTTGCATAGCATAAAGGCCGAGGTGATCAGATTGATAAAACGTTAACCGCTCTATCAACTTCGCTTGGTTCCCTGTAGTGTAGCGTCAACATATTTTTTTTTGGATTTACGGGTACTGGCCCATACATTATATATGAATTTGGGATACATGTCTTTATCAATAGGTCCCAGATGCCCATCACGTGGAAATTTGAAAGCTTATTGACAGTTCGTTTAAATTCAGCCGGAAGGTCGTTCGACCCAATCGAAAAACAAAATAATACAAACAGTAGAAAACATGACGGATGTGGAAATAGTAAAGCATGTGCATGTAGATGTAAGCAAAAAGCTAACACTGAGTGTAGATGGTAAACAATTGTAGAGGCTTACAGATTAAGCAGCCATCAACCAAGAGAATGACCAGAGCCTGTAATTGTCGGCATGAAGCTGTAGTGGTAGAACTGACGAACGAGGTGCTGACATGCACCGTACACAAGTAAACAACAACACGAGAAAGTGTACGTACCGCTACACGAAGAAGGACACGCACTTAAATTAAGACAGACATAAAAGGCATTTATCCCATTTCAGATAGGCGGGAACAAAATTGTTCAGTATAATTTACAAAAACGAACTCATCATATGGCGAAATGATATAATTTTAATAATTTGAATTCGTAAAATGTGCGAACAATATCATTCACTCGAGAGGTGTTAGAAAGCGTGATTAACTGATTAATGACACTTGAATAACTGGACCACCTGGTGATGGACCAAGTAGCGGGGGTTAAGAAAGATGTAAATTTGTTTGTTTCTGCAATTTTTGTCTCGGGGGGCCACCCTTCCAAGGTTGTGGGACATTTAAATCAAGAAAGAATAAAACGGTCCTTTTTTATTATTTTATTTTTTATATCTATGTTTGCGTGCCTGTAACTGTCACATAAACATGACAGAAAACGAGAGATAATGTGGTTTATTATTATTATCTTTATTATTAAAATGTCAAAATCTTGTCTCCGTACGCCATTACTTGTTTATACTTCCGTCAGCTATGAATGCTTCTCTGTACGTCCCTCGATGTTCGGATTGCATGTTAACAAAGTAAGGTTAACTACTAGCAACGAAACAGTCCATAGCCAAAATAAGCGTGTAAAATGCTTGAAGTGTTCTCGGGAAAACAGTCAAGGTTATCTGTGTAAGGAATCACTGGTGGAGTTTGACAATGTACATTGCAAAAAGAAATCCATCGTAAATTGTGGCAGAGATATTTCTTCTTAAATGAATTATTACAGGGGGTGTTAAAACATTTTACATTTTGAAAATAAATAAGAAATGCATTATCATTATTCGCTTATTTGATGATATATAATAATAAAGTCAAGAACTTCCGAAATTTTTCATTGGCGATGATGAAAATGAAAGCATTAGGAATGTGAACTCACGACGACATGATTGAATACCGATCGCCCTTTGTCTTGGAAAGCAAAATAATATCTAAATGCAATGGCTACATCAGTAGCAGAAGAGTATGTTTTAACACAAGAGAAAAAAAAATTCCCCCAAAAAATATTGATTAATGGTATATGTACAATATACGGTAGATACCGTGATTTTCTTTTCAAGTTTAAGAAAACAACATCCTTATGTAAAAACTTTACCAGTACCATAATAAACGCCATGTAATAATAGAAGGGCTGTGTATATTATACTATTTGCCATAATTTATAAATTTGTAAACAAGAGAAAAACAAAAATAAGCACTTCTTTTCTTTAAAAAAAATGCGCAATGCCTTGCCAAACTGTTGCGAATCCTAAACTATTGTCTGTAACATTGATATTTCTCCGTAAAACATGGCTCTTTTTATTGATAAATTTCAGACAGGCAGCACTAAACAGATGTGGATTCCTGTTATTGCATGCCACATTATTTTGTCCATTCACTAGAGCGATTTTCCTTAGAGGCCCGCTCTTCAGAGCATCACTAAATATGTTCATGGTCATTGTTTTACTAACATACTAACATGGGATAGAAAAAATAAACCACTTTGTCATTTTAATAAATAGTTATATCTGAACCATAGGCTGGATACAATCTGTGACTAATAGTTATATCTGAACCATAGGCTGGATACAATCTGTGACTAATAGTTATATCTGAACCATAGGCTGGATACAATTTGTGACTAATAGTTATATCTGAACCATAGGCTGGATACAATTTGTGACTAATAGTTATATCTGAACCATAGGCTGGATACAATTTGTGACTAATAGTTATATCTGAACCATAGGCTGGATACAATTTGTGACTAATAGTTATATCTGAACCATAGGCTGGATACAATTTGTGACTAATAGTTATATCTGAACCATAGGCTGGATACAATTTGTGACTAATAGTTATATCTGAACCATAGGCTGGATACAATTTGTGACTAATAGTTATATCTGAACCATAGGCTGGATACAATCTGTGACTAATAGTTATATCTGAACCATAGGCTGGATACAATCTGTGACTAATAGTTATATCTGAACCATAGGCTGGATACAATTTGTGACTAATAGTTATATCTGAACCATAGGCTGGATACAATTTGTGACTAATAGTTATATCTGAACCATAGGCTGGATACAATTTGTGACTAATAGTTATATCTGAACCATAGGCTGGATACAATCTGTGACTTATAGTTATATCTGAACCATAGGCTGGATACAATTTGTGACTAATAGTTATATCTGAACCATAGGCTGGATACAATCTGTGACTTATAGTTATATCTGAACCATAGGCTGGATACAATCTGTGACTAATAGTTATATCTGAACCATAGGCTGGATACAATTTGTGACTAATAGTTATATCTGAACCATAGGCTGGATACAATCTGTGACTTATAGTTATATCTGAACCATAGGCTGGATACAATTTGTGACTAATAGTTATATCTGAACCATAGGCTGGATACAATCTGTGACTAATAGTTATATCTGAACCATAGGCTGGATACAATCTGTGACTAATAGTTATATCTGAACCATAGGCTGGATACAATCTGTGACTAATAGTTATATCTGAACCATAGGCTGGATACAATCTGTGACTAATAGTTATATCTGAACCATAGGCTGGATACAATCTGTGACTAATAGTTATATCTGAACCATAGGCTGGATACAATCTGTGACTAATAGTTATATCTGAACCATAGGCTGGATACAATCTGTGACTAATAGTTATATCTGAACCATAGGCTGGATACAATTTGTGACTAATAGTTATATCTGAACCATAGGCTGGATACAATTTGTGACTAATAGTTATATCTGAACCATAGGCTGGATACAATTTGTGACTAATAGTTATATCTGAACCATAGGCTGGATACAATCTGTGACTAATAGTTATATCTGAACCATAGGCTGGATACAATCTGTGACTAATAGTTATATCTGAACCATAGGCTGGATACAATTTGTGACTAATAGTTATATCTGAACCATAGGCTGGATACAATCTGTGACTAATAGTTATATCTGAACCATAGGCTGGATACAATCTGTGACTAATAGTTATATCTGAACCATAGGCTGGATACAATCTGTGACTAATAGTTATATCTGAACCATAGGCTGGATACAATTTGTGACTTATAGTTATATCTGAACCATAGGCTGGATACAATCTGTGACTAATAGTTATATCTGAACCATAGGCTGGATACAATTTGTGACTTATAGTTATATCTGAACCATAGGCTGGATACAATTTGTGACTAATAGTTATATCTGAACCATAGGCTGGATACAATTTGTGACTAATAGTTATATCTGAACCATAGGCTGGATACAATCTGTGACTAATAGTTATATCTGAACCATAGGCTGGATACAATCTGTGACTAATAGTTATATCTGAACCATAGGCTGGATACAATTTGTGACTAATAGTTATATCTGAACCATAGGCTGGATACAATCTGTGACTAATAGTTATATCTGAACCATAGGCTGGATACAATCTGTGACTAATAGTTATATCTGAACCATAGGCTGGATACAATCTGTGACTAATAGTTATATCTGAACCATAGGCTGGATACAATTTGTGACTTATAGTTATATCTGAACCATAGGCTGGATACAATCTGTGACTAATAGTTATATCTGAACCATAGGCTGGATACAATCTGTGACTAATAGTTATATCTGAACCATAGGCTGGATACAATCTGTGACTAATAGTTATATCTGAACCATAGGCTGGATACAATCTGTGACTAATAGTTATATCTGAACCATAGGCTGGATACAATTTGTGACTAATAGTTATATCTGAACCATAGGCTGGATACAATCTGTGACTAATAGTTATATCTGAACCATAGGCTGGATACAATCTGTGACTAATAGTTATATCTGAACCATAGGCTGGATACAATCTGTGACTAATAGTTATATCTGACCCATAGGCTGGATACAATTTGTGACTTATAGTTATATCTGAACCATAGGCTGGATACAATCTGTGACTAATAGTTATATCTGAACCATAGGCTGGATACAATCTGTGACTAATAGTTATATCTGAACCATAGGCTGGATACAATCTGTGACTAATAGTTATATCTGAACCATAGGCTGGATACAATCTGTGACTAATAGTTATATCTGAACCATAGGCTGGATACAATCTGTGACTAATAGTTATATCTGAACCATAGGCTGGATACAATCTGTGACTAATAGTTATATCTGAACCATAGGCTGGATACAATTTGTGACTTATAGTTATATCTGAACCATAGGCTGGATACAATCTGTGACTAATAGTTATATCTGAACCATAGGCTGGATACAATCTGTGACTAATAGTTATATCTGAACCATAGGCTGGATACAATCTGTGACTAATAGTTATATCTGAACCATAGGCTGGATACAATTTGTGACTAATAGTTATATCTGAACCATAGGCTGGATACAATTTGTGACTAATAGTTATATCTGAACCATAGGCTGGATACAATCTGTGACTAATAGTTATATCTGAACCATAGGCTGGATACAATCTGTGACTAATAGTTATATCTGAACCATAGGCTGGATACAATTTGTGACTAATAGTTATATCTGAACCATAGGCTGGATACAATCTGTGACTAATAGTTATATCTGAACCATAGGCTGGATACAATCTGTGACTAATAGTTATATCTGAACCATAGGCTGGATACAATCTGTGACTAATAGTTATATCTGAACCATAGGCTGGATACAATCTGTGACTAATAGTTATATCTGAACCATAGGCTGGATACAATCTGTGACTAATAGTTATATCTGAACCATAGGCTGGATACAATCTGTGACTAATAGTTATATCTGAACCATAGGCTGGATACAATTTGTGACTAATAGTTATATCTGAACCATAGGCTGGATACAATTTGTGACTTATAGTTATATCTGAACCATAGGCTGGATACAATCTGTGACTAATAGTTATATCTGAACCATAGGCTGGATACAATCTGTGACTAATAGTTATATCTGAACCATAGGCTGGATACAATCTGTGACTAATAGTTACAATTTGCAGTTCTAACTGGAAATATCTTCTGTAACAATTGTCAATAGTTAAAAGTAAAAAATCGTCCAGCTTTATGTAGGTCATAGATTGAAATACTTATTTAAAGAACAAAACAAACAAAAAACACATTTAATTATATTTATTTACAATCAATATTTTTATACAAATGAATTTTAAAAAGTGATTTCCAGCAAAGTAAGAGATTACATGTTTATTTTATTTTATCTTACTTTTTATGATATTTTTATTATTAGGACCTTGAAGATTGTTTTGTTTACTGTGTCGCTTCTTTTTCTGGTTTGAATGTGATGACTGAATTCCTGGAACAGATCTTTGCCTCCTCTTTTCTTTGATTGCCATCAGTTTGGAATCTGGAAGATGATAAATACATACAAATTGTTTCCCCTGTCACAATTTATTCTCAATGAAAACTTAATCAAAACATTAATTAATAGTCGCACTTGATTTAAAATAAGCAGTGGCAAAAGATTTTATACAATGCATATGGCTACGGTGTAAACACGTAGTGTGCAGTATGGCATCTCTGTTGAAAAGAGTGTTTGTAAGTGCAATGCAATAGTTTACAAGGAAGGGATATGTTCAAACTGTGCTTTGCCCTTCTGGCAATTTTCTGTTATTTTACCTAGTTGCAGACATACATGTCCAACAAATAAAAACAATCTTATATACATGTAATTGTAATTTATAAGACATACACTACAGGTTGAGAATACAGGTTTTGACTCATATTTTAAGTTAACATTGTTTCACATTTTAAAAAACACTGAAGTTGTTGTTGTTTTTCGCCTAAGCCATGCCCTTGTAGACAGTCATTGTATTATATATACATATATATCATATTATATTTCTCAAAGTATAATTTAGTTTGTTTATTTGCACAATTTATTAATACAAAAACTGTGCTGATCCAATGATCTTCAACATGTATAGTGCTGATCCTTAAAGATTCTGTAATGGAAGCAGGGCGCTGGCTGATATTGACCTAAACTATATGTCTAAGACTGATCAATTCATGTTTAGCTGGCAAATATATAATACACAGTTATTCACAGGGATATTTAATGTAAAACATATGGGGTTGTGTTACAAAAAATTGACCAGCCATTATTTACTATCAACATTTTGCTGTATTTATTAGGTATGATTGTTCTTTGAATCTATAACCACTGCACTTTGTCATTGTTCTTTTAATTTGCAACAGCTGTTCTAAATGATGGTTTGTTCAATTTGTCACCACTGTACTAAATTATTGTACTTTGTATAGAATAGATATGCCAGCACTGAACTTAATCATGGATGATAATTCGTTAAATATTCCACCACCACACTAAATGATTATTTTTAAGCTTAAACTTTTTAGTAAGCAGAAAGAGATTAAAAGATGGTACATGTACAAAAATTAATTAAAGTATGATACAAAGACAAAGTAGCAAAGGTTCCATTTCTAATATCTATTGTTATAATTGAAATCCATATTTGGAGAATAAAAGCTTAATAAACCATTGTTATACAATGTCCTGTCAACCAGGTGACTCCTGGACTGGTTTGAACCAGGCCATTACACAATCATGCCCACAAGCACCTGTCAATCTGCTATGTCACTCTTGCCTCACTAATTGGGGCATGTGACAGTTATCATACCAAGAATTGCCTCATTTGTAATGCCCATAACTATTGTGTACCTAGAATTGGCAAGCACTTTAATGTAAGACATTAAGTAAGGTAAGAATGTTGACACTGCAGCACTAATAAACTGTTAGTTTTTTCATTCATCTGGTGGTGAAAACATACACAAGGTCTTCCCGGCTATACTTATTAAGACTGCAGTATGTCTCTATATAACGACTGAACCTGGGACTATTATAGTTGGGAAGATATTCCAGGGCTAGAAACATGAAAATATTATTGAGCAAGTGTACCAATATCTCTGAAAAAAGAACAGTTTCTGATCCAACAGCAGGAGCAGCAGGAGCTAGCAGTTTCTGATCCAACAGCAGGTGTTAGCAGTTTCTGATCCAACAGCAGGAGCTAGCAGTTTCTGATCCAACAGCAGGAGCTAGCAGTTTCTGATTCAACAGCAGGAGCTAGCAGTTTCTGAGCTAGCAGTTTCTGATCCAACAGCAGGTGTAAGCAGTTTCTGAGCTAGAAGTTTCTGATCCAACAGCAGGTGTAAGCAGTTTCTGATCCAACAGCAGGAGCCGCCAGTTTCTGAGCTAGCAGTTTCTGATCCAACAGCAGGAGCTAGCAGTTTCTGAGCTAGCAGTTTCTGATCCAACAGCAGGTGTTAGCAGTTTCTGATCCAACAGCAGGAGTTAGCAGTTTCTGATCCAATAGCAGGTGCTAGCAGTTTCTGATCCAACAGCAGGAGCAGCAGGAGCTAGCAGTTTCTGATCCGACAGCAGGAGCAGCAGGAGCTCGCAGTTTCTGATCCAACAGCAGCAGCAACAGGAGCTAGCAGTTTCTGATCCAACAGCAGGAGCTAGCAGTTTCTGATCCAACAGCAGGAGCTAGCAGTTTCTGATCCAACAGCAGGAGCTGGCAGTTTCTGATCCGACAGCAGGAGCTGGCAGTTTCTGATCCGACAGCAGGAGCTCGCAGTTTCTGATCCAACAGCAGGAGCTAGCAGTTTCTGATCCGACAGCAGCAGCAGGAGCTAGCAGTTTCTGATCCAACAGCAGGAGCTGGCAGTTTCTGATCCGACAGCAGGAGCAACAGGAGCTAGCTGTTTCTGATCCAACAGCAGGAGCTAGCAGTTTCTGATCCAACAGCAGGAGCTAGCAGTTTCTGATCCAACAGCAGGAGGTGGCAGTTTCTGATCCAACAGCAGGAGCTAGCAGTTTCTGATCCAACAGCAGGAGCTGGCAGTTTCTGATCCAACAGCAGGAGCTGGCAGTTTCTGATCCAACAGCAGGAGCAGCAGGAGCTCGCAGTTTCTGATCCAACAGCAGGAGCAGCAGGAGCTCGCAGTTTCTGATCCAACAGCAGGTGTTAGCAGTTTCTGATCCAACAGCAGGAGCTAGCAGTTTCTGATCCAACAGCAGGAGCTAGCAGTTTCTGATCCAACAGCAGGAGCAGCAGGAGCTCGCAGTTTCTGATCCGACAGCAGGAGCAGCAGGAGCTCGCAGTTTCTGATCCAAGAGCAGGAGCTGGCAGTTTTTTGATCCAACAGCAGGAGCTGGCGGTTTCTGATCCAACAGCAGGAGCTAGCAGTTTCTGATCCAACAGCAGGAGCTGGCGGTTTCTGATCCAACAGCAGGAGCTGGCAGTTTCTGATCCAACAGCAGGAGCTAGCAGTTTCTGATCCAGCAACAGGAGCTTGCAGTGTCTGATTTGAAATACAGAAAGACATTATAATAATTAAATCATTATTATCAGACATTTTGCTGCCATGGTAACTCACTTGATTCACGCCGTATGTTTGGTCCATAGAGACGACTGTTACGAAAGTCTGCCGCTATCTGTGCCAATGTCTGCTGTTTCTTCTGCAGGGACTTCACCTCTGTCACCTCCACACCACTGACACTATAACACACAATATACGAGGTTAACCATACACATCACTGAACTATAGTACAAAATATAGGAGATATAACACTCACATCACTGAACTATAGTACAAAATATAGGAGATATAACACTCACATCACTGAACTATAGCACAAAATATAGGAGATATAACATACACCTCACTGAACTATACCACAAAATATAGGAGATATAACATTCACATCACTGAACTTTACCACAAAATATATGAGATATAACATTCACATCACTGAATAACATACACATCACTGAACTATACCACAAAGTATAGGAGATATAACATTCACATCACTGAACTATAGTACACATTAAAGGACTAAAAATGAAACTAAAAATAAGAGTTAAATATCAATATTTAATACCTTAAATAAACAGGTTATAACAATATTTGAACTATGTGTAAAGGCTTTACACGTCACACTATGAAAATCAACTTCAAAGATTAGCTATAACCAAAGTTTTTCCATATTAAAACTGCTGACTGTACACTGTACATGTAGAAGTGTAATTAGCCTAGTTTAATAAAAGTTTTGTCAATATTAGAACTATTGACTGTACATGTAGAAGTGTAGTTAGCCTAGTTTAACAAAAGTTTTGTCAATATTAAAATTACTGACTGTACACTGTACATGTAGAAGTGTAATTAGCCTAGTTTAATAAAAGTTTTGTCAATATTAAAATTACTGACTGTACACTGTACATGTAGAAGTATAATTAGCCTAGTTTAATAAAAGTTTTGTCAATATTAAAATTACTGACTGTACACTGTACATGTAGAAGTGTAATTAGCCTAGTTTAACAAAAGTTTTACATATTAAAATTACTGACTGTACACTGTACATGTAGAAGTGTAATTAGCCTAGTTTAATAAAAGTTTTACATATTAAAATTACTGACTGTACACTGTACATGTAGAGGTGTAATTAGCCTTGTTTAACAAAAGTTTTTTCCATATTAAAATTACTGACTGTACACTGTACATGTAGAAGCGTAATTAGTCTAGTTTAACAAAAGTTTTACATATTAAAATTACTGACTGTACACTGTACATGTAGAAGTGTAATTAGCCTTGTTTAACAAAAGTTTTACATATTAAAATTACTGACTGTACACTGTACATGTAGAAGTGTAATTAGCCTTGTTTAACAAAAGTTTTTTCCATATTAAAATTACTGACTATACACTGTACATGTAGAAGTGTTATTAGCCTTGTTTAACGAATTCTGTTATAAAAAAATCCAACCTACAGGAACTGCAACACAATATGTTTTTAGTATAAAACTGTGACAGAATCAGGTTAAATTGATGATACAGATGCTTAAATGGTAGACTGCAATACACATTTGCACACATTGATAATTCAGCTTTAATGTGACCTTGAACTAGATACAAGCAAATATACTGTATAATTATATATAGTCACTTTTCTTCAAACCAATAAACAGTATAACCACCATTTGGCAACCTGTTTTAAAAGCTTTTTCATTGACAAATATTTCAAGCAAGATTCAATATTAAGTTTAACATGGACAAGCACTATTTGTAGCTAAAATAAATGCCTGTTAATGTAGTTGCATATATGTGTTCAGGTGAGTTAAATAATGAGCAATTCTCTTTTCTGCTTAATATGTTTAAAAACCAGATGTTATCGTTCTATTTCAAACAATGAGCTTTGTACCAAAATTTTTGGAAAGTGTTTAATATTTTATGTTACTTTAATTATTCTTTTTCTTTTACATTATTTTAATTAGTACATTGACTAATACATATATACATGGGCTTGAAACTAAATAGAGTAATAATTACCAAATGTGGGTGTGATGGATAGTGTTTGCATACATTATTAAGACATGTATACTAATTTAAAAATAGAATTGGGTTAAATGAGATGAAAACAAGCATGGAAGTTGGAACATATTTTCAAAAGATATGATTTATTTAAACAATTTCATCATCTTTGGAGGTACCCATACATTATTTATCTTTTTTTTTTCTATTGATTACATCAGAGGTACCGGTAATAACAAAATAGCAAGATTACGCTGATTCTAGCCAATGTTGTACATTGATTTACTTTATCACATTTTGTTTAATTCTTTGAAGATCTATTAATGTTAAATTTATTTTTTATAATGAAAAGACAATTAACGATTATTATCATAATTTTACAAATGATAAATCATGACATTAGGTAATAACAGACAAAGCAATGACAAAGCACAGATAACTCTGTCAATGCTATATTTTAATAGTAAGAGTTGTGTCCCTTGCAGCTTGATTGTAAAATAAATAGACCAGTACGGTATTATTCAAACATTTGTTCTGATTTGTACAATTGCAGCATTACTCAAAGCTTGACATTTATAACTTTGAAAATTGTCACAATTATTTATTAAACACTGTACTTGTGTTGCTTGCATAATAAACTCTTTCACTGCTGCCCGACTTACAGCGTACAACTATTTCTAACTACTGGCAATGCTCTCATATGTACACCTTAAGTCCTATTTTTTAGTGTTAACAGCAGTGCTAATTTCCAATAAAAGTATGACCAGAGTTACTCCCCTTGACAGTAACTTACAGTATTTTTTTTCCTTAGAAATATTCATATTTTGAAGGTGTAGGAGTGAAATGCCAAATAAAAAAAGGAAAGGTTCAGGATTTTTTCAATTTTTTTTTTCTATTTTGGAAAGTCCATAACATTTTTGTATCATATGATAATTATAAAAGTTTATATTATTCAGAATCCTTATTCAATTGCCTTTCTAATGCTATACAGTTTTATGTATCCATCTATAAAACTACCAAAGTTATAAGCAATTTAGTGATGTAATGCATTTTCTTAAGATTATAAAAAATTCCTATGGCGTGGAAAATGGCTATTAGCAGCGAAAGGGTTAACAGATGTAATAAACATTTACTCCAAATTGCTATCTGACCTGATTTTCCCAAAGTTACTTTTACACTCTATGGGGTTTTCTAAGGGGCAAAACTACAATATTCACATGCACCAGCTGCTGTTTTCCATACAGGTACAGGGCAACATATAGTGTGCGGTACTTGGAAGTCAGGTTGAACTCAGTATAAATAGTTATGTTAACCCTCTGCATACAACATTTCTTAACAACCCATACTAAAACCTTAGTTCCTTGCTAACAACTACATTTTAAGGTTACTGATCAATTTCCATTCAAGCCAACAGCACATAGTGTAGATCCTGCACTACTGCCTTAGCATAATCAACACAAGCATTACAGGCAAACAGGTAGTAAATAGATCATTTCTGTTTTCAACAAAATCAAAATATAACAGCCAAGGATATCCTCTCAATATCGATGTGCACTAATAGTGTTACTATACAAAGGGTGTTCATGATTGCTGTATTCAGTTTGTGGTTATCAGAACTGGACTTTAAAACCAAGTATTTTGACTTCAAAGTCAGGCTTTGCAAATGCGTTGCATACTGAAGGCTGGCTAGATTGCTGTAGTTAACGTCCACATCTGTTATTGACAGCATACTTACATTAAATCTCAGTGTACTGATGCCAATTTTGTGACTAAAAAGGATTTGCAAAAATGCAGCTGACATCGTGAAACATGATCAAATGAATGCTTGCAAAACATCCCGTTTTATTTACACGTTAAGATAACAAATCGGTTCATACTTTTCCTGAGTTGTTCCCGATTTTGAACATAGCATAAACATCACAGCATTTTCACAACTGGGAATAGAATTTTCAAAATTGCCGAATTTTCCCAATTTTTCTGGTAGAGTGGGAACCATGTGTTTTTTCCTCAAAGGAATAAACTTCTATTTAATAAGTTCAACTTATATTAATATACACCTTCTTTTACAAAACCTAAGTGGATGATCTTTTGTTTATTGCCCCAATGTCTAGAAGACAATAACACTGTTATGGTGTAATGTGCACACTTTCTCTTAATTAATCCTTTTTTACTATTTAAGTATTTTCTCCAATGTATTTGAAAAGTTGTAAATAGATGTTTCAAAAACATTCATAAAAGATCAAAACTTTGCTGAAACTACAGGAATAAATGGTGTTGAATTTCATTTTTTAAAATTAACTCAGTAAAACTTCAAATTTTTTGTTCATTAATCAATTAAATTCAGTATGGGTATTTAGATCATACAGACAACTTGTAGCTATGTCAGTTATTAAAATATACATCATTCTCAAATGCTGAAAAAGCTAATTTTAATATACAGTCCTTGTGAAAACTTCAAAAGGTTAAGAAAGCAGAATATAGATCCATTCTAATGATGTTATTTTTTCTGCCCCTTCACCCATGTAAGCTCTTTCCATATCTACCCCAGTTTACAGATTAAGGACTTTAAAAGAAGAAACAAACAAACCTATCAGTAAGAGAAATAAAATCCTCCCCAAAAGTTCCAGCAGTGTGAGGGTTCATGTCAAGGTCATCAATAGGGTCATCTTGAAGGTCATCTAGATCATTGTCAAGGTCTTGTGCCTCTGCAATACATAGAACAAGTAAATATATACTGTTGACCCAAAGTACTGAAGACACGACATAGACATACCACCGGTTTAAGCACAGACTATTACAAACCAAAGGTTTAAGCACATACTATTACAAACCACAGGTTTAAGCACAGACTATTACAAACCAAAGGTTTAAGCACATACTATTACAAACCACAGGTTTAAGCACAGACTATTACAAACCAAAGGTTTAAGCACAGACTATTACAAACCAAAGGTTTAAGCACAGACTATTACATACCACAGGATTAAGCAAAGACTACGACATACAACAGGTTTAAGCACAAACTATACATGTTTAAGCACAGACTACAACATACCACAGGTTTTAAGCAGACTATTACATACCACAGGTTTAAACACAGGCTAAGAAATACCATAGATTTAAGCACAGATTATGACAAATCAAATGTTTAAGCACATACAGAACATACTTAATCACAGACATATCTCTGATTTAAGCACTGACTGAATATACCAACAGCATACAGAATATAGCAAACCTCTGTCCATGGAAGTCTGTGGGTTTACAACATTCCATCACAATGAAGGCAAGTTTAGAACTGTCTCCAGAAGAGATTTAGCATGGTTGTGCTCAAATCATGACAATATTTTTATTACAAATGTATGTAACTTTCTGGTTGTGATGACTACAGAAAAGAGCCAACTTTCAATTATAATATTTACCTTTCTCTTCCTTCTTTTTCTTCTTACTCTTTTCTTTCTTCTTCTTTTTCTTTGGTATTTCTTCATCTAGTTCTTCAAGAAATTCTTCAGGAAGTTTGGATTTGGACAGTTTTTCTAGTTTCTTTGCCTGAAAAATGAATTATGCATAACTGTTCTGTAATTGCTTTAATTTGACCAATAATGCACTAGCACAAATTTATAGTGAGTAGATATAATTAAGTGAAATCCTTAAGCATACAAGTTCTTTTCTTTAAAAATCAAAGCTAAATGAGCTTGAGATGTTGAAACTGTGTTCCAAGACCTCTTTTCTTCATGTGCAAAAAAAATGGCTGCTTTTTTCAGGAATCAATGACTTAAATATTGTTGGCAGTAAATATGCATGAGATTTATACAGCAAAATTAATTAAAGAAATATGTTTTAAAGACTTCCACCAGATCTTTAAATAAAAACGTTGGAACTTGTTCTAAAACAAGGCGATATGTTAACCAAAATAGAAGGCAATGCATGTGTCAATACTTTTTATTTCTTACTCTAGACATAACAGGATTAACGATAGAAATGTTTGGTGCTAACATGGGGAAAGACTGTCTTGAAAATAAAAAATCACATCTTCTATAACATCAGACAAAACTGAAATGACCAACAAGACTGGGATTCTTTGAATGAACTAGTTCTTTAAACTTGTGACCTAAGAAATCATGGTATCATATAATACTCAGATGTAGCTCTGCTTTATCTTAACTTCACTGATGCAATGGACAGGAATACCTTGAAATCAGTTATAAGTAAAAGAATCCAGCACATAAACTGGACATGAGCTTTTATGTGGATGATGATTGACACTAAAGAGACCTTTAAGCTTCCACGCAACATCTTTCAGCATATAATTCACCTTTTGTTCTTTAAACTGCTGCTCCAGTTTCTGCCTGTGTTCCTTCTTCTTCTCTCTTTCCTCATCAATCTGCCTCATAGCTGACCTGAACTGTGCCAATACTGCCTTCTTGCTGTCATGGAAACCAACACTCTCTGGGGCCTCATCATCACTATTCCCAGCCTCACCCTCCTCCTCATTCTCCAACAACAGCTTCTCCTCTACATCAGACTCATCAGAACCTGAAATAAAAAGTGACATTTCTGCCTGTTACATTGTAGACTGACTCATACAACTGCTAGTGCTACCATAACTCCATGTATCCAGAGAAAATCAGAAATCATGAAACAAAACTTTTTATTACCATCATCTACTTGCAGGTCCCTCAGGGTGCAGACTACATGGATGGCCCAAGAAATCCTGGCAAGCCACCGAAAAGTCTACATCTTGCATAAAATGATGCTTATAAAAAATGTAATGCAGCCATAATGAACCACTCAATCAAAAAAGCTGAATGAATGTTAAATGACCCAGAGTGGTAATAAAACCTTTGGTTTGTTATCCAAAACGGAAAAGCAATGGAAGGTTTTTTGCTGTAGGTATAAACACCGAAATGGGCAAAATGGTACTGGGTAGGGCAAAATGGAAATAAAAACTTTTTATTAAGTTAAGTTTAAGAAAAGGACAAAATTTCAAAAGATAACTACCTAACATGTTTACAACAATTTATATCTGCGAGTTTGGTAAGCATCCAACATTACTTTTATTACTATGATGCTACAACAGCTTAGTGCTTTATAGAAAATTTGAGAATCAAAATCTACCAATACATCTAATAAATATACAAAATATATCCAGCTTGTTCAAAACCTAGCATATAGTTTTACCAAATTTATATTTGAAAAGTGTTCATTTTGAGTGCTGGACAGTCTCTCCAATATAATTAAGTTCCTAATATCAACATCAAGGAAAATATGGAAGGAGAAATGTAAATCATACACATCCATTCTTAATAATTAACTGGAGCATAAAAACAGTTCAATTACTTGATTAAAACTCTTGTGTACATACAACATTATCTTCATAATTTATAAATAAGTTTTGTATATCAGCAAAATTGAAACATTAGTGTCAGTATAAATTTCTTAAGGAAAATGATGTCAGCCTAAGGTGGTCTGGATGTGAAAATTGTTTATTAATTTTACAAGATATAGCTGTACTTTCCAAATGAGATACACATTGTTATGTTTCATCCTGCAAATGCTTATATATTGATATAGTCTTTTGGCAGGTCTTTTTATTATACATTATAAAGCATTTTATAATAAATAAAAAAATAATTAATTGCATATACTATACTTAGCTGAAATTAAAGTAATTAATTGGATAAACTAAACTAAAATGGAATTATCATCATCATTTGCTGCACAAAAGTAAAAAAAAATTGTATCCATAAGAATTAAAAAAAACTAGATCTAGAGCATACCTTTCAATTGTTCTTTTCTAATTGGCTTTAATATTATAATATCAATTTTGATTTTGAAAGGTTTATTACAGCTTAAAGATAAATAATGATAATACATGTACATTGTTAATTGTCATTATTAGATTTTAATTTAGCATTAATAAACTAATCAATAAGATCCAAACTGATCAAGGCTGTAGTTGATTGGATTATCACACCTACTTACGCGTGTCATTATCGCCATCGTGGTGACGCTTTGATAAGGATGGTGAAAGTATTTCTTGACCGGATATTTATTTGATTAAATTAAAAAGTTCTGTCTAGTTTTACACTAACTATCAAGATGCTGAAAGCAAAGTGCTCAGTGTGCAATATCAATTGCAAAATGGATTGTATTTACTGTGCGTATTTCCTTTTTTATTTTATTCAATTGTTACATCATGTGCACATAATAAAATAATCACATTTTGTAGTTAATCATATTTAATTATTTATGAATAATAATCAGTAGATAGAACAAATATGCAAGGAAAACAAAAAAATTCTCAATGTACATACAAAGCTCTCTTTAATAAGAATCAAATGGGATGAAAATATCAGTTTTGTTATCCATCTATACAAAAGACCAAAATTATATAATAAAGTTTTGTATTAAAAGCCCAATTTCTTGCGTTAGGTATCCTTCTTTTAAAAGAGTGTAAAAAATTACTCTAAAGCTGTCATTTGATGTTATTTTAGCTGTCAAATATTATCATATTCTAATGTACGTTTTATTTCAGAATTCATAGTTATTTTTATATCTATTCAATGATTTAATGTATTATTGTTCATAAAAAAGATGTTCTAAAGTATTATTTGATTTCTATTTTGCTGTGGAATTTCCATTTTGCCAGAGATTTTCCATTTTGCTGTTTATACCGGGTTTTTCATCCACGTAGGAAAAGTAATGGGAGTTTTTTTCTCAGTTCTAACAAACACTGCAAAGGCACCCAAAGACATACAAAGTCATACAAAGTGATATTATATACCATTATATATGCATAAAAGTATGTAATAAATAAATATATAACTGTTTAAAATGTTATTCATTGAAATATAGAATCAAACTCGTACACAAAGTCATTTGTAGACTGGCAAAGACATTACAAAGTGAAGCTATGTTCAATAATTTCCATATAAAGTTGAGACAAAGTCATACAAAGGCATTTTATTTATTATTATTACATTATATATTTGTTATTGAATGAAACATTTTATTTGTTAATTTAAAGCATTCAATTCCATGACAAAGCCTGTTATAGTTTGCCAAGGACAGTACAAAGTCCAGCTATGGTCCACATTTTCCTTACAAAGTCAGACAAAGCCATGTACAATATATGTACAATATTAGAAAAAAGCTTATATATGTTTTATATTAACTATAAAATGTTAAATAAGAATATAAAAGTCATTTCAACTAGCAGAAAGTGTGGTTCCAAATTCAGAGTTTAAGAATTTGGATACAAAGTCAATAAAAAATCAGCAAAGAGTCCCATAACTTTTTGTGGTTATATGCAATTTAGTTGTCAATATGAAACATTGAATTGTAAGTGTACCGAGAACCTTAATTTACTAAAAGTTACAGCTAAGTTTGGAATAGTTTTATAAAGTAAATTAAAATATTGTATTTGAGTAGTTTATTCTTTTTGTGTTAATTGTACAGGTGTTTGTTAATACAATTTTATTTAGTTTGCTTGTCTTGGTAATATTTTGATGTGTAATTAATCCCCATTATGTCCGTTTTGTACCAAACTGTAAGCCAGAGAGTAAATGACAGGACAGATTAAATTAGAGAATTTTCACACCAATGTCGGCAGTGTGTTTGATTAAATGTAAGTGGTCAATGAAGGTCAATGTCGATTTTAATGACATACACATGCTCGACAGATTGAATTGGAGGAATTTCGTACCTTAGTCAGCAGTCTGTTTAATAAAAAATAAATTGACAGTGAACAACAATTAGCGCATTTATTGATGGACCCCTGTATGGACTGTCTAGTCCGATATAAGACGACCAAATTTTCGAAGCCTCATTCAAATATCTATAGAATTATATTGCAATAGTATACAATTCAGTTTTCACATTTCTGGATTATGTTCTGGATTTTTTCATTGTTGTGTTATATTAAAGTGTTGTTCTTTTTCATAAATCAAAAAATGTAAACAATTATAATTTAACAAAATTTTATTTCAGTTGAATTTAGGGCTAGTGTTAACAACAGCAATACCTTCTGGTCGTCCCCAAAAGTGTCTTAAAGATGAGAATTATCCTTGTTCTGTGTGATGATAACTGTGACATAGGTTCAATTCAGTGTGCTACTTGTGCCGAATGGGTTCATGCGTGTTGTGAAGGATTTGATCCTGAACATGGTTTGACAGAACTTTCTGGCAACACTATAAATTTATGAGTAGTGTGTGCTTTCGTAAAAGTGATGAAGGAACTTACAATTTCAAGAACACCTTTGCAGACTGCAGAAGGTTACAAGTGTTAATTTTAAACCAATTAATGTAATTTGTGTGGCCCCATTCCAGTCTCAGTTTGAAGTGTTTAGTGTCAATTAGTATATTGGCTTGCAAGTGTCACCTCTGCAATTGTCTTGACTATCAACGTATTGCACTGTACAACACAGCACTTTCTGTATAGGGCATTTGTATTTTTGTACACTGCTCTTCCCTGGACTTTTGCTGTCTAGATGTACTAAATCTTTACCGAATCTTTTGGGAATTTGATTTCCCTAAATCTAACTAAATTATTATTGTAGTTTTTTGCAAATTTTTAGTTGATTTTCTAGTGCTGATTGTCAAACATTTGTTTTGTTAGTCCTAGACATTTAATAAAGTTTCCTCTAGTCATGATTTCTGCTATGAATACTTGTTGAACGCTAGATTGATACAAATCATCAACAATTCTGCAAAATCTCTGTAATAACTCATTAGGAGTAGGTACTGTGGTGATGTCATTCCAGCCTAGATTTATTAAAGCTAGATTAGCCCTTTCACTGATCATTCTTCTATATCTCATCCATACGGTATGTCCTTAGACCACCCTTATGGTTCCATCTCACGTTTCCATCATGCTTTCCTTTTCTACGCAGTTCAAAAGAGACTGATGTAGCAGTCTCCAAACAGAATGATTTTTGTGGTAGTTAGTCTTAGACTGATGTTTATTTCAAAACAAGGCCTTTTAAAAAATAACTGAGTAACATATGTCAAACTATTTAATAAGCAAAACAATAAGCTGCTGATTCACAGCTTCACCAAACTGATAAGATGTCTGCCTTAATCAATCTGATTGTCACTCTTAGCCCGTAATTTGTATGAAATGTAGTTACATTATACAAACACATAGTTGACTATTTTAATGAACTTTCAGGCAGGGTGTCATGGCATGAAACTCTTGGGTATAACTGCAAAGCGGGAGAGAATCATGATGCCATCCTTGAATAAAACCACAACCACCCCTACAACAAGAGATTGTCCAGGGATTGACTATGGGTCTCTAAAAAGTCTGACATACTCACAGGATAATGCAAGTAAAAATATGCAACCAAATTTGACACGTAGAAATGCCGATTGTCTTTTCAATGCGCTATCAATCGCTGTATGCACAACTGAAAACATGAGTACTGATATAACAGTTTATAAATGCATAGAAATGGCAACACAGCAACAATATTATATTTTTACAGCCATACACTGGTGTCTATTAGTATGCTTGCCCTGATATGACAAGGCAACATTTCAGTGTTCAAAACCTGGAGCTTATTCCAGTCAGTGGACAATTGCAAGCTGCAAGCACTTTAAAGAGAAATATAGACATTGTGTATCCTCTGGTAAATGGTCCAAATGACCAAATATTGAGGTGGCTTACACAAACTCTTGTTGCATGGAAAACTGATGATGACAGTCAGTATTCAGCCAACTAAAGACCATGTGGACTTCTGTGGGACCCCAAATGGGAAGATAATGGCAGCCTCAGCACTTTGTACCTCTGCAGCTGAGTGGTGGATCTGAATCCACAAACGCATGTACGCCCAGCAAAGCTCATGAAGACGTCTCATTTTATGAATCATTTATTCAAAATGAATCAAGTAAAGCAGTGAATGACACCATGATGTCCAAGCGACTCCGTAATGACCCTTCATACAACGATCATTAAGAGAACAGAAGTGATGATTTAGAGACTGATTTACTGGGAACACAATGGCTTCTCAATGACAGGCCGCTCAGTGCTGAAGAAATAATGAACATAATAGAAGGAGACATTCCAGCACTGCAGAAAGTTCCTACAGGTATCAAGGAAAATGTGTTTGAGAAAACATAAACAGGAACTAAAGCCAGCTCAGTATTGGGATGACTGTGGTGGATGGGATTACAAAAAGTGAAGGAATGTCAAAATCAAATTCATTAAAAGGTGACAGTCTGAGTCAGGTATTGGTAAAAGACAACTTGGTTGACAAAGATACACATGAAAAGAGAGGTTATTAAAATCTCAATCTACATTGAAAAGACATAATTACATTTCACAGATACTGCACTTCATTAAAAAGGCAGACAAATTACGAGAAACGATTTACTTTGTAGAAGGCAGAGATATTGGAAGAGCTGTGGCAGCTATTGAGTATACTTGAAAACATGATGGAATTTAGGTACCGCATGGAAATGCAAAAACTGCTGGAGCATCATATGAACAGACTGATCCTGCTATCCTTAAAAAAATTCGCTAAAAGGTTGAACATCAGAAACCTAGTCTATGCACAAATGACAGACCCTAGCCACAATACCTCTGTGAATTACCCCCTTGACATACAACAATGTCAAAATATCAAAGCAAAACAAGTCTGATAAGCCTAAACTTGCCGCTTCAAACAACATCGCTGATGAATTTGTGCACATTTTCAAATGGTGAATGACAAACATCCTTTTCGTAGCCGAGGTCATCCATTCAAATGGCAACTCAATCCCTTCCATCATATGTTTAACAGAATAACAGGCCACTGACCTCGAGTTATTTATTGAATTAAAAGAGGGTGTGGTTGGCGAAGATCAAACGTTCTCCCTTGGGAAGTGTTTTGTTACAACAACAGTATACAAGTGACAAGGAAAGGTACTGGTAATCCACCCATACTTCTAGGATCAATGATGTTGCACTGGGATGAGTGTGAACAAAAAAATTATTGGGTTTTTTTTTGCACATATCAGAGGTGTATAGGAATAGATATTTATCACCTGGAGCTGACAACAGGAACTGATGATTAGCGGCAAATGATAAATGCCATTGACATGGCATTCATTGGAAAAGAAAGCTGTGCACCAAGCACATCAAAGACAACTTAATAATGCCAGATGGGAGATAAGGTCCCAAGATCTTCCCAAGAACAACACGAGATAAGTGTCTTGAATGTTTGGTGCACATGGAGTGTCATCTGCCAATGATTCGGCCTCATTCAATGAGAAAAACCTCCTACTAAAAGAAACTCTCAAAGCCCCAAAACATGAAGATTTTATTGACTATTACGAGTGTTATGTGGATAACAAAATATCCAACCATGTTGTATCAGGCGATGATCATCTCTGGACTAACAATAATACAGAGACAATGAACAACCAATTGAAAGTTTTACTGGGATAGGGGCCGAGATAAGCTTGATGAAATTTTTTTACAAATTAGTTTAAATGGTAGATATGAGAAGGGCCCTCTAAAGAACCTGATATTTTCATTGAATGGGCATCATTCAACTTTAAAAACTACAAAACTTGCCTGTTCATCAAAAACATAGGATGAAAAGGAAAGTCTGTTCAAAAGACTTCTGAAAGCTGATCATTTACAGAAATGAAATCTATAACTCCAAGTGATGGGAAATACACAATCTTCAAAGAGTCAAAATTGGTAAAGAAAAAAAGCATCCCAGATGCTGTGCAAATAGGACAAAATTAACAAAAACATGTAGTTTTTTGTTTTTGTGGAATTGTCTTAAAATGTAAATTATTCTCCTTGACTTTGTATGTACATATTTAAGAGATTTACAACTGACTTTGTTTTGCCTTTTTGTACCATTTGGTCATAATAAACATTTTTAATAAATGCTTAATTTAGTTTCACAAATTTGTAAAAAGCATTTTTAATATATATTTCATATTAAACTGACTTTGTATTGACTTTGCTAGATTTTGTTTGTGTGACTGCCGTGTTTAGTAGGACCACTTTTTCTGGTCCTTCAAAAAAATGTCAGTCGTTATGTACCATTACCGTTATGTACCAGGACCTAACATACCATTTTTTGGACGTTATGTACCATGTATAGAATATATAGGGAATTGTTGCTAACGTTTATATATATTGTTTTTATTTAAAATAAAGTTAAAATATGTTGTTAATATGTTTATATGATAAATAAATGTGTATGTATTGAAGTATTTATGAGTTTTATTTAAAAAAAAAATGCATAAATACCTGTGTTTGTTCTTTAAAGTAAGTGGTTATATACCTATATTTTCATAATTTAATCCAGTCACAAATGTGTTTTGTATTTAATTAAATTAAGATTGGAATGGATAAAAATTTAATGTATTACATTATTATCCAACACATCTCCAAGTGATGTGTTTAAATAATCATTGTGATTGTTTATTTTATCAATTGACAAATACACAACAGATTGCCCCAGGAAGATGTTAACACCTAATTATCACCCCTCATCGGGTCCTCAACACACAATAGGCCTACCATAATCCTTATATAAACTATAGATGGTACATTACGTCCAAAAATGTTACATAATGGTAGTGGTACATAAGAGTAATGGTACATAACGACCAGCACCCCTTCAAAAACGGGATGATATTTGTCATTAGTTTTTTATCAGGACTCACTTACTTCAGGTTGAGATCTGCCACACATTTTTTATATGTAGTTAAATTCGCAAAAAATAATAATGAGAAATGTGAAAAGAAATGCATCGTTTCATAAGCCTGATAAGGTTAACGAACCTGACAACTCCGGCTCGCTCTCCGAGTCAAAATCTTTCTTGTGTTTATTCTGTTTTTGTGTTTCATCATTGTTCAAGAATGACAGTGCTTCAGTTTCAAATTTCTCTTCATCTTCCGAAGGTTTAAATCTGTAACTTTTACGCGGCATTATGTTTCATCGACGAAAAAAGTTAATATTACAATCAGCAACACGCGGATATGTTTACACCGGAAGTCACTGTCCAAGCTGGCAAATATCCGCCTGTCAGGCTAGCCACTGACATAACAGACCACCAGGCGATAACATTGCAATAGACCATAAAAAAGATTGATTGAATTAATAAATCGATCGATCTAACAACAACATATCATTTAATCAATCAATTCATCCATCTAGATATGTCGGTCTGTTTGCCTTTATTATAAATTCCCTATTTTATTCGTTCGTTTATTTATTTTATGGGAGCTTCGGTCGTCCTCGTGGGGGGGTATCCTCATTTCGGACCATCATTTCGGACCATGTTTGCTAATCACTTTGGTCGTCATCCCGGACCATATAATAATCATTCCCGACCATATTTATTTGATATATGAAATAATAATCAGAACTTAGGAAAGAAGTCTAGATGATGTAAGATCAAACTTATATATATTTCCTATGTCGTTACAAAACCCTCTTTTATTGACGTAAACATTCTTTAAAACTTGAGGTTTAAAACACCTGACCTTAATAAAACATATTGTTTGTTTTAGCAGTTAGGTCAGTTTATAATTGTGTATATTGATTTGGACATAATATGTAGGCTAACAAAATGTTTTGTTTATTTTAACATGGAAATGGCATCCAATAATCTTATCCGTAAATCAAAGAACACATTATGCAAAATAAACACAAGCGTAAAGATAGTTTCCATGTGATGTAATAGGCACTGATGAGATCAGTAATACTCGTCGGTTGTTCACACCTCTTTTTTTTACTGTCGGTTGCTGTTTAGTGTATTGTGTCGGTATTTTATGTGTCAATTTCTCACCTCATGTGTATTGTTGAGATGCCTGAATATTCACAGGGTTAAAGAGAATAGTTACATAATTTACAAAAAAAAAAAAAAAAGATTTGGGTCCACAAGTAAGAAAAAATACATGTATAATATGTTATATATTTCATTAACATTTATTCAAACAATAGTATGTTCTTACATGTATTTCAGTTACATAGCAACGGAACAAAATGTACAACATTTTAGAAACATTATAGTGATCCCAGTCAAATACAACATAAAATACACATGACAAGTAAATAGGCAGCTTGTTTATATACACGAGTTCGACACACATACTTAATTAATCAAGCACATTTAACAAGCAAAGGCACGTGTTTAAACTCAATCACACAAGTCAGTAATTCACTCTTACACTTGTCCATACAGCACTGCACACGCATCCAGCAGACTCTTCGTCGATCTCTCTTTCTTCACATACTCCCTAGGAAACCACTTAGGTAATATATGTGTCAAATCTTAGATCTATATATACTTCTTTCCTAAGTTCATGATACATATTTCATTAATAAATAAATATGGTTCAGAATGATTATACTAGTATTAGTATTTTGTCCGGGCTGACGACCAAAGTGGTCCGGGATGATTATAGCATGGTCCGGAATGATGGTCCGGAATGAGGGTAAATCGTCCTCGGGGTGTAAATGATTAATTGCATGATTCAAAGGTAGTTTTCGTGTGATTTACAATTAAGTTTTGTGTATGTTTATTAACCCTACACAAAATAAATATGATCCCAATATCATGTGTTCAAACTGCCTGAAAATTTTATTGCGGATCATAATGATGCATGTTTATTTATTTTATTCATTAATTTGTTCAGTTAATTTTATATTTATTCTCATTTATTTATTCATTTATTTAATTATATATTTATATTATTTTATTATATATTTATATTATTTTATTATATATTTATATTATTGTTTGGTTGATTATTTATTTATTCATTCATTGATTTTTTTTTCTTCAAATATTTTATTTATTTATTAATTTAGTTACTCAATTTTATTTGTTTTTAATAATTTATTTGTTCATTCATTCAACTATTCATTAAGTTATTTATTTATATACGTCTCTATTTATTTCATGTATATGTTTATTTATCGATTTGTTTACATATATTTATTCATTTAAATATAATAATAAATTGTGTTAACAAAAAAAAATTATGATAATGATAAAACAATAAATATTTACTATGATGATAAAAATAATATATAATAATTAAGGTGATATAACATGAAATCGATAATGTGTTCCTTACCATGTTTATCATAATCTTTACAAAAGGGGTGTGTAAACAAATCAACAGTATGGGACTTAGAAAAAATTACAACAGTTTTGTGAATAACAGTTTTAATAGTAACACATTTCTATATATATACATATATATTTGTATAAAACATAGTGACATATAAATCAATCACAAATAATTTTATTGAAAAATTCACAAAGGGAAAATGTATCTCCTACGTTATCACAATCTGGAATCTCTATGTATCTTCACCATGATAAAAGGGAAGATCTCTTTTAACAATCACTCCATTTTTTTATGATGACAGATTCAGATTTGTCAAAGTAACATTGCTCATGATTTCTCCTATTATAATCTTAATATAAAAATAGATTTTATTTAAATATGTTGCATCAAGATCTGGGTCTCACACCTACAAGGTTTTAATAGATATTATTGCCAAATACATATTTTTTCCTTTACAATCCATGTACAGTCACAAACAAAATGCACTAGCAAACAGTTGAGTAACAAGTTCTTAAACATAGAATAAACTCTCCCATTAAAGTTGGTGGGGGTGGGGGGGGCTGACTGTTGTTTATCATTTTCAGCCTGATGAGTTGTAAGTCAACAATTCTAACAGCAACAGAGTCTTAGTGGTACAAAATTGTTGTTACAAAATCTTATTTACAGAATACAATCTTTTTTTCCTGAAATATTAAACAATACAACAACATTGCAAACAAAAGCATCTGCAGCCTTCAATAATCACATTTAGTTGTATATTCTCATACTTGATCAAAAAACATAAAACAATCAGGGCATCACATTTACATTAAACACAAAATACAAAACATACAACAAGTACATAAACTACAAAAAAAAACAAGTGCCTTTATCAAGAACACCACATGCTTTGTCTACCACAAGATAAGATGACAGAACTATAATCAAAGCAAATTGATCAACTGAAGAAAGTTCCAAGGAAGTTAATTAAAGGTGAATTGTTTTAAACATATAACACATGGTGTATTAAAATTGTTTTTAAGTTAGAACCATGGCCATCTACAGGAAGAAGAAGACGTATTGTCATAGTTAAGAATAATCCCCACATAGACAATGTAATTATACAGGTATGTCAAAAGAAATGATCCCAACACTTGCACAACAATCCAGGAGATACATGGTAAATGAAAGTTTGACAAACGCTTTTGGCAACATGACATGGAGGTTGAATGGACTTGACAATAACTTTTGAGTCAGTTCTTCAAATCAATAACATAATCTAAATAGGAATCTTTGTGTCTGTCTGGTATAACTGGCTTACAACAAAAGTTAAACACGTAGACAACAAGGAGACAGAAATAAAGTACAAATAAACAAAACTTAAAATGAAATTGACAAATAAACACAAAAGTGAGCAATGGAACAACAGTGTGCCAGGTATAAACAGGGTGTATATATATATATATATATATATATATATATATATATATATATATATATATATATATATATATATATATATATACCAGTGCCATCAATAAACCATGTAAAAATATGGTTAAACTATACAACAAAAATACAATAAGAATCAAGTATAAGTTGTGTAAATACATTATGAGTAAATATAAACAAGTGCTCACACACATAAATGTCATGCGAACTAAAAGAGTTTTTTTTACTATAGACAGCTTATTCAGGTATCAGTGCAATTTTCCACATCAAAACCCACTTCATTTATTGCACTTACATTTAAATTTTAGGTACGTAAACGTAATTGTAACATTAATTTTGTTTCACCAGTTGTATAAAATGACATATTTCTTCTATTAATTGCAGCTATTATTTCCCCAAAAATCATTTTTGTCTTAATATAAACATGTCCCTATTGGTGTACATGATTATAAGCGTTTTAATTTTAACATTTTAATGATTATATTTTGACACCTACAAGAATGATAATATATGCTCATTGGCATATAACAGATACATAAAACTGTCTTTCATTAAAACTTCGTTATCAATGAAAAAAAAAAAAATTATTTTGTGAAAAAACTTTATTCTAGAAAGGCTGACTTCATTTATTATGCCATTTATTTACGCTTAAAATGCATTACATTTTTTTTTGTATTTTCTTTTTTTACTGTCAATTGTTTCAATTGCTTTTTTGTTTCTTTTTGTTGCCATTTACTTCTTCATTTTCCTCTAATAATGATATATATGAACTAATTAAGTAAGTGTACAGCGTGTAGAGGGTAGGCCTCAACCCTGTCATAGCTATGAAATAAAAGTTCAAAGCCTGTAATAAAGGTGGGTTTTCCAACATGAAATTGAGCAAATTTTGGTTTTCCAGATGCATACTTCTAAGCTTGACAACAGCAGAGTTCAATACCAAAATATGTCACTGTGCTTGCTAAGGTCATTCATTGGAGTCTATGATTTTATTGAATTGTAAAAAATAAATTAATACAACACAGTGACACAATTACGGTCATTATAGCAATGTCCGGCTATTTTTGAGGAAGACGCCAGATTAATGTTTAGGTAGAACCACCAGTGCACGACAGGTCATTTGTAAGACCTTCCCACTGTAAGTCCTTCGCCCGTAACGGGACTCGAGCCCAGGCCCTAAGAGGCCAGCAGTCACAGGACTGGTTTTACTGAACTCAACACTGTCTCTGTAAGATCTCCTAAACACTGGCTTGGTTATAAACAACATAAACATAATGTAAGTTAACGTTAGACTAAAAATTAAAGTCTTATATTGAAAAATCAATCAATGCTTGATGCATGCATATTAATAGTCTACAATTCAAGACATTAGAACAAGAATACATATACAAGTCTGAAAGAATGAGCAAATAATAATTTAAAACATAATTAATTTCATGTATATATTGAGCTGCAACTTGATACATCTTCAAAAGTTCTTATTTCTTAGCACAATTTTAAGCATGCTATACCTATATTGATTAGGTGTATGCATATAGTGAGCTACAGAATCTCCAGCAACATGTATTGATCAGGTTAAGGTAACCAATAACTGGTGGTGGTGTTTTTAATGCACTACAATGACCAATTATGGTCATAATGCTAACATACAGGTTTATTTTGTGGAGCCAGACCACAGACAAATGTCTGGGTAGCACCAGCAGCAAACCGCAAGTCAGACCATGCCAAATTATGTCCTTCACGTAAATAGGACTTGAACCCGTGCAATGAGAGGATAATAACTGGTTACAAGCACATGTAATAATGAGTATTTTCTTTCACCCTAAATTTAATATGGAAGATATTTTATGATATATATTCCACTGTATTTAGATAGATAATAAAGCAAAAAATACTATTTACTACACGGCTGAAAGAAAAATATTATTACCTAAATACAGTGAAAAACATGCATACTGATTTCCAAAGCAATATCCAGTGCAGAAGCCATCCACATAATAAAACTGATCCAATTATATTAGATAAAAGTTCCCATCATTCTGCACATAAAAAAACATATACAGATATACAATCATGGTACATATACATGTGTCCTCTTTTTATGTATATTTATAGCATCAAACTAATGTTTTTTTATTCCGAGTCTTGGCCTTGAGTAATCGGACCTTACCTGACAGAATAAACCATAAATTGTGAAAACATTTTTTTTTTCATTTAAAAGAAGTGAGAACTGTTTTTTAAAAGAAATAGCTATATATCTAACACACAGTAAAAGCAGGTAAATTAAATAAATATTGCACCCAGAGTACCCTTTAGTTTCCAACAACAATAAAGCTGTATTAATATATTTCATAATAGTTTTGCTAAGTGTAATACCTACAAATAAAAATGAATTACATTTTTAAGACTCATTTCACGTGTAAGATAACTATTCATAAACATTTTTTTTTTTCTGAAAAGAAATTCACTTAAAATGTTAATCCTTTAAACATATATCTGGTATAAATCAATACTTAAAAAAATAATTTCTTACTAAGAAACTATAATGACATGTATGTTCTATCACTGTCTCCTAACTTCATGACATCATTACATTTGATAATGCCCTTTGTGAAGTCTTACAAATAATAAAAAAAATCCAAGAAAAACTAGTTATATTAACAATTATAAAATGAATCTCACAATAATCTGCATATACTACACATGAATCAAAAAATATAATCATACTGGTCAGCAACTTTCACATAACCATATTACATATACACTAACCATCTACAATCATCACAGAATATAAGCACAGTAATATTAATTGCTTTATAGGTAAAGAACAGATCTAGGAGAATAAAATATATCAAGTTCTTTGAAAACATGTTTACTGTAGATTTTTTTCTCCAGTTTTTGTCTATCTTTGTAAATGCTAAGCTACCTAATTAACAAACATAATGACAAAAGACTAATTCATTAAGCACAAATAAGCTACTACAACACATGGAATGTATGGAGTGGTATCGGGACATAAATCAGTATGTAATATCTATTACTATGACTACAAATGGTATAATATTGCTACAAGACCAATCAAGGCAGACCTGTATATCTGAACGAGAAATTGACAATGCACATTTGACATGGTTATAAAGGAAAGACAACTATAGCAGAAAACAGTACTATAGAATAGAAATGTACATTTCTCAGTATTAATTTTTGATAAACGTGATAATCCAAATAAGCAGTCTTTCTATTTCCACTGTTTCTGGCAAATAAACAGACTGCTTGGAAATGAGACTTATTGTTGTTTAACAAGAAAAGTTTAAAAAACAAATGTTTAATATCATATGAAACTATCAACTTGATATGTTTCTATATCCGTGCCATCTGTAGGTCTTTGGCTATCACCATGGTAACATCCTCCTCATCATGGTCGACAATAGGCTGATTCTGACCCAAGAACTTTTGCCGATGTTTTTCTTCTGCTCTTTTCTTCTTCTCCAATTTTTTCAACTTCTTTGTCTGTTTGCTGTTCAGTTTGATCATCTGATCTGACTCAGTCTACCAAAGGGATGGAACAAGTTTTGTTTGTTAATGTTTCAAGAACTATACTGGTGACACAATGATGGTCATTATAGCAAGATACAGTATTTTGGGTAGAAGGCAACATATATCTGGGTAAACCAGCCGGCACACTGCAGGTCAGCTTGAAGACCTCACATAATGAAGTTCCTTGCCTAAGCAAGAAAAGCCCATGAAGTGAAAGACAGAGGAGTCAGACAACAAGTAATGGTATTAATCAAAAGATGCATAAACAACACAATTCTCTCCCCTTCAGATAAACACCCTGCAGCACAATTACAACCAGACATCTGGCATGCATTCAGTTTGAACCAACTACCTCTAAATTGTTTTTATTTACCCATCAGTATTAAGTATGTTATTTAACCATATTATAACAAAACATAACAGTATTATGATGATTGTAACATTGATGTATAAAACATACATTTGATGTAATCAAATTACCCATTACCTATATGAACTGCAGCATAGTATATCTGTGAACAACCTGATTGATGGCCCTGATAATACAGAATTTGATGAATACATTGAAGCAATATATGAAAATCTTACCTTGATTCCAGACCCAGTATCCATGGAAACCAGTTTAGGCCGTGCACCACCATTTTGACTGCTAACAGACCCATAGCCTGAACTTCCGCCATAGCTATTGTCTCTATGGTGACCCTTCCCCTCAACACTGTTATGGTTCATGTCCATAGGCCTGTGTTCTGTTGTCATGGTGCCATTCTCAGACCACACCCCACTGTCAGCAGACGTCACCTGGGATGTCAAGGATGTACAGTCTTCTGCTTTGTCTGGAAATGAAGTAAACTCTTATGTGCAGGATTTATCTAAGTACCAATACACAGTGGAGATGTTGCTAAGGTTAACCAGTTAACAGATTGGAAAGGTTATGTAACCATGGCTATCCCCAGTTTTTAACAAATACAGCATGTTAAGGGGTTCACTTACTTGTTATTGTCTCCATTGTCTGGAATACATAGGCTATGGTGGCATCCACATCATAATCACAGTCAGCCAGGCACTCCCAAACCATGGCCTCATCCTGGAGAGGAAACCTTTGATTTATACAATCCCTCGATTAATACATGGCAGGGACAACATTATTTGTTAAAATCTAAATTTAATACAAAAAATATATTCTGACATAATTCTGACTGATTTAAATGTTATATATATATAATATATATAATGCTCCTATGACAGCCTATTTGGGTGCTTGATATGATATCACCCACACTCCCATTATGCTAATAATGGGTCATTTATGCCTAAATACTAGTCAATTTCACATTGCACTGTTTTTTCTTAAAACAGTTATAAAAGCTGGTAACATAGAAGACAGCATGGGCCCTTAAATTGCTCAAAATATCTCAAAAGATCAACACACTTAGCTGGTTGATCTAGATCTACACATTGAGCTGGTTGATCTAGATATACACATTGAGCTGGTTGATCTACATCTACACACTGAGCTGACTGATCTAGATCAACATACTGAGCTGACTGATCTAGATCTACACACTGAGCTGACTGATCTAGATCAACATACTGAGCTGACTGATCTAGATCTACACACTGAGCTGGTTGATCTAGATATAAACATTGAGGTGACTGATCTAGATCTACACACTGAGCTGGCTGATCTAGATCTACACACTGAGCTGGCTGAACCTGATCTACACGTTGAGCTGGTTGATCTAGATGTACACATTGAGGTGACTGATCTGCATCTATACTGTCAAAGCCTGATAAATAACTACTTAGCAGACTAAGATTTTATTGCTGGGCACCCTACCATACATCCGGTAGCAGTCATAACTTCCTCTGCCAGTCTGTCTGTGTTGCGTACCACCCTAACAATGCCCTCCTCGGCCTCTACATGGCCTGGGAAATGGGTCTGAGCTGTCGGGGCCTCATCATTACCAATCTGTGAAATAGAGACATGAACAGAGATGTACATAAAGTGAACACGAATGGTAATGTCATGCAATATTTATTAATAGGCAATACAAAATCTTCGTTTATCAGTAATTTTCTTTTTTTCACTATACTGATAGAGACACAGCATGGAAAAGTGAGGATGATGATCAGAACACAATAAGAATTCTTATCTGTATCTAATCTTTTTGTCTCAGCCTAACTGAATCACGCAAAGCAGCCAGTAAAAGTATGCTGTAAAATGTCATGGAAGGTTGCATGCATGTGTTCTGCATGCTACAAATGAAAGTAAGTTGTAAATTGTCATGGAAGATTGCATGCATGTGTTATGCATGCTACAAATGAAAGTAAGTTATAAATTGTCATGGAAGATTGCATGCATATGTCCTGTATGTTTTATAAATATCTATCTTATATCCATGTCTAAAATATTTTCAAAAGGGGCAATAAATCTTGGCATTTACAACGGATCACATCAAAAAATAGAAAGTGCCCAGGTTTCTATTCTCCATAAGTTTATTGTTAAATTATCTGGACAACTTAAACATTTTTGGGTGTACTGACACGTTCTACGTCTACCTACAAGTTTACTGGTGTCATACTGACAATATTTTCAGGTTCTGACCTGACACTGTACTGCCATGTTAATCTGGTGTACTGACATTTTTATCCATTGTACTGACATATTTATCCATTGTACTGGCACATTTATCCATTGTACTGGCATATTTATCCATTGTACTGACATATTTATACATTGTACTGACATATTTATCCATTGTACTGACATATTTATCCATTGTACTGACATATTTATCCATTGTACTGACATATTTATACATTGTACTGATATATTTATCCATTGTACTGACATATTTATCCATTGTACTGACATATTTATCAGCTTCTATATGAACACATTATGTGGTGTACTGACATATTTATCCATTGTACTGACATATCTATCAGCTTCTATATGAACACATTATATGGTGTACTGACATATTTATCCATTGTACTGACATATTTATTCATTGTACAGGCACATTTATCAGCTTCTATAGAAACACATTATATGGTGTACTGGCACGTTTATAAGGTTCTATATGAACACATTATATGGTGTACTGACATATTTATCCATTGTACTGACATATTTATCCATTGTACTGGCACATTTATTAGCTTCTATAGAAAAAACAATTTATGGTGTACTGACATATTTATCCATTGTACTGGCATATTTATCCATTCTACTGGCACATTTTATCAGGTTCTATATGAACTCATTATATGGTGTACTGACATATTTATCCATTGTACTGGCATATTTATACATTGTACTGGCACATTTTATCAGGTTCTATATGAACACGTTATATGGTGTACTGACATTTTCACCTTAACATTGCTTTTACTGGTCCAGTGACATATTTATCTGGTGTTATGGTTTTATACATACACATGTATTAAGTGTTATACCAACACATTTATCTGGTGTTATGGTGTTATACATACACATGTATTTAGTGTTATACCAACACATTTATCCGGTGTTATGGTGTTATACACACAGGTATTTAGTGTTATACCAACACATTTATCTGGTGTTATGGTGTTATACACACAGGTATTTAGTGTTATACCAACACATTTATCTCATGTTTGACTGACACATTTATCTGGTGCTAGATTGACACATTTATCTGGTGCTAGACTGACACATGTATCTGGTGCTAGACTGACACATTTATCTGGTGTTAGACTGACACATTTATCAGGTGTTAGACTGACACATTTATCTGGTGTTAGACTGACACATTTTGCTGGTGTTAGACCGACACATTCATCTGGTGCTAGACTGACACATTTATCTGGTGCTAGACTGACACATTTATCTAATGTTAGACTAACACATTTATCCGGTGCTAGACTGACACATGTATCTGGTGTTAGACTGACACATGTTTCTGGTGTTTGAGTGACACATTTATCTGGTGCTAGACTGACACATTTATCTGGTGCAAGACTGACACATGTATCTGGTGCTAGACTGACACATTTATCTGGTGTTGGACTGACACTTTTATCTGGTGCTAGACTGACACATGTATCTGGTGTTATACAAACACTTTTGTCTGGTGTTAGACTGACACATTTATCAAGTTCTATATGAACCCAATTTATGTTGTGCTGATGTATTTATTGTGTCTACAGATACTTTTTACTGATCCACTAACAGTTTTATCTGTACACACTAAGCTGTTTTTTCTTGGCATGCTGTCAACCTGGGCTTCTCCCAAGTTGACAGCAAGCCAAGAAAAACAACTAAACATGAGCTACAAGCCAAATCATGTTACTTTTTGCAACATTGTTAATATTTCAAGATTTTGTAAATTGTTTTTGCAATAACTTTATCTGATTGATATCTGTATTACAGATGAACATTATGATGAATTGTAAACGATGTTGTTGCAAACATCAACAACTCATGCAGACAACTAATTAGATACCACCAGTGGTTGTTTTGCAATTAACAACGGAAAAAATAACATTTGAATACCATTTGAAAATATTGTGTTCACTGTAAACTAGCCTCATTATCCCCTAAGCATAACTTGACTA
The DNA here is from genome assembly GCA_007844125.1 of Sinonovacula constricta. Taxonomy (NCBI): domain Eukaryota; kingdom Metazoa; phylum Mollusca; class Bivalvia; order Cardiida; family Solecurtidae; genus Sinonovacula; species Sinonovacula constricta. The sequence goes on along the minus strand of CM017566.1, from coordinate 4,441,313 downwards.
CACCAAAGAATTATGTGTAAATCCAGTAACATTTTGGTGGAGGCTGTCTGTGTATATCCAGATTCATTTTGGTGGAGGCTGTCTGTGTATATCCAACAACCTCAAGGTGGAGACTGCCTGTGTATATCCATCAACCTCTTGGTGCAGGCTGTCTGCAATAATCTAAAACCTCTTGGTGGTAGCTCTCTGCCTATATCTAACAACCCCTTGGTGGAGGCTGTCTGCGTAAATCTAACAACCTCTTGGCTTGGTGGAGGCTGTCTGCCTATATCTAACAACCTCTTGACTTGGTGGAGGCTCTCTGCCTATATCTAACAACATCTTGATGGAGGCTGTCTGCGTAATTCTAACAACCTCTTGGCTTGGTGGAGGCTCTCTGGCTATATCTAACATCTTGGCGTAGGCTGTCTGCCTATATCTACCAACCTCTTGGCTTGGTGGAGGCTGTCTGCCTATATCTAACAACATCTTGGCGTAGGCTGTCTGCCTATATCTAACAACATCTAGGCATAGGCTGTCTGCCTATATCTAACAACCTCTTGGCTTGGTGGAGGCTGTCTGCCTATATCTAACAACCTCTTGGTGAAGGCTGTCTGCCTATATCTAACAACCTCTTGGCTTGGTGGAGGCTGGCTGCCTATATCTAACAACATCTAGGCATAGGCTATCTGCCTATATCTAACAACCTCTTGGCTTGGTGGAGGCTGTCTGCCTATATCTAACAACCTCTTGGTGGAGGCTGTCTGCCTATATCTAACAACATCTTGGCGTAGGCTGTCTGCCTATATCTAACAACATCTTGGCGTAGGCTGTCTGCCTATATCTAACAACATCTTGGCATAGGCTGTCTGCCTATATCTAACAACATCTTGGCGTAGGCTGTCTGCCTATATCTAACAACATCTAGGCTTAGGCTGTCTGCCTATATCTAACAACCTCTTGGCTTGGTGGAGGCTGTTTGCCTATATCAAACAACCTCTTGGTGGAGGCTGTCTGCCTATATCTAACAACCTCTTGGCTTGGTGGAGGCTGTCTGCCTATATCTAACAACCTCTTGGTAGGGGCTCTCTGCCTATATCTAACAACCTCTTGATGGAGGCTGGCTGCCTATATCTAACAACCCCACCCCTTGGTGGAGGCTGTCTGCCTATATCTAACCCCCCCCCCCCATGGTGGAGGCTGTCTGCCTATATCTAACAACCTCTTGGTGGAGGCTGTCTGCCTATATCTAACAACCTCTTGGCTTGGTGGAGGCTGTCTGCCTATATCTAACAACCTCTTGGTGGAGGCTGTCTGCCTATATCTAACAACCTCTTGGCTTGGTGGAGGCTGTCTGCCTATATCTAACAACACCTTGGTGGGGGCTCTCTGCCTATATCTAACAACATCTTGGTGTAGGCTGTCTGCCTATATCTTACAACCCCTTGGTGGGGGCTCTCTGCCTATATCTAACAACCCCTTGGTGGAGGCTGTCTGCCTATATTTAACAACTTCTTGGTGGAGGCTCTCTGCCTATATCTAACAACCCCTTGGTGGGGGCTCTCTGCCTAAATCTAACAACCTCTTGGTGGAGGCTGTCTGCCTATATCTAACAACCTCTTGGCTTGGTGGAGACTGTCTGCCTATATCTAACAACCCCTTGGTGGGGGCTCTCTGCCTATATCTAACAACCTCTTGGTGGAGGCTGGCTGCCTATATCTAACAACCCCACCCCTTGGTGGAGGCTGTGTGCCTATATCTAACAACCCCTTGATGGAGCTGTCTGCCTAAATCTAACAACCAAGCCTCTGCCTATATCTAACAACCTCTTGGCTTGGTGGAGGCTGTCTGCCTATATCTAACAACCCCTTGGTGGGGGCTCTCTGCCTATATCTAACAACATCTTGGCATAGGCTGTCTGCCTTTATCTAACAACCTCTTGGCTTGGTGGAGGCTGTGTGCCTATATCTAACAACCCCTTGGTGGAGGCTGTCTGCCTATATTTAACAACTTCTTGGTGGAGGCTCTCTGCCTATATCTAACAACCCCTTGGTGGGGGCTCTCTGCCTATATCTAACAACCTCTTGGTGGAGGCTGTCTGCCCATATCTAACAACCTCTTGGCTTGGTGGAGGCTGTCTGCCTATATCTAACAACCCCTTGGTGGGGGCTCTCTGCCTATATCTAACAACCTCTTGGTGGAGGCTGGCTGCCTATATCTAACAACCCCACCCCTTGGTGGAGGCTGTGTGCCTATATCTAACAACCCCTTGATGGAGCTGTCTGCCTAAATCTAACAACCAAGCCTCTGCCTATATCTAACAACCCCTTGATGGAGCTGTCTGCCTAAATCTAACAACCATGCCTCTGCCTATATCTAACAACCCCTTGGTGGGGGCTCTCTGCCTATATCTAACAACCTTTTGGTGGAGGCTGGCTGCCTATATCTAACAACCCCACCCCTTGGTGGAGGCTGTGTGCCTATATCTAACAACCCCTTGATGGAGCTGTCTGCCTAAATCTAACAACCAAGCCTCTGCCTATATCTAACAACACCTTGATAGAGCTGTCTGCCTAAATCTAACAACCATGCCTCTGCCTATATCTAACAACCCCTTGATGGAGCTGTCTGCCTAAATCTAACAACCAAGCCTCTGCCTATATCTAACAACCCCTTGATGGAGCTGTCTGCCTAAATCTAACAACCAAGCCTCTGCCTATATCTAACAACCCCTTGATGGAGCTGTCTGCCTAAATCTAACAACCAAGCCTCTGCCTATATCTAACAACCCCTTGATGGAGCTGTCTGCCTAAATCTAACAACCATGCCTCTGCCTATATCTAACAACCCCTTGATGGAGCTGTCTGCCTAAATCTAACAACCATGCCTCTGCCTATATCTAACAACCCCTTGATGGAGCTGTCTGCCTAAATCTAACAACCATGCCTCTGCCTATATCTAACAACCCCTTGATGGAGCTGTCTGCCTAAATCTAACAACCATGCCTCTGCCTATATCTAATAACATCTTGGTAGAGGCTCTCTGTGGATTATGTAAAAACGACATGATGCTTTAATGTTGCTTGTAAAAATGAATGACATTGTGCTTAAATTATAAAAGTGGTCCAGTCAGTGAAGCACTGGACTGCCATACAAGAGGTCCAGGGTTCAAATCATACAAAAAAAACAACAAGAACTTAGTTTGCTTCTGTTACATGCTGTTCTTTTCCTTTATCTTTTCTCTTATGTCTGATATAAACAGCTCCAATATTTACTGACAAACATAAATCTAGTATCAATTCTTAAGCACAGACGATTTAAAAGAAAATTGTTATGGAGGAAGTAACACATGTGTCTGTTCAGGCTATTACAGTTTAAGTTGTTTCCCCACTGTTTGGGAAGGGATGGGATTAGCCGGCATTTTTGCAGATACTGTGCAGCGACATTTCTATCATTATAGCACAGGGGCACTTATGAGGTACCCAGGGATTGAACTCAGGCGGTCCATAATACTGACACCGACGAGTCAGGCGTAATGCTGTCCCCTTAGCCCCGAGCATTAGGAGGGAAGCCACTACAACCAACTTTAAAGTCTTTGGTTTGACCCGGCCGGGGTTTGAACCCACAACCTCCCGATCCGCAAGCCGACGCCACTGTTTGGTAATATGCAGCAACCTGTCAGTTTTTGTTATCTCCTAGCTCGTTATCAGATCAAGGCAAACTGTCTAGGATCTACACTATTTACTGTTTCATCTGTTAGAGTTGTCTGACCAGGATCTACACTATTAACTGTTAATCTCTTCGAGTTGTCTGATCAATATCTATACTATTTGCTGTATCTTCTGTGGGAGTTGTCTGATCAAGATCTACACTATTTGCTGTATCTTCTGTGGGAGTTGTCTGATCAAGATCTACACTATTTGCTGTATCTTCTGTGGGAGTTGTCTGATCAAGATCTACACTATTTGCTGTATCTTCTGTGGGAGTTGTCTGATCAAGATCTACACTATTTGCTGTACCTTCTGTGGGAGTTGTCTGACCAGGATCTACACTATTAACTGTTTAATCTATTCGAGTTGTCTGATCAAGATCTATACTATTTGCTGTATCTTCTGTGGGAGTTGTCTGATCAGGATCTACACTATTTGCTGTATCTTCTGTGGGAGTTGTCTGATCAGGATCTACACTATTTGCTGTATCTTCTGTGGGAGTTGTCTGATCAGGATCTACACTATTTACTGTATCTTCTGTGGGAGTTGTCTGATCAAGATCTACACTATTTGCTGTATCTTCTGTGGGAGTTGTTTAATCTGGATCTACACTATTTGCTGTATCTTCTGTGGAAGTTGTCTGATCAAGATCTACACTATTTGCTGTATCTTCTGTGGGAGTTGTTTAATCTGGATCTACACTATTTGCTGTATCTTCTGTGGGAGTTGTCTGATCAAGATCTACACTTTTTGCTGTATCTTCTATGGGAGTTGTCTGATCAAGATCTACACTATTTGCTGTATATTCTGTGGGAGTTGTCTGATCAAGATCTACACTATTTGCTGTATCTTCTGTGGGAGTTGTCTGATCAGGATCTACACTATTTGCTGTATCTTCTATGGGAGTTGTCTGATCAAGATTTACACTATTTGCTGTATCTTCTGTGGGAGTTGTCTGATCAAGATCTACACTATTTGCTGTATCTTCTGTGGGAGTTGTCTGATCAAGATCTACACTATTTGCTGTACCTTCCGTGGGAGTTGTCTCATCAGGATCTACACTATTTGCTGTATCTTCTGTCAGAGTCGTCTAATCAAGATCTACACTATTTGCTGTGTCTTCTATAAGAGTTGTCTGATCAAGATCTACACTATTTGCTGTATCTTCTGTGGGAGTTGTCTGATCAAGATCTATACTATTTGCTGCACCTTCTGTGGGAGTTGTCTGTTCAAGATCTACACTATTTGCTGTATCTTCTGTGGAAGTTGTTTAATCTGGATCTACACTATTTGCTGTATCTTCTGTGGGAGTTGTCTGATCAAGATCTACATTATTTGCTGTATCTTCTGTGGGAGTTGTCTGATCAAGATCTACACTATTTGCTGTATCTTCTGTGGGAGTTGTCTCATCAGGATCTACACTATTTGCTGTATCTTCTATGGGAGTTGTCTGATCAAGATCTACACTATTTGCTGTATCTTCTGTGGGAGTTGTCTGATCAAGATCTACACTATTTGCTGTATCTTCTGTGGGAGTTGTCTCATCAGGATCTACACTATTTGCTGTATCTTCTATGGGAGTTGTCTGATCAAGATCTACACTATTTGCTGTATCTTCTGTGGGAGTTGTCTGATCAAGATCTATACTATTTGCTGTATCTTCTATGGGAGTTGTCTGATCAAGATCTATACTATTTGCTGCACCTTCTGTGGGAGTTGTTTAATCTGGATCTACACTAATTGCTGTATCATCTGTGGGAGTTGTTTAATCTGGATCTACACTATTTGCTGTATCTTCTGTGGGAGTTGTCTGATCAGGATCTACACTATTTGCTGTATTTTCTGTGGGAGTTGTCTGATCAAGATCTACACTATTTGCTGTATCTTCTGTGGGAGTTGTCTGATCAGGATCTACACTATTTGCTGTATCTTCTGTGGGAGTTGTCTGATCAAGATCTACACTTTTTGCTGTATCTTCTGTGGGAGTTGTCTGATCAAGATCTACACTTTTTGCTGTATCTTCTGTGGGAGTTGTCTGATCAAGATCTACACTATTTGCTGTATCTTCTGTGGGAGTTGTCTGATCAAGATCTACACTATTTGCTGTATCTTCTGTGGGAGTTGTCTGATCAAGATCTACACTATTTGCTGTATCTTCTGTGGGAGTTGTCTGATCAAGATCTACACTATTTGCTGTATCTTCTGTGGGAGTTGTCTGATCAAGATCTACACTATTTGCTGTACCTTCTGTGGGAGTTGTCTGACCAGGATCTACACTATTAACTGTTTAATCTATTCGAGTTGTCTGATCAAGATCTATACTATTTGCTGTATCTTCTGTGGGAGTTGTCTGATCAGGATCTACACTATTTGCTGTATCTTCTGTGGGAGTTGTCTGATCAGGATCTACACTATTTGCTGTATCTTCTGTGGGAGTTGTCTGATCAGGATCTACACTATTTGTCATTTCATTTGTAAGAATGTTTAGGCATATTTGCATGCAATGAGAAGAGGGCTCTATCAGCTTTTATTACCTTTAATTATGCCACATGCTCACAAAGGGTTGTGTATCACATTTCCTTTAAGCCCATTAACAGCACATTACATTTACATTGTCTTTGTTACAATCAACTTTAAGAGATCTATGTGCTGAATGATATAAAAAGTAAATATTTCCAAGAGATTTACATGGATTTAAAATATTTTCCTTGATGTGTATACTAAGGAATTAATAATCATAAATTGCTTTGCAAAAGTCAAAGCGGTCACAATTTTTATAACAGTAATTTATGTTTCAGAGTGTTTCCCTGGCAAACACAATGGTTTCTTGACCTTCTGTCTATTTCAATCTTTAGCTTCACAGTTTTGGATATACAGCATCTATCAGCATTGTTTCAATAATTATTTTGGTAAAAAAAAAGCAAAGAAAACACCTGCTACTGTGTTTTGTAGACCCAAGGAAGGTATCCATGGGTGAAAGTTAGAAATTATGAAAAACCTGAAATTCTGAAAATGTGTCAATTTATATAGGGAAAATAAAGAAAATCAACCATTTTCAGACACACAGAAACCTGAATTCAGGCATAATCCTAAAATCTTTCACCCATGGGTATCATTCATGTAGCCTTAGTTTATTCAAGGTGAAGATAAACTCCATGTAAACGTAACACTAATGAAAATATGTTCTTAATGCAAATGAGTTGTGGTAATATTCATCTAATGATGTTGCTTCTTGTATAACATGAATTTTAAGTACTTGTAGCAAGAAAGATTTATCATCAACAACTTTTCAACTTGAAAGTTCAAATGTACACAACATTGCAAGTCTGTCAAGCATTTAACAGTTATTTCAAAGACAAAACCAAACCACTTTTATGCAGAGTGATGCTTTACAGGTCAGCTTTCTCTGTAACCCTACTTTCCATTAACATACTGTTGAGTGTCTTTGCTTTCATTGTTTGAAAGATTGGGAAGTTAGTTGGACTGTTTTACATTATGCACTCTTTGCGCTTAATTGTCGAATTTCATATTATATTCTATGGTGGTTTTAATAAATAATCAAACATATATATAACAAGCTACTTTTATCAGCCTTTAAGGAGCATGGTGTTATGCTTGAGGTTGTTCAAGGATGGGGTTTTTTTAGTCTCATTGTAACTGACAATCTGATATATGAATGAGCTTAAATAATGACTTTGTTAACTATGGTAGATAACATTTTATTTCATTCATTTTATGATAATAAAGAGTCCTGACAGTTTGTAAATGTTTGTGAACAGTTAAAAAAGAAGACAACTCTGGTGGAAAAGATCTTTAGGACAAGTAGAAAAAAATTAAGATTAATTCTATCATAACCTACAAGGGTGATTATTTTTGTGTCTGAACTTGGTAGGAGATTGTATATGTATAGTTTGAGAGAAGCACTTGCAGAATCTTGTCATATCTGACCTAATTGTTCACCTGTTAGCCTGTTTATCAGGTATTTACAAGGCCAAGGGAAAATGTGTAGATCCAGATAAGAAGCAGTCTGATCAGGACTTGCACTATTTGCTTCTTAGTCTCTTTTAACAGGTATATTTAACTTTATATGTGTATATCAGCAAAAAGTGTACAATCTATACTCTTGATAGAAGTTGGCTGATCTAGATTTTCAATCTTTTTCATGAGTTAATCAATTTTTTGCTAAGTGGAGTGAAGAGTATAGTAAGAGATAATTGTAAATTTTAATATGTTTGACAGTTACCTTGAGTCTGATGTTGGTTGGAGATTCTGTGTTGTCATTGAGTTTGCGTACGCTGCTGTAGTGGTCGCCATTGTGGTAGGCCAGGTGAAGCTGTCTTGTGGTCGATGATGGCATACTAGGACCCTGGATCTACATAAAAAAAATCTACATTTGTTTTTGTTTTTACAAATCATGCATTTATTGGTTAGTCATCAAACATGAAAAGTTATTTTCCATAAAGCTGTACACCTTCATATAAATACTGAACTGAAGAAAAAGATATAACAAACAAATACATTTTTACCTAAATAATAATGTCATCAAATGTATAGTGTAACTTCAATGTGAAAACTAAGTCACAATATTTGAGGCTTCCTTAACCTTTTTGTTTATATCCAATTGGAAAACTACAGTTGAGTTTCACTCGAGCGAGATAGCAATGGACCACCAAGCAAGAGGGCCATGATGGCTCTTACTAGCTCACCTGATGACACAGGCTTTTAGTAGGCTCAAATCTGGCATCAAGTAATTAAAAGTTATTTACTTTAGAAATCTTTGGTGAAGATTGGACCATAAGTGTGGCCACTGGGTTGATAACATTTTCTAGAATTTTACCAAGTAACCTACTGAATCCACATGACCCACTTCAAAACATATGTAAGATTTCAAACTGGCAAACATGCTGGCCAAGTTTGGTGAAGATTAGGCCATCAATGTGGCCTCTTAAGTGATTTCACAAGGTTTTTCTAAAATGTGACCTAGTGACCTACTTTTTGACCCAACATGACCCAATAATTTATTCATCAAAGATTTGATGCTGACAAACAATCTGATCAAGTTTGGTAAGATTGGGCTATGAATGTGGCCTCTAGAGTGTTCACATGTTTTTTCTAAGATTTGACCTAGTGACCAACTTATTGACTCAACCTGACCGAGTTTTTAAGTCATCCAAGATCAAAAGTTTTTGCTAAGATTTGACCCAGTGACCTATTTTTTGACAACACATGACACAATAATGATCTCCTTATAGATTTCATGAGACAAACATTCTGACCAAGTTTGATGAAGATTGGACTATTAGTGATTGTGGTCTCTAGTGTGTTCACAAGCATTTTCTAAGATTTGACCTACTTTTTGACCCCATGCGACCCAGTTAAGAACTTATCCAAGATTTCATGCAAACAAACATTCTGACCAAATTTGGTGAAGATTGGGCTATAAATGTGGTCTCTTGTGTGTTGACAAGTTTTTCCTAAAATTTGACCTAGTGACCTACTTTCTGACCCCAGGTGACCCAATAATGAACTTATCTAAGATTTTATGCAGACAAACATTCTGACAAAGTTTGATGAAGATTGGATAAAAACTATGGCCTCTAGTGTGTTCACAAGCTAAAATGTTGACGACGGACAAAGTGGTATCATAAAAGCTCCCCTTGATGTGCTCAGGTGAGCTAAAAAACCAATCAAATTAATCTTTTTTACATAAAAAAAAGAACAAGTTCAGATGGGACCTGCAAACTTCCTTGCATTACACCATCCTCTCATTCTTTCAAATCTAGCTCAAGCAAGATTTCACTGTAGTTCTTTTAACTTACCTAATGTTTTGATATCATAACCTTATAAACCAAATATAAAAAAAATCTTGCAACACTCACCAGTAGGTATGGAGAGTTGAGCTGATGGATAACAATGTTAACTTGATGGAGCCGAGCAAAGGCAACAATGGCATCATTCCCTGCATAAGTGCCCAGTCTCTGGAGATTTTGTACTGAAACAGAGAAAATATAGAACTGGTGAATGAAAAATGTTAACACGTTTCACTTTAGATATTTATTATACTGGTACTAAAGACTTGCTCAAGTATTCAGAAATAGTTACAGTGAGGTGATAGGGAGAGAACATGTACGTGGCGCTTAAGGAGTGCTTGAGGGTTGCTTGTACTGCGGCTTGTTATTAGTGGTAATAGGAGGAATTTCAAGCTGCATGGAATAAATAGCATAGTGACATATAGGCAATGTGACAGAGGCCACAATAAACACAGATGGTAGAGCTTTCCGTCATTTACTGGAGTAACTTCAAAATTAGGTAGCAGGCTTGAGCCCCGGAATGGCTAACCATTTTTGCAATGTGTTAATGCTATCTATATACAAGAGATAAGACATAATAAATACAACAATTAAAGGCTGTTTTCAGTACAAAAGCATGTTACAAACACTGAAATGTGACATGATACTATCACCAACAACCATTACTATGGGCTGGCCCACGTCCATAAGCTATACATGTATTTTTTCTACAAACTTTGGTACATTTTTAGGTTGCCTAAATATTGAAACCTTGACCTCAGGCACCTGGACCTGATACTCTTCTTTCTGGGCCACTATGGCTGGGTGAACTTCCATATACCGGCAGTCATGCTCTGTCTGCATTAAAAAGTCCTTAACCACCACATTTCACCCACTCCCTAATAAAACGTTTATATCATGTTCCAAACATTAAACAGTGTCACCTGTGAAACCAAACACTAATAAATGTTAAATATTCATTACATGAACAAGTGTTCCCATTTGCAAGAAATCTTTGGGCCATGACTTTGAGATAAAAAAGCAAGATTTTAAAGAAAAGTTATTAAATCCTATCAAGCTTCATTTGTTACTTAACAATACAAACCTTAGTCAACTTGCTAGCAACTACATGCAATGATAACAATATAAACTGCAAGAGACTCTGCAACAAATTGGGCAGATCGTGGCTGATCTGGATCAACACAGTCTGCCAAAGCCTTGTCAATGTGTGTTAAGCAGGCTAAGAGACAAAAATGACATAAATCATTATACAAAAACTTGACCAAGTGTAAGTAATTTTTACAGTTGAAGAATTGTCACATGAATGGTACAGGTAAAATATACAAATAGGACAACTGACTGTATCCTTGTGTAATTAAAATAGTTTTGCATTAGAGGGCTTAAGATAAAACAGATGCATAATGCTTAAATTACTGTAAAAGTGATTATACTAATCTATTTAGACAACTATTGTCATTTTAACAATAGAACAAAACAGAGAACCTTTCACAAAGGGAGAGAGAGAGTGTCAGCACATTACATGCCTCAGCCAGCTCTCCTCCTGATGGACATGCAATGACCACGTTTAGAATAAAAAATGCTGATCTAGATCAGTACTTTTTGCTGCCTTAATCAATACATACTGCTACTTATATATAAAATTGTCAACAGATACTTAAGAATTTAGAATGTTGTTTTTTGATCAACAAGAACTTAACCATGTATCTGTTTGTCATAATGTGTTGCCGCAAATAAGAATTTAGGAAAAAAACATGCCACATTGCTGCAAACAAGTTTAGAATTTTGGCTGGTAGTCCCTTCATAGAGCCTCTCTTATTTAGTAGAGCTACCCCCTAGTATTGGGGAGGTCTGTGCTTCAAATCCCAATGGAGACTCACTTTTCCCACTCCTGTTAAATTTAGTGCCATGGCCTATTACGATAACCTATTTGTGTTGAAATATGCAGCGGTGCTGTATAGTGGATCAGGGATGAGATTCTGGGTACCACTCTGAGGAAATTCATGGTAGATCTCATTTGAGATTCTGGGTAAATCTTATTGAAGATTCAGGGTTCATCTCCTTTGAGATTCTGGGAAAATCTCATTTGAGATTCAGAGTAAATGTCATTAAAAATTCATGGTAAATCTCAGATTCAGGGTAAATCTTACTAAAGATTCTGGGTAAATCTTATTGGAGATTCATAGTAAATCTCATTGGAGATTCAGAAATCTCACTGAAGATTCTGGGTAAATCTAATTGGATATTCAGGGTAAATCTCATTGGAGATTCTGGGTAAATCTCATTGGAGATTCTGGGTAAATCTCATTGGAGATTCTGGGTAAATCTTGTTGGAGAGTCTGAGTAAATTAAAGTTGAGGTTCAGGGTAAATCTTATTGGAGGTTCCTGATCAATCCCATTGGAAATTCAGGGTGAGTATCACTGTGTAAGGAGGAGGAGTGTAGAAGTTATACTAGTAGCTCATTGGCATAGCCCCTGTAGCTTAGGTGGCAGAGTAAACTGGTAATAAGTTTGTTTGTTTGTTTATTGGGTTTATCGTCCCACCAACAGTATTTCAGTTATCTGGAGACGGTGTCCACTTGGAGCAGATATAGTGCTGCCTTCACTGTGTATAGCACGCTGTGAACACCTGGCATGATACCACACCCAGTCACATTATCCTGACACCGGGCCAACCAGTCATGGAACTACCCTTATATTTGCTTGAGCGTTAGCAAGGGAGTTATACCACTACCATTTTTAACGACTTTAGTATGTCCCGGCCTGGGATCAAACCCTGGGCCTCCCAGACCTGGAGCCGACGCTCTACCGATTGCGCTACCAGGTCCGGTAATAAGTGTGCTAGTATTAAAGAGGCCTATGGACTGAATCTAGTAAGAAGCTCACTTTTTGTGCTCCTGTTATACATGTATCATGAGATATGTGAGAGCACATGTGTCCAATTTAAATTTGATCAGAATTTCTTTCAATAGAAAATCTAGACTGTGATTTATAATTTAATCAGGGAGCATATTCATTCTTAAAAATCAAGAACAAAACTTTTCATTTTGTATTGAGCGATCCAAAACAAACAAGGCTTACCTTATAAGGGCACAGACAATAATAGCTCTAAATATTTTGAGTGTTCACAATGTTTGTTCATGTGTGCTTAGGCTGGATAATTCAGAACTGTTTGTCTGGGTTAAACTAAATTTGAAATTGGTCAACAAATAAGGTCAACTGTTGACCCAAAATAAATTTCTCATGGGCATGTTTGTTAAAGAATTTAAGGGACTTCATTTTGCAGCAGTTTGTATGGATGGGAAAATACAACTGAATGCCAGAATTTTTTTTTCCTAGTAAATATATTAACATGTACGAGAAAATTATATCTCAATCACATTCATGAATATTCCTAAAATTAATGCATTATTTGTATTTGGTTATTACAAAGATGATATTCTAAGTTTCATGCTGTCAATGTCATCAAATGTTAACAAGAAGTGCTGACAAAGACACCAGTAATGCTGACCCTGATCAGTCAGCTTCTATCAGAGGTAGGTGATGTGGATTACCCTATTTTCCTAAGCCTGATCAATAAATAGATTTATAGTTAGATCTTGCTATCCTCTCTAACTGTGCTGATCTTTGATGGATGTGGTTCTACCCTGACATTAGTAAGGGATCTTCCTACACCTTCCATTGCTAGCCATTGCTATTATGACCATATTTATATTGCTGAGATATTATATAAACAATACATTTTTTTTTTGGTCTTCCACCTTGTATTAGTAGCTTAGTTTGTTTAATAGCACTGTATTTTGAAATCTCCTTACAAATGATTAAATAAATCTTTATTATGTTTTTGAGATATTTTGACATTTGTTTTTATCATGAAAGGCATTGTTGGAAAACTTCCATTTGTTTCCTAACATTTAAAAAAGTCTAAGTGTTACTAGCATGTACAATAAACATCAATATTGACACTGTCTATTGTATTGGCTGGGTTGAATTTTGCCCCAAACAGAACCTCTATTTGACCAAAGCAATACAAAAAATGCCAAAAGAAAGTGCTTCCAAAAGAAAGTGCTGACACCTGTAGCCACATTGTATCATTGTATTGCTAACCCTTAGCCTGCCATAGAAGCTCACAACCCAGATTAATGCTAAGATATTTAACAACCAATCCAAAGGTAATTAAGCCAGCAAAAAGTGCAGACACTAATCAAACTGTTTGATCAAACTGTCTGATCAGACCCTTGAGCAGTATGATCTAGATCTGCAGCTTTTGACTACACCTGGTCAGCTTGTGTATAAATTAAAAGGTTAAGAATTATTGGAGCTGTAACTCAGTCCTGCTCTAAAATGTTCATGGGCTATTGATTTGTCACAAACCAATTATCAAAACAAGTTCCTGGGCCATTATGTTCAAGTATCAACATTGCAACGATTGTCCAGTCTGACCTCATTGATCTGTGTATTTCAAGGGTTTGATGATGTGCTATAAGACACTAGTCAATGGGATGGGGGTTGATAGATGATTCACTTACAGTAGCTTTCAGGTGGGTGGCTGTTTCATCTGAAGTCCTTGGACCACACAATTATGATCAATCCTACGTGAGATCGACAGATATGGAGTCTCTATATATATTAAACACGCAGACCTCCCAATTTACACCTACTCATTATTATTTGGTAAAAACCACTTATAATTACATAATTCTTAGTTAGTTCTTATCACTACATTTACACAAAAGAGACTGGACTTACTTAAAGGGCAACTTGTAGTTCTGTATACATGTATAACCTGTAAGTCTCTATGTTTAAGGATTACTGAAAGTCATTAGACCATGTTATGATGCATGTTTTGTTCAAATGTCAACAACGAATCATTCAATATGACCAATCTTCCACAAGCATATTAGTTATGTTATGGTGTGACTTTTAGCAATGGTGTGCATCAAACATATTAAACAAGAGCTGTCCCTAGACAGTATGCTTCACTTTTCTCAGTGCTGGATCGTATAATGAAAATTCTTAAATCAACAAAGGAGAATACTGTTGATAATTAATTAATTTTAGGTCTATATTATGTTTTCTTAATAATGATATTATCAAAAAGGTTACCCGATACATTTGCCGATAAAAGATAAAGATAAATGTGTTTTATCTGATATAGTTTGGCAGCATCAATACTTAACTATGGAGCTTAAGTGTTTGGTTATTTTAATTGTAAAAAGATTGAACAAATGCACTGTAAATTTTTTGCATAAGGCATTATGTGTTAAGAAAAGTACAAATCTTCATGGACTATACGGAGAAACCGGCAGATACTCTATAATTATAACAAGGAAAATGGTGCTCCTTAAATATTGGTTTAAAATTATACAAGGAGAAAATAACTCATTAATAAGAGATACGTATAATCTTCTACGCAGCAACGCTACTAATAATCATCACTATAGTGGTTTGAATTGGGCTTCAAGTGTTCAATCTTTATTGCAAGAACTAGGAATGACAGATATATGGATTAACCAAAACAACATAAGCAGAAGACATATCCTTATAATAAATCAAAGACTTATTGATCAATTTACCCAAACATGGCTTGATAACATAAGCAACTCAAATAGGCTTGAATCATACAGGAAATACAAACAAGAATTTAAAATGGAACACTACTTGAACAGCATACATGTTAACAAGTATAGAATCAGCCTTCCCAAATTTCGTCTTTCATCACATGATTGAGCTATAGAACTAGGAGACATCATAACATACCAAGAAATGATTGAATATGGCAAAATTGAAACATGGATGTAGTAGAAACAGAGTACCACTTTTGTTAGTTTGTCCAAAATAAAATAACCTATGAAAAAAAAATTAACCTAGATATTACTGTAACTGGCCTACCCTGACGAAATTCGAAACCATAATGTCATCATGTAATACAAACTGTCTAAACAATAAAGCAATATTTATCAATAATGCATATAAACTGAGAATTTTGATTGTATAAATACCCAAAAGTGTAGTCGAATTAACTTGTATTATAAACAAAATAACACCATACGTTAACTCAACAGCTTACTTCTTTTGTTTATCATATTTTATGTACCACACTCTTCATGCATTTATATTATGTTTATTGTTTGTGGCTATGAACATGTAAGTTCTATGCTAATAAACATTGTTCTGTTCTGTTCTATAAAAAACCAGTCAAACATTTTGATTTTTTTTAATTTCAAGATTAAACCAGTCTATCAACTGTTAGGAATTTCTCAGTGGACCAGTTAAGAATCACACCTCCTTTTGTGAAGAGTTTTAAGGTGTTTGTTCGATTAACAAAACACTCTTGTTTCCTTTTATGTAGACTGGGTTAAACGGTTAGCAGGTCTGAAATATCAGTAAACTAACATACCCCATTTATATTTATCTAATCCATAAACCTTATAAATGAAGCTTAAAATAGTGTTACTTTTAAGGAATTTTAACCTAATTTTTAGATTGAAAAAATCTGCCTGTCCTGATGTGAATTGAAGCAATTATTTAAGCCAAACAACTTCACAATTTTATATATAATCATATTTATTTTATAAGGGAAATATATAATACAGAGTTGAAATTTGTTAAATATAATTGATGGATGGCAATATTAATTATTATAATCAATGGTTAATTGTTTACCCTTTTCCAAATCTAGGTCAACTGGTTACAAATACCATAGCCAGTTATTGCCTTGAAGTGCTAATATACCTAACTTGCTTGATAATGCTAATTGTTTCTCACTTAATTGTGTTGGTCAATATTACTTGATGAAATGGCATCCCCATCCCTATTCATTAATCACCTAGGTATCTAGTGATTGACAGCTTGGAGTGTCAATGTGTGACTTGCAGGTGTAATGAATGGTGAAAACACAACCAATCCAGTCTGGGACATGAGTGTCACAGTCCCAACTTGCTCTCAGTGGCAAGGTATTTTGACTTCAAGATGAGATAGCTCTTGTGTGCCATTGTTACACCACATAACAGTATTAGTGTCTTGACATGGAGTTCTCATAAGTTTATCATCAGGAGCCTCAGATTTATAATTAAGCGATTGAGAAAAGCAGCTTTATTATGATAGTTTTTAACTTTTTCAAAGTCAACAGGAAGCACAAAGGTCCACATTAGTTGGACTTTTTATTGATTTTATAACCTTTGCTGTCCCTATAATAAACCACTGAAAATGTTTTGCAAAAAATGCAGAAAAGAACTTATAATAAGCTTTTAATAAGCTGGATATAATAATATGAATTCAAATGGTTATATATTGCATGTTTTTAAGTAAATAAATCACACTGTATTTACCTTTAAAATCAGTATCCTTTTACTGGTCTGTCTGCCAAATAGTTAATATGCCAAAATATACAAAAAATGGAAGAAAACATTGTACTATCATAATTACTGCATTAAGTCCTGTTAAAGATTATGTCTAAGACATTTTTTAACTTTCTTTACCTAAGTCTTCATGTCCTTTTTCTATTTTATTTTGACAGTGAAATGCAGTGCACTAGAAAGGCAGTTAAGTGCAAAAGTAACTTCTACCAGAGATCTTTTATAAAAATAAATGGTTAACATTTTTGATGAAGCCACTGTTAAACAATATTTATGAAAGGCAGAAATGTAGCATCTATCGAGATGGTTGAGTGGTTGTGTGCTAACCTCTCATACTCAAGGTCTCTTGGTATGAAGCCTTTGAGATGTAATATTTTTCAATATTTTATTTATTTTGATGTTTTTTATTGGTAAATTGGTAAATTACATTTGAGCTTATTTAATTTAATTATGATAATAGAACTTTTCATTTTGTGTCTTTAGGATACTTTTAAAAATGTTGACAAACTGATGGACAGCACCTTTAAACTTGAGGGGATGTTTAAAAATGGAGACCATTATAACAAATTTACCTTTCATAATCCTAAGGTCATGTGTTACTGATCAAAGAAACTTTGTTGACAAAGTACCTAGCATTGTGTACATAGTAAAGTCTTAGAATGTTAAGTGAGAATTGATCAATATAAGGCAAATTGTGAAGATCCAGATCAGCCAGCTCCTGCTGTTTACTGCTGAATCTATTTAACCATATGCTGTATCCTTTACATGTAGTCATCATTATAATCCATCGCTGTAAGTTGAGAATAGATGACAAATACAGCAGGCTGAGGGTAAATGGTGAACATTTGACCAACTTTCATGATCACTTAAGAGGTTGACACTATTGATCCAAGGTCATATTGTTCCAGAGGATAATAACCCAATGGTGTCAATTGACATAATTTTACAGGCAAGACTAGAACTTACAGATACTTACTGAACCCTTAGCCTGTCTTCTGTGTGTGTTAAGAAACTTTTCATAATATATTTTTTAACAACTGCATGCACAGGTTATTGTAAGTATAGCTTGGTGCAGATCCTGACCACTGAGATCGCTAAAGAAGCTGAATGACTGCATGCTAAAGCCATTAGGTCACATGTGCTTGAGTTAAATCAGAAGACATTCCATGTCTATTTTCCTTCATAAATTATGTACAACTGACCTAATGATGGTCAATTGGCTTATTGTTAGTCATCAATAATGTTTGTGTTGTTTTGAGTCTTATGTTTTTGTACCAATCTGTCATTTATTCACAGATGGCATATATATTACTGCCTTCACTACACAGCCATGCCATAAACACCTGAGATAATCCTGAGCCTTCCATACAAGGAGCCTGGACAAAACCTTCAGGTATACAACAAGACATGGTGTCAACATTGTAACTGTTTCATGTTTTATCTGAAATGCATAGTTTGCCTGATGACTGATTTAATGTGTTTCAATTTTCCTATAATTCTAGATCAGTAAAATGGTTCAGTAACTATGATACATCTTCCATGAATAGTTCATGCTGATTAATTAACTGGTGTACAGTATACCTCCATTTTAAGCTCATCTCTAATCCATGTATATAGTAGTTGTATTTGCATTTACAATAAATTATGCAACAGCTTCAGCTGAATGGTTTTAATTAATTTAATCTAAATAGCTGCAGTCATGCATATTAAGACACATCAAATATGTCAGTAACAGTAAGTCTAGTAAGTGTGTTTTGGTATCAAAATCCTCTTTTCAACAAATTAAGCACCATGCAAGTTTACATGAGTGTTGGTTCTGACTGACTTTGTGAAAATCTGTATAGACATATATACTTGCAAGGTAAAACATATTTACAGCCATATTGTCCATCTGCCAGGGGCTGAGCTGGCAAGCAGTCTGCTGGAGGGTCTTACAAAACATTTGTATGGGATCTTCCTCTACTAGCAATAGCTGAACAACACCATTTGGGCCAGCATTGTGTCAGTGTTAAATGTCAACAACAATAAAATATGTGTTGGTGGTAAATGTCAACAACAATAGAATATGTGTCAGTGATAAATGTCAACAACAATAAAATATGTGTTGGTGGTAAATGTCAACAACAATAGAATATGTGTCAGTGATAAATGTCAACAACAATAAAATATGTGTCAGTGATAAATGTCAACAATAAAATATGTGTCAGTGATAAATGTCAACAATAAAATATGTGTCAGTGATAAATGTCAACAACAATAAAATATGTGTCAGTGATAAATGTCAACAGTAATAAAATATACAAATTACTGTTACAAAAATAATAAGATGTCATTTTTCTATAAGCTTTATAATTCAAGTTAAAGCATAACTACAGATTTATGTTTGCAATTTCACAATTTCCAGACAGAAGTTCAGATATTGTGTTTATATGTTTTAATCAGAATACCTCAACCATTTTTGTTGAAAGACTTTTTACTTTTCAGTATATTTACTTCTATAGTAGATTTTGATTGAGAAAAGCATCTAAACAACTGGTATGTAAAGACTGATGTTCACAATGATAAAAAGTGCATCAGTCATAAAGTCTAACTTGTCAGTCAAAAGCACATCAGTGCTGATGTTGTCTTGTTGTGTATATATATGCCGACTCTAAATAAAAGTTATTTATTTATCTATTTATTTATAACTTGACATAATACAGTAATTATGACAAAGTACAAAGTTGTTGCTTTTTTAATTTTCTTTTCAGCTTATGAATTTTGACAAATGAGACTTTTAAACAAACAAATAATCAGAATTAACTGTTACATCCAGCCACTTGAACAAGGAATTTGTTTATACAAGTGTGAGACAGGATGTTGAAATAAATTATAGTTTACCATTGTCTATGTCTACAAAGGATGAGAAAAAAAATCAATCCTCACCATGTTTATCAAAGGTGGTATCTTCCGCCAGGAAAGGTTCAAAGTCATCCTTATGTTCCATCATGTACTTGACGACGTCCTGGCGATGACGGAAATGGTTCCTTACATGACCTTCATACTGGTCACCCAGGGCCCGGAACAGGCAGTTCCTGCAAGACAGACAGTGTGACATTCGTAACAGGCTCAAGAATATAGATTTAATAACTTAAAGACAGGTACTGAATTAAGTAATTAAACTTTCAATAAACATATATATTTTTGGATACTGTTTTCTATCCAAGCTGCAATTTGGCAGTGCTTCTACATTAACATTGGACTGGAATCTTTCTTCCTCAATGAAAGCTAGACTTGGTCATGATGACAAAAATTGTTGCTTGTAAGTCATATTAGAAATATCACTGTTCTATTAACTGACTTTAAATGATAGCATTATTGCAAGCCCAAACTAAAGGGAGCATTTTTCAAGCAATATTCTTCATATTGTCCACACCATATGATGTTGGATCTCCCTAAAATTACTCAGCATTTTGCATAAAAATTGTAGGGTGAATGATTCTAAACTAAACTAGATTATTTTTTTCTGAAGCTTAACATTAACATCATGGACGTGGTAAAGCAGTAAGATTAAGACCTTGACTAACGACCTTGATCTGCTTAAGTTTTTGTCCTCTAATTTAGGTAGATATGGTCTCTTAATCCTGGGTCACCCTGGCAACAATGGTCATTATATATGATGTAGCCTGTTTGGACAATAGTAAAGCTCAAAATAGGGTCTGTATCAGAACCTGGTCAAGTGTACAATATGGGTAAATAGGGTACATGGTACAAATGTTATTCAATTCTTAAACTGTGGTGCATTAACAAAAAGAGTAAAGTCCAAGGACAAAGATGTTGACATGGGCCAGAGTTGGCCAAATGACTGCCTTTTTAGCATCAGCCAAAATATTAGATTGCACATTTTGTTGTATTTTTTGTGGCATACTTCAATGTGCACTGTGAAAAGTAAACAAATGTGTCTATCTGACATTAGTTCATTTGTTTAATGTGTATATAATATTAAAATGTTTGACTAGGATATAAGACTGTGGAAAAACAGACATATAAGAATACTAGTAAAGTATTGCATACATAAATGCTAAATATAAAATATAAAGGATGGTCCCTGTCCCCCAACTCATTCAATGTGACAACCGTTAACTGGAACTTATTCTGATGGCTAACAAATACCCTACAACTGCTCCCTGTTTATAAATATCTCTTATATAAACATCTGAAACAACATTGAAAGGGACAATAACTCTTAACTATTTTCATCAAAATGAAAATCTAGCTGGTACACAGGTTGATATGGTACTTAATATAAATGCAAAGTTTCATCAAAATTGATGTTCCCTTGCTGGCACCAAGTCCTTTACTCTCAGTGTAGGTCCTGATCATACAGCAACTGTTAACTCCTAACCTGTTAAGTTTAAACTGAGTTGGTCAAGGCAAATAATGGGAGCTGTCTGAACTGAAACTATACATACAAGGCCCAGGTCTTTTATACATGTATGTCTTTTCTGCGATTGAAACTAAAGTCCCAGAAAATAGGAGCAAAGCTCAACCAAAACATATAAAACTGGTATCCAGTAGAAGTGTCATTTCAAATTCTCCTGGGTACCAGGTAAAAGTGGTTGAATTAATAATGGTTGGATGTATAGCAAGACAAAATCTGATTTACTTCTGTTATCTGGAGCTCTGATATTGTGACTTTCTGTATCTGTGGCCAGCACTCTACCCTTATAGGCTTTCTGTTCCTGAGGCCAGCACGCTACCCTTATAATTTTTCAGTACATGAGGCCAGCACTCTATATCAATATAGGCTTTCTGTGCATTGGGCCAGCACTCTACCTTATAGGCTTTCTGTACATGAGGCCAGCACTCTACCCTTATGGCTCTCTGAATATGGGGCCAGCTTTCTACCCTTATAGGCTTTCTGTACATGAGGCCAGCACTCTACCCTTATGGCTCTCTGAATATGGGGCCAGCACTCTACCCGTATAGGCTTTCCGTACATGGGGCCAGCACTCTATCCTTATAGGCTTTCTGTACATGGGGCCAGCACTTTACCCTTATAGGCTTTAAGAACATGGTGCCAGCACTCTACCATTATAGGCTTCTGTACATGAGGCCAGCACTCTTCTATTATAGGCTTCTGTACATGAGGCCAGTACTCTACCCTTATAGGCTTTCTGTAAATGAGGCCAGCACTCTACCCTTATAGGCTTCTGTAAATGAGACCAGCACTCTACCCTTATAGGCTTCTGTACATGAGGCCAGCACTCTACCCTTATAGGCTTTCTGTACATGAGGCCAGCACTCTACCATTATAGGCTTCTGTACATGAGGCCAGCACTCTACCCTTATAGGCTTCTGTAAATGAGACCAGCACTCTACCCTTATAGGCTTCTGTACATGAGGCCAGCACTCTACCCTTATAGGCTTCTGTACATAAGACCAGCACTCTGCCATTATAGGCTTCTGTACATGAGACCAGCACTCTACCCTTATAGGCTTCTGTAAATGAGACCAGCACTCTACCCTTATAGGCTTTCTGTACATGAGGCCAGCACTCTACCCTGATAGGCTTCTGTACATGAGGCCAGCACTTTACAATTATAGGCTTTCTGTACATGAGGCCAGCACTTTACCCTTACAAGCCTTCTGTACATGAGGCCAGCACTCTACCCTTATAGGCTTCTGTAAATGAGACCAGCACTCTATCCTTATAGGCTTTCTGTACATGAGGCCAGCACTCTACCCTTATAGGTTTCTGTACATGAGTCCAGCACTCTACCCTTATAGGCTTTCTGTACATGAGGCCAGCACTCTATCCTTATAGGCTTTCTGTACATGAGGCCAGCACTCTATCCTTATAGGCTTTCTGTATCTGGCGCCAGCACTCTACCCTAATAGGCTTTCTGTACATGGGGCTAGCACTCTACCCTTAAAGGCTTTCTGTACCTGAGGCCAGCACTCTACCCTTTTAGGCTTTCTGTACATGAGGCTAGCACTCTATTCTTATAGGCTTTCTGTACATGAGGCCAGCACTCTATCCTTATAGGCTTTCTGTATCTGGGGCCAACACTCTACCCTTATAGGCTTTCTGTACTTGGGGCTAGCACTCTACCCTTATAGGCTTTCTGTACCTGAGGCCAGCACTCTACCCTTATAGGCTTTTTGTACATGGGGCCAGCACTCTACCCATATAGGCTTTCTGAACATGGGGCCAGCTTTCTACCCTTATAGGCTTTCCGTGCATGGGGCCAGCACTGTATCCTTATAGGCTTTCTGTACATGGGGCCAGCACTCTACCCTTATAGGCTTTAAGAACATGGGGCCAGCACTCTACCATTATAGGCTTCTGTACATGAGGCCAGCACTCTTCTATTATAGGCTTCTGTACATGAGGCCAGCACTCTACCCTTATAGGCTTTCTGTACATGAGGCCAGAGCTCTATCCTTATAGGCTTTCTGTACATGAGGCCAGCACTCTATCCTTATAGGCTTTCCGTACCTGGGGCCAGCACTCTACCCTTATAGGCTTTCTGTACATGAGACAAGCACTCTATCCTTATAGGCTTTCTGTACATGAGGCCAGCACTCTATCCTTATAGGCTTTCTGTACATGAGGCCAGCACTCTACCCTTATGGACTTTCTGTACATGAGGCCAGCACTCTGTTCTTATAGGCTTTCTGTACATGAGGCCAGTACTCTATCATTATAGGCTTTCCGTACATGGAGCTAGCACTCTACCCTTATAGGTTTCTGTACATGAGACCAGCACTCTACCCTAATAGGCTTTCTGTTCATGAGGCCAGCACTCTATCCTTATAGGCTTTCTGTATCTGGGGCCAGCACTCTACCCTTATAGGCTTCTGTACATGAGACCAGCACTCTACCATTATAGGTTTTCTGTACATGGGGCCAGCACCATACCATTATAGACTTCCTGTACATGGGGCCATCACTCTGCCATTAAAGGCTTCTGTACATGAGGCCAGCACTTTACCCTTACAAGCTTTCTGTACATGAGGCCAGCACTTTACCCTCACAAGCTTTCTGCATATGAGGCCAGCACTCTACCATTAAAAGTGTCTGTAGATGAGGCCAGCACTCTACCTGTATAGGCTTTCTGTACATGGGGCCAGCACTCTAACCCGTATAGGCTTTCTGTACATGGGGCCAGCAATCTACCCTTATAGGCTTTAAGAACATGGGGCCAGCACTCTACCATTATAGGTTTCCGTACATGAGGCCAGCACTCTTCTATTATAGGCTTCTGTACATGAGGCCAGCACTCTACCCTTATAGGCTTTCTGTACATGAGGCCAGCACTCTATCCTTATAGGTTTTCCATACCTGGGGCCAGCACTCTACCCTTATAGGCTTTCTGTACATGAGACAAGCACTCTATCCTTATAGGCTTTCTGTACATGAGGCCAGCACTCTATCCTTATAGGCTTTCTGTACATGAGGCCAGCACTCTACCCTTATAGACTTTCTGTACATGAGGCCAGCACTCTGTTCTTATAGGCTTTCTGTACATGAGGCCAGTACTCTATCATTATAGGCTTTCCGTACATGGAGCTAGCACTCTACCCTTATAGGTTTCTGTACATGAGACCAGCACTCTATCCTTATAGGCTTTCTGTACATGAGGCCAGCACTCTACCCTTATAGACTTTCTGTACATGGGACCAGCACTCTACCATTATAGGCTTTCTGTACATGGGGCCAGCACCATACCATTATAGACTTCCTGTACATGGGGCCAGCACTCTGCCATTAAAGGCTTCTGTACATGAGGCCAGCACTTTACCCTTACAAGCCTTCTGTACATGAGGCCAGCACTTTACCCTCACAAATTTCTGCATATGAGGCCAGCACTCTACCATTAAAAGCATCTGTAGATGAGGCCAGCACTCTACCTGTATAGGCTTTCTGTACATGAGGCCAACACTCTAACCCGTATAGGCTTTCTGTACATGAGGCCAGCACTTTACCCTTACAAGCTTTCTGTACATGGGGCCAGCACTTTGCCCTCACAAGCTTTCTGCACATGCGGCCAGCACTCTACCATTAAAAGCGTCTGTAGATGAGGCCAGCACTCTACCCGTATAGGCTTTCTGTACATGAGGCCAGCACTCTAACCCGTATAGGCTTTCTGTACATGAGGCCAGCACTTTACCTTTACAAGCTTTCTGCACATGAGGCCAGCACTCTACCATTAAAAGCGTCTGTAGTTGGGCCAGCACTCTACCATTAAAGGCTTTCAGGTCTGTTACCACAGACATGATGCTTCTGCTTTTCTCAGTGTACTTGATTGAAAGTAACCAGCAACTCAGCACAAAACAAAGAACTCCTGGCCTGGTTTGCTCAAACTGGAATATCATCCCAGTTCAAGTAGATACTCGAGGGGTAGAGTTTTAATTGTATTTGATTAAAGTAACTCTATGAAGACATTTAATGTGTAGAAATACATGTACATATATTGCAAATTCTGAACTGAAATAATTGCAAAAAAGCTTTGAGTTTCATAAACATAAATTTAAATCACAATTTGACAGAAGTATTTCTCCTTCATGAGACGTAGATATTCACCTCTGAATGAATAAATGGTTAAAATTAACTACTGAATCATGCCTAATCCCCTCTTAACAAGGGAGTATTACCCCATAGTAATAGCCTTATTAAGTCTGTGTACATTCAAGCCAAAGTGTTTAATTCTGCGGCTAGTCAAGGGACGGGGTAGGAGGATGATACGCCTACACAAGAATGTTAGCTGATTTAATAGCCATTATGATAGCCATTGAACACTTCTGGAGTTACGCCTATTTACAGTCACTGTAATATTTACCTTTAAATGTATGATTTAATCTAACACAGCTATAGTTTACCCATACCATGCTATGATTGCTCTTAACTACCTGCAAACGGTACTACAAAAAATAGTCCAAACTATAGGCTACTACCTTTAAAGTAAGTGTTAAATGTCATTAATTTGTTTCTAAGAGCTACATTATAAGGGAGATGTCACTGGCATTTTCAACATTTCTTGCTGAGATCTTGACAAATATTTTCATGAAAAGAAGACTGTTGAGGCCAAGTGAAATCATGAGAAAACCTCTCAACATTATCTGTGCTTCAGTGAGCCCAATGAAAACTGTAATGATAAAATATTTGATCAGGCAAAGTTGAGTGGGTTTATGGAAATATTTTTTCATTCTAACCAGAAATTATTTATAAAAAATATATGTACTGAATGAAATTATAAATCTGACAACATAGTTTTAATTGGTTTACAAAAATAGGAGATGATAAAATGGTTGCAATTTAATTTGCTTAAAGATGATAAGGTTGTGTCTTCTTGTGGATGGTAGTCAAGGATCATGAGAAAATAGCTTTTGTAATCTGTGAGTAACAAAGTTACAACAGAAAGCTGCCAACCTAACAATTTCAGTGTATTCCTGTCTCTGATTAAAAAAGTAGTTCTAATATTTTCATAATTTGATGTAAACCTTAAAGTAAAGTCACAATTTAAATTACATAGCAGTCATTTACATAATTACATTGTAAATCAAGCATGTTTAAACTAGATGCCAATTTAGTTATAAAATATAACACTAAATAAAAGCTAAATAAGGTACAATTTGATCACTGCAGCATCCAAACTGTATGACCTAATATGCATAGTGATAGTAACCTGCTCTTTCCTGCAATCTTGGTGTGGACCCACAACTTCTTATGTTCTCTATATTTAAAGCAAAGATAAATCATTGACAATGGACAACTGATCTAATGCACAAATAATATACAACATCTCATCTCCACCAGTTGTGACTTCTCTGCTCGCAGCACTAACAATTTTTTCAAGGTTTGGTCCTGTATACAGAATATTCTGATTTAAGTTTTATATGAGATGTTTTTATATTATTATTGATTATCCATTGCTTAAATTGTTTGGTTTAACACACATAATGTTGAAAGCAGTTGGTAATCCTTTTAAAAGTTTGTGTGTGATGTAAAAAAAACTTAACCATACAATATGACAAGAAACAAAATCAAACACAAAACATTGCCAAACATTGTTAAAAAAAAATTAAAAACCATCCATACCTACTTATTACATCACATGCTCACATCATTTATCAAACTACTTTCTTCATAAATATCTCAAGACAATATCACTTCAAAGGTAATTCAATAGAACATACATAATTAATTACAGCCTGTCTATATAAAATTTCCTAAAGGTAATTGAAATTGAGAACTGACAAATACAACAAACTGGCAGCCTGGGGCACTGATCTTAGTGATAGTGTTATTAAATTCATTATCAGAAGACTAACTTTGTAGTTGACAGTTGCTTTCCAATTACGTATAGTTTGTGATGACAGAGATATGAAGAGCATTATGTCCACATAGTCAGTTCCTAACTGGCTGAGCATAAAGAGATCTGGTCAAGACAAATAGCTGTCTGAACAGGATCTGCACTATGTCAGAACCCTAGATATAAGGGGTGCATCTCCCGCTTAAACTCCTGTTTCACACCCAGATACCTAACAGTCATTAGAAACTTTTTGACCAGACAATGTCAATGAGCAATATATAGTGTATGATTCAGAATTATGTGATAAATGGCCATATAAAGTCAGATTTACTCTAGTCAGTTTATATATATATATATATTAACCTTTAGCCTACTACATTAGTATATAATAATAATTTGCAATAATTTGAACCCTTACTAAATATTCTTGGTTATTTCCTAACAACTGCACAGAATGAAATTTAGACATAAAGCTAGAGATTCAGTAAAAAAGAGCACAGATCCTGATCAGACGGCTATCTGCAAGAGATGACTGATCTTAAACTATTCTATTTGTCTAAGCCCAGATTTTTTTCTTTCACTGAACAATTAAAGGGACCTCTTTACAACTTACTATGGACCTGTTTCCTATCTAAACTGGACACACACAAAAAAGAAATTACAAGTAAACTTTCTTAAAAGTCAGTTCCTTTTTAATTTTCTATTTCATTTAAATCTTTACATATCACTGAAAAGCATGTAACATTTTAATCTAATATGTTAAGATTCATAACAGCTTCCACAGGCAGCTGAAATTTCCAATTGTTTTGAGATGAAATAATGTGAACAGAAAAGTGGTATGCTTGGGAAATGTGAATGCTTAACGCTTACTACACTTTCTAAACGTGAACAAATGCCAAAGTAGTGTTTATTAAAGTATCTTTAACTTAATCGCAAGCAACATCCGAACTTAACATAGTAATATATAAAACAAATTGTACAGATCCTCATTTTGTACATGTATGTACATGAGTGTTAATAAAGTATTTGTCTGTCAAAAATAAAAAAAAGAGTAGTAAGATAAAAAAAAATAATTTACTGTAGTTAACTGAAGTAACAATTAGTTTGGTGTCACAATTCACATGATTTCAGGAGGTGAATATTCACAGTTGGCTGAAACCAGAGGAGTTCACAAAAGGGTAAAAAAGGTGATGAAATCTAAACAATTTGTGCTTAGTAGGTAATAGTTATGATGTACCAGTAACTACTTGTTTGTTTACTGAAGACTTGTACGACAGTGACAGAAGAAGCCCTTGGGCTGTCCTTGTGACCTACTGTGTACTTAACTGTCCATCTATATATAAACAGGGCCACACCCATCTGCACACATACAATGGGTACACATAGGGGTCAAACCCATTGGTACGAAGACCTGTGGTACACACAGGGGCAAAAACCCATCGGTACACAGAAATAGGGTACACACAGGGCTCAAACCCATCTGCACACAGACCTGGGATAAACACAGGGACCACACCCATCTGCACACAGACCAGGGTTACACACAGGGGCCACACCCATCGGTTCACAGACCTGGTGTAAACACAGGGACCACACCCATCTGCACACAGACCTGGGATAAACACAGGGACCACACCCATCTGCACACAGTCTAGGACTACATACAGGGACCAAACCCATCTGCACACGGACCAGGGGTACTACAAACTGACAGACTGGCCCCACATAAATACCGCAACTGTGTGTTAATCATAATCTGTATTCTCTTAAGAAATGAACAAATTTCCTTAAAATTATGTTAAATTATGTTAAATATTCTCACTTAAAATGAAGATATACTATTTAATCCAATAGTCTAGTTTGTAAGAATTACATCAAGCAACATTCAAAGCTTTATTTTGTGATATCAATGTTTAAGAGCATGCAAAAAAGACATGTTTTATCTACATAGTGAGAGAGTATTACATAACAGTTACATCTTAGCAACTATTATACTAATTTCTTTACCAAATTACCATAAACACCACTGGCCTTGTGCATGTTGTTTGCTTTGCAGGAGATATATGTAATTAAATTAGGACAGCATGCATGCCATCTGTCACTGTGTCATACTCCATGCTTTTCAGTGCTTTATCTGATCTCAAAGACAAATGATCTGTAAATACATGATGACAAGCAATCTTTATCTTGATTATTGACACTAATGGATATCTCATTTGTTTATATTCTGTAAGTTTGTAATATAAACTTGTGGAGAATACATCTAAGTTGACTGATTAAAAAAAAATCCATGGCTGTTTATTGGGATGCTTCAATAAACAAATTTCTTTCCTTGAAACTGACAGGTGTGCCAAGACTCTTGTGATGGCAGCCACCCTCAGGGATAGATAACATCTTAACACAATAGACAAGGCTCTTTGCAAGTCTGGTAATGGGTTGGAAAGAAGCCACCAGACAAGCAATTCTCGAGGCTGTAGTGAAATCAGGTTAACTGTTTAGGGATCAGCTACTCCACTGCTCATGTCTTTGAAAAGCGGTCCAATCTAAGCAATGTATGGTTCAACAAGTAGCTCATAAGTTAATAAAGTCTTTTTTACAAGTGAATGATGGTTACCTCTCTATCTCAATTTTTTCCATCATAAACAATTCAAATCAACAGCAAAATGACACTTACCCATCTCCGGGAATATCCCTTAATTCAAGACCGATCTTGACCAGCTGATTCCTAAAACTAGGGAAATTTTCATCGTCTTCCAAATATGAGCTGATCTTTTTTTCTCTTCTGTAAGCTTCACGGATCATTCTTTCATCTCGTTTCCTGCTGACAATGTCAGTTCTAACATAATGTACATTGGGTCCAGCCATGACATGTGTCCCGCCTCCCTTGCCCTGGTTGCGAATCACTTTGTTAATCCTTTTAGCTGACATGACTGCACAATCTTAAGTACCAAGTTTTAGCAACCCTGTCTAGTAGGAATGCTTTCTGAAAGTAAAAGTTTTAGAAATGATCATCCCATAATTCAAAGGGTTGTGTGGTATATTGTTAGAAAAAAATTTATAGAGAGTGTTGGCTATTGGGCACATGAAATTATTTCTATATGGAGACGATTAATGGGCTGTCAGGCACATGTAATTATTCCATATGAGGATGATTAAGTTGATAATTTAGGTTATACAGTTTAAACGACTAGGATAGCATTTGAACAAATTTAGGTGGCTAATATAGGAAATGCATATTTCTAATGCTGAGTTGAATCAATGGTGACAATGTCATTTACCTTTATCTCAGCTGAAATAAATCAAGCTCCCACTATCTTACCATCATACCAATTTCTATTCCCTTAAATTCTTAATACTAAACCAATTAAAGTCATTTAATTATCTACATACCTAAACATATGTCATGACCACATACCTCAAAGTTATATAAATATATGGGATTCTACAAAGAATGAAATAGGGAGAAAAAA
Source organism: Sinonovacula constricta (assembly GCA_007844125.1). NCBI lineage: Eukaryota > Metazoa > Mollusca > Bivalvia > Cardiida > Solecurtidae > Sinonovacula > Sinonovacula constricta. The sequence goes on along the minus strand of CM017566.1, from coordinate 4,410,691 downwards.
ACTTATGAATTGGAATTCTACACCTGAGCTAAATCACTGCCGTGTGATTGATTATGCCATGGATCCAGTACTTAGACCGAAACCAATAGAGTGGAACGAAATCTGTGTCGGTATAGTATAAGTACCAACTAAGGCTGTAGAAAATAAAACAAAAATGTAATATATTCAAAGATAATACTGTTAAATAAAAATCTTACCTTCGAGTAGCGGTGTATTCTGTGACACACTAAGTTGACGTTTCACAACTCCACCACATTTTCACAAAATAAACACGGTCTACCCAATTCGGATAACCTTGTCGTTTCTTTTTTTGCGAATAGTATTTGCCCAAAGTTGCGAATGTCTCAACCAAAGATAATCGGAACACCTCGCATGATTATCCCGAGGAGCGAATTACCCGAGGAGTTCCGATTGCCAACCGACTGTTTCTCTGCGTTCCATGCGGTCAAAAATTAGGGAACCAGTATTGGCTGGTGTCGGACAAAACGCACCACTAATGTACCAAGACCGAGCGCATCACTTAATTGAAATGATACCAGATTTGTTTGCTACAAATATTTAAAATGTATCAGCTTATAAGCAAAACCAGGCCACAGAGATAACAAATTTGCATAGGACGATGTTAACCATCTGCAGGAATTGATAAGTCATTTTATAATTGCCAGGTGAAACGCATTTACAAATGATACACAGCAATAAAACAAACCTGCTATTCTCGCCTCAGGTGGTAACATATAGTCTAAATGATTTATTATGGCCACTTTCTTCCATTTCTTCCCAATATGGGTTATATTTGTTAGGAAGGGAAATAACAAACACATGATAAACCTTGTCAACTACATGAGTTACTTCCCTTGCACCAGTAGCAGTAGCAAGCACTAAAAAAAAAATCTGGACACCACCAGGCGGAATCAACGTAATGAATACTGTATATTTAAAATAATATATTGGGTATTCTGGTTCTAATTCAGTACGCTACAGCTTTCTACGATTTGGGCAAATTAAAAAATTCCCAAGCCTTGCAACATATACCAAAATTTGAAAAAGGCACAGGTCAGTATTCACACGCAAGCCAAATATAAAAGTACCGGTAAGAACAAATCTCTAACGAGTCATTATACAAAAAGAGCAAACCCAGAAGCTATAAACCTTAGAACGGCCGGTTTTACAGAGCTCTAACCTCACACTCCCTGAGCGGTTTTTCAAATGCAAACGAAAAGGAAACCGATATATTTGGATAAAAAATGTCCAAGACGTTTTCTTAGATATGTTACGGCGTCTTAAAAGAAAGAATTAAGAGTGACGTATTTGAGAAAATAATGTTTAGAAGACAGGGAAGTATTGTTCCATTAGAAGAACTACAAGAACTTATTGGTTGGAAATGAAATTGTTTGAATCAAGAAAAACACGACCACAGAAGAAGTGTAAATGGTAATCATGTTCATGTGTAGATGGAATTGAGGAACCAAAGTCAAATGTCCATCAAAGGAAAATGCACGTAACAATCCTTTTAGGATGAATCAAATGACAACATAGATTACAAAGTAAATGTACAACACAATCTTCGAAACCTGAGGAAATTATTCTGTTATCACTACATACATGTATATACAGTGGGCAACATGGCCAGACAAAAGAAATAAAAACAACACTTGTATTTATAATCTTTAATCGTCATACTGTTACACTTTATGCATATTTTCTTATATAGATAGTTTCCACATCAGTGAAAATCCCTTATCTTGGCCGCCATCTTTGTTGGTAACTTCAAGGGATTTTCATATGCATTGTATAGAATGGTACATTTTATTTACTTGTAATTTCTTCATTTGTGGTCCGAAAATTAAAAGCTATACACCATTGGAAAGCTCTTGAAATTCATATTTTTAGAATACAATATTTTAACAATTGATAAATGCACACAGAATTAATACACAGAAATAAATAAAACTATTGGCTCATACTTAAAACAAAATGAACAGTGTATCATTTTCGCTGTATTTCATTAACCTTTTAAACTATCAAAATATAGTTTTGATATTTAAAATACTTTATAAAAGCTGTTAAATTTGATGTAAAATTCAGTAAAATAGACTGAAAAATAAAAACACAGTGGTGAGTTTAATACAGCACATATTTCGCGATTTCGGCCTGCATTAGCTTCTGCCCATAAAGATGGCTGCCTTAAACTGTCTTATCAGTGCCTATGACATCACGTGGAAACTTTCTATAGGCTTCGCCAATAACGCTCTAGAACTATCGTCAAAACCAAGACGTGTTGTCCCCAATGTGTTTTCAAAACTATATGTTGATAGTTTAAAAGGTAAAGAAAATACAAGCAAAAAGATATACTGTTTATTTTGTTTAAGGATGGGCCAATAATTCTATCTTTTTCTGGCAAATGATTCTTTGTGCATTTATCAATTTTAAAAAAATTGTATTTTAAAAATATGAATTTTAAGAGCTTTCCAATGGTGTTTAGCTTTTAATTTTTGGACCACAAATGAAGAAGTTAGTTAAATAAAATTTACGCTTCTATACAATTCATCTGAAAATTCCTTGAAGTTGCCATCAAAGATGGCTGCCAAGATAAGGGATCTTCACTGATGTGGAAACTATCTACATATGGAATGCTAACGGAAATGTGTATATGGGGAAAGTTTGTTTTGCGGTCTTTCTTAAAACGAGAAAATACGGGTCCCAATTCGGTAAACGGCATTTTATTTTATTCATTTATATTTATATTTGTGTGTCTGTAACTTTTAAACCACCTTTGAAAATAAACAATAAGATACTGAGAAAGAAAAAATACTATGTTACAGAAAAATACTAGCTGAACAATAATTATTTGTGTAATGTAAGGCTGCTGCACATTTGCTATTTCTGCTTGTACACTTTAGTTTTTCTGTATGTGTGTTATGTCTCGTCTCTGTGTTTTTGTCACATTTACATATACCTTGTTTGCCTTTGTCTACTGGTAGATAAAATTTTAATATCTGTGGGAATTTGTTAGGACCTTTTCTTATTTTCCTATTTAATATAATAATTTTGCAACTTTTTGTCTACATAGACCTATGTATTATCTTGGAAAACCTATTAAATGGTGTCGAGTTTTGCTTTTTATTTTGTGTTAAACCATTCCATGGTCTCAGGAATATACGTTATACAAATTTTTTCTCGAGATTTACTAAAAACTTTCAAATAAAAACCATTACTTTTCAAATATATTTGTTCACGTGTTCCACTTTTTGTGTCGCCTTTAATGCTTCACATCAACGACTTTTCTTGTAGATCATCATTAATTGTGATCCTCCGCTCTGACGTCAACATCCATATTTAAGGGGAACCCCACTGCTGACAGCTGTTTCGCACCCTAGACACACTCATGTTGGGCAGGTGGGTGTGTATACATACAGTAAAAAAAAAAAAAAAAAAAAAAAAAACATTTCTTTTCCCTACTGCATTGCTTTAATGAACCAGCCCTGTGGGTGTTCTTGACTTTATAACCACACGTTGTTATATTTTTGCAATTTATGCGATACAATTATAGTAATAAATAATGCATTTTTTATAAAAAGTTTTAAGTTGACCTCGTAACCGGAATAAGGACCGACATATACCGGCGTATGTACTGGGATTTAGTGTGTAGTTCCATCTTTGTCATGTCGAATTGAAAGTGATCAATACCTGGCAGTCCCAGTAAACCAGCATTTGTGAGAAAGAAAATAAAAATATAGGATGGTATATGAAAAACAATAAGGTATTCATTTTTATATTTTTTAACGGAATTGTGCGTTAAAATACAAGTGGCTCTCAATTAACAAAACACAAGTATGTTGATTTAAAGCACGTTGACCTTGCCAGACGATATTTTTTACACTGCCCCAGTCAGTACACATGATAACAATTTTAGCTTATTAATGTGGTTTAATACACTTGCAATGCATATTCAGTGTTAACATATAATATTTTCTCGAATTATAAGGCAAACTGGTTCTACATTCTTATTTTCGCGAAAATACATGACAATCTCAACGTTAATGGCAGTAATCGATCGATGATTCATGAGCATTGTTCAACAGTTGGCGATTGAAAAAGAAAGTAGAAATAAATTTATAAAAAACAACAAAATACAACCAATTAACTGTAAGTAAAATATATATAGGAAAAGAGTTTGATCAGAAAATGTTTTCCCTCCTCAACATAAACCAATCCTGTGTTATTGGTCATTGCAAGAATAGCACTCAGCAGTCCTAAGATGTAGTGAACAAATGATCTGAGAATTCAAGTTATTAGATTATAATGGTTAAAAGCCCATGGATAACTTTACAAGTATTGACCTGACTCTTTCACATTGCCAAGGACCAGTACGTGGACCAGTTGTTATGTCTGGATCATTTAACATATATTGACCGACTATTTCAAGGACCAGTATGTGGACCAATTGTTATGTCAGGATCATTTTACAAGTATTGCCCTGACAATTTTAGATTGCCAAGGACCAGTCGGTAGACCAGTCTGTGGACCTGATTATTTCAGATTGTCAAGGACCAGTCTGTAGACCAGTCTGTGGACCTGCCTATTTCAGATTGCCAAGGACCAGTCTGTTGACCTGACTATACCAGATTGCCAAGGACCACCAGTCTGTAGACCAGTCTGTGGACCTGTTTATATATATGGATCATTTAACATATATTGACCTGACTATTTCAGATTGCCAAGGACCAGTCTAAGGACCAGTTGTTATGTCTGGATCATTTTACAACTACTCATCAATGGAGAATCCAGACCACAAAGGTATTATTGTACCAATGATTTAGTATGGAACTATTTGTTTGTAGGCTGATAGTCTCACTGAATATCTTTTTGTTCTTGAGACATCATTCTGAGTTAATCTGGAACATGCTGGTAACCTTGATCAGCATCATCAGCAATGTTATATGATGTTTTCTGGGTTCTGAGTATCTGTTCCGGTGTCTTTTGCATGTACTTAACCACAATTCTAGTAAAGCAATAAAGTTAACACTTGATTTCCAGGTTTTCTTTTTGTACCTATTCTATAATGAAATATACACATTTCAAGGTGTGTTTTTATGGGTTACATTTTAAACATAATAATGACATTTTATTATTGACAAAGGGTCTTTATTTTTTATCATTTTATTTTAAAAGTGAATACATATTTCATACATGTGAACATTTTCTGAGGTCAGAAAGGGAGATTTCTTATTTTCATATAAACACAAAAGGAAGTTATCTGTTTCCAAGTAGGGAGATTTCTGAAAATGTATAAAACACCCCTTAATTTCAAACAATTTTTAACCTTAAAAGAGGGAGTCTCCCTCCAAAAGCGGACGAGTTCACAAATATGATTTTTTTAACTCAATAGATCCTTTTTAATTTGTTATTATCATACCTTTTGGCACAACCAGGTTCTGGAGATGCCGGTGCCTCTGGTCATCGGAGCATGGGTAATGGTCGCCCTGGTAATGGACGCATGTCACCTGCATCTCCACTGAAACGGTTTGGGCAAGCCAAGAAGAGCATCAATGACCTGTTCAGGGACATAATGGGCTTCGTCAAGGAGGCTGAGACCTTTGTGGAAGGTGAGATAGTGTTGAAGTAATCATTTTCATGTAACCTGTCCACACAAATTCGTAATCAACTTCATTCATTTTAAAGCAGAAGTAGCTAGACATATGGATAGAGACTCAGCAGAAAAATAGTGCAGACCTGATCAGATAGGTCCAAGTTAGAGCTCTGTTTCCTGGATCTACATTTTATTGCTCAGCAGGCTTAAAGTTAACTTAGGACCGATGAAAATAAAAATTTAAACTTGAGTTTTAATCAACAATCAGGGTGTGTGTCTTTTTTTGTTCTTTTTTATTAACAATCTGACGCTGATAGTCAGCATCTTCCACTAGAAAAAAAAATCCGAATTGAAAATCACTTTTCCCCTTGTGAGGTGTTAAGTTTTTATCAAGTAGTAATTAAATGCTTGATTTTTAAGAGTAGATAGATCTATTTCATCTAAAGTCTGCACATTTTTAATGAGTTTCTGTTATGAAACTATGTACGCCTGATACCAAGTATTATTTGACAGGTGTTGCTAAATATGGACTAACTACATCATGGACACTTTATCCCAGCATTCGATGCTTGCTATTTACAATAATGGGAACCATTTGTGACGCGACATTATGAACTGGTGTATTTATGAAAGCAGAAACCAGTTAAGTGTCTGTTTATTTCCGGTTAACCCATTTTCGATGATCATCATAATCCATCATGTCTCACAACTGGAAAAATTACAACAACAAAATAAAACTACCTGATGCTAAAAACACAACTGTTTTTTTAAGACACCATTTTCAAGTGAGCAAGGTAAGAAAGATCTCAACAATCAATCAGATGTGATCAAAATTGCGGATAAAGATGAAACTGAAAGTAGGCAGTCTATATCATGCAAAATTGTTGAAGAATCTTGGCTTGAATCTATATGTGTTAGTATTACAATTACTGGCGCAGCCTCATTTTGTGAACAGCAATAGTCCACATGTAATACCATTTCCCAATAGTAACTGAAAGTTCCAAATCAAAAGAAACAAAAAAAGGCAGTCGTTTCAACCAACAAATTTATGAATCATGGTATACTTGGTTATATTATAGTTTGTCCTCATAATTTGCTGCTCGAGTTATATATTCATGTTTTGACCATAACTTTACCATTTTTACAGTACTTATGTCACTATCTTTTTGGCATACACTTGCAGGCCTTGACATTAACGGTTGTCTGATGGATTGTGACAAGTAAAAATTTTAGTCGGACAGGTGAAACAAAATTCTGCTTGACCAATCTGTCCAGTAAATTTTCATTCATTCGTTCCAAGCTGTACATTGTACAAGGCAGGGATGTATACACATGTGTTTACTTTCACTTTCACTATTTCCAAGCCATAATAATCACACGCACATAAAATTGCCATACATGTTCACCAGTTAACAGGTAAAGAGACTCTTTCATTCAATAGCTGGATTCCTACTTAATCAAAATAGCTGTGGCCTTGTTTTTCTGGAAACAAAGCAGTAACAGTTAGTGAAATGCAATATGTTTGCACTGCTTTAGGGATGGAGCAGTCAGGGTATCTGAAAGATTTCCAGTGTTCAGACAAGGTGAAACAGCACAGAGAAAAGGTGACAGGGATCATAGAAGTGCTGGCTAGGGATCACATGAAGGTTGTCTTCTTTGGAAGGTAAACTACTTAGAAACAGTCATGTAGACTTCTTTATTAGACAAAAATAGAATGATACACTGAGTCATCTTGATCTGAGTCATCTTCATCATTTAATTGCAATCACAAAGTCATTTCTAAGCATGCCATTGTCTTTCTTCTTTTACCTTAATTGGTATGGCCAGGTTCATCTAATTCTCTGCATGTAGATGTATTTATTATGTGGGTGGATTTTAAGGAGCAATAAAGAGTAAGGACAACTTAGTAGTCCCTCACCTCATAAATTTAAATGTCAGCTATAACATAACAATTATGAGGGATGCTGACCTGTGGTATATTGGTTGTTATATGCAACACTACTAGATAATTCTGTGATGAGAATATTTTTTTGTCAAGTGGATATATGTACATGTTAATGTTACATTTAAATAAAACTTTTCCTCACAGAACATCTAATGGTAAGAGCACGACAATCAATGCCATGTTGAAAGAGAAGATCTTGCCGGCAGGTATTGGACACACGACCAACTGCTTCTTGCAGGTGGAGGGCACAGACTCAACTGACGGTTACCTGCTGACAGAGGAGGAGCCTGACAAACCCAAGAGTGTACAGGTGACCATCCATTACCCCTTATCATGCTACAGTCAGTTATAAGCATGATACAATCGATAGTTTTATGGGGACAACTGAATACAAAGGTATCAAAACACTGCTTAAGACTGTTGCAAATAGTGCATCCTTTTACATCCAAAAGATTATCTTCAAAACAGAAAATGTTACCCTAAACACAAGAACAAACTGGTAATCTAAGATACAACAGACAGTGATGTTGTAGTTCTACTTCCAGTCTGCTGTTATGTTTGTCAAAATGTACTATTGCATGTTTCACTTTTTTCTATATGTGGAAAGTCAAGTACCATCTCTGTATGACAGAAACAGTAGTGGTTGGATGAAAAATATTAAAGCAACACCAATGAGATAAGATGCTTGTGGCCAGGTTGTGCATACTTCTCTGATCCCTCAATGAGGTGAGGTTAAGACACAGCATGGTCATGGAGGAAACTGTTCAGAAATTGATAAGAGCAGTTGTTTAACCTTTAGAAGCAAGTGCTTGGGATCTTGTTACAAGTTACTTATTCTTTACTTGATGTAACTTGGTTTAACCTGGTGTTCACTAATTTTCCAACCATCATTTATGCAAATTATAATATTCTGTTTTTTAATACTTTTTATGAATACTTTTTAGAACATAAAGCAACTAGCAAGTGCCCTCAGCAATGTTAAACTTAAAGAGAATTCCTTGTTGAGAATCCTGTGGCCAAAGTCCAAGTGCCGTCTCCTCAGGGAAGATGTTGTCCTGGTAGACAGGTAGGCATTAAGCACAAATTAATTTATCAATTACAATTGGAAATGCAAATCAAAGCAACATTTAAACTCAGTGTTTAATAATAAATTCATTAATGGTTTTGTCACAAAGCTGCAATTTTATAAGTATTCTTATTGTAGAAAAACTATTATTGGTCATGAAGTCTGGAATATATTGCTTTGTGAAGTTAGGTATGCTGCACATTCTAAGCTTACCTTGTTTCCAATATTGTAGCTAAGCCAATCTAGAGCTCAGGATATTGTTGATTTCCAGCTCGTAAATCCTCTTGTATAATGCTATGTATATAAAAAAAATTCCAGCCCAGGTATAGATGTATCTCCTGATCTAGATGTGTGGATAGACAAGTTCTGTATGGATGCTGATGTGTTTGTGCTTGTATCCAATGCTGAGTCAGTCCTCACTCAGACAGTAAGTGTAGTATACATCCAACTTGGACAAGCACATGTTTCTGCTAGTAAAAACTGCAGTGGATATAGAAAACTTCTAGTTCTAAGTTCATCACTATAATAACTTTCATGTTTTGAAACTGTCATAATGATAATGAGAGCTTTTGATTAGATAATCTTTACATCTTTTTATCACATGTCTATTTATTAGGGATGTCAAAGGATACTATATTTGGTATCCGGATATCCGTCGAATGATCCGAACGGATATCCGGATATAAAACTTAGTTAATTACATTTTGCGTTGGATTTTTCTACGGACCTCACAAAATGTCGCCAAACATCGGACTGAAGATTGGAAGGCATAACTAATGATTTGTTTAGGAAGTTGATGTGAATAAGTCAAGATCACCGTGATCGAATGAAAACATAATAAATTCATCAATTCATTTATACAATCCAAACGGACTTAATTAAACATGAGTAACTGATCTTTGCCGACAATCTGTTAATTGTCTACATAATTGTAGCTCTATCTCTTCTTAATAAAGCCGAACTAACAAAATTAAAGATAATAATCCTTAATCAAAAAGAATAAATAAGTAATAGCTTCAAACAATGGCTGTTAATTGGCAAATTATTATACATAAGCTTTAGCACATTTCTAAATCTGTGAAGTTCATTAAGAAAATTAAAGATAGTATTTGCTAAAAAAAAAAAGGATCAGTAGAAGCTTCAAACGTTGGCGGTGATTTAGCATGTTATTATACATACCATCATGCTTTAGCACATTTCAAAAACTGTGAAGCCAAATATACGATACTGCGTGTCACCACCTGTCACCACCTGTCGATAATCCGTTACACCTGCGTATGCATGAATGCACACTGACATGACAGCAGAAAGATAACTTAGCAAAATGGCAAAAACATTTAAATAAATGTTTAAAATATGTCATTTTTAAGCGAATATCCGGATACCAAAGTCGATTCGGATATCCGACGATTCGAACGGATATCCGGATATCCGTTGACATCCCTACTATTTATTATTACTGTTTACATACATCCTAGTTTAAGTTCCTCACAATCATAAGAATCTGCGCTATATTTTGTATGAAATCTTGGTTGAGATTGCAACTGGGTCTTGTTTGGTCAAAGAGCAGGACAGTAGCTCTATTTTAGACCTTCTGAACACCCTAGAGGCCACATTTATGGCCCAAGATTCACGAAACTTTGAGAGAATGCATGAAATCTTGGATGAGTACGTAACTGGGTCACATGGTATCAAAAAGCTAGTCAGTAAGTCAACTTATTAAATTACACTGTAAATACCTGAAATTTCTTTTTTTTACCTAATCTTCATAGAACTAGACACCAAAGCACAGATCTGCACAGTTAATTATATTATTAGATAGTAAAGAATTCGGTCCTCAGGTGAGAGATTCAGGGCAATCATGGACCTCAAAACAAATGCAACTTAACTTATGACATACAAAAATTTGGCTTATTATGTGTACATTTTTTCAGGAGAAAAACTTCTTTCACAAGGTCAGCTCGAAGCTGTCTCGCCCGAACATCTTCATCCTCCAGAATCGCTGGGATATCTCTGCCTTGGAGGATGATATAGAGATGGTGAAACAGCAACATCTGGACACCAACCTCAAGTTCCTGTGTGATGATCTGGGCATGATGGAGCGCAGTGAGGGCATGGAGCGTGTCTTCTTTGTCTCATCAAGGGAGGCTCTGGCAGCCAGACTCAAGGAGTCGGGAACACCCACACCAAGTGAGATATTATTGTGTTGGTCCAAGTATTTTGCCTTTTTAAATGCACTACCCTGACCTAACTTTGGTAATTATAAAGTAGATCTCAGACAAATGGCTGGGTAGAACCACCAGCACATGGCAGGTCAGCTGGAGGACCTCTGCACATGAAATTTTGCCCTTGCAGAGATTTGCACCAAGGCTGAGGAATTTCACATAGTTGACTTATTGATCTTACTGGTTAGGTACATTGAGGTCCAGAAATTTTTTAAAATTTTTAAAACTACTTAATTTTTACTATAAATTGAATGGCCATTTCTCTAGTAGATAAGGTTTAAATTATAACTTGTTCATGAAGTCAGCACTGTATCTGAGCATGAATTAACAGTACCCCAGCAAGTTAAATGATTAATGATTATTCATGGAATTATAACAACATATTGCAACTTCATTTTTTCTTTATGACAAATACTGTACAAAGGATAATTTTCTTTGTAATGTTAGATTCTCATCTTACTTAGAAAGTTTGCTATACAGATTATTATATGCACAATGTATCATATGTGTCTCTTTTATTGTAGCTGATAAATAGGGTTGAAAGTAAAACAAAATGGTTCAACTAAATGTTTTAATCACTATTATTTACAATATTTCAATTCATCAGAAATCTATACCAGGTCTTTTTATTTTTTATTGATGACATTCTCAGTAAAATTTTACAAATGTATTGTAGCTGGTATTTTACAAGAGGGATTCCAAGAAAGACTCTTCACCTTTGCAAATTTCGAGAGAGTATTCGAGGTAAGTAGATATTCTGCTATGAACCAGTGTATCATTGATCAAGTATTGTAATTATTAAGTAGCAACAGTAAACCATATTTGCCAGTCAGATTTCACTACTTACTCCAGTGTCGCCTTGATAAATTTATAGTACTTTTTGTGAAGTCTTCGTAAAAAAGTTATAGAAGTGAAATGATTAAAATCTATGTACATATATAGGTAATGCCAAGTTATAGTCTACTTTCAAGCTACAGTTTACTGCCTCGTCATTGGGTGTATTCTTCAATCCCGTACTATGGCAGCCGACACATGGCACTTGGAAGTCATATTATTGACCCTCGAAGGTTATAGGAGAAAGGCCTTAGTAGGTGGGTGACAAAATAGATTAAATGAGATAAATATTATTCATTGTTTCTAGGAGTGTATATCAAAGTCTGCAGTGCGGACCAAGTTTGAGCAGCACACAAATCGAGGGAAGAACATCATCACAGACATGAAAGAGCTCATGGACACTGTGTACAGGAACAGTCTACAGCAAAAGTAAGAGGAGACACTTCTATGTGTGATGTGGGTAATACCTGGTTATATGAGTAATAACATATATGAGGATATTAACATGGTAATAACACATACATGGGATAAAATCTTTTAATATTGGTTATACTTTATAATAGGTGTAATGTGTGTTAAGCCCATAGAAACATCTGGTCAAGTTGAAGACTATGTCAACAGTTACACATTTTACTTTTGTACTAAAAATGTTTTAAACTTTTTAAGATGAGCATATATACACTTTTTATATTGGTACCACATTACTGGTATGATTATACTAGGCTTTATATTATTTCTACTGTCAATCAGGAATAGACTTGGAAAACACGTGAGAGATTATGAGTTTGCAACCTTCAACTGTTGGATTTCAGACAATATTATTATATTGAAAAAAATTCTCATATTAAATTCCAATAGGACATTATGGCATATTGTTACTGTAAAATGTCTTCTGTCAGTGAAAAACAATATCCAAAATATACTGTCATCCTCTCTGCAGGGTTTTCCCTGACGCAAAAATTTGTGCGTTTTGGCGCATATTTTTGACAGATGACCTGCAAAATGAACTTACATTGCGACACACTGGACGCACCAAATGAATTAATCCACAGCCATAATTTATTGTCTCCAATGACATTGATCTTTGTCAGCTCGTAAAACTGTTGCAAAAAGCATTTAAGTATCAATTTGTTTCAGTAAGACAAAGTATTTTGTAAATAAGCATCCATTATTTGCTATCCGGTCCACCCAAACGATACATGTACTGCGTTTAGATGACTGGGGACCAGCAATTCTGTGTAGTTAGACGCTGTTTCACGTTCAGCATTTCTTTAAAGCGTCGCTATAGTAATGATCGTTAAGTTAAGAACGCGGCTAAAGCAGACCCGTTAATACGCTACATTTCAAAGGTTTGGATGAGTTCTATCTGAATTAATCTTTTAGAACATAGTTAATTCATACATTGCATATTAATTTTAAGCAAATATACGTTTGGTTTTAGAAGGCAATATATTAAAAACACTACAAGGTCAAATTTAACATTATGTAGGAAAGACATGTTGGTTAAACCAATATGAGTACGAATACCTAAGTTTTGACTGGTTTTTGTTTTTGCAACAAAAATCCAAAAGTGAACCATAAACAATTCTAAAAATGTAAACCATTCTGTCAAAATGTCTCAGTCCAAGCAAACTCCCAGCAGTGATTACTTCCCTTGACAGTACATTAGCAACGTGTGACGTAATCGCTGTGAGGAGATTGCAGTCCAAGCTGACGACGTTTTTTCAAACAAAACAAAGTAAATCATCAACTCAGCCTGAAAATGAACCCCTATCCCGTCCGAGTTCGCCAAAAAAAACTAAAACTAGTAGATCCCGTGATTTTTGTTTTGTTTTAATAGTATTAAACATAAATGAACAATTTAGTTCTGTTTTTAAGGTGCAAGACTATTAGTAAAGTGATTATATAATGTGACCCCCAAAATTTACCAATGACCCCCAAATCATAAACCTAGGGGGACACTGTGACCCCCTAAAAAAATGTTCAAGGGAAAACCCTGCTCTCTGGAAAGAAACTTCATCTTTTCAACCTTTCTAAGTGTGCAGTATTGTCTTTTTGGTATTTAATGCTGGCACAGATGAGCAGCATTCCATACAATGGTCAGAGAACCTTAGCTATTCCTTTATTGACAATAATTTATCATTGGAACATTTTTGCCATCACCTTGTTAGCCATGTGTTATTTATATCATGTACCACTCAAGTCATCATTGACATACAGTTGCCTTCCCTTGTATATTTTCGAAAGAACTTCTGTTTGTTTAATAGTTTTTGTTTAACAACTTGAACCCAGTGCTTAGTTAGCACAACAACACAGATACATACATTGTCACTTATAAGCTAGCACTTTAACTGTTGGCTGCTTGCAGTGCAGAGCTGGCGAAGGTGCGTAGAGAGATGGCAGATGAGCTGGATTACATGGAGAAACAGCTGGGTCTTCTAACGTCAGAGATCAAGGATAAGATAAAGGCTATGGTAGAAGATGTGGACCGCAAGGTAAAATCATAAACGGGGTTTGAAGTTGTGGTTTTAAAATGTCATTTGTTTAGAATTTCAATCTTATTTCATTTAGTATTATTAAACAAGATTAGTATATTTTTGTAAAGATCAAGAACAAAGGAGATAAAACAATTACAATCATAACCTTTTAAACCGGCCACAATAGCTCAAGTGGGTCGGTTTGCGGATCAGGAGGTCGCTGTTTCAAACCAAAGACTTGACAGTTGGTAGTAGTGGCTTCCCTCCTAATGCTCGAGGCTAAGGGGACAGCATTACCCGACTTGTCGGTTAAAGTATAATGGACTGGCCATGTTCAGTCCCTGGGCACCTCATAAGTGCCCTCTGTGCTTTAATGATAGATATTGTGGCTGTACAGTATCAGCAAAAATGCTGGCAAATCTCAATCACATAACCTTTTAAATACTACATCTCCAGATTTATTAATAAAGGTCACCTTCCTTCCTAATTCCTAACATTACACCCTTCTGCACCCAAAATGGATGCTGGGGCTTTTTATGATGAAGAAAATGTACATTAAATTTTTTTTTATAACCTTTTGTGTCTAGATATGTTTTATTTTGTTTCTCAGGTTGCCAGCACCCTGAATGATGAGATTCGTAGACTTGCCATTTTGGTTGATGAGTTTGACCGTCCCTTCCACACTGACCAGACATCCCTCACCATATATAAGAAGGTAGTGACAAGTGGTTTATTATTGCTATCATAGTTGGGGAAAAAAAAATAAAAAAATAAGTTCATGTACTGCTCTATGTAAACAAAGACACCCTTGAGCTGCAAGAATAACTAAGTGTTTGTCATTGTTTAATTACCCAGTCAGAGCTGGAACTTAAATGTGAGGAGGTTTTATAGCTGCATTGTGAGTTTTTTCTCCTCGGACATTTAATAGTATCTGAACATCACCTAATTGTTTTGCGCAAATGTCTAAAAAAAAAGATTACTTTATATTAAGAAACTGAAGAAGAAGCACATTTCAAAGAAGTCTCTTATGGATGCATTTTGTTGTCATACCCGGTCTGTATATCTATTGTTTTGTTTTATGCTTATACATTGATTTGTTATGGTGTTTATACTTTAAATTAGAATGATTTATAATAATAATCCATGACAACAAGATAGAACTTACATTCACACAAAGATTTTTCTATCCTTGAACCTGGTAGCGCAATTGGTAAAGCATGGATTCGAGTCTCCGTTTTTAAACCCATGTTATGACATATCAAAGTGGTTAAAAATGGTATGGAATAACTCCCCTGCCCATTCTCAAGAAAATATAAGAGAAGTTTCACGACTGGTTGGCCCTGTTTTGGGATAATTTGACTGTGGTTTATATCATGCCAGGTTGTTTTACGCAATGAACTATATCTACTTCACGCAGACACTATCTCCAAATAACTAATACTGTTGGTGGGATAATAAGACCAGCAAACAAACAAGCATTTTCTTAGTGCCAAGCTAAGACTAATTTCTCAGGGTTTATTTTTTTTGTTTTCTGTTTGTATTATACATATAGTATATTTTGTTGTATGAATAAAATGTTCATTTACAATGAAGTGGCATCTTACTTATTATAAATGTGATCGGCACACCAAAAAATGTGACCCACCACAGTTTTGCTAAGTTTTGAGTTATAATTAGATTTTTAACACCTTACATTTTACTTTCCATCACTGAGAAAAGTGTTGCGCGCTGGCTGATGACAGTTTTAATTTTATATATGTTCTGTTCATGAAGATTAAGAACAAAGCTTTTTTAATGAGCATCCTATACATGTACATATGCATGTTCATTTACAGATTTATACCTTATTCTTGCCACTTTTTCTAGGAGTTACATTTGTACCTAGAGAGCAGCATCTGCCGCAATCTGATTGGCCGTTGCTCAGGCCATATAAGGAAGAACCTTATTTCGATGGAGAAACATATGAGTGGTACAGACATACTCTGGTGTTAGGGATACCTCAAACAATAGCTCTGCTTTTGTTATAAAGAACCAATGTGCTAATTATGTAAATAATTGATTATTCCTGCATATTAGACTGCTGTGCTAAGTATGCAAATACTTCATCAGTTCTGTAACATAACTAAGCTCTCTCTTTAGATAAGTATGGGGAAATGTATGTTCTTTTCAATCATGCAAGTATTTTGGAACTTCTTTGAAAATATTCTTATAAATATACACATACTATATGCAGCTTTTAGCCTTAACTAATTTTACAGTGCCTCCATTGCTGTGCATTGCTATGCGTGTATCTATCACAATAAGGTTGTAAATGACAACAACAATTATTTGGCAAACATTATGATTGCGTGTTTGTCTAATTTTTTTTAAATTTTTACTGAACAGCTAAATGAAAAGTTATTGATCTTTGTTTGAGGTAGCCCTGTACATGTCTCCCAATATTGCCCTCTGTGTGACTCGAGAACTCCAGAGGAGGGAAGTAAATAAAGAACTTTAGTCAAAATCTTATCCTTCATTTTCAGAAAAGTCTGACAAAATCTTATCCTTCATTTTCAGAAAAGTCTGACAAAATCTATCATGATTTGTAGTGTTATTTATACAATATAAAATAAATTAACTTACAGTTTAGAAGGCAGATAATGTATGGTTTAGAAAAGAGATAAATAGCATATAGTTTTGAGGGCAGATAATGTACAGTTTGAAATTGAAAAAAAACATCTGAAGTATTTCAGGCAGATAAATAATTCTGTATGAGATATGTGCCCTGTACTCTGGAGTTCTGCTTGTAACCATTTGTAGTGTTTTCTACCTCTCCTCAAAACTGTGAAAATGTTGCAGCTTATTGTGGCCTTGTGATGACTCAAATTCGCCAGTTTGTGTGCATTATTTTATACATTTGTTTCAGGTATCAGCGTTTTATTGTTTTAGCCTGAAGATCTTAATTTAATTTTTTGTGTGCCATTGTAAGCTTTGCAGCATTTTCATCATACTGTCAATATCACATTGGTGGGTATCTATTTTGTTCATTTTAATTATATTATTTTATACTGTGTATCTTCTCATGCATACATCATAGAACTGCAAAGTTTCTTAGTTTGGCTCTTTTTCTTTCAGAACATTATATATAATTATATAAGCATATGTTTTTTTGTTTCCTCACCTTATTGAAAGGTTCGTGAAAACGTATTCACACCAGTAAATGGATTTCTACAGAGCTTTGACTTGTTGCCATAAATATAAACACACTAACACTTGCTGTCATACTTCATTATGACTGTAAAGCTTGTGCCATCTCATCGTGCTCCTAATCACAAGTTAAAGGATTTTTATTGACAAGGTTTCTTTATTCACAATTGTGAATAAAAAGAAATACTTGTTTACACTTTGCCTTAATGCAGTCAGTCAAATAACATCCTTTAGACAGTGAGTTGGAATTACTCAGATGTTACTAAACATTGAATATCTCTTTTAAACTTAGGTCTCATCACCACTCATGTATGTTGTTGTATCCATAGTTATCTGTAGTTTGTAGGTTTACTCTGTTTCTCAACTTTTGGGCTAGAAGAAATAACGACATATTTCAGCAACCAAATATTAACATCATAGTTATTCACATCACAATAAACCCCATTTATTCACATGTGGTTATGTTTTGTTCATGCAAAAACTGCATGAATGGTGATTTGTTTTTTTGTTTTTAAGCATCACATCACCAGATATTTTGTACACAGAGTTCTTCCTCATCTCTCTGTAGTTTTCAGGTTTATTTGATTCTAAGCTTTTGGGCAAACAGAAATAGAGGGAAATCATATTAACAGCTTTACAATTCCTCACATCCCAATGTCCCACATCTTTCTACACATTTTGATCATGTTTTGTTCATCTAGGAGTTGCATGAATACGTAGAACAAGGGTTGGGTAGAAATATCCAGGCACGCTGTTCTAACACACTCCTGCAGGCTGTGGAGAAAACAGAAAAAGAAATGACAGGTACTCCACCCTAATTGGCATTTAATGGTTCTAGAATAAGTACAATTACTGTCAGATAATAAAGATTGCTTTACATTCGGCGATTGTGAAACTAATTCTTTCAGCAACTATTACTAAGTCTTTTGTAGTTGCTGTTTATGATAGTTAACAATTTCATTTGTGGAAAGTTCATGATGGGTTGAAAATTCTGAAAGTTTAAGTCATCAGCAGACATTACTTTTTTAAACCAGTATCATGTATGTTTTTATGCTTTGAACTGTTTTATCCACTTATGAACACTACAGTGCATTCTACTGAATAATACATTTACCTGCAAAGCAATTTGCCAATACTAAACATGATTTTATCTTAAATGGTACATTTAATCAAATGCGGGGCGCCCTTTTGTGTATTGGTAGAATTGCCAATTTGTAAATCTTTTGACTGCTCACTGCCTGGGTTCGAGTCCCGGTCGGAGCAGAGGACTTGTGGGAAGGTCTTCGAGCTGACTTTCGGTGTGCCAGTGGTTCTACCCAGTCATTTTTTCTGGGGACTTCCTCCACCAAATAGCTGGACGGCACCGATCGTACTTGGTCGCTACGATGTATTTCAAAAAATCAAACCAAAATCAAATTAATCAAGTGTATCACTCTTATTGACTTTGTTAGTCTCATTTACACACATTCTCTCATCATCTCCTAATTGAACTAACAATATGTCAAGGCTAAAATACTTGAATTTTTATTAAAATGTTAAACATTATAGACATTTTCTATTATTCTCACGTGCAGGCATTTTGATGTACTTGTAAAAAATAACAGTGAGCTTGTATTCTAATCTTTTATATTGTGTTATACATATAAATTTACCGAACTCATTGATTTATGGTACTTCATTTTGTAGTATTTGTTCAGGCATGTGTTACCAGGAACTGCACAATAAATTCTTTACAACTGTGAACAGGAAAGTTAGTGGCTCTACTATTAAGTGTAGTTTAACATCCATATATTTAATTCAGAAAGTTAAATAAAAGGCAGATATATAGAACCTGATGTTGTTTGTGCACAGATGACATGTTTGGATGGATGAGTGAGTCTTTTTCATTCTTTGTTTTATTTATAATACAGTAAAGTATCACTTACAACTGAAAAAACAAGCAACAGCTTTATTTAGAAATCTGAGTTGAATACATGCTGCTTCTTGTTCCTTAGAGCTCAATAGAGAACCCTAGAAAAGTGGAACTAGAAAATAAGACATGTTCCAGCCTTTCAAAGATCTTGAAATGTGAATAAATCATAAGTGCCTTCTCTCTCCTGCAACCTCTCAGTGTTATCTTTTCTCTGATTGTGTAGTTTCAGATATTCTTTGAGATTTTTTATTATAAATTTCTGCCGTATTACTGAAAAAAAGCTTCAAAGCATACAAGTCCACATGTGGTACACTTCTGTATTGAGTGTTTTGGCATTGTGTTTTTTTAATTGTTATTATTACATTCGGATGTTGTAATTTTAAAAAGTTAAATACTTCAAAGATCTTAAAGTATTTTTCAGAAGTTATGATTGTTGTTGTTTTTTCAATGATCTGAGTATTTTATTTTCCATTTTGTTCACTCAGCTTCTATAAAACATGGAGTAACAAGTCTGCTTTGCTTTGCTTTTTACAAACATTTGTTGTTGTGAAATACTTTGTTTTAAGGCTTCTCAGTTCTGTTGTTTCATTTTATTTTAAATATTGATGAAAATGACATTTATTTGAAATATGTAGTGCTCAACATACTGCAATAAAGTTAATAAAATTTTCAGAAAAGACATATTTTAATTTAATTGAGTTTGATCTTTAAAAACATTTAAATAGTTAAATATCCAGACAATTACCAGTATTTCTCAAAAAAGTCAAGTGTCAGTTATCCCAGATCTTGTAAAATGTTGATAAATTCTTCAATGTTTGATGTTCTTACTTTTAAAATCATTTGTTTGGTATGCATTTGTTTCTAATAGTTCCATTTCAATTCCAACACAGAGAGATTATCTGCCCTACTTCCCGAAGAGGAACGCCAGCAGATCTTCACGCTGATGCCCAAACATGACTTTGACATTGCGTACCGCCTGGACTGTCGCAACCTGTGTGCAGGCTTCAGGGAAGACATCAGTTTCCATTTCTCCCTTAGTCCCATCAACCTCTTCAAAAAGTTCATGGGATTCAGAAATAGACCTGTTCATTTTGATGCAGTAAGTCTTTAAATGTGGTAATATTTTATTCAACCATTTTGTTAGAAACAGATTAAACCAAAATGTGAGGGATAAAAATAAAAAAGCTTTATTTTCAGACTTGCTTTAGTACTGGTATAATAACCTTTTTAAGGGCCGATTAGATATTCTTTAATAATGTTAAGAAATTTATTGAAAATCGGTTGGGACACATTTAGAACACGTTCTAACACAGACAATCTACTGTTGAATGACCTTGAAGTAAGCATTATCTTACAGACGTCTTACAAATGTCAGTACCTGTTACATTTTAACATTGCCTTTAAGATGTGGTTTGAGCTACTTTTTACCTTGTCCAAAATATTGCGATGGTTAACTAACTGTAGTAAATGTCCTAAATATCTCTAATCAACTTAATTCTTTTTTTCTGTTTTTTTTTTCTAATAAATGGTGTATGGGCCTAAAACAACACAGTGAATTTTATAAATGTGTGACTGTTAATTAATAATAATGTTTCGGTATCATCAGCACAAGGCTGGTAAGTATTTCTTATTCATCTAGTTTAGTTGGGCAATAATTGCCCAGCATGTATCCTAATTTGACTATACTATTGCCTCTGCAGGTGCCCCAGATGACTCCAACGACCCCTCAGGAACCCAGGAGTTTTCCAGAGGAGTCTGAAAATGAACTTTTGTTGTCCCTGCTCACTATGGTCAAGAATGTGGGCCAGAAGTCAGCCGTGGGAGGGCTGTTCATCACTGGTGTGGTATGTTATTCATACAAATTATTAGATTTGAGATTATGTACTTGCAAGGATTTTTTCAATGAAATAGTTGTAAAGCAGAAAGATATCAGTTTTAAGTGAACACCTTTTACAGATAACTTCAGTATTATTTGATCATAATTGTTCGCTGCGATATATCCCAAAAACAAAACAATATTATTTGGCTTGAGCCCACTAAAATTAAGAATGGACATGTGAATTTTAGAATATTTGTGGACCAACTGGCGAGTGATTTTTCTGGTTCCTGAAAGTGTGTTCAGAAAGAAGTTGGTTGGATTTAGCACAGATGGTGTGTACAATTACAGTACAGTAACAAAGAAAAAATCGTAAAATATACGTTATTGTTATTATTTCTGAACTCAAACTTCAGGCATGTCAAATGTGTTTCCGATCAATCAAATGTTACACGTCCCAATGGCATGTATTCATTGGATGTTAACTGATCATAATTAGGTAATAACCTTGAAAATGGAACAAATTCAGCAGTTAAGCCAACAAATGTCATTAGAATAAATGGGACAGAACCACTCTGGTAAATAGTATTGTAAATGATTCATAGATAACTGGTGAAACGTATTGCAACCAAGCTTTCAGTCATTATACACAAAAAGTTTGCAGCTGTTCTGTAATAGAAACCACTTTTCCAGAGTTCAGTCAAATCAAATAATGGCAGCTTATGTAAGATTACTGAAAAAAAGCGATCCCGATTTATATTTGACAATGCATACTGACTGACAGTATTGACAAATTGTTTGATGACATGAAAGGTACCTTTTGATTAGTTCTCACAAAGTCTGTCTTCCTATAGAAAACTTTGAAACCAATTTTACTGTATGGCCAAATGATAGCAGATACTTTTCATGCAAATGATACATCGACATTATTGTAATCGATTGATATTCTGCTCAGTTGGGAATATTGACATGAACCTTTAAAATGAAGTATTTATTGCCTAGTTAACATTGGGAACAAATGGTGATGGGACTCCCAGGTTGAACTCGATTTGAAAGGTGAAGAGGGGAAAAACCAAATACCAAGCTTCAGAATAAAGTCATTGTAGTCTTTCCTTTACCCTCATGTGTTCCCATGATTTTTTTAGATATTCCTAATCTCAAAGGTCAGGTCCCTGGAAATGACTTTAAGTTGATTTACAAAGGCTATTGTCAAAAGCTGCTCAGAACAAGTGCTTTGTAAATAATAAACTCATGACAGGCCTTCCTGATTTGAAGACTGCATCTGAACATCATGTATCATTACACAAAACCAACACATTTTGCCTAACTGTAGTCTGATCAGCACTCACCTCAGATTCAGACTTTTGTCATGTTATACAGGTGTACAAGGCTGTAGGCTGGAAAATTCTTGCCATTGGTATGTGCCTGTACACTGGTGTGTTCTGCTACGAGAGGCTCACCTGGACAACCAAGGCCAAAGAGCGGGCCTTTAAGGCCCAGTATGTGGACTATGCAGGCAGCAAATTGAGGCTGATAGTGGACCTGACCAGCTCCAACTGTAGTCATCAGGTCCAGCAGTGAGTAAATATATCATGATATGCATGGACTGTGTTATTGTACTGTTTTTAATGTTTGAAACACATCACACCAACTCAATTATGGCCATTTAGCCAAACCATGAAAATCTTATCAGATTTTGCCACTGTTCTGACTTAAACCCATTTCTGTAAAGACTAATGGAGTTTTACATTGCTCACTCTAATCACTCACCTATGGGTCCCCCTATTTACTGTAAACACTCAAAGACTTTATTGTATAGGTGAAAATTACATGCTATTCAAACTAAGCTTTAGCAGAAAAGCTAGCCTTGACTTATATTATGATTTTTCTCTTTTCATAATATCACCTTAATAAAGTATGATTATTATGATTTATTTTTATAAGATAACCTGATATAAACACATTCTCTTGTCCTTTCTTGCATAACAATCACTGTGTGTTATGTTTGGGACAACAGACCATTCTTCGTTGCAATCAGTAATGAACCACATATTGTGATAGAAAAACAATACCTCTTGACCTGCTTCTCACATATGGTCCAAGCTTGGCAAAGTAGTTTAGTTCCAGAGCAGTCAGCCCCTTCTGGAAACAAGTGAATCAGGCTCTGCATTGTTTGATGCTTAGTCTCTTTAAAATGGTCTTGTTATCTTTGAATGCAGTTGCAAGCCAGAAACACGTCATCAGTATGTGTTTTCAATAAAAGTAGCAGGTAATTTTTTGATGAATGACAAACATCAGTTTCTGCCATCTTACCTGACTGTTGCTTTGTCCAAAAGGGAGCTGAGTGCCACGTTTGCCAGACTGTGTAACCAGGCTGACATCTCCAAGGAAAAGCTGGAGGAAGAAATTAAACAAAAGGATATCGCCATCACCCAGCTCAATGTGATGTCGTCCAAGTCTAAAACATTCAGGTAGGGACAATGATTCCAACATGTCACTAATAAGGGGTGTTACTCTTACTTACCATAATGAATAAAGTAATCAGTGATCTCCCTTTTGGCTAGATAATGGATATTAATGAACTGAAATAAAATTATGCAATTGACTTTTTTTAAAGCTTCTCCTTTCATATTCATTTACATTCTAAGTTAGCAATTATTAAATTAAAATTGAATGATTAAACAGTGTAAACATGCATTTGATAATTTTGAAATAATAATTAATCATCAACATAAAGCTTTCTGCACCAAAACTTATCATTTAATGAAGTAGAAACAGTGTGTTCAAGTTCTTCTTTCAGTTATAATTTAATTGTGAATGCTTATTGATTAGTGTTAACTTTATGGAATATGAAAGCAAAAGCCAGAGTCTTAAATTCTGTTTGTGATTTTAGAAAACAGTTATACAGTAACTTTAATGTGATGATGCTAGGAAACTAGGAATGGCAAAAGGCACTCATTGCAGCATTCGAATGTTCGGATCATTTTTTATCTGAACCTTCAAACGTTCGGAACAAGTTAATAAATCATATAAAACAAATTTGAGCTGATATGGATAATGTAAAGCTATAAAAAACTACAAAGAATTTGTGCAAACGGTTTAAGCCATAAGATCCGAGTGTTCCAGTTTATGGAAAGTTTATTTGTCGATTTTCAGTATTGATTTATCAGTAGTTACTTCCAGAATTAAAACAAAACCATGGAAAAATATGAGTTCGTAACATGTCTGTGCTTATTTATATCTTACATAGAAATAAATGTTAACTTTTATTTTGGCAAAGAATTTTTGAAAATGGTTGAAGCAATAAGAGCCAAGGGTTCCAATTCATCTTCTATAGAATAATTAGGACAGCTAGAAAATGGTTGTACTTGTAGTTCTCATTCCTACCTGCCCCTGACCCCACCTTGCTCCTAGCATGGCATTTATAACTTTCAATATTAATTAATAAGCATACTACTATTGTTAGACTTTACTTATGTCAGTATTAAGTTTCTTTTGATTGAAAATACACCATTGAGCAGTACATACGCAATTTATTGCATTCTTTTGAGACTTTCTTGTCTTGCAAACAGCCTGCACATTTGCTTTTCCTATGAATAATGCCATAGTAGATCAATAAAGATATATAAGCCGACAAACAAAAAATGTTTGGTTACGGTAATTGATGTATAAAAAGTGGCTGTTCAGTCCTTATTATTGTATGTAATAATCATGTGATATAATTAAAAATACATTTAACCTCATTTTGACCAGACTGGCTCCATGATATTACTCTCCAAATGGGTTGTATAGTCTGTGAGTGGTAACCAGTTGCTATATTATCGGTTCTATCCCAACGTTCAAATGTTTGCTTACATCTTTATAGGAAACACATACTGTAGATCTAGAAAAATTACATTTATTCAATTCCCAGGATTTTCAAAACATATTCTTACAATTTAAAATAATAAAAAGTACAATTTTATCTAGGACTTGGCTTACATTATGGATTGCTAAAAAACAACAACAAAAAACTCAAAATCCTTAGAGCTCAGATTACAGGTACAGAAGTACAGTGTGTGTTTTTTAATCACAGTTCTGCTTCATTAGTCATTATGTTGTCATATTCAGCTTTCGACACCAGTTTAAGTAGTTCTATTGTGCGACGCCACTGTGGCTGTTTAAGCCTTTGATTTTATATTAAAAGCATAAAACTTTATCACAAACAGATGTTGTGTTTTCAAGGACTTTTACTAATATTTATTTTCAGGAACAAAAGTGACTGGCTAGACAAAGCCCTGGATATGTTCAAGGAGCAGTTCCTGATTGCAGCCCAGTCTCCCACCACCATCTAGACCTCCCAAGCGTGAGTGGCTTCCACCTGAAACACTCAGGAAGGTTCCTAAGCACCGCCACTGGCTGAACATCTCACTTGTAAAACAACATTAGTGGCACCGCCACTGGCTGAACAACTTACTTGTAACACAACATTAGTGGCAACAGTAAAGACATTGCTCATCTGTTTAGCACACTTTGGGACTTTGTGTCTGTGTTCTTGTGGACTCACAGCTGACTGGGTCAGTCGAGTCCAATTGCAAAAAATTATTCACCAGAAGCTGCAGAGACAAAGTGTCACATTTAAACATTAGTGTTTGAGGGATTTCATGCCTGTGAACCCACTACTGATGACATCAAAGCTCTCACTTGTGGTAACAGCAAGAACACAACATCCATACTTGATGGTTCTCCTAAAATATTGTGATATAACAACATAGACAGGACTGGTAGAAGTAAACAGTTCAAGTCTATGACTTTAAGAAATGTTCCTAAGGTGTGATATGGCACTGTTGGCTTGGCCTCGTACCTGGGATTTACAGCTGACTGTTAAGATGTTACAGCTTGTATGATGCGAAATTATTTTTTTGCAAATTCTCACAAATGACAACTTATCAGTTCTATCACTGTGCACATTGTCATGTTTTGCACAAATCACACCATGAAGTGATACAAGGAGTAGAAGTAACTAGTGTGAACAAAGTGCTTTACTGTAGTATTCTACAACAAATTCTATAAGTCAGCATTTGTGACTGAAAAAAATGACCAACATGCATTGTATGTTGTCTTTGATTTGTGATTCTGACATAATACAGATTGTTTCTCTCATTGAGATCAAGCTATTTTTGTGCATGAACTGTTCTTTCAGTTTCGTCTTTTCGAAGTCATACATCACTCCTAGTGATACCTTTACTGGTATTTAAAATAAATTGTCTGTGTTTGTCAAAATAGATACAAAGATAAAGATGGAAGATGTATATTTTATATCTTGTGTATTTTTAAATTGGTTTCAACTTTTTTTTACAATGTGCATTTCTTAAAATCTTTAAATGCACATCTGGTTCAAAACATATTCAAAAAGTTAACATTATTTAAACTAAATGTTGAGACAACATTATAAAACATTTAATGCTTTTAAGGAAAGCACATGTTTTATATGCACAATTATAAAATGAGGGTTATATTTTTTTAAATTTTAATCGCCTTTCTGTTTGACTGTGTTGTCTTACAGTTAGTGTACATTGTGTTCGTAGGATAAGAATAAGAGCCAAAACATCTGGCCAGACACTGATTCATGCTTTGGTATATGGTACATTTCAAAATCTGTAGTTTTATGAAGACATGTTTAATATCTTTTTGATGCTATTGCCTGTCCGGGCATATTGTTTTCGGTCCTATCTTCAAATAACACTGATGGGAAAGGTAATACATTGCCTGTTTTTTATGTGATCAGATCCAATTATTCTCTGTATTTTATTTTTTTTAAGTTATATTTCAGAAATGTGACATTATCTGCATACTTCTGCCTGAAGCATTCTCTGAAACAAAAAACACGAAATTATTTTTTTTTTAAACGACATAAATTTATCCTACTCACAAGGGAGATAACTCAGTTCACTCTGACATAGTGAAATGTCCTTTTTTAAACGACTTATTCTGCTTTAACAGGAAATTCTGTCTTGATTTGCACTTTTGATCAAAAGTAGAATAAATCCTTTTAATGCACATATTTAGTATAATTTTGATGGATGAAAAGGTGAGTGCTCTTTGGTCTGTCTTTAAGGCAACTGTATTTTAAACTCTAAATACTTTACCTTCCATTTTAATTTGACTGAACTGATACTTCTTAATATAGCGAATATGTTTTGTTTTTTTTGTTACATCACTCCGACACAATGGTCATATCAGCAATGTCCAGCTAATTATTGGTTGAGGAAGATGCCAGACTTACGTCTGGGTAGAACCACCTGTGCACCACAGCAGATATGTGTTCGGAAAATGTGATAAATGTTCCTTAGGTTGTGGCAAATTAAAGTGAGTGTACTTGCTCTTTTTGCATTTTTTAGTAAAAAAGATGGCTTTTTTAGGACTTTATATGGGTGTTTGGAATTATATTATGAATGGCCATATGTCTACATAAATCTTTAACTAGAATTTGTGACGCTTGGGATCCAATTTTTTATTTCCAGGTCTAAGCTTTGTGCTATTATTTTATGTCTTACTGAAAGTAATTCTTTTTTTAGGTTTTAATGATAATTCACAAAACAATTATTTGCCTAAAAAATTGGTACAATTTTATAAGCTTGTATTAATATTAGACCAAATGTGTGTATAACTGAACATGTATTACCTTTTGTCTATCAAATTAACCTTGTATTAATTTTCTTTGCTTTCTATTGCCATGACTGTATACAGTTCTAGATTTTTATATGCAGAACAATTCTGAAAGTTAAATGTCTTAATCAGCCTTGTTTTTCTGTTTACTTTGTAATTACGTTTAAAACCTAGTGAGACTTTAAAATACACCATTTTATAATGTAATTATGTTCATGTTTTTTATGTTGTTGATGTTTAAGTATTTCATTTAATAGTGTGTTTTACATTTAATGTATGTTGTTTAAGAATATGATAGAAATAAAATTTGCAATGTCAAAACATGGATGCTGAAATACAGTTTTATTACTAACAAGTGAACTTAGTTTACTCACTTTGGTCCCAGTCTCACATTCACAGGGTCCAAACTGTCAAACATGAGCAAGATTAGGGGGCTGGTGGCATTTTGACCACCCATCCTCACTGTATTCGACATGAACAAGTGTTAATAGACCCAAGAGTTATCTTGTTTTATGGTAAAATTAAAAGAAACTGCAGTGATATAATATACATATACACACACATGCATATATATATATATATATATATATATATATATATATATATATATATATATATATATATATTTATTTATTATCATCAGCCTGTTCTTATGCCTGACTGATAAAGATATCTTAAAAAGGAACAATTTTTTATATATGTACATTATGAAAGGTAAACATAAATAATAACATTTCCAGCAAAGTACAATCTGACTTTAATACTACCATACTTATATTTTATATTCACTTGCCACAAAATATCCTAATAAAAATCGGAAACAAAGTGTGAAGTCAAAAAGTGGTCAGGTTAGGGGACAGATATTGGTAAGAAAAAACACTAACCAGAAGACAGATTTCATTCACCAGCCTGGAGTTTCTTGTCTTTATTTTATGTGAACAATAAATACAAATGTACATGGATACCAAATACAATTAAAAAGCAACAAATATGTATAAACTGTCTTATAAACTTCCTAACTTCTAGTTTAAATACAGATCATTTTTCACCATTAGTGTTGCTTGTTAAAAGCCGACCAGGATTATACAAATGCTGTTTAAAGTGTATTAAACAATACAACCCATATTTACTTTAGAGCATTCCTTGTAAGACTCTTAATTATCATTATGTGCAAAGATCTATACAGGTGTATGTATGAATGTATTATATGTATATATAATCCAAATTAATTGATCAGCTGACATTTTAATAAATGCATGTAAACATGATTTATTTATTAACATATAAGAAGGTTTGTGATTACACTTACAGTAAATAATAATATTGCTAATAGTTGATACATTTTAGCAAGATGCACTGGTGTGAATTATTGTAATCAATTTTATTTTTTTCTGTACAGTAGCAAATGAATTGTGCTGTTTTTAAGTCAATTGATCATTTATCATCGGTGTGTGGATGAGGCCAGTTCAGGGCCTGCTTGTACACAGAATGACACTACAGGTCACCAATATCATAAACAACGTTTTTGTGTATTATGCAAATATACTTGCATATGAACAAACACAAAATGAACACAGGTTTGTTTACTAGCTCCATCTAGAACATGATATGAACTTGACAATTGAACAAACATTGATACAATGGTAATTAATGCATAATAAATCATACAGTGTTTAAGCATAGGGTGTGCTTATAATTCATATGAAGCAGAACATACAGTGTACCAAGAACCATATTGCCATGGTTAACATGCAAACTGAATGCATAACATACCCAAATTATTCTCATTAAGAAAGCAAAGCATAATAAATCAGTCAACCTTTATGTGTCAGTATTATTTTTTATAACATGAAGGATGTTGACTTAGACTATGAGTGCAATGTATATGTAAATGTTATGAACATGAGTTTTTTTTTATAAAAAGAAAGAAAAGATATATGGGTGATACCCGTTTATATAATAAACATGTGAAATGGCATGTTAACATTCGAAAATAATAATTAAATGAACATCACAATCTCTTGTATGCTGATTGCCAAGGAAAGAACCGCCTTTGCCACGTTAGATGACATGAAAAATGTCCATTCACTCCCTTTATAGTTCGTATTTCCTGTAACTGTTATTATGTGACAATCGTACCTGGTAGGTTTACAATGTGAACTGGGTTGAACATTTCATAATAGTTATCAATATTAAAATACACGTAGCACAGTAGAAGTAGTCTTCCTGATACTTCAGTCCGGCTGCCTGGCAACAGTGTAGATATTATGTTTTCTTTATATTTTTTGGGAGTGTCAGATTGCTGCAATTAACAAAATAGATACAATTACAATGTTATAGTGCAATAGGATATCGAGCATCATTTGAGAATTTCGTTTGACACCCCACCCTCGCGCCACCTATCATACACAGTGTGCGTTAGAGCCTTAGTCATGGGGCACATTTCCAGGTGATATCTAGCAGCTGACCTGCCATCACCATCGTGAGATGCCCGCCTTCAAACCGCATACTATTAATTGAATCTGTTTCATCGTAAAGTATATAAAACTTATCAGTATACAAATAGTAGTGGCTGAGGAATGACTATTGAGGCATCATTAACTACTGAAAGTGTCTCGAGCATAAAGCCCGCCAAATCTCATAATGAGCAGGATGGGCGACTGATGGTGTCATTCATCTTGTATCCTCCCACACATGTTGACACTGGACCACACACTACTGACCCTTCCCAAGAGGTATTTGAATTAATTGATAGGCTATAGGGGGATACTCGGAGAAATGTAACAAGGCAATACAGCTAACAAATTATTTATATATGGTGTCTATTGTATTAAGTTACCATTTGACTATCGTTCAGTTTCACCGGCATAAGACAAAGTCAAATTATACAGTTTATTGGCAACAACATCGACAACGACGGAGCAATACATTAATACCTTACGCTATATTAGACAAGTTGTTAAAAACGACACGGAATAAATGTATTTGAATGTTAAAATTGCATACTTTAACAGTGTTTATTGCCACCATAAATATTGTTAAAAGTATGCGGATCTTTAAATGCAAATAATCATTTTGCGTCAGATAAGTATATATATATAAAATAGGTATTATATTATAACATTTATCAGGTTATGAACGAAAGCAAAAACATAAAAACACACGTTCATACAAGTTACAAACTGAACCCAAGCATATACAAGAACCTAGCTACTAACTGCACTTATGTAAGACTGCGCTACCATAGTAACAAGCGCAGACACTCACCTAGACATCGTCCGAGAAGCTGGCATTGTTGAAGCTCCACGGCTTGTAGGCCAGATTCTCCGATATGATCCAGAGACCCCGGAATTTACGTCTGAAAAAAGCAGCCACAAAGCATGATCAGTCGGCTGATTCAGCAACGAAACAGACGACAATTTGGCATGACAACGGATGGTCGCACCCCCGTGTTTGTCGGGATTAAGGCTGGTAATTGTATCAAAAGACCAAAGGTATTTTATTGTGCAATACCGTGGTATGAGGCATTGGATTAGAGGCGTAGTCAATGTTTTATCTTTTAAAAATGTAAGATAACTTTGTTAGAAAGAATACGTTAATGAAATGAAGTAAATCTAAGCCCATGTAAGTTTATAAAAGTGTTGTTAATGTAGAAACTGTTCAAAGGCATAGGGCCTATTTCTGAAAGGTTAAATATGTACAAATGTTGACAAGTCATTAAATAACAAAAATAAAGAAACATTATTGTTTCGTCTTTACACTATTATATTAGATCTAACTAAAATATCAATATCAAAGATAATATAAAGAGCCTTGTCAATAAAAAATAAATCGTCTTATATATAAAGGAGAGTGGTACTGCTCAAATCGGAATGTCAAGGTATGGCCAAAACATTCATAGACAATAGTTTGATGCCTACTGCTGATTTATGTCAATGAACACACAGACCACGTGCTGTTATCTTAAACACAAAACGAGAATAGGCATTTCATTTGAGTTTATTTAAAGTTAACAACTAATACCACGCACCTTCGATAGATATAAATTGCTGCGCCTGTGATTGTCAGTAACAACAGTGGAATGCAGATTCCAAGAGCAACCTTTCCCCCGGTTGACATTCCTGATGCAGCCGTCGATGCTTCAGATATCGTTTGAGTCTCTGTCGATGTCACGATCGACGGCATTGTTGACGTCATCAACGATTGTTGTGTTCTTTGATAAGGTGTTGGAAGTGTGGATGTATGTATGAATGAGGGTAATGTTGAGGTTTGAGTTTGAGATGCTTGAGTTGTAGTCGTTATATAAGGTAAGGAGGAGGAATGTGTGGAAGTCGGTGCGTCAGTTGTAGTCGTTGCATTTGGTGAGGAGGAGGAATGTGTGGAAGTCGGTGCATCGGTTGTAGTTGTTGCATTTGGTGAGGAGGAGGAATGTGTGGAAGTCGGTGCGTCAGTTGTAGTCGTTGCATTTAGTGAGGTGGAGGAATGTGTGGAAGTCGGAGCGTCAGTTGTAGTCGTTACATTTGGTGAGGAGGAGGAATGTGTGGAAGTCGGTGGATAAGTTGAAGTTGTTACATTTGGTGAGGAGGAGGAATGTGTGGAAGTTGGTGCATCAGTTGTAGTTGTTGCATTTGGTGAGGAGGAGGAATGTGTGGAAGTCGGTGCGTCAGTTGTAGTCGTTGCATTTAGTGAGGCGGTGGAATGTGTGGAAGTCGGAGCGTCAGTTGTAGTCGTTACATTTGGTGAGGAGGAGGAATGTGTGGAAGTCGGTGGATCAGTTGTAGTTGTTGCATTTGGTGAGGAGGAGGAATGTGTGGAAGTTGGTGGATCAGTTGTAGTCGTTACATTTGGTGAGGAGGAGGAATGTGTGGAAGTTGGTGGATCAGTTATAGTTGTTGCATTTGGTGAGGAGGAGGAATGTGTGGAAGTTGGTGGATCAGTTATAGTTGTTGCATTTGGTGAGGAGGAGGAATGTGTGGAAGTCGGCGCGTCAGTTGTAGTCGTTACATTTAGTAAGGAGAAAGAATGTGTGGAAGTCGGAGCGTCAGTTGCAGTCGTTACATTAGGTAAGGAGGAGGAATGTGTGGAAGTCGGTGCGTTAGTTGTAGTTGTTGCATTTGGAGAGGAGGAGGAATGTGTGGAAGTCGGTGCGTTAGCTGTAGTTGTTGCATTTGGTGAGGTGGAGGAATGTGTGGAAGTCGGCGCGTCAGTTGTAGTCGTTACATTTGGTAAGGAGGAAGAATGTGTGGAAGTCGGAGCGTCAGTTGTAGTCGTTACATTAGGTAAGGAGGAGGAATGTGTGGAAGTCGGTGCGTTAGTTGTAGTTGTTGCATTTGGAGAGGAGGAGGAATGTGTGGAAGTCGGTGCGTTAGTTGTAGTTGTTGCATTTGGTGAGGTGGAGGAATGTGTGAAAGTCGGTGCGTTAGTTGTAGTTGTTGCATTTGGTGAGGTGGAGGAATGTGTGGAAGTCGGCGCGTCAGTTGTAGTCGTTACATTTGGTAAGGAGGAAGAATGTGTGGAAGTCGGTGCGTTAGTTGTAGTTGTTGCATTTGGAGAGGAGGAGGAATGTGTGGAAGTCGGCGCGTCAGTTATATTTGTTGCATTTGGTGAGGAGGAGGAATGTGTGGAAGTCGGTGCGTCAGTTGTAGTCGTTACATTAGGTAAGGAGGAGGAATGTGTGGAAGTCGGTGCGTCAGTTGTAGTCGTTGCATTTGGTGAGGAGGAGGAATGTGTGGAAGTCGGTGCATCAGTTGTAGTCGTTAAATTTGGTAAGGACGAGGAATATGTGGAATTCGGTGCATCAGTTGTAGTCGTTACATTTGGTGAGGACGAGGAATGTGTGGAAGTCGGCGCGTCAGTTATATTTGTTGCATTTGGAGAGGAGGAGGAATGTGTGGAAGTCGGTGCGTCAGTTGTAGTTGTTGCATTTGGAGAGGAAGAGGAATGTGTGGAAGTCGGCGCGTCAGTTATATTTGTTGCATTTGGAGAGGAGGAGGAATGTGTGGAAGTCGGCGCGTCAGTTATATTTGTTGCATTTGGTGAGGAGGAGGAATGTGTGGAAGTCGGTGCGTCAGTTGTAGTCGTTACATTAGGTAAGGAGGAGGAATTTGTGGAAGTCGGTGCGTCAGTTGTAGTCGTTGCATTTGGTGAGGAGGAGGAATGTGTGGAAGTCGGTGCATCAGTTGTAGTCGTTAAATTTGGTAAGGACGAGGAATATGTGGAATTCGGTGCATCAGTTGTAGTCGTTACATTTGGTGAGGACGAGGAATGTGTGGAAGTCGGTGCATCAGTTACAGTTGTTGCATCGGGTGAGTAGGAGGAGGAATGTGTGAAAGTCGCTGCATCAATTTTAGTTGCTACATTTGGTGAGGTAAAGAAATGTGTGGAAGCCGGTGCATCGGTTATAGTTGTTGCATTTGGTAAGGAGGAGGATGGATGTGTTGAAGTCGGTGCATCAGTTGTAGTTGTTACCTTTGGTGAGGAGGAAGAATGTGTGGAAGTCGGTGCAACAGTTGTAGTCGTTACATTGGGTAACGATGAGGAATATGTGGAAGTCGGTGCATCAGTTGTAGTTGTTATCTTTGGTGAGGACGAGGAATGTGTGGAAGTCGGTGCACCAGTTGTAGTTCTTACATTTGGTGAGGAGGAGGAATGTGTAGAGGTCGGTGCATCAGTTATAGTTGCTACATTAGGTAACGATGAGGAATGTGTGGAGGTCGGTGCATCAGTTGTAGTTGCTACATTAGGTAACGATGAGGAATGTGTGGAAGTCGGTGCATCAGTTGTAGTCGTTACATTAGGTAACGATGAGGAATGTGTGGAAGTCGGTGCATCAGTTGTAGTTGTTACATTTGGTGAGGAGAAGGAATGTGTGGAGGTCGGTGCATCAGTTGTAGTCTTTACATTAGGTAACGATGAGGAATGTGTGGAAGTCGATGCATCAGTTGTAGTTGTTTCATTAGGTAACGTTGAGGAATGTGTGGAAGTTGGTGCAGCAGTTGTAGTCTTTACATTAGGTAAGGATGAGGAATGAGTGGAAGTCGGTGCATCAGTTGTAGTTGTTACATCTGGTGAGGACGAGGAACGTGTGGAAGTCGGTGCATCAGTTGTAGTTGTTACATTTGGTGAGGAGGATGAATGTGTGGAAGTCGGTGCGTCAGTTGTAGTGGTTACAATTGGTGAGGAGGATAAATGTGTGGATGTCGGTGTATCAGTTGTTGTTGTTACAATTGGTGAGGAGGATGAATGTGTGGAAATCGGTGGATTGGTTGTAGACGTTTCATTTGATTTCGAAGTTGAGTTGAAAACATGCAGCGGCCCAGTTGTTCGTGTTGTCGTGGATTGTAACACTTCAGCTGAGACAAATGGGGGTGTTGATGATTCTGTTGTTGTGCGGTTGGGTGACTCTGTGTATAGCGAAAATAACATTAAAGTGGCCGGGATAGGACTAGTTGTAGATGTTGTTAGAGCGGATGAATTAACAATCACTGTCGGCGGCTTTGTTATTTGCGCCGATGTCACTGTCGCCATTTGTGAAGTTGATATATTGGTTGCAGTTTGATTTGGCGTTGTTTGTACCCCTGATTTTGAAGTCGTAAGGTTTGACGTTGCTATGTTTTTCGTCGCTGAATACGTTGTCGAGGTTGTTGCTTTTGCTTCATGAGATTGAAGTGTTGTTGCGTTTGAAGTTGTTTCTGGTGTTGTTGGTGTTTTTATCGTAGTTTGTAGTTCTTGTGACGTCGTTGCTATGGTAGTCGGTGCTTGTGACGTTTTTGCTTGAGACGTCGTTTCTGTTGTATTGTTTACTGATAGCGTCTTTGCTTGTGATGTTGTTGCTTGTGGTGTCGTTGTTTTTGACGTCGTTGTTTGTGGCATCGATGTTTGTGATAATGTTGTTTGTGATGTCGTTGTTTGTGACGTCGTTGTTTCTGGCGTTGTTGTTTTTAACGTCGTTGTTTGTAGCGTCGCTGCTTGTGATGTTGTTGCTTGTGAAGTCGTTGTTTGTGGCGTCTTTGCTTGTGGTGTCGTACTTTGTGACGCGTTTGTTTCTGTGACATTTAAGTTTGCAGGAGCATCGCTTGAACCATTTGCTGTTGTAAATACCGATGTTGATATTGTAGATGTTTCCAAGATTGGTGCGGTCGATATTATTGTTGTCGGTATTTTTAATGTGGTTGTTGGTTTTGTTGTATCTGATGTTGCTGTGTTTGCTAGATTAGACATTACTGTCGTTGATGAAGGGTGCGTAAAAGGTCTTGTAGACAACGACTCCGTAGATTGCGTATAAGATGCGGCTGCAGAACCGGTCAACCGAGGACTAGATGAAGAAGCTATTGATGAGTTGTCGGGCGATGATTGAGATTCCATGGTCGCAGAAGATGTTTCTAACATAGCTGATGGCGAGGTAGATTGAGATGAATTAATTACATTATTTCTACTTTTGTCCGTGGAAGTTATTGAATTTAAAGTATCTAAGCCATTGATTATTGTATTTGATACTGGTCTACTAGATGTCACTACAGTAGGCTCTGTTGACACTTGTCTTAGTGACTCCGTCGTCATTGTTCGTACTGGCCATGGACACATTAATACAAGGCCTGCAACGAGAGCAAAGGGTTCTTAATTAAGATGCATACACGTTTGTCAGTACACTTTTGTCAATACACTTTTTTATAAACCTTTACACTACTACTAAAACTACTACTGCTTCTACTCCTCCTCCTACTACTTCTACTACTGCTACTGCTACTACTGCTGCTGCTACTGCTACTACTACTACTACTTTTACTGCTGCTGCTGCTGCTACTCTTACTGCTACTACTCAACAACAACTAATAATAATAATAGTAATTAATAATAATAACAATAACAATAATTCTGACATTTTACTGCTACTATGACGACGAAGACATTGATGACGACTACTTCGTCCACTACCCCTAGCGTTGTTCGTCCGTTCAAAGCCATTTTAGGCAGTAGTCGTATTCACATGAAATGGAACTTCATGGTACCGCACGTGTACAATGATGTATTTCCAAAGTACAGAGAAGCACGTGAACTAGTCAGTGGCCAAGTTGCTGAGTACATTCCGTGGCCGAATGTCAGAAATGTCGACATATCTCACGAACCCTATAGGCTATAGTCGTGCGAGCGCATGCAGGATGGCCGTGCTGGTGGCCTAATGACAATTTACACTTTTTGCGGAGAAATTTAATTAATCTGTTCAAATATGGTTGTAATGAAAACAATTGATCATTCAAATTTGCAAGCGTTGCTAAAAAAAAAGCACAAATCATCAATCAGCCAATAACACGCCCCAACTACTCGATCAGGTATACACGGGTACATGTGACAGCTGGCCCCATATAACCTCGCCGTTTTCTAGAATTTCCGTGATGTGTCAGTCAAGTGACGTCTGTCAGTCACGCGATATCTTAATAGCCTTATTTCACTTGAGGAAAAGAATGAATATATATTTATATTGTATCTATTGTCATTTTATAATATATTCTGCTTGATTTTTGCCCCAGACGTTACTTGTATTTAAACTGTAACGCCGTCATCATCATCATTATCTTCTTCTTCTTCTTTTTCTCCTCCTCCTCTATCCTCCTCCTCCTCATCAACATTATCATCATCATTAACATAATCATCATTATCAATATGATCATCGTCGTCGTCGTTATTTTCATAATCTTTTTTATTTATTTCTTTTTTATTTCTTAGTCAAGAATGAATGAACACAAGTGAAAGTCAAATATTTAAAACGACCAGAAATAAACGTGACTTGTCTGTTTGTGTTTCTCTGTTTTCTACACTTTTAGATCTTTCTATTTCTACATTCCGCTATATCCAAGGTGGAGGGTTGGGTAAAATGTTACTCACATTAAATGTCTAGGATTAGCTCATTGTATATATTTAGACAGTGTTTCTAAACAAACATAGCTAAGGGATTATCTCCCTACTACTACAAGCCTTAAGTTGACGGTCTGACAATGTTGGAAGTGGACGTTAACAAAACGTTGGCCTATTACAACGATTAAATATGCTTCAATACAAATATGGCACAGTCAACAACATAAATAGATCGTTACACTTTATTATTATTATTATTATTATTATTATTATTATTATTATTATTATTATTATTACTATTATTATTATTATTACTATTACTATTATTAGATGTGATGATGTTAATTTATGCACTCTTTTTCAATTTGATGTAGACCCTATTGATGTCACACATGTTTTCAATAAGATAGCAATTAGATAACAAAACATAAAGTCCCCAACGTATTGTTTTCCTATGCAAAATTTGTACTTGAATACATGTAACGTAGAGTAAATGAAATCCCCGCTCGATTTGCTGGTAAAGTTTAAATCATTTGTCAAAATGTGCACAATCAGTGCAGCGCTTTTTTGAAGAGCTGTATATTGTCTCTCACGTTATCGTCTTGGTAAACATGTAGATCTGGCGCACTTTTTTCATAACACGGGACTCCCATTTCTTTGTTCCATATGCTATTTTAAAAGATAGTGCCCGTGTATGCTTACTTTCAAAAAAAATATTATAAGCGTATACAATAAGTGATTTATAGATTTATGTCAGGCATAAAACAATCAATATATAAATAATTACATTAAATAACATCAATTATAAATGCTAATTAAATTTAATCCCGATAAATTGTACGTTTTAGAAGCTAATTAAGTTAATTTTAGACATTGTATGTAAATGAATACTCAATTAAAGTTTTTTATATTATTTACCTCCACTAGATTGAATAAAAACAACAACAACTTATTAACGATTTTTTTACATATTTTTATCTTTAACTTTCTCTTTTAAAAACAATATTTAAAAATCAAAACTAAAACAAAACGAACCTATAACTGCTACAACATACAGCTTACGTAATCCACGTGCTGACGAATTAAATCCAAGCACAAACATTTTTTAAACACTCAAGCGCACAACTATTTTTTCAACAATCAATTTAAGTTAAACAGGCATTTATTGCCATAGCATGTCCCCTCGTATTTAAATTAACTTGATCTGTCGCTCCACTGCCCCTGGACCTACGGGTTGCGGACCTAGTTCATTGTAGATTGTCATGAAGATAGCCACTTGTCTTATCCATTTCCATGAGTGATACTTCTCGTTGTTTATCAGCCACCTTAAATCTGAAATCCGAAATTAAATCCTGAAGTATGTTCGAGTCACAGGAGGACAAGACTTAGATAAGGCAATATATCCCCAACCCCATGCCTAAATATAGACCGCCTTGACAAATCCGGGTATCTTCTTAAGAATTCCCCACAGGTGTAAGTCTGCCTGTCAATACGTATGCTATTTTTGGCCCCTTACCCGCTAATAAAATATATTAATTCTAACTATAGTTTCTAAAAAGAACACATGCAAAGGTCACAAGACATGGTGATATGGGCTGAGAAGCAGATAGTGTAGATCCCGATCAGCCGCGGGGAAGGGTGGGGGTGAGGAGGCTTGCTGATGAAGACCTTGAATACCTGCCTTAACCTGGCCAGTTCGTATTGAATTATGTTTATGATAAGTGTAACCGATTCTAATCAAGCGTCACATTTTGTAACCTGATGTCTATGGACAGGATGGCGCGCCATGCATGTTAATATGTCATGGTCATCGCCCGGCAATGTTGGGGTATCCTCGATGAGTTTAGATAAAAATGGAAGTAATTAAAGACCTCTACAGTGTACATATACGTGTATTTTGTTCTCCAGTCTAAAAAAGAACAACAACAACAAAAACACAAACAACACCAACAACCACCCTCCCCGATATTTCGTGCTTTATTTCTTTCCAAATCACCCTTCTCAAAGTCACCTTTTCAGATGATTTTTGTCTGACAATATCCCGGGAACCTTTATCAGCTCTACACAAACGACCTCCTAAATGATGACAATATACATTACTTTAAGATTAATCACAAACTTAACATACATACCTACAAAGTTATATAAATGTATTTCTAAAGGGTTGGAACAACAACCATTAATTTTTTATACCTATTAAATTATTTATCTGAAAGTAAATGATAAAACAGAGCTGAGTACCTGTCAGTAAACAAATCATTATTACAGAGTGTATAGGACAAACACAAGCTATTCTATTATAAGTTAAGATAATTAAACAAAATATTCAGAATATGAAATGCACATAAAATAAGGCAAAGCTAAGTCGTGTTCTCAAATGCAGAGATTGTTCTCAGACTATGCATTTTAATTAACCGGACATTGGATTTTTAATGAAGACGATATAAGTGGCAAAATTTACATAAATACCTAATAAGGAATTATACAAAGTTACCTAAACTGTAAACACCTTATTTCTGCCCACGTTGAAGGATAAGTTCAATTTTTCCTCATGTCTAATAAGGGATGGTTTTATGCAATTTTACAAAGTCCCCACAAAACATAAATTGTCATGCTGAAGGATAACTTAAACTGTTCCTCATAACTACAAGGAAATTGTAAATTATGAAAGCTCTGTTCTTTGATCTGTGAAGACATAATCTAGTTGTTATTCAATTGGGGAAAACCACCCACGGTTTAATGTTGCGTGTACATGTTGGGCGCCTGTAGATATGCATAGATTTAAACCTACACAATGAAATACAAGTGCATTTATAAAGTGTCGAAAAGTAAGAGGATTCTTAGAACCCTCTAAGCAGCCGACGTATTTGGACATAATTTCGTAATCATTTATAGAGATATTTTAATTGAGTACAAGTTATGCAAACCATAAGGCAGCAGAAGAAATATAACAATCGTGTTATTTCCGTGTATGATTAATAAAAGCCAATGCACAAATCTGTAGAATATACATATTGTTTAAAGCGGGTGTCTATCAATTTGTTTTCGGAAGAAAAAAAACGTGCTTATGCTAAGATCTATCGATCTAGATGTTTATCTTAAAAACCCTTTCTGATAACACCGGTCGATCCTTTGAAACAACAGACACTTTGTTATCTCAGCTATGTTTCGTGTGGGCCTACAGTACGTGACCATACCCAATCGTTTAATGATACGGCATCATGACCTGGATACTGAAATCACTCCCCATAGAGGTAGCTTAAATTCACACAACCTTCCGTGCAACAATGCCATCTTTACACAACTGTTCAATGCAAGAAGTGTGTAAAATATTGAAAACTGACCTGACCAAAAACCAGAGCGATTGGTCCCTTTTTGAGTCCGTCTTTATTCTAAATAAATCGATAAGCGCTGGATGAACCTGTCAAAACATATTTATTTATTTATTTATGTTATTATAATTATTACTACTACTGCTACTACTACTGCTACTGGTACTACTACTACTACTGCTACTACTACTGCTACTACTATTACTACTACTACTTCTACTATTATTTTTATTATTATTATTATTATTATTATTATTATTATTATTATTATTATTATTATTATTATTATTATTATTTGCATGCAAGTTTTGTACCAGTCGCAATGGACATGTATAACAGAATTATATAAAACAAGTTCGTACAAGAAAAAAGTTTATGCAGAGCATCATATCGTTGGATATAAAATCTACAGCATAGTAACATTTAGTACTACATTTACTTCGATCATTTTCTTCTTCTTAGAAAAATAAATGTAATAAATGTATACAAAAGATTGTGTTACTCATTGAATAAATTTTTTAGTACCAAAGACATGTTTCAATTCCTTGGACAAATACCGTACGAATTACATTATAAACGTGGTATGGCTTCGAAGAGGAGCGAAGGCACCAACATCCACATAAGTGGTGGAGCACTGTAACTGGATGTTTGAGTTGTGTCGGGAAACAAAAAGATATGCTGGAGAGTTCCTTTTTCTCTAAGCAGTTAGCTGACAAAGCGGATCTTCGGTCATCTTCCACCTAGAGGTTAGCCTGAGTGACTAGAAGGATCGGAGAAGAAAGCTACGTTGCAGTGGTTCATATCGCCTCAGTTCCTGTTATGTTAATTTCCTCAATTTGGTCCATCCACCCGCAATGCCATTTGGACTGGCTTTGCTGCTCTTGCTTCATCCTTTATTTTCCTTACCTCTTCTTACACCATTGCTCTTTTCTATTATTTGTCGGTTTTTTCCCCATCTTGGTGGTTGGCTCATTCCTAGACCTTCAGTGCCTATACCGCTGTTGTCCCTTAAGCTTCAAGTTGCTCTCAGCTTGGTCTATCTCATGCTTTGCTGACCACTTGCGACTTGTCCTGACATCAGTGACCGCTTTGCTGATTTTGTCATCAGCTGAGTCTCTAAGTGTTAGCACCAGTCTTGTCTTTGATACTTTTAACTTTAAAACCCTAGCGGTAACTGTTGTTCGCGATGTTCGCGATCTTAGATATATCCCAATATTGGTAAAAGATGGAAACTGGTCCAGCCCTCTATTCACGTGTTTGCTAATTGACTGTTCAGGTTTCTCGGCATAGCTGATTGAGATGTAATAAATCATAACTGGCCACATTAATCTTGGTAGCAGACCGTCTTAATACACCAAGACTTTGCACTTTCTTGGTAGCGCGGATAGTGATCCGCTAGTATTGGGGAGGTCTGTATTTCTAAGCCCTTCTTGCACATGTTGACAGATTCTGTCCTTACTGTTTTGTCTGACAACGATGCAAGAACCAATGGCCTGGGTATTTGAGGTAAGACATAAGCATAGACATAGGCATAAGACATAACGTGTAAATCCTAACAAAACTTGAATTCTTAGAAAATGTTACACATATATTTATCGAAGTGTTCGGGTTGTGTGATGTTTGTTTGTTTATTGGGTTTATCGTCCCACCAACAGTATTTCAGTTCTGAAGACGGTGTCAACTTGAAGCAGATATAGTGCTTCCTTCGCTGTGTATAGCATGCCGTGAACACATTATCATGACGCCGGGTCAACCAGTCGTGAAACTACCATTATATTTGCTTGAGCGTTAGCAAGGGATCTATACCACTACCATTTTTAACGACTTTGGCTCGGCTCGGGATCGAACCCTGGGCCTCCCGTACCTGGAGCCGACGCTCTACCGATTGCGTTACTAAGTCCGGTCGACGTGTGTAAAAATAAGTGCAGTCTGTCCGAATCTAAAATAAACACATCGTAAATTGTTTTAATAATCGTTTAGTTTTCATTGCGGGGTAAGCCCCCTAAAGTCATGTAACTGGGTTATGAAAAAGGCAAAGACTGCGAATACTGATTTCATGTCTTTAAAAAGAAAACAATACATCGTCTATTCAACGATATGTTTAACCATGAAAATAACAATAAAGAGATTGCTGTCGAATTGGTGCAATCCCGTAAAATGAAAAAGAAGATGAAAAAATAATGTGACACTTGTTTTGTGTATGTGTTTACATAGTACCTTATAAATCCCACTTTTATTTATGTAGTAGTTCTTAATAAGAAATAAAAGACACAGGACGAAATAATATACATGTAGCAATACGTTCTTTTACTGCCGAAATAGAATGACAATTTGCATTTAAAAAAAGCGATTGCGGCTGAAAGCTGTGACGTCACCCCAATAGGCATTTTCAAAACCAAAGAGTACGGATGCCTGTCTTTTGCATTTTTTTCAATATGTTGCTTTATCTGACTGATTATGGACTGTGGAGTTGGATGCCATCTTGCCGGGCTACTTTTCTCCAATATTTCCCCCGATGCCTATTTCTGAAAGTAAAATAACTGAGGTGTTCCGAATGTCCGATTATAGTTGGAACCGCAGTACCCGACCAATCAGAGAACGCTATTCAACGGCACATGATCACTCCTTTACATATTAACAAACTATACGTCTCGTTTGAGGTTTTTAAATAATGTCATTACGCTGCAAAAATATTTTTAAAAATGGCCATGTTCCTTTCTTTAAAAAAAAAAAAAAAACTACATTGGTCACAGTTTCGTAGCTATATAATAATTAGAACAACTCTATCCGAATC
Source organism: Sinonovacula constricta (assembly GCA_007844125.1). Taxonomy (NCBI): domain Eukaryota; kingdom Metazoa; phylum Mollusca; class Bivalvia; order Cardiida; family Solecurtidae; genus Sinonovacula; species Sinonovacula constricta. The sequence continues at coordinate 4,367,014 of CM017566.1, read as the reverse complement.
ATTATGTACATGTATTTAAATTATTGCGTCATCCGTGTAGTATACATACAACGTTAATTACTGCTACGTATCCGAATATTTATTAGGCTGTTGAGATTATTAATACGGCTCAAAATAGTTAAAAGTCGTTAAATTCTTCCGTCCTAAGACCTACACATCATGTTATAGGACAACGTGTTCACATATAATCTCGTGATCAGAGGCAATATTTAGTCTATTATTTATTGTGGTCGAATACAGTTTTGCATGTTTAATAAAAGCTAAATTAAATTTAAAAAAAATCAAAACTGACCGGTCACTTTTTAAATTAAAGAAGAAAGTAGGTTACTAAATCAAGTTTGAACTCTCAATACTAGACTATCAGTCGATTTCCAACATGGTTTGATCGTAAAAACTTAAATAATTCAATATCTAAATAAAGAAGACATTTTATGTTTTATATGAATTGTACTAGAAATTGAGAGAGCGCCGTACCATTTTGCGCTTGACCAATTTAGGGCCGCAACATGCATTTTGACCGAATTTGTGGAATTGACAATCGTGCGAAACGCACATAAACAGGAAATTGCATTATCGCCATTTCCCACAAAAAAATCTAGGTCGCGAACTGTCAAATAGAAGTAAGCATAGGTCTTCAACGAACAGCCGTGTATCGGCAAAATGGTTTACGACTTGCCATGTATGTCTTACATGGCGATGTATATCATTTCTATACATATCGTCAACAGTAACTCAAGAAGTTATGTTGGGGCGAACCACTGGCGATTGAATCTAGAGGAAGGCAAAGTTCTACAGGCTGATGACAACTTGGCGGGAAATACTGATGACACGGAGGACGATGCGATGTTTAGAATACTGACTAATAATAAACGGATGGAAAATGGCCGCTGGCTTGTTGATAACGACCACGACTGCCCCTTATGTAAAGAGGACACTCAAGAATTAACGTAAGCAGATATGCAGTCTCCAACATGTTCATGATGTTGATAAACGGTTAATAACCACCTATGTTATCGGATAACAAGGAATAAAACATAGGCACTTTGTTTTATCATTATCAATGACAGCTTTGTGGTTCAATGACAATGTTATATTGATGATTATGCTCAATTACTAAACATTGTTTTTCAACGTTGTTTTGAAGTGTAGTGCATATAGGCACTTCCAACAGCCTTGCTTTTGGGATAACCCTTTAGCAACGTAGTTGAGTGTCAGCCTACTGATCTGAAGGTTCTGGGTTCGAATCTCCGTTAGGGACATGATTATGTTCTCCTCGCAGATTACTTTAATGGTGTCAGAAGTAAACGGAAGCCTGGTGTGGCTGTCCTGAGATGGGCTTGGGCCCAGAAAAAGTAGTGGGAGGAGTGTAGTGCAAATAGGCACTTCCAACAGCCTTGCTGTTGGGTTAACCCTTTAGCAACGTGGTTAAGTGTCAACCTACTCATCTGGAGGTCCTGGGTTCGAATCCTCGTTAGGGACATGATTATTTTCTCCTCGCATATTACTTTAGAAGCAATAAATGTTAGTCGGCTGGCTCTTTTCGTTTAACTTTGACCTTTAAAGAAATAATGATTGAATAGTTAATATTGCTTCTATATTGCTTAGAAATATTACAAAAGGGGTATGATATAAGTTGCACAACATGGTCATAATTGACACACCTTTGGCATTAATTCAAATCAGAAAAATTACTACCATTTTGATAAAATGTTTGAAACATGCTGCATAAAAAAAACTTTATTTGTAATAAATTGGACATGAAACTGTACTTCATATTTTTATCAAGTTCCTTAACATCTAACAATTCAGTTATTTCCTTATTAAAAAAAGATCTAACAATTCAGTTAGATAATTGTTTTATCATTTCAGTGAAGATGCAACTAAGAAAACCAAAAGGGTTCAAAAGAGACCGAAACCAAGTAAAAAAGTTTTAACCTGTGGTAAAACTGCCAATTTCACACAGTATGATCATCTACGCGGTATTGCCAACAGAAATGAACATCCACATATACCTGAACCAGAGGTGGCTGTCATGTTTCGCAAAAAGGGTACAAGAAACTCAGATGTTGATATGAGTGAATTAGAAACACGATTGAAAAAAATTAAAAAGCAGGTAAGGTAAATTATGCTTTGTGTGACATCCATCTTGTAGTAGTGGGGTGAAGACTCCAGAAAAATACCTGGATAGAACCACTGACAGGCTACAGGTCAGCTGGTTTACATTCTCCTGTGTAAGTTTGTGTCCAGTCTGGGACTAGAATCATGCCATGAAAAGCTGATAAGGATTATCTAATCAAGATAATTTATAATGTAAACTTGCTTTTTGTTGCAAAATACTAAAACTCCACATTATTTATATCTTTTTTGCAGAATCTGATTTTGTTTATTTATTTATTATGTTTATACTTATTGTGATAAAACATCCCAGACTTTGCAGGACAACACAAACTTGTACTTTATTAAACACACTAGGTCTAGTCTTCCTGTACACATTCTTCTTGGCATATAGTTCCATGTTTTATGTTTTACTAGTAAGGATTTTAATTTTTCAACAAAGGGTCTTAAAATAACACAATTGTTCCTCCAAAAGTGGAGTTGAAAATAAGCGTCTCTCTGTCACCGTGATCAGCATCACACAGATACTTCCTAGTAAACTCTCATACATTAACATGAAATGGGTATGGTGCTAAGCGGAAAAACTGAGACTTGTAAGAAATTTTATGCAAGGCTTTACAAGTAGACAATGGAAAAGACAACTTTATGTTAGATTATATATTTGAGTAATATTATTCAATATATATAATTATTTATTTTATGTCTTTTTAAATAAAAAGCACATTACAAGATCAGATTTCAAGACATCATTCTCTCCCCTACCCAACATCTCCCCTCCCCCAAAGCTCTAAATCTGCCTAGGCTGCTATCATAATTGTTTATTTTTGTTGATTTGAAATCAAAATGGGCATGCACTTCTTTGTAATCCTATACACAGAAATAATGAATATAAGTGTGTAGCCGGTGATAGGGAGAAAATGTGTAAGCGGTCCAGTTAGCTCAGTTGGAAGAGCATTCGCCCTGTTAGCGAAGTGTCCCGGGTTCGAGTCCCGGACTGGCTGCACATTTTTCTCCCTATGTTACAATGGCGCCCAATGTAAATGACCCGCAGTCATTACGTACAAGTGCTTGAAAAGTGCTTGTGAGTTGTATGCAGAGTATAAAGTCTGTGGAAGTTCGAGGACAAATTTCAAGTTGCCCGGGGTGTATGTAGCTGGGTGATAGGGAAAGAATGTGTAGCGGTCCGGTTAGCTCAGACGGAAGAGCATTCTCCCTGTTAGCGAAGTGTCCCGGGTTCGAGTCCCGGACTGGCTGCACATTTTTCTCCCTATGTTACAATGGCGCCCAACGTAAATGACCCGCTGTCATTACGTACAAGTGCTTGAGAAGTACTTGTGAGTTGTATGCAGAGTATAGTCTGTGGAAGTTCGAGGACGAATTTCAAGTTGCCCGGGGTGTATGTAGCCGGGTGATAGGGAGAGAATGTGAAGCGGTCCGGTTAGCTCAGTCGGAAGAGCATTAGCCCAGTTAGCAAGTGTCCCGGGTTCGAGTCCCTGACTGGCTGCACATTTTTCTCCCTATGTTACAAATGCTGTTCTGTATGCACTTGCGGTAAATGCCTATTGTTATTAACACCTTGGCTTAAGATCATAAACAGACAAGACTTTTGTTTTAAGAAGTTTCTACTTCCAAAAATTAACATGTTAATATCAATCTTTACTAAATGAAATGTTCACATTGTCCCCAAAATATATCATACTTCAGGTATTACTGTGAAGTGTTAATGACCTAGTCTAGAACTTCACACTGTGTTGATCCAATTGTCTACCAACTTTTTTGCTTTTGTCAACAGACAGTAAACATTTTATTTAATTTGAAATCTAACAGCAAAGTGACATCATATACAAGAGGGTTATTTTTTTCTTTTGGGAGAGGCAGTGGCGTAATGGTAAATTTCACCAGCTTGTAACTCTGACAGCTTAGCCTTTCACCGTGTGGGTTCGAGGCAAAGGACTTAATGTGGGAAGATCTTTCATCTGACATGTGGTTTGCCAGTGGTTCTAGCCAGACATTTGTTTGGGTCTTTCTTTACCAACATAGCTGGATGTCACATAATGATCATAATTGGTTGCTGCAGTGTATTTTAAAAACAAAACTATTTTTCCTTTCATACTTTGCATAATTGGCACGTTTTAAATAGCAGCCCCTGTTTCAGGAAAGTTATTTTCATTCCACAGGTACTGATAACTAAATGAGTTTTCTTCATCTGCTTTCTAAACCTTTCTTCATCTGCTTTCTAAACCTTTAAAAACAGTTTTTTAATTGCCATTTCCTTCATATACAGTATAGGGAAATTATATGATATTCATTAATTTGACTATTTCTCCTGTTTTCAGAATCCAGTGTCTTCCTTCACATATACACAGATTGGTAACTTCTGGAGGATTAGAGGAAATACTCAGCTGTCTATAGAGTGCTTTAGAAAGTCCCTTGCCATCTCTCCCAACAGTCCTGATGTTCTACTATACCTCGCCAGGGTGCTTTTTAACCTCCAGTATTTAGAGGATGCTATATTTCTGACGCGGCAGTCTCTGTCAATGCAGACAACAGAAGACAACACATGGCAACAACACTTTACACTTGGAGAGATACTCAAGGCATATGGACATACGCAAGAGGCTAGGTTCCATTTTCAACAGTCATTAATTCTTAACCCAGGATTTCAAAGGGCTGAGGCATATTTACGTGATATGGAAGGATCCCCCAGTCCTTCTGTCACCCAGTATACATTGTTTATCATACTATTTTTAGTAATGGGTGTGGTCTTTGGGGTTATAACATCTATGGAAGCCAGTTATGATGAGAGTGTGGATGGAAAACCTCAGAGGCATTTTAATCGAGCGATGGCCATGAGATCTATGAAGCTTGGGATTAACCCTCGACTTATCCGCATGAGAAAGCTGAACAGTTTTTGATATACCATAAAGTGACATTTAAATTGACTGAAAGGTATAAAATGTTAAACTTGAATCTGAAGCCATTGTCAGCAGCTGGTTATTCACCTTTGAGAAATCTCAATCCTTAACTTTTATAACCAGGAGCTCTGATTAGTCAGTCTTCTTGATTTTAACCAGTCATCTATGAGCTTGTGGTTTGATACTTAAGATTGATGTTTTATAACTGAAGGTCCCTAGTTAAAACTTGCTAGTTTTTAATTTATTACATTAATTGTCATTAACACTAGTAAGATAGTTTTAATTTTTAAGTGTTCAAGAGTCCAACATATGTATAAACCATTTGATGATTTCGCTTCAAGTTCTGCAATTGCCAAAATCTGTGTAAACTGTTGATAACATCTATAGGATTCATTCACTTTTTGGAGGCATGGTTATGCGTAATATGTGCTACAATATGCTGTATAATCGTAATTGATGTAGTGATGTTATAGAACATGAAATAATTAACAAATTATTAACCTTAATTAGCATGCTAATAGAGATAAGTACTCCTAATATTCCTATTTACAGTATAGTTATGAAGCATACACATTTGCAGTATCATCTTCTGGGGACATAAGAAACATTAGTAAGCATAAAATATATTCCAGCTTTAAGAAATTTTTTTCGTAACCTAACTTAGAAGGATAAGAATGAATATAAACAAAACAAGCCAGGGATATATTCTCTTCTGTTAGTGGCTATATAGTATATTAAATTATATAACAGGTACAACTTCTATGTGTAAAATCATAATCTTTCACTTTACGTACAAGTAGATTTAAAATAATTAGACACATAAATGAAATGGGAAGGTATATTACACATTGTATCAATGTTAATTACATTTTAATATCCATATGATGACTTGTTAATGGTTGTTAATATATTTAATCTCAATCTGGCCAGTTTTGCAGCTTAGTGTTGTTTTGTTTAATTTATAATGGTGAGAGGTCTTTAAAAGGTTTGAAGTGCAGATAAGGTTGACATTAATGATTATTGTTGCACAAAATAGGCATCTTTCTGGGGATATTCTATCGAGGTCAGTTGCTTACGTTTTGTCATAGTAATGTTACATAAAATGTCTCAATTTCCTTCAAATGGATTCTTTAAACCAAAAATAAGAATTGCATGTAACTATAAGGCACTGTCACTTGTAATGTCCAGACATTCAAGAGAGATTGAGATACATAGATTGTCTTTCATTAGCTGGATGCCATCTTTCTTATCCTGGGAAAAAAAGTATACAAAAAAAATTATTGTTGGCACAGATAAATAGGGTCTTTAGTTTGAGGGCACTCTTAAAATGTTAAGACACCTGTGAAGCCTCTTTTAACTCATAATACATGATTGTATTTGTGCATTGCAAAAAAGTACACAAAATGGTATTTTATGAAGACAGTAAGACAATAGTTACCTATACTCTTAGAGGGTCAGTAACTGTAGTATCTCAACCTTAGATGTCTTCTACGTTCATATACTCACATTTTACTATGAGACCAAACTGAATATGTTGATGAACACATATTGTCAATGTACATTTTCAGCAACTTTTATTTAGTGTACATTAGACAACATTAAACCTTCTATGCTGTTGTCACTGAACAACAATGATAGTATCTGAAGTTGCTTTTTAATATCAATAATTAGCAATGTACTTAGCTGTCCAAATAGAATCGAGTGAACAAAAGTATGATAATCTTTGAGAACTGTTCTTGCTGATATTATATTTTGTCAAACTTAAAAAAAAATAATCACCCTCTAAAAATTGCTTTAGTTTTTTAGGTTATGTCTAAACCCTATGAATGATTCATAGTTAAAATGTTCAGATATTTCAGAAAAATGTCGATTTTGTGCAACTTGAATGGTAAACATAACTTGACAGGAGCATAAAGTAAGCTTTTGTTGATGTTGAACAAAATACTTTATTGGTTTGAAAGCAATAATACAGCAATTTTTCTACATACATGTGTACCATGCAAAATAAAATATTGTAGGTAACGGGCATAGTTGTAGTGACTCTTACCCCAATTAAATAGCTTGCAATAAAGTAGGTGTCATGTTTGACACCCTAATGAAAACATCCATATTGGACAAAAATAATGTGGACTACATGTGAAGTAGTCCACGAAGAGGGTAAAGACAGGACCAGCCCTGTGCAAGAGGTAAATAGGTGTCGGCAGGTAGAATAAGTCTCAGATTTAAACTTGAACTCTGATATACAAAAGGTGTGAGGATTAGGGCCCTTGCTTAAGTTTAAGCACATATTAGGATGGTTTTATGAGTGGTAGTAGCAACTTACTGGCCATGGGCCCCCAACCCACCAAGAAAGAAAGACAACTCTATCATATTAATTGCAAACCTTAAAAGGTTGCATTTATGTTTACTTTCTAACGATATTTGTACAAGCTAAGACATATATGTATTTACATGCATATAATCATGGAATGATGGAAACAGCTGCTCCTAACCTAGCAGGATTCAGATCATGGAACCAATCCAAACCTAGCAGGAATCAGATCATGGAACCAATCCAAACCTAGCAGGAATCAGATCATGGAACCAATCCAAACCTAGCAGGAATCTGATCATGGAACCAATCCAAACCTAGCAGGATTCTAATCATGGAACCAATCTAAACCTAGCGGGATTGTGATCATGGAACTAATCCAAACCTAGCGGGATTCAGATCACGGAACCAATCTAAACTTTGCAGGATTCGGATCATGGAACCAATCCAAACCTAACGGGATTCAGATTCAAACCTAGCAGGATTCTGATCATGGAACCAATCCAAACCTACCTGGATTCAGATCATGGAACCAATCCAAACCTAGCGGGATTCTAATCATGGAACCAATCCAAACCTAGCGGGATTCTGATCATGGAACCAATCCAAACCTACCTGGATTCAGATCATGGAACCAATCCAAACCTAGCAGGATTCTAATCATGGAACCAATCCAAACCTAGCGGGATTCTGATCATGGAACCAATCCAAACCTAGCGGGATTCAGATCATGGAACCAATCTAAACTTTGCAGGATTCTGATCATGGAATTAATCCAAACCTAGCGGGATTCAGATCATGGAACCAATCTAAACTTTGCAGGATTCGGATCATGGAACCAATCCAAACCTAACGGGATTCAGATTCAAACCTAGCAGGATTCGGATCAAGGAACCAATCCAAACCTACCTGGATTCAGATCATGGAAGCAATCCAAACCTAGCAGGATTCTGATCATGAAACCAATCCAAACCTTGGAACCTGCTTAGCACGAATTGAATAGGTTTAGGCATAAAGTATATACCTAGATCAGCTAGCTCCTTGTCTGATCTAGATCTACAGTATTTGCCACCCAGTATCTACCAATACATCTTGTTACCACTTCAGATTTTCTGTAGTAATTACTGAACAATTTATATTGAATATGAAGACACACAGTAGGTTGAGAGTTAACAACCTTATATGGATGGAGAAATCAAGGTAATGTACATGTCAAAATTAGCGTGATTGTAGTAGATTGGTTTTGTGTTGAAATAAATTCATAACGTCACTCATTTTACTTCAATAAACTAAACTTTGTGAAACAACAAAATGCCAAACGTAGAAATCCTTTAAAATTAAAACAATACTATTCAGCAAGTGATGCATATACAATGCACCACTCCTGAGATCGCATCTGGCACGTGACTTCTAAACGATAAGATTTCCATTAAGCTTTAAAGTGAACAGTAACTTCAATTTTTTTTATTTAAGAACTGAAACTTGTCTTTAAAATGTAAACCAAGGCTTAAATATACATCACTGGAAGATGGATACAAGGGTTCTGATTTTCATTACTTGAAACTAGAATTATATACATAACCGTCAATGGATATTGCACAAAAACAAATTTCACCTAATCACAGTATATTTCATTTCAAATTTTAATCGCAAAAAACCACAACAACAAAATACTGTACATTTTTATAATTAAAACAATATGAGAACTTAATACAAAAAGTACATGTATGTGTTCAAGTTCACGTGTAATGTAATTCAGACCAATACGGACATACTGCCTATGAAGTGTGGGAATGCCTTAGTAGAAGTTTTAGCTACTGTAATTTTTATCTTTTATGGTAAACAAAAACAAATAACTTTTGCTTTAAAAAAAGCCCAAGTAGCTACAATAATGATATCTAACCACAGAAGACTTTGATCAAGGAACTTTGGAAGCTGGGATTCTGAAGCAGGGCTTCTTGGGCCAGCTTTGCTTGGACTGATTGGTTCAGGCAGTGCAGTTCTAGATCAGACAGATCCAGCTAGAGGTCCTGTTGTCAGAAGCCATACATGCTCTTGTAAACTCTCCAACAAGTCAACTATGAGTAGAACCTTTTTAGATAAATAAAAATGCTTAATAATGACTCCCCCAAAAAGCAAAATTGTTTTTAGAAAATGAGAACCCCTTTTTGAAAACCATAAGCTGAAGTGATTGCATGACCATTTCACAATAATGATCAGTTATGCTGAACAATAATGATCAGTTATGCTGAACAATAATGATCAGTTATGCTGAACAATAATGATCAGTTATGCTGAACAATAATGATCAGTTATGCTTAACAATAATGATCAGTTATGCTGAACAATAATGATCAGTTATGCTGAACAATAATGATCAGTTATGCTGAACAATAATGATCAGTTATGCTGAACAATAATGATCAGTTATGCTGAACAATAATGATCAGTTATGCTTAACAATAATGATCAGTTATGCTGAACAATAATGATCAGTTATGCTGAACAATAATGATCAGTTATGCTGAACAATAATGATCAGTCATGCTTAACAATAATGATCAGTTATGCTAAGTTAGACAAGATATTTTTTGATGTTTATATGAAAAGTAACTAGTAGTTATAGAAATCTTGCAAATGACTTGTTTCAAGCCTTACCTATCTACATTTATAGAAAAGCAATATAGATTATTAGTTAAGAACTAATTGCAAACAGTAACACAACATTTTCAATTAAAACATATCCATTTATAGTCATTTGGGAAAAAAGTTCTATCAACTCATGTTAATCACTATAATGCACAGTTAACAAGATATTGTTAGTAAGACTTGGCAGTAAATAAGCTAGATTCTATCACAAAATTCTCATCAAGAACCTGCTGGTCTGGATCTACACTCCTTAGCCTTATCACTATGTGCAGTATAGGTAAGTATAAGTAACGAGTAGAAATTAGTAAAGAAATTACAAATAATTTATTTCTTTAAAATCTGAATGGAATGATCTTTATTTTCTATGCTGACTAAAGCAGAAACATACAACAATAATGACTTATAAGAGGGTTTAAGAGCTTCAAATCACAACAAAATACAATGTTTCTGGATTATCAATGACAGAACACAAGAATAAAAATCACAAAAGTATGTTGGACTCAAAAGTAGTCCGATATATTTATAACCTTCACATAATTCATTCATGTATTGTGGTCTGTCTGTATGGACCTGTACAAAGGGGGCCCTCCACCATTACTTATCTAGACAACACCTACAAGACCATAATTGTGTTGTTTTACTGTTACAAAAACAAAATAAAGCTAACTTTAGGAAAAAAGTAATTTAAGACAAACAAAATTAACATGTTTTTTTTCCTCAAATTAGTCAATGTTCAAAACAATCATGCATCAATACTATACATATAATCTAGACCTTCTCCTTTAGAAAACAATCTATTATCATACTTCTCACAATACAATATGTATACACACATATAGATGCCAATATATATCCCCCAAATCACATACTTAGTACATTGTTTTCTTTCTTAAAACAATTTGAAACAATTATAATTATGTTTTTGTCAATAAAAATTTGGAGCCAATGGTAAGTTGAAGAAATCTGCACAGCGACTCTTCAGAACAATTCCACATAATCATAAGGAAATATTATACATCAATAAATATTTGTCAATGATATACTCATGATCAAAATTAAATCTCTTTAAACAGTTTCATTATCTAACCTAAGGACATACAGTGAAAACGTCAATCAGTAAAACCTATTAAGTCAATTCACTGGGAACAACTTAATATATTTTTGAACTTTTGACACTCTTGGGTAAATAGTTTACCTCTTTTAATGTAAGTAGTTAAAGGACTGATAATAATTTATAGAAAAACAGTCCTTACTAAAGTAAAACTATCTTTTCTCAAGTTTTCTTTCAAGAAGCTTTGTGAATATGACACCATACCTCCACATCAATGCAATCATTTCCCAGGACAAATATGCCTTTTGTCAATCTTTCAAACCTAAGTATCTGATTGGTCCATTTTATATTTCTATTAAAATCTAGCCAATCAGTTATCTGTACATTGTCTTAGACCAAAAATCTGTCTGGTTGAAGCGTGTTACTTGTACAGCATTGCTCTTATATCTTGATGGCCCTGGTTGACACAGTAAGACCAGGTGTGAAATCATCAACTGTCATGCGAGTCTTGTGGGGGATTACAAATTGAACGATACAGAACATAAACTAGATGTCAGCTACACTTAAAATTGGACCCAACTGGTGTCATTTTTATTGGAACTGAAACAGACAAATAAATGCATGATTAGATCATCGTACAGATTCTTATACATTCTAGGATAAATAAGAGTATTTTTTATATTATTCCGGTTTTGCAAATAACTTGAAAGAATTAAATAAAAGAGAAATTAATGTTACCAAGGTATATTTCATGCATACACATCAAGGTTATTCTATAAACTTCACTTAAGTAACTGTATTAGTAAAATCTACACCATTAGATGACAAATATACATGTACAATTATAATTTGAATGTTTACATCTAATGCAACTAAATGCTATAAAATGAAACCTAAAAACACAGCTTAAAGTATACTACTTGTAAAAGTGTTTTTTTTTTTAATTTTTTTTAGAAGATATCATCAATGATACAACACATTTACAGGGTTTATATTACTCTTAATAACTCTCAACCTTCTAAGTGAGATTTGATCAAACTGTGACAAAAAGTGTTGACACAGATCAGCCAGCTCACAACTGAGTTACTTGATCAGGGTCTAAACTATTAGTTACTTAGTCTTTATCTCTTAGTCTCTATCGTTGAACTGTGTAAGCTGTGCACAGTTATATGCAAATTACTATGTATTAAGTATGTATTAAGACAACACTATCAGACCAAGAGTGGATCAGGTCACCTGCTGTTGACAATGGCCTTCAAGGCCTATCCTCCTGGTTCCTGGCAAGCATTAAGAGAAAACAACATCAAGAGGTTAAATATGTCATCAACAAGACACCAGATAGTCTTAATAAGTTCCACACCCATGAGAATTACTGCATGGTGTGCCATTATCTACTATGAGATAACCATCTGATATTGGTAATTCTGAGCCCCACGCCCGACATCTTTGTTTGAATTTACGAGCATAAAAATATGATATATGTACAAGCACGTTTCATGGACTTGCTTACATGGCAAACTGTTCTGACTACTATCACTGTAAGCAAATAAAAATAAATCTGTAAATAATCTTTCTAATAGTTATTATTAAATTTTTCTGAAGCCCGAAAAACTGCTTAAATAATACAATGGTGCAAATTCAGTTAACAAATTATTTCTGTTTAAAATGTTTTACACTATTTAAAACAAATTCTTACAGAAATGATGTTAATTTTTATAAAGTAATTTTAAGCACTTATTACTTTTTACCATTATCTGAAAATAAATCACATTATCCTACTCAACATTGGTTTATAAACTTTCCATTTATAAATTAGACACTTAAAAAGAAGAATATGATCCGAAATATGGGCATATATATAACGCGTGTGATATATGTTTGGAGAAATATGCTGAAAATATAAATATGCTAGGACTGTAACATTAAGGTTGTATTATATGACATAGAACACACAATTTTGAAAACAAAATACAAAAACAACAGATTGAAGGTTAGTCAGAAAAAGAAATATTTGTTGGGTTTATCATCCTACCAACAGTATTTCAGTTATCTGGAGACTGTGAAAAAGACATCTGCTTTGTCCTATGCTGCAGACATTTTATTTAAAGGTATTAATTAAAACAATAACCTAAATAGGAGTGGATGAAAGCAAGTTAAGAATTATATAATTAAATACTGAAAGGTTGGGTGAAAATTTTTGAATAGAGCATATAGTTCAAGAAACATTTATGAATATAATGTAATTAAGTGGTCTGAAGATATACTAAGGCTTAGGGAAGTTACAAATAATAGCTTTAAACAGTTTCCTCACAACATATAAATTGCAGATGCATACATGTATATTAAGGCAGAAGGTTTACAGTTACAATAATGCAGGTGAGAAAAGACAACTTTACCTGGGATTATTTGCCTAGAGAAGAAAATACAATGTATAAGGCTTTTAAGATACAGGTGACAAGATTAAATGAGTGAAGAAAATTGCCATGCAATGAAAGCAGAAAAAATAAACTTGGCAAGAAATAAATATGCCTTTAAAAATGTATTTTTCTAACAAAAAATAAATAAATTGAAGTTCACATGCCATAATTATGTGATTTCTAAAATGTCTTCATTTTAATTAATAAGAAACTGAAAATTTATGAAGGAATCATTTTAGATAAGAAATAACATATTTTATTTCTTGTCAAGTCAAATTTAAGCAAATGGTGAAAATAAACTGACATTACCCATAACCTTTGACAAAAGTTCCTTGAAGACTAACTTTAATCAAGTAAAGAAGTTGATCAACCAACAATTAGAAACGTATATATTTTTAAATATAAGTTATGCAGATGAGGGTATTTAGAAAGGTTTATGTGTTTTTTTGGTTTATCGTCCCACCAACCGTATTTCAGTTATCTGGAGACGGTGTCAACCTGAAGATGAAATAATGTTGCCTTCACTGTAAATAGCATGCTGTGAACACCTGGCATGATACCATACCCAGTCACATTATCCTGACACCAGGCCATCCAGTCGTGGAACTACCCTTATATTTGCTTGAGAGTTAGCAAGGGAGCTATACCACTTCCATTTTTAACGACTTTGGTCTGCTGTGGCCTGGGATCGAACCCTTGGCCTTCTGTACCTGGAGCCAACACTCTATTGATTGCATTACCAGGTCCAGTGCACTTTTAATATGAATACTAATTACTTTTAAATAATAAGATGTCTAAAGAAATAAAGCTTACATGTAATTAATAATATTTAACTGATTTGATAACAAGTGGATACTGGTAACTTTGTTCTTTCACCATTTGCTTAGGAGTAAGCCAATTATAAAAAGTAAACAGCCAGACAGCTGAAAGGAATGAGTGTAGTGGTAAGCACAATCTTTCCTTTTTTTAAAGTTAATTATGAACTAACAAATTTGACCTGTGATGTAAGCAGACACCATTACTTAATAAAATTATTAATAAAAAACATTAAGAATTCAGACTCCCCCATCATAAGACACACTGGGAATTGGAAATGGAACGAAAAAGTTCATAAGATGAAATGTGAAGAAAATGGGTTTATAAATATGCTACACTGGTTCCATTTGAACTGTTCCAGCAGCTCTAAGTGCTAGTAAGAATCTACGATAAGAAACAAGCAACAAACCACAACACCCATGCTTCAATGCCCTCCTACTATTATCAGTACCTGGCAGATGCGAAATCCCCCCAAGGATCAATGGGACCTCCCATTGGCTTCACGGGCTCACTGGATTCCCCTACACTTGAAAATAGATCAAACTCTTCCAGTGAACTGTGACCTTGTGATGACTGATTGGCTGACTGTCCTGAAACTTGACCTGATGAACTTGGAGCACTAAAGTCTCCCAGGTCTAGTAAAAGGTCAACATTGCTGGTGCCACCACTGCTGGTGTTACCTGCTGGATTACTGGTGTTGGAATGACTACTCGCCACTGGAGTGTTGGTAAATGTTGCAAAGCCTGCGTTACTAGAATTTTGAGATTCAGATGTACCTAAAGACAGCCCGGCCCCACCCGGAGATGCCAGCTTGCCTGTCCCAGGGGGAGGGGGTAACAAGCCCAATCCACCACCCCCCATGGGTTTTGGTTTATTCCGCTTGACAGAAGTCTCTTCTGGGTTCTTCTTGGTCTGGAATAATAAGAGATGTTGAGAATACATGTGATTCATAATAAACAGTTGTGCAATAAGACTACTGTATTATCTTAATTCTTAAAAAAAAATTCTGTTTCAAAATGATTTTTAAGTGGCACTACATGATTATGGTCATAATGGTGACATCACTGGTCAGCAAAGACAGCAGACAAACGTATGTGTAGAATAACCAATGCATTAAAGGTCAGCCTGAAAAATCTTACAAGTTATATTAAATATTTGAAAATATTACAAGTGAATAGTTCAGTAATAGACCAGTTGGTTTACCACAACACTTAAAAATTATCATGTTTATTTTTTAGTAATACATTAAAGCTACACAATTATGTTCCAGCTATTGCTAGTGCAGAAAAAGCACTGACAAAATGTTATTTCAGACTGGAGCTTGAGGCATTGTTGGCCACTGGTATGTACATTGAATTTACGGTCATACACAAGTAGTAAGTGATAATAATAGTCTAATTTTATTCTCAAGCTTTTCCTCATTATGCCAACTTAACAATTTCATTGAGTGTATTCATTCATCCCAAGCTAGCAGCCAACATATGTTGTATGTAAGTAAGTAAGTAACATATGTAAGTTAAAGGCATGACCTGCATAAGGCTTGCAGGTACTCATTTACCTATAAACCTTGATGCATTGGAACAAAAATTGGTCAAAATCCTACTTAAGGAAATTAACAGCAACCTGACTCTGGTTTGAGTAGTTCAATATATAATTGTGTTATTTACAGCAATGTTGATTCTGATAGTTTGGCCCTCCTTGAAGCCCAGATCTAATTTCGGCCCTGAATCAAGTTCCTTGACAGATTTCTCAGCTTCCTTCTCCTGCCGAAGATGTCTGAAACAGCATAAGGAAACTTGTTTGTAATGCACTGAGTATGGGTTCTGTAATGTACCCGTATTCTTTTTTTTTGTAATACATCCCTGTGAACAATTATGATAATTATAGCAATGACCAGTTATTTGGTAAAGGAGGACTCTAAACAAATGTCTGGGTTTAACCACCTTCACACCACAAGTCAGCTGAAATACCTTCTCACATTAAGTCCTTCGCCCGACCGGAACTCAAACCCATGTGATGAGAGGCTAAGCAGTAGCCAAATGCAGCAAGCCAATGATGGTCCAGATAGCAGCTTTAAGTTTATGGTGGTGTTCATGGACCAGTGGATAGAGTTGTAGTGTTGAAACTTTTCTTTATTGCTTTGATATTGATTTGGTCAAATAAGAAAACTTGTGGGTAGGCTTCCACCTGACCTGTAGTGTGCCGGTGGTTCTGTCCAGACATTTGTCCAGGAGGTGGCCTTACTCCACTGATAATAGGAAACGTCACCATGATGAAGATAACTGTGTTGTTATGTTTTTTTCTTCTTCTCCAAAACAAATATCTAATTGTACCAGCAAATCACTGCCGAAAATATGGAAAAGTTCATTCTCCATTTTTAAAATGAAAGTACAGTACTAGTTAGCTCCCTTGTGGGGAAGTACTTTCTTATACTTTGTACAAGAAATATTATAATTTTTTTTTTTTCATATTTCATCATAATCCTCATTGAACATGATGTACACAATGTAATGTGCATGTTTCTGCTTAATGGCTTTTTAAAAGTATTATTTATTACCACAAAGGGGAGGTAATGCCTCTGTATGAATGTTTCAACAGTGCTTCATGTTTTGTTTTTATGTATACCATGTTTTAGTCCATTCTGTTACTGTTGGATATCTTGTCTGTCATTTCTGTAAGTCTTACATCAACATGGTTACCCTAAAGGTCAAGACTCAGCAGATAATTAGTTTGGCTGGTTCTTACTTGGCAAGCCAAGGGTTAAATAGTTATTTATTAATAAACTTAAATGATCTATTACATTCATAATACCGGTAATATCTAATGGATGGGATGTCTCCTTTGAACACTACACCAACTGTTTCTATCCAAAGCATATGTTTGGTTTGTATGCAGCAAACATTGGTCTAAAGAGGTTTTGTTAATTTCAACTTAATATGTACATCATAAAAAATAAAATACCATTTTCATAAATCTTGACTATAGTGAATCTAAAATATAAGGCATATAATGGCATAAATTAAACTGACACAGGGAATTATATATGAACAACATGGTCCCCATTATGACAAATCCAATAACACTCCCACTTTGACAGATAAAAATTCTTTGAAGATTTTCAAATCTCTATCAGCTCTAGTTTAGTTTGAAATAAAGATTTTCATAGATTTCCTATTAAGTCACACATAGAAAATGGCCACACTTCTGGTGGGCATGTTTACTTTTACAGATCAAAATAAAAAAATCAAACTTTTGATGCCAGAGGTGAGTGATCACAAATGCTCAATAAAAGAATATGCTCAGGGGAGCTTAAAACTTAGTGAACAAGAAAATCAAAAACCTACTTGAAATGGTCCTGCAGTGCCACATTCAGATCAAATGAGTCCCCTCTGTCCTCAAACCCTATACCTATAAATGCTGATCGACCTGAAAAATGGGAAAGGTGAAATCCAAAAGATTTTAATAAATGAAGAGAAAAAAGCAACAAAAATAAGTTTATTGTTATAATTTGTTATTAATAATTATGCTACATTTATTAAACAAGAGCCGGTCAAACCGGGTGATGCTCCCGGAATAGGATTTGGACACAGAGAAGTAGTTTGTCTATAAAGTGTTTACCAAATTCAGTATGAAGATATCATGGTATGGGTAGTTGCTGAAAAAAGGTTAAAACTGTTTAAATATTCAATGAAGCATGTTTGAAATTTTAAAGTTACATTTAATTCTTTATCACTCTATACATCAGACAGAGGCAATCCTATCCAGACAGTGTCATGGTCACTGAAGCAGGCCGGTTGATACCTCTTGTAATTTCAGAGTTAAGTCCCTGACAAAGTTCAAAGTGTAAAAATAAAAATAGGGCAATAACTCCAAACTTAGGCAAGGCAGAGTTGTGGTTCTTATGCACAGCACTTTTACTCAATGAGATCTATTTACTTACAAAGTTTCTTGTTGATACCTCCTACAGTTTCAGAGTTATGTCCCCGACAAAGGTCAAAGTGTAAAAATGAAAAAGGGCCCAATTACTCTAAAATTTGGCAAGGCAGCAATACGGTTCTTACACACTGCACTTCCACTCAATGAGATCTATCTACCTACAAAGTTTCTTGTTGATACCTTTTGTAGTTTCAGAGTAATGCCCTGGACAAAATTCAAAGTGTAAAAATGAAAAAAAAGGGCAATAACTCCAAACTTAGGCAAGGCAGGGTTACGGTTCTTATGCAATGCACTTCTACTCAATGAGATCTATCTACCTACAAAATTTCTTATTGATACCTCTTGTAGTTTCAGAGTTATGAACTGGATAAAATTCAAAGTGTAAAATGAAAAAAAGGGGCAATAACTACAAACTTAGGCAAGGCAGAGTTACTGTCTAAGGCACTGCACTTCTACTCAATGAGATCCAGCTACCTACAGTGTTTCTTGTTGATACCTCTTATAGTTTCAGAGTTATGTTCCTGACAAAAGTCAAAGTGTAAAAATGAAAAAAGAGCAATAACTCCAACATTAGGTAAGGCAGCGATACGGTTCTTATGCAATGCACTTCTACTCAATGAGACCTATCTACCTACAAAGTTTCTTGTTGATGACTCTCAGAGTTTCAGAGTTATGTCCCCCAAAAAGATCAAAATGAAAAAGGTTATAGCTCGAAAATTAGGCACGGCAGAGTTATGGTTCTTATGCACTGCACTTAAACTAAATGAGATCTATCTACCCACAAAGTTTCTTGTTCATACCTCTTGTAGTTTCAGAGTTACGACCCGGACAAGAAAATAGGGACGGACGGACAAAGCGGCGACTATATGCTCTCCCTTTGGGGAGAGTAAAAATGTTGAATCCAGAGATGCTTCCTGTTACAATGCAGCATAGTAATTTAAGATGCACGCACAATATATATATATATATATATATATATATATATATATATATATATATATATATATATATATATATATATGGCTTTGGTAAATATCTGAGCATTTCTATTGTGGAGCATATGACAGGATATGCCAAACAGTATTCAACACAAAGATTAAAATTGGACTCTTCATCTGCAATTATCTTATAGCTGAAATAAAACATTGTACATTGGAAATGTATGATGCACTTTATGTTCAACTCTGACATTACAGTGACTAAATGTTTTATAATAATTATAAGTGTAAGAGCTTGGTATGAGTATATGTGCCACTGATCACGATAAACACAATCAATGAGAAATTAAAGCTGGATGGAGATAATATGGCATGTTGGAAGATGATATCCTGAAGTGAAGGCATATCACATGTGAAAAACATTAATGGCCCAGGGGTAACACTGCTTACCATTGTCATCCATAATCCTGAGCACAAAGTAGCGACTGGAGTCATTCACTGCTTCCACTGCAATACCCGGATATTGCTCTACAGGACATTTGGCAAACAGTTCACCTGTACAATAGAGTCAAACAGTTCACCTGTACAATAGAGTCAAACAGTTCACCTGTACAATAGAGTCAAACAGTTCACCTGTACAATAGAGTCAAACAGTTCACCTGTACAATAGAGTCGGAGCATCTTAGTGAACTGAAAAATGAAACTAAATTCCCACAGAATGCTCACTATTAAAACATTGTTTAATACTGGTCAATTATTACCATGACAGGTATATGCCTACTACATTAACATGGCCATTTTTGTGTCCAAAATGATTATAACCATGCTATTCTTTTTCAATTAGAAGGGAATTAAATGCAGAACAACACATGTTAACATGATTAAATGTTTATTTTTAGTTACTTGTGTATTATGGTAAAACTTACACCACATTTTATTACTCAAATACCAACTAGATTTGTGTTTAATTTACACAACATAATGACCATCGCCAGCATAGAATATGCAAGATTTTGCTTGTCACAACTTTGATTGATACATCGATCAGCCCATGACAGGGTTGATGGTAGCTGCTGCCACTGCAGAGTTGTGTAAATACACAGACAAGCATTAACTTTAACATTCTTAAAATTGCAACCAAAATAACTATGTGATTGCTACAAGGTACCTTGATTTAAAGTTGAATAAGTGTGGTTATTATAATGATACTTTTGCATTTGATTATAATATCAATATAAAGGAAGTATTATGTGACTGGCTATTGTATTCCTGATAGTTAGTACATACAGATAACTCGAAGTATCAATAATTGAATGTAATTCTAATTCTTAAAAGCAGCCTGGTCACAGTTTGGTTTTGATACATGATGCCTAGAGCCACATGATCCACACTTTATATTTATATTAATGACCACATCTCTATCAAGCCAATCAATTGACTGCTTATGACAGATGTATACAGATGACAGACATTCCCGCTAAAAACATCCTAGAAATGTTGTGATGCTTTACATTTTCACAACCTAAAGAGAGAATAATCATTTCAAGGACAACAAGTTCATATACATGTAAAATCTAGTGATCAAAGGCAATATTTACTCCTGTGTTCATGCAGGTTTAATAAAGTTTAGCTATTTAAAAAGAAGAAAAAAAGGCAAATATGACTAAGACCATGTTTCTTTATTAATTAAGTGTACACTGGTATATCCAAAATACAACCAATGTTTACCAGTAATCATTTAACATTTCCTAAGTCTATTTGAAACTTGTCACACTATATTTTTAGCAGAGGCATTTGCTGTACAAGGTTACTGATTGAAACATTGACTAGTCTTTCAAAGAAATACAATTAACGTCACTGTCAGTTGTGTATGTCTATCACTAGGGACATATAATTTCTATTTAATACTTCTGCAAATTTAACCAAATGCGTCTATATACATGTATATGAACTTGCCATGTAGCAACTATGACATTGTATAGAAAATTACAACACAAAACAAGCAGTAACCTGCAATGATTGTTGCTGTGGACTCTGTCCTGCAAATTATTTTCCCTCTGTACATGTATGTATTCATACACATTTAGAAAACAGTCTCTGTTAGTTTAATTTGCACAAAGTTTGTAATAATGACAGGGAATCCCAGTGACGGGAACAGCGACCATTACTTGCAGTATAATGGTCATATATCAACATTTGAGATGCTTATGTGAGTGTCCCAGCCAGGGATTGAAACCAGGAACGTGACTACCCAAATTCATCAGCCACCACCTGAGCTTCCAAATTTTTGGTTAATAAATATTTGACCTCACATGTCTCATGAAGAAAATGGCTTTAAGTTGGGGAAAAAGACAGGAAAAATAAGATGAGCAAGGAGAATAAGCTTTAATTGAAAAGAAACACCAAAACACCAAGCAGGAAAGAAAAAGCAAAATAAAATAAAGGAAATATATTACGAGATAAGAAAGAAGAAAGATAAAAGGAGAAAACATTTGAGTTTTACTAAACTCTCTGTGCAAGTTCACAATGTGTCCTTACCAGAGTTCTTGTCCTCAAGCTTTATTGCAAGGTCCTTCCCTTTAGCCACGATCCTTAACCTGCCACTCCAGTCAGGTTGGTCAAGCTTCCAGTCAGCCGCTCTGAGGAACAATAATAAAACAATTAACAATATGAATAATATACATGTATATATTTTATAATAATTATTATAAAAAAGCACGCTGACAAACATTTTATCCAAATAGACATATAACAATAGTTGTATCTTAACAAGCAAGCTATACTCAGCCAAAAAAGAAACCTTACACTTTTAATATTAAGATATTTTCAATATATCTTATTTAAATCAAAACATGTATGTGTCAGAACATTTTACTATCGATTCACTCTACACGTTAACCATATTGCACTCATGGTATCAGTGGTATTCAAGCGAGCGTAAAAATTGAGTTTTTGCACTAAACCTCGTGCACGCGGTATGGTAACCGATAGTCATTGTTACAAAACACTGTACATGTCTTCAGTAAGCGCACAGATAAATTCACATCTCAAATTGACAGGTTTTACAATGCCGCGATTGTCAGAGGCCGAGAGAAATCGGGCTATTGGAATGATCCAGGGTGGAGATTCCGTTGTTGACGTTAGTAGGACATTTAATTGCAGCCGTACCACAATTCATGATCTTGTTAGGCGTTTTAGGCATACAGGTGATGTTCACGATCGTCCAAGGTCGGGTAGAGCAAGAGCAACTAGCCAAAGGGACGATCGCGCCATTGTCCTATAGCACTTACGTAACAGGTTCACACCCGCGACGTTGACGGCACCGGCGTATAACGTCTGTGCTCAGACAATTCGCAATCGGTTGCGCACACAAAGGCGCCCAATTAGAGCGCGACGTCCATATACTGGTGGTATACTTACGTTACGCCATTGCCGCGCCCGCCTTGGATGGGCACGTGCGCACCGCAACTGGCGTCGACGTGACTGGAACACTGTCTTGTTTTCGGACAAGTCACGGTTTAATCTAAGCCATGCCGACGGCCGTGTACGCGTTTATCGTCGTAAAGGTGAACGGTTCGCTCCAGTCTGTGTAAGACAACATGACCGTTTTGGCTGCGGGGGTGTTATGGTTTGG
Source organism: Sinonovacula constricta (assembly GCA_007844125.1). NCBI lineage: Eukaryota > Metazoa > Mollusca > Bivalvia > Cardiida > Solecurtidae > Sinonovacula > Sinonovacula constricta. The sequence continues at coordinate 4,344,232 of CM017566.1, read as the reverse complement.
GGCAGGATAATGGGGGGACAGAAAACCAGGCTTATTGTTCTGCATGGCAACTTAAACGCCCAGAGATACATCAACAATGTCCTAAACGCAGAAGCTATTCCTTTCTTGAGGAGAAATGCTCCAGCTGTTTTTCAACATGACAATGCCCGTCCTCACACTGCAAGAATTACACGCGCTCACTTGGCAGCATCCAAAGTCAACGTCATGCAATGGCCAGCAATGTCTCCAGATATGAATCCGATTGAGCATATCTGGGACGTGCTTGGCAGAAACGTTCGCAGTAAACATGCTCCACAAAATATCCAGCAGTTGACAAATGCCTTGATCATTGAATGGGACAACCTTCCCAATAGGCTCGTACAACGTTACGTCAATTCGATGCGTCGACGGGTAGATACACTGATTAGAGCAAATGGTGGACATAACAGATATTGATTTCAAAAACAGAATACTCAAACATGATTCAAATGCAAATGAAATGGGTGGCATCCGTCATAAAATGTTTCAATGTCACCAATTAAAAACTGATAAATTTAATTTTGACCCCTATGAATGAAAAAACAGTATTTAAACAAATTTAAAACATAACCAATAAAAACAAAATGCTATCTGTGTTGGATATGCATGTCTTTAACATGTCCAACAATCATTTCCAGATTCGGATTTCTGGTTACTGAAAAAAAAGAAAAAACATACACTGTAAGGTTTCTTTTTTGGCTGAGTATATATTGTACACTTGTTTACAATGTAGTTGGTTTTGATACATGGCACCAAAACCTTATATATAATGAAAATATTTTTTGTCCAAACTGTTGGATATCACCTTTAATGGTATATTGACAATGTGCAACTTTTACTGGCAGATTAAAACCTCAGACATAAGTCTGGGTCCCCGTCACCATGAAAGTTTTAACCTCAGGTTGTCCCACAACTGTCTGAATATTTTGAAAAAAAGCTCTCTTGCTCATCCTCAGATATTTTTTTTGCTTCAAATGAACAATGTCTCAAAATAAATGAGGAGGCTCTGTGGCTGGCTGGTTAGAGTGCGACTGTTCAACGCCTCAGTCCCTCACAGCATGGGTTTGTGATACTCTGTCAGGGCAAGAACTTTCATGTGGTGAGGATTCCAGCTGACTTGTGGTGTGCCAGTGGTATTGCCCAGCCATATGTCAGGAGACTTCCTCCACCAATAATTGGCTGGACTGCGCCAATATGAACATAATTGTGTGGTGCAATGCAAAGAAAACAAACAAAATTAAAATGAAAGAAAGACGGTTAGTCAGACAATATATCCAATAAAGAAACATAATTTTAGTTACAACTTAATATACAGTACATGAGCAGTGTAAGCTAAGCCACGGAACTGTGGCATAACAGCTTAAAGTACATGTAGACTGTCTTTAACTGCTCTACAAGAGTGACCCTTAGCAGGCTATATCTGTCAATATCCCATACCATACTCTGAGTTATAACTTCTAACTACACATATAAGTAACAAGGCAAAGTGATAAAGACTAACAATCAAACAGTGCAGATCCTGGTAAGATAGCTTCCAAATTGCAGCTGGCTAATCTGGATGTATGCCTTTTGCCTAAGTTTGGTCAATTCATGTTAAGCAGGCTAAGAGTTAAGTGGACCAACACTTGTCTACCAATTACAGGGTCAATAATTAATGACCCTGCCTAATACTGTTTATGGGCAAAGTTAACATCTTAAAGTGTTCATAGGGCAGACAACAAAAAAACAACCTAATATGCATCAACCATCATCATCATCTAAATTAACAAGTTTGATTGACTGGAATCTTTTAAATGCATGGATGGTCCCCTTTGGTGTTGTTTCCCAGCCAGGTTTGACTAGACGACTTGTTTTTCTGATAATACCAGAAAAAAAAGGGCCACAAGCACTGTGGTATTCACTGTTTTGGAAAAAAAGTCTCATTTTGAGGCAATGAGAAACTACCACATAATGTTTGTGTTAAATGAATCATTCCTTCAACTATGCAACTTCCCTCTCAAATAGAGAAGACATCATTTTTAGTACATTAATTGATGCATTTTATAATCAAATTTGCATCTAGTTTAAACAGACCAGGCAAACTTATGTAAACATTTGATTATTCTTTACTACAACAGGAATTTAGTTGTGTGTCTCTACCTTTGATTTCACATCATATCATGGAAATATGTACAACTATTGTGAAACTGAAGACAGGGATAGTTTAAAATTGTTAGGTTGGCAGCATCCTGTGTGAAGCAGTTACTCTGTATTTACTAAAGCAGTGAATAAAAAAAGAACAACAGCAAACATCTGGCCATGAGCAGTGGCAGATCTTATGTTGACTCTGACGCCACAGAGGCAAGCCCAACTGGAGACATGACAATAGCAGGCAGTGATTGTTATAACTAAACCTAATAATTTAGGGCAGGAAAAATGAGGATAACAAAAATCAAAGAGTCCACCAGACGGTTATTAGTGGTCTTTACGTCATTCTCCAGTTATCATACTTACATTCCCATATTGAAGGAGATGTGGGGACTAACCAAGGTACCAGAAAAATAATGTCCAAAATTGTTATGAACAAATGTCTTCTTAAAGCCATGTCACACCTGAACATTTAAGCTAGTGTACGCCCAACAAAAAATAATCTAGGCCATGTTTACATGCCCAAAGCATATCTCCAAAATATCATTAAAACTGAAAAGCATGCATAACATAACAGTCAACAAGTTCCAAACAACCATACAACTTGCAGAACATGTTTATAATTTTGAACTGCTGTATAATAATGTTAAACATGGTTTGAGATATAAACTAGAGCCCATCAGACTTCATCAGGACTCAAAAGTCAATGTCATTCTAGAGATAACAGATTTGGAATCAGAAGGCAAATGCAGTTTGGCACATACGATTAGCTAATGGTGGAACATTATTAGGGGTTTGTAATGCCATAGTAAACAATGGTTGAAATATTTTCTGCAAAGAATACGAGTATATCAAGAATGCTGAACTGTGCATTTCGGTAAGTATTTAAAGACTATCACTGGGCTTCTGGCATAAGTTGTACCAGTTATGTATATATGTACAGGGCTTTTTCAGCCTGTCTCACAGGGCCGATATTCGGCCCCGTTCCCAATGCCAAATAGCGACCATTTTTCCCAATTTCAAGAAAAAAATTCCCAATCTCAAAAAATTAATTCCCATTTGAACCGAAATGCCTTTTACCTTTAAAAAATAAATAACCAAGAAACCATAAAATCAAGAGACTTTTCCAATTAAGCGAATCGTTTGTTTACTTTTGATCGGTGATCTGTGAAGACTTCTTTCCGTGAATTTATGTATGAATGTAACCGATGAAAACATAGACTCTTACCCAGCCGTATACCGTAATGCAAGTTGAAGATGCGTCACGGAGCCATTCCAGATAACATTGTAATCAATATAGGGTTTGAAAATTTGCAGGAATTATTTTTTACTCCATAAACAAAAGTATTTTCGCCATAACTATTTGACTGCGTATAAAACTGAAAGGAGTTATGAAGCAAAAACGGTACATGCAGTACCGGCTTTTATACTGACCCGCGAAATATAGTGACAAAACATGTCGTACAATAGTAAATTCTACGCGATCTAGAATCTACCAACTTCTGTAGATGATGACCATAAATCCATCCAGCACAAAAGCTGTGGAGAGAGGGTTCAGCACCATAAACCTACTTTGCACTTCTTTGAGAAGCTCCCTTGGCAAGGAAAAACTCTCCAATTTAATGAGAATCTGTATTGAAGGCCTTGCAGAAACTCTGGAAGAGCTCTGTAATACTTTCAGGGACACAAAAGCAAGGCAGATTAAGCTATAAAGCAGAAAAATAAACGTTGAAATTTCCCAATTGGTTTGATTTGTCGATACATTTTTTCCCAAATTTGACTATTTACCGCGTCAAAAATTCCCAATTTGGGCCGGGGCCTTTTCCCAAAAACCCCTGAAAAAGCCCTGATGTATCAAAAAATGATGCGAATGTTACTAATATGTTATGCATATTTTGCGCTTGTTTCAAATAAGCTAGTTATAATTTCAATAAAAAAGGTAACAAGAACTTTATAAAAGTTCAGTCTATACCAAAATCTTCTTCTTCCAGTATTGTACATGATCCCACTCTGGGGCATTGTCGTACATCTGGGTGTATGATACAAGATCGGGTATGTGGGGCAAGTATATACATGCAGATAAAAATAAAAACATTCGGCCGCTCTTCTACAGTGGGGTGGTCAGCGCTCCCTTGAAGGCCTCTATAGAGTCAGCAGTGGCAATGTGCTCTGGAAGCGCGTTCCACAGCCGAATATCCAAGGGAAAGAAGGAGTGCTGATAAATGTCAAGATTGTGTGGCATAATCACATCATCTGACTGCAGCATTTGTTAAAATTGATGTGTGTGTGTATTCATGAATCTTTCTTTTGTATTTTTTGTGTCACTCATATGTTATTTGTTTGTTCTGTTGTTCAATAGTATGCCAGATGTAAACAGTCTGAAATAAACTCAAAAGTTGATATCTTTTGTTTAGTTTTTCTGTGATGTAAACATTAACCAAGTGTGTAGGACTAAAACTTTTATGTATATGTTGTTACTGCTGACGTCAGTGTTTTAAAAAGTCATCATTTACCAACATGACACCTATGTTACCTTCATTTTCTATTATGTTTCTGTCTTTAGGTATGCTTATATTAAAAAAAATTGCATCAAAACCAAAATATATGCATAAAATATCCAGGATGCATATTACTATCTTTATGCTGAAAGTAATAATAATGTGTCCAAAACTCAGAAAAGGAATTATCATTATATCTTGCAATGCTTTACAGATAAGGGCACTAATATTCTAATTGAGTACGAACTGTGTGGTGACGATATGAGCAAAATCACATTATTATATCTGAATATTGATGTCATACCATTATAACACAAGTTATATGTTTACTTTGTGCGATTAAATTACAAATTGTTAGTACTGAAATACAATATGTATCAATGCGTTGCCTAATTTTTACACAAACATAAAAATCAATTTATGGGACCGGCGAATATACGCCCCTTTCGAGCCAACATTGTGTTATATGGTTGTAGTTTTTATTTCACTATTAGACACTATACAGTGTTAGCAATACCTGTATCCTCTATTTGATGACCTTGGGGGGATTCTAAATACATGAACCGTGGGTTTAACACACAGTACACTTTCATATTCCAGGCCTGCCATTTTGACAAATCGGAAGTAATGATTTCCATCCGTGGAAGAAACCACATAGTCAAACACTAAGGCGGTGTCCGAGTTGCAGCATACTCGAAAGAAAGATATCAGTGCATTTCTTTTTTATGTAAAGGGAGATTATCAGAGGTAACACTTTATCTCTCTTTGGAAAATGTTAGAATATCTTGGTGTCGAATTTTTTTTGTACAGTCGCAAGCGAGTTTTTATTATAGAACTATTTTTTTTTAAAAATGCAATTCACATTGAATGTTTAATAAGAATATAGATCTACTATTGGATATTAATGTATACTATAAGAGAGTGTTTGCGTGTGTTTTATCATTGACGTGCTACTTTCGTCATAACTTATCAAAGACAAAGTAAACGTCAGCGCTTGGACATTTTTATTCAAATAAATCCGGTGAGGTCCCTCAAAAAGTGCGAGGTTAGAGTTCGTAAAGCCGGTTTAAACACCTCAGTCGGTCTCTTTTGCCGACTGACCATTCCAAGGCGGTAACTGTTTGGTTCGCTCTGTTTGTCACAGATTGGTTCTTTTTGTTAAATGACTGGTCACAGATTTGTTCTATCTTTTACATTTCGATTGCATTTAAATACACACGCCCTGAATGTTTGTTCTTTCTGAATCTATAAATAACATTAGATAAATGATTTCTGCGTAAGAGCGCATTTTCCGAATAATGATAATATGAAATAGGTGCTACCTATGGCACGGGGAAAGCCTATTGCAGTTGTTTTCAAGATATTAATGTTAATAACAAACTTAGCTATTTAATTTGTGACCACTTTTCCAGATAACAGTTCTCAGTGGCTGGACAGAAGAATCTGTTTAAAATAAAAAACATTGATTATGAATAACATCAACACAGACTGAACATTATTTCAGAAATCGACAGAATTTTAAACGAAACATTATTAGGAAAAAATACTTACTTCGTAGATGTGTCGATGGCATTGCACTTTCTTGCAATAGTCAGCATTAAGTATTGATGGTTTTATATGTATTTGCACTTTTTAATGCACATATTATTAATGAATTGAAATTTAGTTATTGAATGTGAGTGTCTATTGAATTTGGTATTACGGCTTTCAGTTAACGGGTCGTGAAAGCGGTGAAATGATAAAATGCCCCAAATTTTGAATGCTCATAACTATGAAGTCTTTTGTCCGACTCTTCTAAAACTTTCCAAAATTATGTATACATTCTATAAGAACAGAATGGCAAAATATAAACGTGAAAAATTACCTAGAAATACGTTTTCTTTTCTTAGAATTTTTTTTTTCAGTCATTTTGTGGGGGCAAAAGTTCATCTTCACAGCAAAGCTTATATAAAACAACATTTAGCAGAATTATTAAATACACCCTAATGGAGGTAGTATGGAGCTTAAAATTTTGATTACCTTAACCGTGTTTGATAAATCTATCACCATAGTTTTCAATGTCAAAAAAGTAGTCCCTCTTTGAAACAGAAAGTACATGTGTTTTCACTTGATTTTTAAAGTGTGTTTTTATGCATGTTCTAAACACTCACTATGAAAATTAAGTGAGCTTCTACGTTGAAAATTGTTTGAACAAACTTATGTTACAATAAAATTGTGTCTATAAACATATTTCCTGGGCTAAACTGCTCATAACAAAAAATGGTAGTTTTATCAATATTCATCAAATTTCACTTTTTTGTGAAGTAATCTTAATAAATTATGATATAATATGTTATAACAATGGTTTTGATGTATGGCATGAATATTTATATGAAAAAATAATGAACTTTGAAAATTAAAATTTTATGAAATGTGCCGCTTAAGCGACCCCTTAAGAGTAATTACGGACTTACATGTCATCAACTGTAATCTAACCTTTAAAAATAGACTTTTAAATTTGTGGTGCAGTTAGTGACTAACATGTCACCCACCGCAAATAGCCTGAGATTGTGAAAAGCATTAATGAACTGTATAGAAAATGCATGAAACGTAACCCCAGTGCAATTTTTTAGTCCAATATTATTAATAAATATAATTTTGATATTTTACATGAATGTGTATTTAGTATGTATTAAGTAATACGGCTTCCAGTTCAAGTCGTATACTGGACAATGAAAACAGAATGTTAACATTGGCTCCATTGACCCACGCGATCTTGCAAAGTGGCCTCTTAGATGGACAAAACAAGTCGAGCTTAAGTTTCGTTCTTTAAACTTTTCTTTTAAAAAAATAAATAAGAATTTATTCATTTCTTTCATTTTCGTTGCCACAGTCTATCAGTCATATCCAAATATCTTTTTGGCAGTTACCATACTAATGAAAAGTTAAACAGTGGGCCGTGAAAACATCACGTATGTTTTACCATAATACCATTATCAAAATATTACAGTAACATAATTTTCCACATTTCACAGACGTAAAACAGGTTCTGTTTATAACTTTTGCATAGTTGAATTGTACCTAATTGGATCAAAGTAGCATGAAAAAGTTGTTTTTAAAACAATACTATAACTAATGGACTAGACCAGCCTGTGGTCGGTAGAGTTTCAAGAGATGCTGTTCGTTAGCAAACGAACGCTTTAGGTAAATGACACAAGCAAATATGAGTCATGAAACAATAGATATGTTCGGGATACAGCCGAACCCCCCCCCCCCCCCCCCACCCCCCCCACTTCTTTAAGGTTTGCCAGGTGCTAAGTTATTTTTAAAATTTATGTTTAATAATGTTAACAGTCATTTTGAATAAAAAATATCACTTGTTGGAAAAGTGTTGTTATATATGTCAAATGGTCTTATGGAAATGTTAAAAGGAGCACATGTTGACTTTAGATTTAGTATCTTCCTCGTCAAGTGTATCACTTTAAGAGTAATTAGCCTGACAATGTGAGGAGCACATATATACTGTATAGAAAATGCATGTAACATAACCCCAGTTTAAGCTTCAGACACTTTTACAAAATAACTTCATGAATAATATTGTTTTGCTATTTTTTTTCAACATATAACATATAAATCACAAACAATGATTATCATTGTTAATAGCTACAAGCCTTCATGTTATACTTCATTTGTATATAATAATTCAACACATAAGTGTCTTACAGATAGGAAGCCGAGAATTAAAAACAAAACAAAACGATATTTCATTGAGTATGTCATGACAGTCAAACAAAGTAAGCAGTTCGCTTGGAATCCCATGATCTGTCATCAACAACATCATTAGAATCATCAGAACTTTGAAAATCATTCTGGTTTGGAATGTGCTTTGTTATTTTTTCTAAGTCACTTTTACTGAAAAAAGTAAATAGCGATACCATTTGTCCTTCAGTTCACTGTTGGCATGAACACCATCATACAGCTGTTTGTAATTAATTTTTTTACATTTTTCATCTTTCCATTCCTTCCTCTTTTCTTGGTTTTACAAGAAAGCTGTTCTTTATCCCAGTGTATGGAAAATAATTTATAGTGCTCATTAAGTGCTGATATATGAATATTAATAAGTTTTATATGTTCTTCAAGGTAGTTTTGTTATTTTGCTTTTTGCTCTTGACTATACTGACTACTTATTAACTTTCCATTTGTCATGTTGAATTCTTCATATTTTTTAAGAGAACATGGTGGTATATGGACCAGTTTGAATTTTATATTTGAATGATTGTTTTCTGAATATAAAAGTTCAATATTTCTGATGATGGTCTGTACTTTATTATCATCATGCTTGTACATGATTTCTGTGCCAGTGGAATGGATACTTTTGTTTGTTAAATTGCATATGCCACCTAAACTGTTTAGTTTAGAATGTACTGCTGCTATTAAGGCTTCTAGTTTTCCACCAGGAATCACTATAGTATGTACCAGTGCTCCTGTGATTTGAGTGCCAGATACGTGTCTTTCAAAACCAGATCCCCTTGAATCCATAGCAATAATAATGTGATTCATCTGAAAAAATGTGAAGTGTAAAAATAACATTGCATAACCATTATAAAACAAATAAAACAAACAAATTTTAGTTACATGGATGAAACATGTATTTGATTTGTAGTCAAAGGATGTCAGTTTAATAATTTTGAATGTTTGTGTGTGTGTGTGTGTGTGTGTGTGTGTGTGAAAAAGATCATGATCATTTGTAAACAGTTAAAAAATAATTTGACCACAATACAAATCTAAAAAGGATTTAAATATGATCAGTCATGTCACCCACAAAACTGATTTTACTATTTCAGTGTAACGTAATACCAACTTTGATATGATTGCTATAATGCTCTGACCAAGTTTTTCTTTCATTTTTTGGCTGTTTTATTTTGGCTGTTTTATTATGAATTCATATATGTCCATTCAGTAGTAGCTGTCATACCACGCACCGAAATATTTGGACAAAATTATACTATCACTATGTACCTGTATGTTTCACCCATATCAATTTTTATACCTTGACATTTGTGTATTGTGGTTCCCCACCCCCAGCGAAATGGAATCTGTAAGCGTTTACACCCATGGCAGAAGCAGTCTACTTTTCTTTCAATGGGAACGATTGGAATGACTGAGTCATTTGAGAGAAATGCTGGACCTGTATATCTACTAAAAGACACCATAACTACATCAGGGAGTGAATTTTCAGGACATTTGTTGCTAATGTAGGCAAAACTTTCACAATCTCAGTAGAAACATTGAATAGTCCATACTGCACTATGATGTTTGAAGTTAGCATTACTTTTGCTCCGACACAAAGATAGAGAATTGGTAGCAAACCGCCAGCTTTATCACATGAAGATTTTTTTTTGAATGTGGACCATTGTTGACAGCTACAATTCTTGCGACAGGTGCCTTTTCATTTCGTATGAGAAGTCTTTTCATGTTGTGTTTGTTTTTTAAGACATGTGTTGGAAAAACAAACAAACCATTTTCAACCATGTCTGTTAACAGTTCTTCACCGTGGGTGATATGCAGATTGTGCCACTGAAATTGTTGCAACCAGGCAGTCTGTTTACTGTCTGCTTTGTATTCACTTAGCGACAGAAGTACATTCTTAATTTGTTGTTGGTCTTGGTTTTGGCGTACTATTGATTGCAGCTCCACAACATGGTCAAAATCTCTCCAGACCAAAATGCCATATATAGATGCAGGATTTCTAGTTGTTGAAAAATAAATAAATCACAGACTTTTGGTAGCTGCACGTCATCTCCAAGAAAAACAACAACTGGTAAACCACCTAAAGGAATATTTTCTTGGCATAATCCCACTAGAGAACGTTCATCAATAAATAGTGCCACACGGTCTTGGTAATTTTCTTGTAAGCTTTCTCCTTTGGATCCATCTGGTGTTGAAATATCTTTTGTGGCTTGCTTACCTGTTGGCACCTTTAAAAAGTCATGAATAGTTTTCGCAGAAATCAGGTTTGCACTGTTTCCAGTAGGACATATTACTTGGACTGCTTTTGGATTATCAAAAAGTAATTGGACAGCATGAATGAGGCCTTTGATGAGGAAGGGTTTTCCAGATCCTGCAGTACCAGAGACTATTAATCTAAGGGACTTGAATGATGAAGACTTGTTCTTGTACTTTATGAGAGTGTCAAGAATGAGTGAAAATGCAAATGTTTGGTCTTTGTTTAAACTGTGAAGTGATTGTGTTGAAATAAGTGAATTGTTGTTTATCTGATTTTTATCAATGTTTTCCAGCCACTGTTTGCCAAAGTCCCATGGATAGGTAACATTGGTGTTGCTCCAGTCATGATCTGGACCACCATCATAAATTGAAACTGGTCTTTATTGTAAAATTCTTTATGGGGCTCAAGAATATCCATCCATGCAGGCCGTTCTGTATTTTCTTCTTCTGATTCTTCATGGTGGTCTGCTACGAATTCCTCACTTTCATGCCGCCTGGCTCGCTCAATATCTGCCCTAACAAAATTTGGGCCATTGTCTGTTTGTAAGAAATCTGTCATTGCATGAACCCAAGTTTGGACTGAACTTTTAATGTCTGCAAGTTCTCTCCAAGATGGCCAGTGTAAAAGAAGCATAGACCTGCAGAAGTCCTCAACTAACGGCCACGAGGCTCTTATATTGCTGCCACTGATCACAGGAACCATACTTTGATTACAAATAAACGAATACCAAGAACATTTCTGGTCTAAGGGGTGTGCAAGATATTTGTCAAGAGGTGTATTTTTGTAAATGTTTTTCCTGATCTCTCGAATACTCTTGAGCATGAGAAGCTGACAGTTTAAAACTGATGACTGCAGCGATACGGTGGAAAGACAAAAGCCCATAACTTGCTTCCATGCTAGAAATGTCACGTTTTACAGTGTTCATAAGAAGTTTGGTGCATACAGATCTTGTGTTATTTCCAACATTTTCTACTGCACTGTTCACAATACCATTGACCAATTCAACTACCGCATCTGTTGGTTCATTCCCTTTGCATGCATACCCCGATACATATTTTTCAGTAGCAATGATGTCAAGGGTTGTCAGGAGAACTTTTAGATACTATAATGGAAATGTCGCCATTTGCTCGCCAACCTTGTGTATGGTATCGGGAATGCTGTATAAGCATGGGATGGTCTCTCTCCATTTCTAGTCTTAAAGACCCATTTTTGTCAGTAACTATGGCTGGATATTTTTTCTCAGTTCTTTGCCAGGTTAATCTTCCGTGCCAAACTCCATTCTGCATGTTATTTATCTTCCTTTTTTTCTTAAACAGTAGTTAGAACATCTATGAATGTTGATCCTGTTAGATAAGAGTAAGTGATATTCTAGTAAATTTTCTTGAGACTGGCTTACATCCATTAGAAGTTTGAATATTGAATTTGTGTCTTCAGGTGGAGCCATTGCTGTTCCCTCAGGTGGTGACCAAGAGTCTTTTCGAGAATTTCCGCTTGTGTCTTGTCCTGCAGGATGCAAAGCAGTCATTCCAAAACAAGATTTGGTCCAGGTGGACAACTCTTCTGCAATGTTTTCCTCACTGAGTCCATTTTGAATGGCTTTATGTATCAAGTTATGTGGTTCACGATCTGCTCTCCAGCAAAGGCCATGCCAGTGGACCATTCCTCTGGACTTTGCAAACTCTTGTCTGTACCAATAACTATCCACTCCAAAAGCTGGACCTATTAACATATTGAAGAAGGCCTGTGTTTTTATGTCAAAGTACTATAAGACAATGTGGGTATATCTTTGGAGAACAAGAATCAGGAGTGTTGCGGTCACTGAAGTCAATCACTTTTCCTGTTGTTTAAGAGTACACTGCTCTAGAAGACGCTTGAGAGCTTTAAAATGATATTCTGCACAACTTCCAATTGTGAAGAAAGAAGGAAGGCACTTACCCTCATTAATATTGTACTGAATTAGGGATCTCAATTCCTTATTTCTCTGTGCCCAGTATTGTGATGTCCCGCGCAAACAGGCACAAAAATACAGTAACTTCTTGGCTATTGAGTCATCACCATTTCTTTTTTTTTCGTTAAAGGCATCTCGAAAGGAATATGGTATCCCACTGAGCCAGGCTCCGACCTGCTGTGACCAGACCTGCTAATTGCTGGTCATTACTGCAGGGAGTCTTTAGCCAACATAGTACTAATCTGTCACAGTAAAACCTCTGATGGGTTAATGCAAAACTAAATTACCTGCTAGTATGAAAGTGAGACAGTAGGCTAGTTTTACACAAAGCCATAAACATTAATGTTAGTGATAATGTGGGTTGTTTACTGTATGATCACTTACATATTCTTTATTGCATTAATTACTAGGTGTCAAGTTTGTAACTGCATGATTATGTATTTATTTCATTGTTAACTATTTGGTTTTAAAAATACATGAGAGATACAAGTTTTAGTATTCAAAATGACTTAAAACGAGTCTGAAGGACATTATTCTGACAATGAATGACTTTTTTAATTGTTTTTGTTAGAAATGTTTCGTTACATTTTACAAATCAAAATAAAATATGATTTAATATATATATGAGAACTAAAAGAATGAAAGAAAAAAATAATAAAGGTATATATATATATATATATATATATATATATATATATATATATATATATATATATATATATATAGGATTGGTATATTCACAACTGTTTCCTTTACAAACTGTGAATGACTATGTTCAACCCCCAGATATAGCATAAATACACTTGGATCTTGAAACATACCTGTGTGACAGACACATCGTTACAGACTGTGGCAGCCTGGCTCATCAGAAAACAGATGCCCTCACATGCTGGGTAGGGCAATAAAGGGGTGGGGGGGTCACTTATATAAGGGTTTCGAGATGCCTTTAAGTTCATTAATTGATATTGGGTTTTCACCAAGTTGTTGCTTTACAATGTATGTGCTTTGCTCTAATGTTCTTTAGCTTGTTATGATATTGTGTACAATAATTTTGAAATATTGGTGTGAAGCAAAGCGACTGTCATCAAACCACATCAGATGCTCTGCCCAATCAGCCATAGATGTGCAAGTTCTTGGTCTGTTTATGTGAAAATCCCCTAACCCGAATGTAAATAGACAATACATAGTCAATGTAAAAAATACTTGGTTGTAAACTCTGATAGCGGAACATTGTTTTGTGTTGGCCAGGGAATACATATATACTTGCGTCCTTCAGTAACTGGACCATACTGAGGTCCATCAGCTTCTATGACAACTTGCTCAATTTGGGCTCTGATGTCTGTTGGTTTGTCAGGCAATGTAAGACAGGAATCTGATAGAGAATCGACATCTCCTGGATCTACTTGCAGTGGTGCAGGGCCCACATCTTTTGATTTTGATTTGTTTCAGCTGTTTCACTATTTAAAGTGGCATTTTCTGGTAACATGCGGATTCTTTCAAAGCTAATGGTAATATCCGAATAGGCAGGATTGTTTTGCTTCAACCACGTAAGTGCATTTTGAACTGACGCCCTTCTGACATTAAATTCTTTAAGGTGTCATTTGAATCCTTTTTACGAACTCTGATTTTTTTTATTTGTTCAGGCAGATTGGGAAATATTCTTGCAGGCTCACTGACATTTTGAGGAAATGCAACACAGTGTCCATTTGCTGCAATTCGTCCGTGCTTCAACATGTAAATGTGAATAAGTGGTGCTATCCGACAAATCAGCTGTTGCTTTACAAGTGTTAAATTTGAAAGTTCATCTGGTACAGCCAAAGGGTCCATATTGTTTTCTGCAGAAAATATTTTAACTTGATTTTTGACTCTATGACATCGCACAGATATTTTTAGATTTCAGTTTCATTTCTAACCTTGTTTCATGACAAACTTCACAATGGCGAAATGTTTAGGACATTTGTCTAAGTTTGAATGCCCGTATACAGTCCATAACTGTATTGAATTGACTGTCATTTGTTAAAGGAGGTGGGGCAGGTTTATCATCTATGTCTATGCTAAGCTGCTTTTGTGCTGACAATATGTTATTTTGTTGCTTTTTTGCCTTGCCTTTTTTGGCTTGTTTCATGTCACAAACTGAATGATATCTTATACCCAACTTTCTACAGATTTTAAATGTATCAGCCTCAATAACATCAAGATTTTTAATTGTCTCTAGGTCTACATATGATTGTGAGATGGAATTATACAATGTTTTTGCTTATTTTCTAGGAGCTGCATGTAAGCTTTTAGGGCATTCAGTTGAAGACCTTTTATTAGCTAAGGTCTGTTGTTTTGTCTCTTTTGCGGAATGTTTTTCTTTTTTACTTGATGGCGGCAGTGGTTCATTTAAAGCTGGAGCATGAGTTGGATGAAGTAATGTGAAATGTGAACTTTCTAAATGGAGGTGAATTTCATCATGTAAATCTGTAGCTTTAATTGACTCTGTATAGTAACGTGTTCAAAATCGCCTTTCTTCCTTGTCGAAAGCTGAGCTTTTAATAAATGTTGTGATATTAACATTCAGTAGTTCACTTGCCACTCTCAGTTCACAAGCTGTAGCCCATCCATTGTTATTAAGCATATGATGCCAATACAGAGGTGGAGTGCTTGTACGCACATCATGAAATAGGGCTACCAAATCCATCCATGTGTCCCAGTTTTCTAAAACATAGCTGCAGATCAATATTCTGTAGTGAGAACCTTTTGATGGATTACCTTCTAAAACAAGGTTTATGCAATTAAAAAAGCAGTTCCCATCACCGATGACATCTAGCAGTCTGTATATCTTCTCTTTAATTTGTATCATTCTTTGAAATTCATGTTAAGTGTCCAGATCAAAAAGACACGACTTTTTGTCAGTGTCAGCATGGCTTATGTTATCAGTTTCAGTAGCAGACATTTTTGTTTTTGAAATGTCTGATTTACCTGATGATTTGTTTTTAGGTTGGTTGGAATTAGACTTGTCTGTTTTAACAAACTTGTGTTTAGGTTGGTCAAGATTCTCAACTTTTACAACAGAGAGTTTTGCCTCTGAACATTGTTTGGTTTGTTGAAAAATCTCTTTAATGGATTTCTTTTTAGATTGTTTTGTGATGTTATGTTTGGGACCTTGAGACAAATGTTAAATTTTTCTGTAGTTGTGGAAATATAACAGTTGTATGTGTGGTGAAATGAAACATATTGTTTCAATTTCCTTTGTCTTTCTGACTGGTTCAAACAATACTCATGACCAGATCACAGTTTTTGTAACTGCTTCTGGATTTAATGTATAGATGTGCTCGTCTAATATCGCATTTGGCATAATTGCATTAAAGAGTGAAACACATCAACGTAAACTGTTTTCCAAAAGATATACCACCCATTTCCAAATTGTTAATGGAAAAAAACAACAAGTTAAGTTAGCCAAAAATTCTACAGTAATTACTTTCCGCACAAAATGGCAAATAGCTCTTTAAAAATGTATATTATTTGCATTTGGCATAATTAATTGAATTAAGGCCTGAAACACACCAAAGTGAACTGTTTGTCAAAATATATATCATCCATTTCCAATTTTTTATGGAGAAAAAAAACAGGCTAAGTTTGCTGAAAATTCTACAGGACTTATTTTTTCCACAAAACATGACAAGATTGCTTTAAAAATGTTAACATGTTTAAACAAATAAAAAAGGAGCGCTATAATAATTGGCCATAATACCCTTAGTTCACCTGCTTGTAATGAAAAGGCTTGTAACCTTCGCCGTAATACCAATATCCCCCTATTGCGGTTATCTCGCTTGCAGACGAAAGTGCAAATCTGAGTTTGTAGACGCTTGTCATGAGCCGATTGGAAGTCCTCGGTTAATTTCGTCCTCGTGAATTATACGTGGTGTTCCGATTGGTCATGAGCGTCTCCAATCGGACCACCTCGGATAATTCCCGAATCATGATTGCCTTAGGACGGATTTACCCGAGATGGTCCGATTGAAGCTTGTAGTCTTCTTCTATTCTGCCTGCTTATGGCACTGTCAGCTCTACCAGAATCACTGTCTTTGGTTGTTTAAGCAGATTATGATTTCTTGTTTAAGTGTTGTGTGGGCTTTTTACTCTAATACTAATAGAAAAGATAACACTAACTGTTTGCCAAGGTCAACTGTCATCTCCCAGTTGCTTGCTTCTGATTGCCTCTGCTGTTGTTGTTTTTTTTACTTTAACTTTATTTGACAATTTAAATGTGTTGGTCCCCCTATTTTCTTTCTTTTTTGAGCATGTGCACTAATTCTGCGAGAACTTGATCGTGTTTCCATCTGTATCCTGCTTGAGAAAGGGCTGATGGACAGGATGACAGTACATGGTAGAGACTACCTCGGAGTTCACACGATAGGCAGATAAGATTATCGGTTGTTACCAACTAATGGTTCTTTCTGGAGCACTCATTCCTCGCTGCGCCTTATATCTGCCAGTATCAATGAGTGATTTGATTTGATAATTTCCCAAGTTTGATGGTGATTTCAATGCCAGATTTCGCTATTTTCACATCAAAAGAGTCTCTTACACTGAGAAGAAATCGAGCTTTGGCAACTTTGCACACTTCCACTTTGGAGTAAACAGTTTTATAATTTTCTTGATCGGTTAAACAAACCAATGCTGGAAAATGATGGTGGCAGGCCTAACCATCTTCTTCCGTGCTTGCTAATTAGTTGCTCTACCTTGTCAACAGCAATGATACGGATGTCTTTTACCAGAAGTCATACGAGTCGTTGAAGCAGGCTATGCTGACAAAAATAGGCTTTTCCATTTAGGTCTGATGTCTCTATTCGTTTTAGCCCATCTTCTACTTGTTTGTATAGTATATCAATGCTACTTTTTTCGGACTAATCAATTCTCTTTCATAAGCATTTGATTGGGTTGTTGATTATGAATGGTATTTCTTCCCCTTGGATCACTAGCTTGAATCTGTCAGTTGTGGTTCCTTTTTTTTACAACTCTGTGTCTATAGTTTGCGGATTTATATATTATTCTGGCACAGCCTACAGTTTCTTCAAGTGTTTCAGAATCCATCTTTGATGTGGGTTTCTGTTGTGTTTCTGTTGTGTCGGTTGTCTTTAAAGCCCCTGTTGAATGAAATGTGTATTCCTGTGTTTGTCGGTTCTCATATTTCAGGTTTTTCTCCTTGCTGACTTGATGACTAAGTTCATTCCAATGACGAATAGTATGGCAGAAATGATGTATTTTGGGGTGACAATGCCCTTTTGTAGTTGGATCCCGTTTTTTTTTGAAACATAGGTGAATGTTGCTAAAGCTCTTGATAATAATGGATGAATGCTGTCTTAATGGAATGGGGTGGCAAAGGTGGAGGGGATATAGTCATATGCTTTTGCTTAAAATATTTTTGCTAAATAACCATATAACTGTCAGATTTTTCTGGTCGTCTTTAGCCTTAAGTAGTAGTTGTTTGACGAAGCCGACAAAGCCTGCAATTAATAGATGTATCTGTTGTCCAGCATGAATGTGGTCAGTGGCTTTGCCAATACTGTGAAATACTTTTCTTCCACGTTTTGTAGACACATGGTACGAAACTGTTTGATGGTCTATGAGGTCTTCTCTTTGGCACGAAACATCCATCTGCCATTTACCAGCTGGATGGAATGGTTCTATACCAATCACAGGAGTCTCGTAGGAGACTAGGACATTTCTTGTAAACATTATAATAAATGACATTTCTTGTAAACGTTATTACGGATTTCGCTAAGCCCTGGAGCAGAGCATGAACTAGCTTTCTCTACTACATCATTCACTTGCCGTTCCTTGGTGTTGAAGGGAAAACCGGTGGTTTCTTCAGATTGAATCTTAGCACAATTTCTCAAGGGTCCAAGAACTAAGTTGAATAATCCCATGAATAATAGAATCATTCAGTGGAACTGTCGAGGTCTTAAGGCCAATTACAATGAAATACTCATTCTGTTATCTACACTAAATCCTGCTGTGCTTTGTCTTCAGGAAACCTTTCTTAAAGACTCTGATAAATTCAATTTTAAGGGTTATACTTGTTACAATCATATATATACAGCTTGCGAGAGGGCATCTGGAGGATCGACAATAATTGTCAACTCCAAATTGCCACACTCTCAAGTCAAACTGGACACAAACATACAAGCTGTTGCTATTCGTGTAATCCTACATAAAGGTGTAACTATTTGCTCTGTCTATCTTCCACCGAATTCAAATTTATCGAAAGATGGTTTAGACAATCTTATTAACCAGCTGCCTACTCCATATATACTCGTTTGAGACTTAAATGGTCATAACCCGCTATGGGGATGTTGCGACTTCAATAATATGGGCAAGACGATAGAAAACTTTATTGCCCATAATGACATATGTCTGGCCAATAATAAAATGCCAACATACTTGCACCCCGCAACTGGGCATTATTATTACGTTAGACTTAACATTGTGTCACCCCTCTGTATATTTAGATTACACTTGGGATGTACACGATGACCTTTGTGAATGTGATCACTTTCCTATAATCCTTACAAACTGTCCTTCGCCAATAGGCGACGATAATCCTCGTTGGAAGATGGACAGAGCAAACTGGGACCTGTTCTCAGCACTTTGTTCTGCAGAACTTGTCCCAACTTCAGTAGAAAATGTAGATGACAAAATTGTCGCATTTTCAAATACTTTGCACAATATTGCAGAAAGGTGTATACCTAAGACCTCGACTAAATCAAAACATAATAAGCCTTGGTTTAATGAAAAGTGTAAAAAGTCTATTCGTAAACGTAGGGCGGCATTAAAGCAATTTAATGTTCGACCTACCGATACAATTCTTAATAACCTTAAAAAGAACGGGCTCAAAGTCACCGGACTATTAAACAGGCCAAAAGATCATCTTGGCAAAAATATGTTTCAAAAATAAATGGCAAACTTCCATCAAGAACGTTTGGTCTATTAAAAAGATTAGCGGTAAACCATATTCAACTGTTAACCACATTAAAACAAATTGCACCGTAATAACAGATAAACAATAGGTAAATAAGAAAAGGTCCTATCAAAATTTTCACAGATATTTAATTTTTTATCCACCTGTAGACAAAGGCAAACAAGGTAAATGTAAATGTGACAAAAAACACTGAGACGAGACATAACACATAAAAAGAAAAACCATCAGTTACCGCCTTGGAACGGTCAGTCGGCAAAAGGGCCAACTGGGGTGCTTAAACCTGGTTTGTGGAGCGCTCCAACCTCGCACTTCCTGAAGGTTTTTCTATCAAACATACAGTGTAAATAAAAATATCCCGTCAAAGTGACACAACTAACAGTAAGCACCTGCATCGGGAGTTAAAACAGATATAATGAACATATGTACAGTATTTACAGTAGATAAAAGCCTCGGCAACCAAAAAATTCCGAATGAGAGAGTAGTTTTAAATAAAATAAAGCAGTACAAGCGCTGATATATTATAAGAACCATATAATGACGTCATAAATGCCATGACGTCATATGCCAAAAAGTGTCAAAAGTGAAATGTAAACAATACGGAAGAAACAATAGAATTTTAGAAAATCAACAAAATAAAACGTAGTATTGTTTAGAGTTAATACGTTTTAAAAAACATCATAAACGCCGAGGATTTATCCGCAGTTGACATATTATGTATGATAAAGGTACACAAAATCCCGATGTTATACCTACTGTGCAATCTCACGTAAAGGGTATGGAGACTGCTCAAGTTGTCCCACCTATATAGGGCACGACTGGAGAGATGAAGAGACAAGAAATCCAACAGTGACTGTCCAATTATGGCTTTAAGTCACTGTTTTCATATAGTCTCATCGACCTGTCCGGTCATCGTGTAATTTAAAAGCAATTCAAGTTCTTGACTGTAAAAGGGTCAATTGCCAGCAATGCAGTACATCGAAGGATTCCCGGCTTGTAACCGTCTGCAATACATTTTCTGATAAGTTTTGTAAAGTGGTCAGAAAAGTTATTGAGACTCTTGATCTTCTTTAACTTGTATAAAACATTTACATAAAATGCAGGATGGCTTATGCCTTTCTGCATAAGTGTTTTCATACTGCTATTATACTTAGAAGCAATAAAACCATTGCGATGAAAGAATTTTGAAAACGCCTTTCTTAATTTATGAAAACGAAAGCCTTGCTGTAACAGTTTAGAAGAAATAAACAGGTTTCTAGCATTGAAATCTTCTACTTAAGTACAAACTCGTGCAAACCTTGTAAGTTGTGATATGTAAATACCATAGGAGGTAGCACGAGGTGAATCACCATCAAGGTATGGATAATTCACAATACTAAAGTTGAATTCATCATTCTTGTCATAGATTTTAGTAGAGACGCTGCCATTGGAAATATTGATCTCAATGTCTAGAAATGCTGACATTTGCTTTATTAAGGGTAAGTTCTGGAGGGTAAATCAGATGAATCATTTGAGAAAAGAAAGGATTATCTATAGTTAGAATATCGTCAAGATAGCGTGACGTTAAATTGAAAGCCTCTATAATGTGGCTTTGGTTCGAAGGGGATAAAGTTAACATGAAATCACGTTCAAAGCAGTATCAAAACAAATCTGCAATTAATGGTGCACAGTTGGTTCCCATAGGGATACCAATTACTTGTCTAAATAAAGTGTCACCGCATTTTATGTAAATATTGTCTAATAGAAAACGTAAAGCTTCACAAACATCTGGCAAGTCCACATAGTAAACTTTTCTAAGAAAGTGTTGGTAAAAAATGCATTACTATCATGACATGCAATATAAAGACGTTGCTCTCGAGCAAATGTTTTCTCAATAAGAGCAATCAATTTGGTCTTAATTAAATCATGAGGTAAAGAAGTGTACAGCGTAGAGAAATCGTAAGTATTAACTGCAGAGCAATGAAAGTTTAAAGTACGAAACTTGTCTAAGACTTCTGAAGAATTTTTAATAGACCAAAAAATCTTAATTCCTGAATTTTCATACACCTTTTCACAATATTTAACAACGTGATTGCGACGGCTGTAAGGCAAGACGTAAGTAGTTTAGATGTGTGAGTGGTGGTGCTAGAGCTGGCATTAGCTATGAATCGTGACTTGTATGGTGTTTTGTGAAGCTTAGGAATCCAGTACAAGTTTTTCTTGCTTTGATTCTATTTTGATATTGAAATTATGCAATATCTGTTTATGTTTGTCCATGACTGTCTGAAAGTCAAGGTTGGTGCAAGAGTAAGAACTGGTGGTGGATAACTCAGCACTCAGTACATTTTTGTAATATAGTCGTCAGACAAAAATTATGTTGTTTGAAGCTTTGTCTGCAAGTACAAGTACAAATTTATCGTGAATATTCTGAAAGGACTGTTTTAGATGTTTTAAGTGATAAAAAGGTTTCTTAGGTAAACTAGAAGGATGGGAGCGGTAGAATTTAAGGCGATTTTTTATTATCTTAAAAATGGCTTTCTTCCAAGTATTAGGTGCTATTGTATCCGTGTTTTCTCTCTTACACCAGCGATCGGCAAACAGATTAACTGCATCAGCAATTTCTTTGCAACAAAGGTCAGAATCTATTTCATCTGGCAGGCGATATTTCGGACCCTTAAAGAGTAATTTTCTCAATTTATAGTCATCGATGATGTTTAAATCCCCAGTAATAATATGGCTAGAAGGTAAATAACAGAAAGGTGAAGTTGAACAGTTACAAAAATCTTGAGAAGGGTCATTTAGGTTAAGGTCTGCTACTGTTTGGTTGTAATTAAAAATAAGACCTCTAATGAGTTTTTTGTACTTATAACAAATCATTGGGTTTTCTTTGTTTTCGAAGTAACTGGGGATTTTATTGATGATATTTTTGTGCCGAAAGATACTAGGTAAGTCGATAAAATCAATCCCTTTATTAATGTATTTGATTTTCATGAAATGTCGTTTATGTTGAGACTGTTTATCTATATGAGGTCTCAAAGCATGGGTAGTATAATTTTGAATGATGGAAGCCACCTCATATAAAGGATGAGTACGTAAATATATTTTATCTGCCTCATTGTCCAAAATAACACACTGGCTGATAATTTTGCCCAAAATTCCTCATCGGCCAACTACACGGCTTAATTTCAAACCTTTTAACACTCTGCTTAAAGGGAAAAGGTTAATCTAAATCTAATAATAACGAAACTTACAATCAATCCTTTTCCTTGAAAGAGCTTAAGGATGCTGTAAATAAATCGCATGATACCGCTGCTGGTCCAGACGTATCAATTCTTAAAACATTTACCATTTCGATCTCTAAACCTACTTCTGTCAATATTTAATGAAATTTGGATATCCGGTAAAGTACCCGATTCTTGGAAAAATGCCTTCATTATTCCACTTCATAAACAAGGTAAGGACCCGACAGATCCTCAAAGCTATAGACGTATTGCTTTGACGAGCTGTATTTGTAAAACCTTAGAACGAATGATCAATAATAGACTTGTCTGGTATCTTGAGTCCAACAACTTAATTTCAGAATATCAAAGTGGATTCAGACACCAACGTAGCACAGTCTATCATCTTGTTCGTTTAGAAACACTCATTCGTGATGCCTTCATTAAGAAGGAACACCTTGTAGCTGTGTTTTTCGATCTTGAAAAGGCTTATGACACGGCTTGGAAACATGGGATTTTAAAGGATTTAGATGACCTTGGTCTCAAGGTTCGTTTACCAATTTTCATTGACAGCTTCCTTTTTGACAGAAATTTTCAGGTCAAGATTGGGTCCACCCTGTCATCTGTTCATAAACAGGAACAGGGTGTCCCCCAGGGTAGTATTCTATCTGTTACCCTTTTTAACAAAATAATAAATAATTTTGTAAAAACCCTTCATGAAGGGGTTGACTGTTCACTTTTTGTGGACGATTTCGTTATTTGTTACCGCTCTAAAAATATGAGCACAATCGAAAGACAATTACAACAATGTCTTAATAAGTTGCAAAAATGGAGCAAAACCAACGGTTTTAAATTTTCTCCAACCAAAACCAACTGTATACATTTCTGTCAGAAACGTGGTCTTCATGTTGACACCGAATTGTTTTTAAATAACGTTCGCATACCCGTCGTCCAGGAAACTAAGTTTCTTGGAGTCATTTTTGACAGGAAACTGACTTTTCTTCCACATATCAATTACATCAACAAGAAATATCTCAAGGCTCCTAACTTG
The DNA here is from genome assembly GCA_007844125.1 of Sinonovacula constricta. Lineage (NCBI taxonomy): Eukaryota > Metazoa > Mollusca > Bivalvia > Cardiida > Solecurtidae > Sinonovacula > Sinonovacula constricta. The sequence continues at coordinate 4,320,443 of CM017566.1, read as the reverse complement.
CTTAAATATGTATCCCATACAGACTGGGGATCCGATAGGAAAACATTGTTACTTCTGTACCGTTCCCTAATTCGGTCTAAATTAGATTACAGAAGCATAGTCTATGGTTCTGCCAGGAAATCCTATCTCCAGATGCTGGACGTCGTTCACAACCAGGGACTTCGTCTAGCTCTAGGAGCGTTCAGGACCTCACCAGTTCAGAGCCTTTACGTTGAAGCCAATGAACCATCATTATTTTTGCGTCGCGAGAAACTTTCTTTGCAGTATATAATTAAACTAGTGTCTAACCCCGATAACCCAACGTATAATTGTGTTTTCAACCCTAAACATGAGGAGCTTTATGATCGATCACCTAAAGCCCTCAGACCTCTTGGTTTAAGGCTTAAAGATAGCATAAACACATCTGGTATTAAACTAGAAAACATTTCTGAAAACCCCACAATTGAACATTTACCATGGCAACCCCGTTCTCCTGATGTGAATTTAGAACTCTGTAAAAGTAAAAAGTCGAACACAGATCCTTTGATTTTACGATCTGAATTTCTCGAACTCCTTGACAAGTACTCTGATCACCTTCATATATATACTGATGGTTCAAAGACGGACACTCATGTTGGCTGTGCTTCCGTAAGTAATAGCCACTGCATTAAACAAAGACTTCCTAACAACTCGTCTATCTTCACCGCTGAAATCCGGGCTATAAATCTATAGGCCAGTGCATATACAGCCAAAATCACAAATAAAGGAAAAAAAAATGTACAGAAATGATTTTTGCGTTTTCATATTCTACAACATGTCTCGGTTAAGTGATCCAAAATCTACCGAAATCCACCTGCGCAAAATATGTTTTTTTGGGCAAAAAGTGGAATACCGATAACGAAACCGTGAATTTCTGGAATTGGGGGTTGGGATCAATATCACCAAAAGTATTGGCCTTATATTTGGTCTGGTGTCACATAATGTTAAAATATATACACATTTATGTTTATAATGCTGATTTGTGGCCTTAAATTTACACTTCAACAAGTTTTTTAAAAAAAAAAAACCTATTGAAACAGCAAATTAGTTTGTAATTTGAGAGTAATATGCATTTAACACTTAATTAAATCAATAGTTGTAATAAAAATATTTTATTCTTTTACTAAAAACAATATGTTTCATGTATAAATTACAATGTTTGACACTGACTGCTTGGAAAAAAGCTTGCTAGGAAATTTGATGTCTGTTTGCACAGGTCCGGTTCAGGTTTATAAGTACCTGTACTATACATAGTATTGTATGATATGACAAAGAAAGGTTTCAATTTTATTTTTATAGAGAACAGTTCTTTATGTGTTCAAACAGTAAAATCTTGCCTTGTTTTTGTAGTTTTTAAATCTTACTTTGACATTAAGTGATCTTCTTTGATATTATCACTGTACAACCAGACACAGTTACTTCCCTTTGTTAAAATTCAGCCATTATTGTTTTCATCAAATGCTGTCCTTGCAGTCGATAATTTTAGCAAGAACGACATTGTTTTTTGCTATTTCAATGAGAAACATTCATGTGTATGTCCATATTATGGAAAAAGGTAAGTCAGTATTGAATTTTGATCATTATATATAATATGGCACACTAACACATTTCTATTACACACAATACGTTTAAAAGAAAAAAAAACACCAATCAAATAAAATCATTTCACAAATCTTGAAGAAATTTTGTCAGCAAATATTTCGTATTTGATGCTATGTTTGTATGAAATTTAAAACTATATTCTTATATAAGTGGTAAACAAATATGAAGTAAACAGTTAATAGCCTCTATTTTCACTATAAAGAGAACCAGGCACAATTGCAGGCCTATATGCATCCATGTACATGTTTACTTAACAGGACTAAAAATGTGCTTTTTAAAAGTATTGAAATTACCTTTGGGATTTTCCAGTATATTTTTTCATGCAGCACTAGTTGGCTAGACTATTGACATCGTAGCAATTACAGACCTAGATCACTTTGTGATGTTGTTAATGTATTGATAAGTGTTATGAGCTTCTCCCATTAAACGTGCATGTTTTTTTTTCAGGATGATCATCGCCAAGGGTGTTACAATAAATCCATGGTTGCAGTCTAACAGTATTTTACTAATCCAAACCATAAAGTATAGTACTAATACAACTAACATTTACTATGGAGGTGTATGGTGAAAATGCCTGTGTGTTTTGTAATGATCTTCTTGACAGTGAAGAAACAGTAACTTTAGGAGAAAAAGGCGTTAAAGGAATAGAAAAGGCTGCTGAAGAGAGGAAAGAACTTGTAACAGTGAAAACTGGTCAAAAGGTACATTCTAAATGCAGAAAACAATATACTAATCCAAGGATATTGTCTGTCCTTAAACGCAAAGAAGATTGTGAACCTGAAAAAGTCTGTCTGCGCTCTGAAACTGTATTCTCGTTCAAAGATGATTGCCTGTTTTGTGGAAAATCAATAAACGAAACTTGCAGACAAAGGCAATATACAGAGTACTACAATGTGAGAACAGATGATTTCCAGAATGAGATTTATACAAGGGCAAAAGAAAGAAATGATAACTGGGGCAATGAAATCCTCTCACGAATAGAGTTTTCTCGTGATTTACATGCATCTGACGCAGTGTACCATCAAGTGTGTAGTGTGAACTTCAGATTAGGTCGGGACAAACCGACAGGAGAATGCAGTGCCAAGAAAAAACGCATGTCTGGTAGAACGAGAAGTTCAACACGTGAAGATGCTTTCTTCAAAGTTGTTAATTACTTGGAAGAGAATGATGATGAGCAAATCACATTACAAACATTAGTTGATAAGATGAAAGAATATCTTGAAGGGGAAGACAGTTTCTCACCAAAATACATGAAAACACGATTGCAGGAATATTTTGGAGATGAAATTGTTATTACAACCATTCAAAAGAAAGACAATGTTGTCACATTCAGAGGAAAGGCATCAAAGATTCTACATGACTTCCACTGTCTTCCAACATACGATGATCCAGACCGAGAGAAAATGAAAATAGTTGAAGCAGCTACAAAACTGATTAAAAGTGACATCAAAGAAGTGTATGCCAGTCGTGAAATGTATCCAGCATCAGCTGATATAAGTTCTCCGCAGAAAGGAGTTGAGTACCTTCCACAAACATTACAACTTCTTCTAAGCAATTTGTTTGTTGGAAAAGACACAGATACTAAAGTTGCTGCCATTGGTCAAGCTATAATGCAGGCAACTAGGCCACGTGTGTTGATTGCACCTTTACAACTGGGATTGGGTGTTCAACTTCACCATCAGTTTGCATCAAAACATCTAATCGAGACACTTAGCAACCTTGGATACTGCAGTAGCTACAAAGAAGTGCAGAGATTTGAACAGAGTGCTGCTAAGACAAATGATACTGAAATTCCAGGCTATATTCCAGGACAGTTTGTACAATATGTTGCCGATAATGTAGACCACAATATACAAACAACTGATGGAAAAGACACATTCCATGGAATGGGCATTATCGCCATAGCCACACCATGTGTTAAATCAAAAAGAGTTGTTCCAAGGTTGAAGATAACACCAGGTGAGATTGAAGAACTTTGCAAAATCAGAATCAACTTCTACACTTCAAAGCAGAAACTGGACATCAGCTATGAGCCATTAGTTGATCTTATTGCTGAAGATAAGACATACAACATAGATATCCTATGGAAAACAACATGGCTTCTGAAAGATACAAGATCATCATGGAATGGCACTATGCAAATGATAAACAATTGCGGAGAATATCCAGGACAGTCTTCCATTGTGTTCATGCCAATGATTGATCTGAATCCAAGTGACGAGACCTGCATATATTCTACGTTAATGTGGGTAAGTGAACATGCAAAGAGGTTTAATGTAACCCCAGTGATAACCTTTGACCAGCCACTGTGGTACAAGGCTAACCAGATAATCAAATCAGAGCCAGAGGATAACAACCTAAGCAAAATTGTTGTCAGATTAGGCGGATTACATACGGAAATGAGTTTCCTAGGTACCATAGGATATATCATGAGTGATTCTGGTCTGCATGAAGTACTATCAGAAATCTATGCTGAGAAGGCAGTGAGCCACATGCTGTCAGGAAAAGCAATAGCCAGAGCTGTAAGAGGTCACGGGCTGGTGCACATGGCTCTTCAGTCACTGATTGTGTCTGAGGTGTTTGACTTTGACATGAAACAGGACCAAGCAGAAGATGAACAGATCATTGAAGATTCAAGTGAACATGAAAGCCACAGCAATGAACCCAAAGAAGCAGAAGAACTCTACAATGATCAACTGTTAAATGTGTCTATGGACATTGACAAGGATGATGTGTCTGAAACTGTTGAAATGTGTGTTGCTGAGACCAGAAATAGCGAGCAGAAGATAGACAGTGACTTAGAATGTGCACTCAAACTATTTGATGGAGTATTAGCCGGAGAGATAAGTGTAGAAAATGCATGTAAAGCTGAAGTGGTTTTGAGAATACAGGAACGATTGAATGCTTACACAAACAAAGTAAGACAAACTAGTAGAACAGCTCAACTGTGGATCCAGTATATGGAGATGGTAGAACTTCTCAGAACTTTCGTTAAAGCTGAAAGAACCGGCAATTGGCAACTCCATCTTTCAACACTGAAACAAATGCTTTCATACTTCACAGCTGCTGGGCATAATCTGTATGCAAAATCAGTGTACCTTTATCTGGCTGATATGCAAAAGCTTCCTACAACAAATCCAGAGTTGTATGAATATTTTATGAAAGGATATCATGTTATCAGAAGAAGTGATAGGTATTGGGCTGGACTTTCCACAGATTTAGTCATAGAACAGGTACTTATGAGAAGTCTGAAGAGTGTTGGTGGCCTGACACGAGGTCGTGGTTTGACAGATGCTCAAAGAGCTATATGGATACTCTCTCGACCAGCAACATCAGAGGTTAACGAAGCCATGCAGGCCTTCTGTGGCACACAGTATACTACAAGCGAACAGCACAGCGATACACATATGGCAGCACGGAATAGAGATAGGAAGGACACAGAAGTGATAACAGAGTACCTGTATGTGAGAAACCCATTCAAATGTGAAGCTGATCTGAAGAGCATATCAAGTGGTGTGGTTTCAACAGCCAGTGATGCAGACCAGGCAAAACAGATCGGAGAGAAAGTGGTCAACAAAATGATTGGAAAGTCAGTTAGTGAATTCACATTTAAGAAAAAAGATACTGTTGTGCAGATGAATGACAAAGCGGGTGTCCGTATTGACGGTGAAACAGTGAAGATTGATCACCAATTATTGTTTCAAAGATTAGTAAGTGCTGCAAATCGAACCGAGGAGACTGAACTTCCACAACTCTTCTCCTATGAGTTATGCACACATCCACCAGCATTATTTGAAACACCGCGTCTGATGAGAGCAGCCGATAAACCAGCTCTCGCTAATGCCATGAAAAGTAAAGACAACCCGGGATTGCAGCCAAGTAGAAAAGAGAATGATAAGAGTCATGTCATAGATGGTGGAATGTTGTTACAGTGGATACCGTGGGAAAGTGGTAGAACATATGGAGAACTGTGTGAATCTTACATTCAGTTTGTACAGTCCAACTTCTGTAATGCAATTGTGGTTTTTGATGGATACGAATGTGGACCAAGTACAAAGGACAGTACACATGAGAGACGGGCAACAGGCATTGTCGGGACTGAGGTGAGGTTCAGTGACTCAACAAGGTTCCGAGGCAAGAAAAAAATATTCTTAGCAAATAACAAGAACAAGCAGCAGTTCATTCATCTCCTGTCAGCAAAGATGAACGAAGCAGGAATACAAACCTCACATGCCACTGGAGATGCTGACGTCCTCATCGTCCTTACAGCCGTAAGGTCCTCGATGTCCAGATATACTGTGTTGATTGGAGATGACACAGACCTCTTAGTGTTATTATGCTATCATGCATCAGCCATGTCATTTCCAATTTACTTTCAGCCACGGTCCAAGCCACACAGGGAGGCAGTATCTTGGGACATCCACAAACTGCAAGGACACCTTGGTGTTGATGTATGCCAGAACATACTGTTCATCCATGCCATACTGGGATGTGACACAACATCGAAATTACACGGTTTTGGTAAAGGAGTTGGGCTAAAGCTGTTTGAAAAGAGTGAACCCTTTCGAAGAGCAGCTTCAGTTTTTAACCTGTCTCCAGAAAATGTGTCTAAAGCGGATATCATTGAGTCTGGAGAGCAGCTGCTAGTCAGCCTTTACAAGGGGGTGCATGGACAAACACTGAACACGGTGAGGTTAGCATCGTTCACTGAGAAGGTAGCGAAATCGTCAATTTTCATTGACCCTAAACTGCTCCCTCCAACTTCTGATGCTTCAAAGTTCCACAGTTTGCGTGTGTATTTACAGATACAAGATTGGAAAGGGAACACATCACTAGATCCGACAGAATGGGGTTGGGAAAATGTTGGCAATAAACTATGCCCAACTACGACTGATAGGCCTCCTGCCCCTGCTCATATTATGAAAATTGTTCGCTGTACTTGCCAAACAGGGTGTCGAACTCTAGCCTGTAGTTGCCGTAAAGTTGGCTTTGAATGCACACCAGCTTGCTCAACATGCAAAGGACTAAGCTGTGAAAATTCAATTCAGCCCGAATTAGGAATGGATGTAGAGCCTAATTAGATGGTAATAATTGAAATGCATTATCTTTTATAAAGAGCAGCTGATATATTCTATGTTTGAAACTTGTCCTTATATTTCAAATGTGTACTTTTTTTCTCAGATAATAGATGTTTTTTCACTCAGAAGTTGTTTACAGTCAGAGTAAATGTGGCTCAGATCATAATATTGCAGTGCATATGATTTGTTGCATATATTTGCAACAAAAATGTTAATTTTTAACTGATTCCAGGAAGTTGCATTATTATTTATATTTTCTTTTTACTTTTTACCCCAAATTTCATTGCTTTTACAATAAGAAAAACTAGATAGTGAAGAATTTAGTTATTGTCCCATTTATACAGAATATTTAGTGCATTTATAAATTTGCATACTTGAAATAAGAATTAACAGATTCCAGAATTTTTCATATTTTACATTTTCAGTTTTGGACTTTTTACCCCAAAATAAAAGATTTTTGTGCACTGTGTTTCCCATTCAGAATAATTGAAATATGAAAATGTTTAATAATTTGTCAAATGGAAGTTAATCTGGTGCATTTATTTGCATATTTCAGTAAATAAATACTGATTCCAGAAATTCGCCTTTTTATTATCTTTTTAAACATTTTACCCCAAAATTACAGAAACTTGCCAAATCTGCTCTGATTCAAAATTAATGGAACATAAGTAAATTCAATATTTTATCCCATTGCAGTTGATTTGATGCCTCTATTTGCATATTCATTGTCAGAATAAACGGATTCCAGAAATTCACACTTTTTTTTCAATTTTTGGACTTTTTACCCCAAAAATAGCCATTTTGCGCACTCTGTCAGCGGTAGATTTTTAGTATGTTCAAAGACACATATAATGTGACTTAAATCCATACAAATCAATTCTGTACATTTTTTTTCCCCAAAAAATTTATCTGCCCTGGCCTACTAAGCCTTGATTTCATTTCAGAACATTCCAGTGAAAAATATGTTATATTTATAGACTCATTGTCTGTATTGCAAAGCATAAATTCACTGAATTATTCAAATCCACATGTTCGCACTGTTCTTGTCAAACTTCAAAGTTTATACGACACTAACGAAATCTCTTCTGTTGGCTTCCTAGTCATGTAGGCATCCGAGGAAACGAAGATGCTGACAGGGGTGCAAAATCTGCCTCAGCCCTCACTGAGACAGATCTTTGCATCCCACACATTGATTTTAAACCACTTATTTACCGACATATTTTAACCGAGTGACAAACAAGTTGGGACAGTATTGTTTGTAACAAATTGCACGTAATTAAACCTAACGTCGGTGCCAATGTCTCTGCTTGCAGAGAAAGTCGACGAGAAGACGTAGCTCTTACCCGCTGTCGCATTGGACATACTAGGTTAACTCATTCATATCTTTAAAAAAGAGATGTTCAACCTGTATGTGTTCCTTGCCAGGAACCACTGACAGTCAGCCATATTTTATTACAGTGTATCGACACAGACCACATACGGTCGAAGTATTTTAATGTCCATAACATGTACGAACTATTTAGGACAGTGTCGGATTCTAAACTTGTTTGCTTCTTGAACGAGATTGGTATTCTTAATAAGTTATAAATTTTTAAACTGTTTATTAACCAATCGTCATACTTTTTAAACCGTTTTTTTGTGTTGACCTGTTTTCAATTATAATTTAATTTTTTACCTGATAGTTTTTTTATATTTTTCTATATTTTACATGCGTAGTTTGGTTTTAACCTGATTACGCTTTATTCACATTTAACTTTGTATTCGGCGCCGTATGACCTAATAAGTGTCGGTGTGCCGTAAAACCCAAATAAATAAAACCACGTTGCAGTGGGGTGCATGGTTATTCGTAAGGAAATCCCTAACTTCCTCCTCGCTACCTTCTAAAACGTCATGTTGTCTCTTCTACAAGCACGTTTGAGATGAACGCTGCTCTTTTCTTGGCCTTCTCTCATGTTTTACTCTCAATCTCTCTCCATTGGCTAGAGTGAAATGCCGTGCTCTAATTTTGCCACGAAGCTGATTCAGGCCTTCTCTAATTGAGGTGGTAGAATTTGTATGATCGTTTCCTCAATATATTTGCGTTCTGCGTGTATCTTCTATTTCCCAGCGTCGACAGTTGACGCCCAGACGAGGCTTCTTTCTTCTCATTCTTCACTTTTAAGCCAAACTGCTCTTAATCTTAAACTAGGGTGTAAAAATGGTATATAGAATTTCTTAGTTTATGTCGACAGGATCTGTGTGAGTAGCTTAAATGATTTTTTTTCAAAAAATCAGCAAACAATTCCCAGCTTCTTCCTTTCCATTGCTGATCTCTTTCTGGTTTTTTCTCTTCTTGGTTTTCACCGGTATCTTGAGAATTCTTAAGTGTCGGTGAAGAAAATAGGACTTTCTAAGCTGATGTCAATATGATTATTGCATAGGTTTATCCTCACCATAAAAGCTGTTGACTCACCGCTCTGAATGTGCACCCCAGTGTCAACTACACGACAATAAAAAGTGATTTACAACTGGTGTGTCCTTGTTGGGACTCAGTCCGCTGTCTCAAACGTGTAACGTTTTCTTAAGATCTTGGCACTTGTGAACACGGTGGTGATCGCTCTTCACTGGCTTGGGACAATTTCATTAAAAATTACGATATATCATGTCTTCTTATAAATGCATAGATTTGAAGTGCTTTAATGTTCATAAAAATCCATTACGTAACTCATATTTAATTTGACTAAGATTATTTCGAATATTCTGTCTTAAGCCCCATGTCCATTTATTTCTTCACAATGTTTATATTGGTTTTCTATATTGACGGAATAATGGTATACTGTGTGGCAACATCGTCATTTTGATTGGATGTATTAAGTCGTGTCTGATTAAATCTGAACGTGATATTTCAAAGTCTGCTGAACCGCCCAGCTTGGTACGAAGTTAAATACATGTACTACAAGTTATCCGATTTAAATAAATGAACTTACTGTACACTTTTGTGAAGTTAATAGATTTTGACATATCCACAATTTGAATTTATTTCTAAATAATATCAACAGCCTCGTCATTCGATTAAAGTCCAAGGTTTAGCGCCCATTGTTGTGGCGGCCTATATTACCGAATGTTTAACGTAAACACCTTCTGATTGGGTTTGATTGGTACTTGGCTTGGGATAGGCGCGAACTATTATGACGTCGTAGAGTACCCGTGAAGAAAACTACGGCCTTGGTGATAGATGTCAATTGTCGTGCCTGCTGATAGTACCACATAGTGTAAACTACAGCCTTCGGACTGGGTTCGATTGGTGCTTGTTTTTGGGGATAAGGGCCAGTTGTCTTGCTAGCGTCGAGTGCCACATGTTCAACACTACAGTCTTACGACTGGGTTTAATTGGCATTAGTCTTGGGGATAGGTGCCAATTGTCGTGCCAGCCTATAGAACCGATTGGTTAACTACTGCATTTAAACCAGCTTTAATAAGTACTTGTATAAGTCATATGGGCAATCTTTTGTCAACGTATTGTACCATAGTTTGTTTTTAAAACTACTTCTTTGCAACTGTCTTTTATTGGTACTCGACTTGGTAATAGGTGCCAATTGTCGTCCGAGCCCAAAGTACATCGTGCTTTAGGTTAACAAAAACGATTTTAAGTAGGAAAAGTAATCAAAATTCCCAAAGCTATTTGCTACTGTTTTAATTTTAAATGCACTACATGTTTACATAAAACCGTACACAGGGAGCACCGTGGCGTAGTGGTAGAGTCCCCGATTTGTAACTTCTCTGACTGCTTAGCATCCCACTGCATGGGTTCGAGTCTTGTTCGGGGCGAAGGACTTAATGTGGGAAGGTCTTACAGCTGACATGCGGAGCGCCGGTGGATCTACCCAGACATTTGTTTTGGGTCATCCTCCACCAAAACAGCTGGACGTCGCTATAATGATCATAATTGATCGTTGCGATGTATCTCAAAAAGCAAAACACAAAAGTAAAACTATACACAAATTTATTTACATGCATACATGTGCGATTAAGTCCTGTAGAAATATAATTCCATTCACCAAATAGTTTAATTCAATTTCATTAGTTTAAAAATGCTCATTTTGTGGCGTTGGAAAGTAGGGTAGTATTTATCTGAGGGCGTTTCTTTCATGGAGCTCACAATTTCACAACATATAATAAACTGGTCTTGAAAATTCTTATAAAAATTGAGAAATAAACCATTTCATTATTACTTTTGTTGTTACGTCTCACAACTATGTGACACAATAATGGTTAAATTAGCGCTGTAAGGCTAAATATTTGTGAAGGAAGACCCCAGATTTATGACTGGACAGAACAACCGCCGCACCTCAGGTTAGCTGGAAAACCTCCCACATTAAAGTTCTCGCCCAGACCAGTTTATTTTTATGTTTTTCGCAACACATTCGCAATACATAAGTTAACAACCTGTAAAATGGCTAGTTTCTATACAAAGCTTAAGTACATTTATTCATTTTACATACACATGCTGTACAATACGTCGATTAAAGAATAATTTAATCAATTATTGTCGATTCGGATGCTTACCAAAATACATCAACACATGTCAACGTTCTCTCTACACCGTTTAAATTACTTTTGAATAAGAATAATCATACATAACCAATGAACACAATATTTCTTAACTGTACACTTTTCCTTTAATCTTCCATGTTTATGCATATATATGTATATAACTCTTACTGGTCCATGTTATAGTTTCAATTCTAGCTTACCCTGAATTTAAAACATATTCTGTTATTAAACTGTTTAGAAATCGTCGAAATTAGTAATTATTAGTAAATTCGGAAAATTAGTAGAAAAAAATATTATGAAATCAGGGTAGTGTAAATATGCTATATACAAATTCTTCTAACAATTAAAGCAGAAATGAACGTTGTTTCATAACGATAAAAATATTATAAAAGGTAAGAAACCTCTGACAAGTTAGTCTTTGGCAAAGTTGTTGTAGATACGATTTTATTTTACTTTAACAATATAATGAAATTTGAAAAATGGCATAAAATAAACAACAACTTTTTGCTTTTTACAATTAAAAAGTAATTTTGGCCGGCAATACACTATTAGGCATTTCTGTTGAGGAACATTTTTCCTGTCAGCATAAACACTGGGGCCGGAATCTGTACTCTTTCCTCGGCTTTTTTTAAGGAAACACGGTTGTTGACCTATAATAGAAAAACTTTTCCCTGAATAAGTGTTCTTAAGTGGGCATAGCATGATCTAATGCAGCAATTCAGCTGAACTGTAAGTATCATGTATTATAGAAAAAACGAGTACAATACCTTTATATTAACAAATAGAAAGCTTGAAGCATGATAGAAGGATATCGCATAAGTGTTTTTAAAAGGCTGCGTTTATATTAATTTCTATGAATTACGAGTTAATTATATTTGAATTTAATGGGCGGTATATTACTCCTCTATCTATTGATCATTTGTCAGTTGTGCGTGTGCGCGTCTGTGTGTGTGCGTGGGTGTGCACGCGGCGTGTGTTTGTGTGTGTATTTGTGCATGTGTATTTGTGTGCATACGTATGTCTGTATACATTACATGTATTTTTAACTAATATAAAGCATCTGCTTCAATGTGTTGTCAATAAGAATTGTATTTTGTCGTAGCCAATAGTAATATCTTATGATTGTTATTGACACATGGAAGCAGCTGCTTTATACTGGTATTACCTCAACAAGCATGTCCAGTACATCATGCTTTGCGGCCATCTCCGTGAACACTTCAACTAAGATCTGGATGAACCAGCTGCCCTCCTGTTCATGTCTCCAGCTAACATGATCTGAAAGGTAAGTGTAAATTGACATAATCATCATCATAATCATTCTCCTTCTCCACCTCTTTCCCCTCATTGCTTTTGCTACAGTTCAAAATACATTCTTGTTAGTCTCATGATAATAGATGCTAGTTTTCTAGTGTTAATCCATGTCTAATAAACAACAATATTCTGCACTTAAAAACCCTCAGCTGACCCATACGATGTGAGAAAGCAGCTTCATACCTGCAAATCAACTTTTGGTAATCAGCTTCGGCCTTTTTGTCAAAGAGTCTTTATCTTTCTTAAAATACAGGATACTCTTAAAACGACACCAAACTTGGAAAGGCACAGGACAAAGGTATTCACATGCAAGAAAAATGTAAATGTATGAACAAACCTGTGATGAGCCATTTAATGCAAACCCGACAGTTACCGCATTAGCACGGTCAGTCGGCAAAAGGGACCGACTGGGGTACTTATACCTGGTTTTACTCTCGGTTTTTTAAATGCAGGCAATGACAACAAAACTGATCTATTTGAATAAAAACAAAGCCCAAGCGCTGACGTTTTCTAAGGTAAGTTATGACGTCGTTAGTGACGTAATTGAAAAATAAAATCCACATCGAACCAAACTGTTGATAGTAAGTATAACTGAATTTTTAATCAAGGAAAAATAACAATTTAAGAAGTTGGTTGCAGCAACCTGTTCATGTGTAGATGGAATTGAGGAAGTCCAATGTCCGTCAAAGGAAAATTACCTAACAATCCTTATATGATGAATTAAATGACAACATAGATAACATGCACGTGGGGATTTTTAAGACCGCCACACTGCACACGTAACATTGTTGTTATCATGATTAAAAAGAAATATGACAAAGTACTATGAGCATTACAACATATACCAAAAACTGAAAAGGCACAGGACAAATGTATTCACATGCAAGCGAAATTTAAATGTAAGAACAAATCTGTGATGAGTCATTAAAAAAAAAGAGCAAAGCCGGCAGTTACCGTCTTGGAACGGTCAGTCGGCAAAAGGGACCGACAGCTTTAGTATGAGAAAGTATCTAAATGTATCTTACCTGGACAGGTAGAAAAGGCTATCAGGAAATCTTTCATTTTAGGTTCCTGATTGTTTTCACCAGGTGGCAGCTGCGGTTGAACATCTGCGTCTAGCAGCATCGTTGAATTTCCAATGAGACTACCATTATCGGCCTTGTCTAAAAGAAATATATATATATAACACGTATTTTAATAAGTCACATTTAACTAGTTGACTGTCTTAAACATGTGTTGGCAAAATATTTTTTCTTTTTAATTGAAATCGTCATTTTCTGTTCATTTAAGTAATACAATTAAGAATGTACTAATCTAACACTGCATAATTCAACGTCAAGCGGTGTTTGAAAGATCAAAGCTACCTGTTGTCTTGCTTGTGATGACGTCACTCGTGATCCCGAGACCCAAAGACAAAAAGCGTGCAGCTAGTGTTATTTAAAGTATTTTCCCTTATATAAATAATACTGTGAGATGATGCTGGAGAGACCCAACATATTTTTATTGTTGTACTAAGTGAAGAGTCACAAATGTCTTTAGTAGTAACTTTATTCGCTGTGTGATCGAAAGAGGTGACAAGAAACTCTGTTCTTAATTAAGCAGATTATTAGTATAACTTTACTGTGTAATGTGTAAATACCGTGTTAAGAATTAAAACAAAACTTGATTCGTTGTAATTATGAATGTCTATGATAGGAAGCATGACTGATATTGAGCTCTCTTGTCTTTTTTATTTGTAATTCAGCACATTGCGAGTAAAAACAATAAGATAAAGACAGATAAATACAACAAAAATGATGTCTGTCCATACTTATTGAAGAAAAATGAAATGGGATGAAGTATCATGAAAAGTCTGTCAATACCTGCATGTGCAGTTAAGGCTAAATTTTATCTGCTGCACGTGTACATGGTCGTCTTTGATTGTTTTGTGTTTGTTTTAAAGGTAAAAAAAAAAACAGGTTACATAACTACCTCCTCTGCATGCGTTAATTATGAAGAACTTCGGCTTGTCGCGCATTGCAGGGCACATGTCAGAGACAAAGGGATGATAAACATCGCCTATCTGGAAATGAAAATTAAAGGTGGGGTTTCTTCAAGATCAATAAAATGATGTAACCATTGAGCAGCCTATATATCAATATAAACGATATCAAATCTAGTTCTCTCAATTATTACTACCAAAACTCTACAAGAAATATCATTATGAGCTTAACAAGCCAAAACACTACACTAGACTAAATAAAACTGGTTTTGGGTTTGAGTGGATCATTGCAACAACTGAATGCAAAAACGAATATTTGGATAACTTACTGGGATAGCCTCGCCGTCAACACCAAACAGTACATCCTTTCCACCATGGGTCAGAATGATTACTACAATACTGTCCACATCGCGCAGTCGTGGGTCATGTGACGTGTCTCGTAAGTAGTCCTTAATCCCCTGTCAGGTCAAACACAAATAAGTAATAAGGTAAAAATAGAATGTTAAAAGCATCCTGATCATGTGTAAATGTAAGTGAAGAACCAAAATCAAATGTACATCAAAGGGAAATATAGGTAACAATCCGACAAGATCAATTAAATGACATCAATTTCATGATTGACTATTGCGTGTATCAGCAAAACAGTCTGTGTTCCAACTGACTTAAATGTTCCAGGGAAGGCACTGGTGTTACCATGTGTTTCTAGTGCCGACTGGCAACCAATTTCTTCAACTGCATCTATCGAAGAGATGAAACTAAGTTTCGTTATGTGTGTCTAACAAAACAACAGAACAAGAGTTTTAAAGGAAACATAAGTTAAACTTAAAAAACACAGATTGAAATTTAGACTGTTGCTGGCATGATAAGTATGCGATGATGTATGCGATGATGGAGAAAATCAGGGATAAGAATTCGGTTTTGCAACATCTGGAATTGACTATCAATGTATTTTTCTGAGCAGGTTGCAGTACCAAGAATGCCATAGCTTATAAGGGAATCAATCATTGTTTCATCTTGTAAATGCACTGGGTAGAAATCAAAGTGATCAGCCATAAGTAAGAGTCTATATCAGTAGAAGGAAAATCCCATCAAGCTTCAAATGGCGAATTATCTTTGGGCTCAATGGAAGAGGTCCAAATATAAACAACAGAACATAATATAATTTATTTAGACTTGTATATAGTATATCGTCGTGAAAGTGCAATTAAAACATATCATATAAATACATATGTTAAAACATACAAATATATATTGTAAAAAACATTTCAATCGACTGGCGAGGATGTTAACACGTTTTAAACTAAATACTCATTTATTTCTAATATTTACCAAACATTAATAATAATAATACCGACATTTCAATGCATTAAAGCGCCGCACGTCAAGTTTTTAATGAAAAACAAAATTGACGTTTCCAGGAACGATAAAATATAGGCGCCGCGCTCATTTTCGGCGACAATTAGACTGCTTTGTATTTTTCCACAGACTGTATGATAACTTTGAATTAGCGTGTACCCACCTGCGCTGTAAGATCCTTTTGAACTTTAACGTGAAATCCTAGATTCACAAAGAGATTCTGTAGCTTCATGCAGTCTACGTCAGTTCCATCTCTGTTTGTTAAAGGTTTTTTGAAGTTCTTGTTGTCAACGATTGCCACAATACCCAGCGGCGAAGACTTCATGGGGTATATCTTTAAAAGCAGAAACATATCATCTACAGATGATATAAACACGTCAGTGAGCAATTGTTGTTTCCCTTGGTCAAATTGCATTAGTTGCATATCTTAAAAAGTATGTAAAGTTAAGGATGTTCGTTTAATAAGTCCTGTTAATAACTAAGTGAATACAATGAGACACATGAAATATGATATATCTAACAAGACAATTTATTTTCTACCAGGTACGAGTTCTACTAAGATAAGAATGCTTTTGAGTGTTCCTTGTTGGGAAGAATATTAAATCTAAAATATAAATGGTTTTCGTCCAAATGTCCAAATTAGTTTCCTATCTAGCTTGACGAATTCGAGGTTGGCCTTAAACTGAGTCAGGATCCGCCTGAATTCAACTTAATTTGAGCAAACTTCGTTTACGATTCGCACCTTTATTGTGTGTTGTCCAGAACGTTGGACAGGTTTGGGGGGTGCAGTCTGTTTTCCAACGGACGTTCTTGCTGTACTGGATGAAACGTAGTTGTGTGTTTCCTGCAAGCACTGACTACCACTTTCCGCATCAGCTAGCATAGAGATGAAATACAGCCACGTTAAATGTGTCTAGATTGTTCCCAACGAATGGCCAACGGTATATGAGAATATGATAAAGTCATATGATTTTCCATCACAAATATTAAATCTTAATTAGTAAAAGACGTAGGTACGACATGAGAGGCGTGAAAGAAGCAAAACGAAAAAGACATTACGGAGAAGTTTACGGATATTATTACTTTATACACTGTTTATACAGTTCATCTTTTTAATATGAATCCGTCATGCAAACTTACGCCATACAAAGAAAAGCTGACAAACCGTAATGTTAATAAAGTAAGTGTTGAGCATAAAACCCCACAGAATTTATTATATGATATGTAAACAAATCTATGTTTACGTGTGCTGGTCTCTTGAATTGGAAATGGCAAATCGTTGTCCTCGTCTAGCATTGGAGTACAGACATTCCGATGATGCTGATAACAGACAATATTTAAACAGTAAATAGCGACCCTGTTATCCTGCCATTACTACATATAAAAATGTATAAAAGAAAATTACAGAATACACAACCTTAAACATAAGACTTTGTAATTTACTTACATTGAAATTCATTTGCTGTTCTTTGAATGACACAAGACCCTTTAATTGATCGATACTTTGTCTCAATTACCAGGATACTAAACAATAACTTTGTCCGTGTCATGCACATGTATAAGTTCCATGACTCTCAGTGTGTGTTGTTCTTCCTAATCATGTTTAACTTGTTGACACCAGGGAAATGTCTTAGATACTTTTGTGTTTACAATCAATCATATTCACATAAATCTACGAACAGAGAGACGATTTCAACTTTTTTTATTGTGAATTATTTTGACGGCGATTCCCCTCGGGCTACCTGCTAGGAATTTATAAATCCCAGCTTACAAGGTTTGCATGAGTGTGTATTAAAGTTGATGTTTTCATTGCTAAAAGCCAGTTCATACATACAGTAGCAGTTTAAAAATATTTATGCAGCAGAGCATAAGTCATCCTGTATGTTATGAAAATATGTTATGTAACATTATGACAATCAACGGTCTTAATAACTTGTCTGACCTCTTAACGAAACTTCCGGATTTCTTTTGCTGATGGTTACAACGTGACAATCCTTCCCGGTACTGTATTGCTTGTAATTGACCTCTTTACAGTCAATAACTTGCATTGTTTTTAAATTACTACAGACTACATGAATGCATTGACCTAAAGCTATAATTTGAAAGTCACTATTGGAAATTCTGTTTCTTCATCTCTTTGTCGTGCCCTTTATACGCGAGGCAACATAAGCCGTCCCCATACCTTTCACGTGAGACTGCACAGTAGTTATAACATCTGGTTATTGTTTACCTAATTTATTTAATATGTCATTTGCGCCAAAATTCTCCGCATAGTATGTTATTTTGGATTTTATTATCGTCAGTTTGTATTGTCTTTTTTTACAGTTTAATTTACTGTACTAAACTTAAACATTTGTCTACAACAAAAGGAAATTATTAGTTTTCAGAAACGTTGAGTTTATTATGGTACATTATTTATGGTTCTCTTGCTACCTGCTCGGTGCCTTGTCCTGGTTTGTCTATCGTGTGGATCAAAGCAGTCTGTGTTCCAACTGACTTAATTGTTCCAGAGGTGGTACTGGTGTGACCATGTGTTTCTTCTGCGGATTGGCAACCAGTTTCTTCAACTGCATCTATAAGGTAAACATCATAATTAACACAGATTGACTTTTGCTGGCCTGATAATTATTCGATGATATTGAAAATTAGTGATAAGAATTCGGCTGTGACGGGTCGTGGTGGGAGTCAAATTTTATTTGATAACCAGTCCGTACAAGGTTTAGAGAAATTTAATTTGTATACGCTCTACGAAGAAAACCCTGCGAAAAATAAATAACACAATAAATGAATACTGCCACATTATCAATCGGCGGAGCTATAACAAATTAGAATATAGCAACACAAATATTCGCAGTTACAAAACAGACATGAACCAATTCAACCAATACAAGTAAGATACAGAAATACACCCATTGCAATATCAATACCACAATCACTTATCAAACAGAACTGGTCATATACCAATAATGTAAATACAGCTATAGGGAAAGTTAAACAATATTTATGCTGTATCGCAAGTTCTACATTATTTAACTACATTCTCTTTCGATAATTATCTAAGTATTAAAATGAACGTAGAGTAAATGAGCTATTGTCGGTAGGTGAGTGGCAGGTGCAATACTTTGATAGTAAGGACTGTGGTAAAAAAGAAAACTTTCAACTGTCGTACAAAATCTATCTCTCACGAGAGTATATATCTAGACAGACATGACAAATACAGGTTTGACAAGTCCCGTGCATCACGCAGACAAAACGCAACCAACCACACCCATATGCACGGACCTTACAGAATGACACACAGACTATAAGTCACAAGCTGCCCGACACTAACAAAACGGACAATAACAAAAACTGACTATAGCACAAGTTACATTTAAACAAAAAATGAAGCACTGGTGACACATTCCCTCAATTAAAGGAAATGTCTCATGACATAAACAAACACAACCCTCTTTCAGGAAAAATTGAAAAACAATGATATTAAAAATGACAAACATCATATTTTGATAATATTTATCACAAATATGTGATAAGACTAGACAACAGAGCCCCATGTTTTCGACACAGGAAAACGGGTTCTAGTCCAGAAGACTATAATCAATACTGAATGTAATGGATGCTGGAACCAAAACATTACTTATATAGTTCTCTCTTTCGCTGAAAATTCTAAAACTTGGTGAAACAAATTCTGAAATATGTAAGAAATGTCACAATAACTTACAATAACTGCAACGACGTGAAAATAAGCTGCAAATTAATGCAATAGGTTAACTAAACCTGAAAGAGCAGAATTGCTCTGATCTTTGACTGTAGAGGGAACAAAGTTTTCAACAAAAAGAATTTCAGTCTGAGAAATACTAGGCATAAGTATACATGTTGAACTACTAGTGTTCTGTATTAAGTCAGTACTGTTGTTTTGAGAAGACAAGACTTTGCCTGAACCCTTTGATTTCGTCTAGCAGGTATAATATACACAGGCCTACATTCAGACTCACTCTCTGAACTAGATGATTCAGATGTCTGTCTGTGGTAGACTGGTGATTGTTGTCTTCGAGGCTGCTTGGGAGGTGATTTACTAGACTCTGGATGCAAAGGAGATAGGCAGGAGCATATTTCTATGCAGGGTCCGAATCCCTGACTTGCCATCTTCTCTTTTCACATCATAAACTGGCATATCTTGGTCGTGGACAGACACTACCAAGTATGGGGTACTACTCCATCTATACATTTAGAGTATGAACTCGGTCTCAAACCTCCAGCTTATCATCTCTTACTTTTCTGTCATATAGGGACTTACTCTTTGCAGAGCTTTTCTGAGCTTGAGAAGAAGCCTGCTTATAAGCAAAGGATAGCCTTTCTCTTAGCTAACAGACATAAGAATGAGGCTCAGCGGATGCCTCACAGTCAGGGGATGTCTCTAGATACGCATCAACAGGAAGACGAGGATGCCACCCAAACATCAGAAAATTAGGTGAATAACCTGTTGATTCAGACTTAGTACAGTTGTAGGCCTGCACAAGAGGTGCAATGTATGTCTTCTAGTCTGATTTCAGATTTTCTTCAAGAGTACCGAGCATCTTCAACAGCGTCCCATTGAAGCGCTCACATGACCCATTGCCCTGGAGGTGATAAGGGGTCGACCTCGACTCTTAATTTCTGCTATTTTGCATAGCTCTTTTATGATTTTTGACTCAAAGTTTCGTCCTTGGTCGCTATGTAGCCTTTCAGAAAAAGAGTAGTAGCGAAAGAAGTTGTCATAGAGGGCTTTTGCAGTAGGGGAAGCTGTCTGATTTTTGCATGGGACTGCTTGGGCGTATCTGGTGAAATAATCAGTTATCACCAGGATATTCCCGATACCACCTTTGCAGGGTTCCAATGACAAAATGTCAATACAAACAAGCTCCATTGGTCAAGTTGTCTGGATGGATTTGAGTTCTACTGCTGTCCTTAAAGGTGTTTTCCTACAGACACTTCTAGGACAGTTAGCAAGTTTGGATCTAATATTCTGCTCTAAACCTGGCCAATTAAACCGTTGCCTGGCTTACCACAGAGTTTTGTCTACACCTTGATGTCCCATATTGTCATGGATCCCTTGTAAGGCAAGATTTCTGTACGACTCTGGGATGACCAGCTGCTTGACCAAATGACCATCGAGAATGGAGTTTCTGTAAAGAATATCATCCTCTACTTTGAGATGTTTCCACTCACGGAGATATCTCTGAACCTGCTTTGGTTCTCTCTGGAGTTTAAGACGTCTCACTCTAAACCCATCAGATTTGAGGTGTACTATCCTAGCGATAGCATTGTCTGTCAGTTGTTCTGCACTCCAGTTTATCTTGTTGACCATCTCAGGAGGTGGACAACACTCAGTGGCCAGTTGAGGTGCTACTTCCTCTGAGATACAAGAAACAAGAGGGACTGAAGCAAAAGCTGAACTGCATATAGCATGCACAGAGTCATGCTGCATCTCGTTTAACCGAGACAGGCTGTCGGCATCAGCATTTTTATTGCCTGCTATGTATCTAATAGAAAAGTTGTAATTTGCTAACGCAGCTACCCATCTGTGCCCTGCAGCATCTAGTTTTGCTGAGGTAAGCACATAGGTGAGTGGGTTGTTATCGGCTACCACGAAGGTAGAACCAAAGAGGTAATCTTGGAACTTATCCGTAACAGCCCACTTGAGAGCCAAAACTCTAGCTTATGAGCGGGATACCGGCGTTCGGCTGGTCTTAGACCACGACTAGCTTAAGCTATTACTCTCAGTAATTTGTCTTGTTCTTGATAAAGCACAGCTCCAAGACCTGAACAACTGGCATTAATGTGCAACTCAAAACCCTTGCCGTAGTCAGCATAAGCCAAGATTGGGGCAGTAGTGAGCTTTTCCTAGAGAGAGTTAAAAGCTTCTACTTGAGAAGGACCCCATAACCGAGGTGACTGCTTTAAGGTTTTGACATTCTTTGCGTTTTTGCGCTTGGCTCTTGTTTTTGTGTCACGCACCTGTAACAGAGAGTACAATGGACTTGATATCTGAGAAAAGTTTTTGACAAAACGTCTATAGTTACCAGCAAATCCTAAAAATCTTCTAAGTTCACTGATGTTTGTAGGGGGTTCCATTGTTTGACCACACTTATTTTCTCAAGATCAGTATTAAACGCCTGTCTCTGAGATGAATGTCCTAAATAATTGACAGATTTAAGAAGAAACTCGCACTTGCTTGCCTTTAATTTGAGACCATGTTCCTTAAGACGTTCGAATGTTGAGTCTAACCTAGACAAGTGCTGAGAGAAAGTTTGACTGAATATCGGGATGTCATCGATAAAAACTAAATATTCATTGAGATGCATTTCCCCCATACATTTTCCCATTAATCTTTGAAAAGTGGCACCTGCATTGCACAAAGCAAAACTCATCCGGTTGCACTAGTATAATCCAAGAGGTCGTACTTAAAAAGCAGCGAAAGGTCTTCTTCCATTTCTACCTGCCAGTAGCCAGACCTAAAATCAAGCTTTGAGAAATACTTAGCACCACTTAGCACCTCAACTGTGTCATCAAATCTTGGCAGCATGTATGCATCCTTACGCGTTTTCGCATTTAGCATGCGATAATCAATGCAGAAGCGTAGGCTGCCATAACGTTTGCGTACCAAAACCACATTTAAAAAGTAGGTTCTCTAATTGCACCAGCCTGCAGCATCTCTCTAACATGCTGGCGTACTTCCTCATAGAGACTTGGAGGTATTTTCCTATAGGGCTGCTTAAAAGGCATATCTTCATTAAGCACAATCTTATGCTTAATTAGATCTGCTTTACCTAAGTCAGTAGGCCCTGTAGAGAAAACATCTTCCCACTTTAGAAGTAGCTCGTTTAAACTGGTGACTTGATCTGAGCTGAGATTCTCAAGATCAACCTTTACACCAATTTTCTCCATTGGGTTGTAGAAAACCCGATTGCAGGATGAAACACTGGAATCTTCACCTGCCAAATTGTCTACCACAGACACATCTGCTACACTACACAGGTCAGACCTAGGCTTGATAGAAATGCACTTGGCTGACATGTTACACAGTTAAACTATCAGTGTAGTACATGCTGTCTGTGAATCTATTCTTACAACTTTGGGACAAACCATAAACTTGCCATTATTGCTGGGAATTTCAGTAATAACATCAGAAACAGTTGGTGGCATATTTCTAACAACACCTTTGACAATAACCGTTTCATATGGTTTGACTTCAACAACATGCTTATTTGTAGATCTAACAACAAATGAGTTGCATTTGACACTGTCAAAAGCCGTTTCCAATGTTTCAGGAACACTGTGTACTGGGTATTGTGTCAAGTGATTTCTACACAACCTGATAATGTTTGTGCCAATAATAACTGAACAAAACTTGTTAAAATCTGTATCAGGTACAACAAGAAAAGGTACACAACATGTGAATTGACCATGATAAGGGATCCATATGACACATTCCACTACACCTTCATATTGTAATGTAGACCCATTTGCAATATTAACTTGTAAACCAAGGGAGTCTATAGAATAGAGAGAAGGCTGATATCTGAGAGACAGACAACATGAGTGAGAAATAGTTGAGATCATTGAACCACTATCAATAAGAGCAGGTACTTGTGTTTTGTTGACAAACACTGTTGTTTCATTTGATGGTCCAATCAAGTTGGTTGGTATAGAGGGGTGGTCTTTGAGGAGAGGAGGCACCTCTGGGCGACCTATGTCAGAGATGAAAGTTAGTTTAAAGGACCGTCTCTACCCCGTCCTCGAAAGTTTTGACCTGAAGACTTATTTTGGGATCTAAAGTTGTTGTTGCCATTGTTGCTGCTGTAGGGTTGTCGTCTATTCCCTACTTCCAGACGGTCTAACTTGCTGACAATTGTAGCTAGTTGCTCCCCCAGCCTCGACTCAAGAGCAGCAATCTTAGCATCACAGATCCTTTCTACCTGGTCTAGAGTGACAGAACCTCTAGAATCAACCTGGGAAGTGTTGTGAGTGACCTTTCTACCATAAGTAGAGGAAGTAACTGGTCTGACTTGGACTGATGCTGATCTCTGTATATCTAGCTGCTTTTCAACACGCTCACTTCGAGAAGGAGTCGGTCAAAGTCTGAAATACTGTCATACAGATGCCTAGTGTGACTTTGAAGTGTCTCGCTCTGCAATCACGAAGGTGATCATTCCTCTGTGTCTCATCAATGTGTCCAGCTTCTATGGCTGTCTGAAGCAATGTTTCCAGCTTGAAAGCTGTGATGGACTCATTTTCCTTCTGGTACGCATTGAAATATTGTTGCATCAGCATTCTTTTTGTACTAGTCTCCTCATACGTAACATCCATCTTTATGGGTATGGGTATGGAACCGACTTTCCTAAAGCCATGAGAGTTTGCATAGCCTCACCTCTTAAAGAGCGTCTAACAGCCTGCACCATTACAGACCGAGAGTAATCAGCCTCAAGGCACTGAACCTCAAACCGTCATTCATCATAACTGACATCACCCTTCTGTGGTGAGTCTCCACCAGAAAAAGGAGGGATTTTGGGGAGTTGAGTGGACTGTGTTTGGCTGAAGGAGTATATTCATCCTTAACATGGGTAGGACCTGGGATAAGTTTGTTGAATAGGGCTGAGGTGGGTGGAGGGGCTGTGGGCATACCACGGCCTAGACCAAGGGGAACCTTCAACGGGGAACTAATGTTATTGGGTGTACTATGGTACTATGGTATGGTAACAGGCAACTTAACAGGGGTATTTAAATACTTGCCTGTGGAAACTAATGCCTTTACCATCTTATCCTCTGTCATGGTCACGCCACCAGTTGCCATGCTGTTTTTTTTAACAAACTATCTTAATACCAAAACAGCTGAAAAATGAATGCAAGGCTGTAATCAATAAATAGTAAAATTGCAGCTCTACTCCACACCAGGGGTGAATATGAAGCTTACCTTCTCGTAGATATTGAAATTTTACATGTAAGAAAAAATCAATGACAATTAATAGCAGTTATAACATAAAACATTGAGCAAATATGTAAACAATGAACAAATATATACATGACACAAATATGTAGATATATAGGAAACATAAAACAATGACTCTCATACACTCTTTCACCCAAATAAGAAGAAAATCATAATAAAAACAAGGTGTGTGTATGTAATGGGTGATTCAGATGGTAAATGTATTTTAAAGTATAAAACACTACATTCTACAGAATAAGATGACTACCTTTTACTACATTATTACTACTAGCTAGGCTTATGGAAGAAAAAAAAAACTACAGATTATACTATAATCGCCATAGCCACAGTCATCCATATGAATACCACACACTACCTAAAAATCTGCTGCTAATAGTTTGCCATTCCAAATATGAGTGTGAGTGAGAAAATATATACTAATATATATTATTAAACACTTTTTAACAGAATATTTGACCAAATGTAATAATGCTCTGTTTGCACAATGTAAAAAAACACAGAAAAAGTAGAACAATTAAGAACCACAAAAATATAAACAGGCTTTGACTGTTAAAATCGCAGTAAAATGTCAGTATAACAATGACAAAGTTAATTTCACACTTGTTAATATTTAAGCACAGTCACAGATATAGGATGCTCTTAACTGATGGGAGTCCTGGGTTAACAATATGGTTTACAATTAATAACCTAACCTTTATTTGAAGTAAGATTTTGCCATAAAAAAACAGGTAATGAATGCAGATACTGTGACTGTTTATTGGCGGAATGCTCAAAAATTTTGCTCATGCGAGCGGATGTCCTCGGACATTCTCGTTCTAGCTAGAGTATGATCGATGGAAAATGGACAAGGCGTTCCGAATTCCGGAAGTTTCGCGATTTACACATTTCCAACGTACGGGTCCTATTTCGGTAAATGACGTTCTTTTTATATTGTAACTATAGCGAGTATGCAGTTTTATTACTATTTGTAAAGTTGTTCTTTGTATTAATATGTTTATAAATTTTACGAAAACTATTGGTTATTCGTTTAACGAAACATTTAAACAGACAAAAAAAAGATCAATAACAAATAGTAATTATTTTTATTATTGATAAGGATCTTTGATCAGTTAATAGCGACGCTATAAAAATGTTCTCAGCATACGGGTCCTAATTAGGTAAATGGTGTTCTTTTTATATTTATATGTATTTATTATTTGTTTGTAACTTCCACGCAAACGAGGTATTTTTATTTTTTAAATTTCTAAACATTAATGTACATCTGACGGTTATACTTGTTCATGAAGACATGTTTGTCCCTTTTTTAGGATTGTACAAATAGGTAGCCTTATATACCAGTGATTTTAATGTTTATTTAATTATTTAAATCAGTCGTCTATAAATTTCTAATTTTCATTGTCGCGTCGCCCTTTGATGCTTCGCATCAATGCTTTTCTTGTATTCTTTCTTCACGCTGAACTGAATATGACCTAGATGGGAGACAATCTAAAAATAGGATCAAAAAATGGACTGCAGCGTGGATGTAGCCAATTTAAAAAAAGGAATTTGTTACTTATAGAATAATACTTGGAACAAAACGTGTATTACTTGGCAAACTTTGTATTAGTATGAAGTAGAAACATCAGAAAAAATAATTGTCAGTACTAACATAGCATCCTATTCTGTCCCAAAAATATATATTTAAACACACACTTTTATAAACTAAGCACTTCCCTACACAGATTCCTCCGCTGCCAATGTCAAGGTTGATCCAGCGACGACTTAGCTACACTATTTCTGTTTCCAGTTACCACGTGGTGGTTCTCTCGCGAAATTTTCACTATCGGCCAAATGAAAAATGCAAAGAACAAAACACTTTAACACTTCACAAAAAATCACTGCACTCTTTTGTGTTGGCGAAACGTGCGACCAAATTACTGTTTGGTTCTTCGTAGAGTTATTGCTGGCTGTCTTGTTGAATTTGTCGAATTCGTTCAGCGACAGAGCTCTCCGTTGCTGGCGAGGTGACGTCTCTAACACAAGGAACGTTGGGCGCCATTTGTGACGTGTCGTGTGGGAGTCAAGATTTATTAGATAAACAAGCCGTACAAGGTTTAGAGACTTTTAATTTGTGTACGCTCTACGAAGAAAAACCTGCGAATAATAAGTAACACAAAAAATAAATACTGCCACATTATCAATTGGCGGAGCTATAACAAATTGGAATATAGCAATACAAATATTCGCAGTTACAAAACAAACATGAACCAATTCAACCAATACAAGTAAGATACAGAAATACACCCATTGCAATATCAATACTACAATCACTTACCAAACAGAACTGGTCATATACCAATAATGTAAATACAGCTATAGTGAACGTTAAACTATAATTATGCTGTATCGCAAGTTCTACATTATTTAACTACATTCTCTTTCGAGAATTATCTAAGTATTAAAATGTACGTAGAGTAAATGAGCTGTTTTCGGTAGGTGAGTGAGTGGCAGGTGCAATCTTTGACGGTAAGGACTGTGGTAAAAAGGAAAACTTTCAACTCTCGTACAGAATTTATCTCTCACGAGAACTTATATCTAGACAGACATGACAAAACAGGTTTGACAAGTCCCATGCATCACGCAGACAAAACGCAACCAACCACGCCCATATGCACGGACCTTACAGAATGACACACAGACTATAAGTCACAAGCTGTCCGACACTAACAAAACGGACAAGAACAAAAACTGACTACAGCACAAGGTACATTTAAATAAAACATGAAGCATTGGTGACACGGTTTTGCAACATCTGGGATTGATTATCAATGTATGTTTCGGGTAAAGTTACAGTACCAATAATGTCATACTTTGAAAGGGAATCAATCACTGCGTCACTTTTAACATAGTAAATGCACTGGATACAAAAACAGCCGAAAGTAAGGGTCTATATCATATCCCATCAAACACAAAATGTCGCCTGATTTCAGACGTTTACGTCGTTTGACAGTCTGGTTATTGGCAAAAATGAGAGTTGTTGGTGTCGATGGGGTATGAACATCAGACCTAAAAGCGACCGGCATACAATCATTATCGGACAACATTTTCAACCAAAATCCAAACTGACTAACTGGCAAACAAACCTTTACATTTCTGAATGAGAAGTAATTATACAGACACTTCATAAGTGAATCTTTTCAATATCTAAACTTCAGTAAATATTTATTAAAAAGTTAATGTGGTAAAAGAGTATGTGATAAGATGTACTATATGATGCACTACAAATGAATCGTAAATTTTAAAAAGGAAACAATGAACCAGGGTGATAATGACAAAAAGAACAGAAAACGAAGTCATTAAATGTTTATAAATATCACCCAATAGTCTTCATTTTATAACTTATATTTTCTTACTTCAGAATAATGTTCTTTATGCAAACAATTTTACGTGACAACTTATATTGAGTATTGACGTTAGTAAAGCAGGCTTTAAGGTCACTGATCTATTTATTGAATAATAAAAATGTTTACCTCCACTGGTCTCTTGGACTGGCAAGTTAAAGTCATCCTCTTCCTGCTGATGCAGGTTAGCCTGGAAAATAGATTAGGTATATTAATAAATGTTATGTACATAATTATATATATATATATATATATATATATATATATATATATATATATATATATATATATATATATATATATATATATATATATATATATATATATATATTGCAATACAAATAAATGTACAAGATATCATGTTTTCAATCATCAAGTTAGAATGAACTGTTTTATAAATCATACCCTAGAATTGAGTTCGTAAAGTTCTATGTAAAATACGCGTATGTTACTGAGTGTCACATGGTCTTGATTCTCCGCAGCAATATTATAGCTGATAAAATTGTTCTATTGTTAAAGGTATGTTTGAATGATTAAGATACACACCTTGTGGAGGGTCTACACACACTGGATACTTTAAAATTCTGATAAATCATCAGTTTCATCAATATTCAGTTGATTTGTCTGGTGATATTTCATGTACTGCGATCAATTTGTCGGATATTGTGAAATCAAGTATGGTTAAGAGACATCAGTAATACGTCTAAGCTGGAGCGCTATTGACTAATCATTTTAAGTATTCCTTACTTCATGTTCCCTACTGTTGCGTAAAAATGCCATAGTCTTATGGCTTATTATAGTGAGCGTTCCGTTGCGCAACTATTTTTTTATAGTTGTTTTTCAGGTTATGTACATTTTTCTGTCTATTTCAGAATTAGGAGCATTTTTAAATCGCATGCATAGTCTTTTTTATTATTTTTTTTTGCTAGGATAAGCATGGAACACGTGCACCATGAAAACAAGACGAGATTGAGACTCTGTTACTATCGGCTCGTTGAAAGGGTGCTGTAAATTCACTTAATCGATAAGGGATTTACGCCATTTTTTAGGGAAATGCAGTTTAGAGACCCCCCCCCCCCCCCCCACACACACACACACACACTCCCCCAACCCACCCCTACCTTTTTGCCGTGAGATGTCACTGGAATCGTGTTTATAGTTTGCATAAAGAAAAACAGATGTCACTGGAATCGTGTTTATAGTTTGCATAAAGAAAAACAGTTATGTTGTAAAGAATATGCGTGTGTCATCGTTTTCGCGAAATTTAAAGACGATTTCGAAGTATCTCTTATCAGACTGTCTAATTGTTTCTGTTACCTTTAATAGAATTTAAATACTTAAAATTAGGACTTGTCCTAAATCTTAAATGTTCAAGTTATTTGTTATTGTTATTGGGTTTATCGTTCCACCAACAGTATTTCAGTTATCTGGAGACGGTGTCCACGTGAAGCAGATATAGTGCTGCCTTCACTGTGTATAGCATGCCATGAACCCCTGGCATGATACCACACCCAGTCACATTATCCCGACACTGGGCCAACCAGTCGTGGATCTACCCTTATATTTGCTTGAGCGTTAGCAAAGGGAGCTATACTACTACCATTTTTAACGGGGCCTCCCGTACCTGGAGCCAACGCTCTACCGATTGCGCTACCAGGTCCGGTGTTTAAGTTATAACCCTTACGAATACATTTTCATAATGATGTGGTTTACCCATGTGTAATCATACTTACAGCTGCAAATGTTCGCTCGTCTGTGAGGTATGCTATCAAAAGCACAACTGTCGCACTGCAAAACACATAGACAAAACATACCTTATGTCAAATTTATAATAGTATATAGTAAAGCAATATCAACAATATGATTAGCGTTTACAAAATGTACAATTGGCGTAACATATGTCTGATAAAGCCAATAACAAAAGGAATACTGCTTCATTAAGTTTCACATTTTTAAATATAAAAATATCCGGCAGTACCTCGGTAGAATGTGTGTTTAAAAATTGACAAAACACTAAACAAAATACTTACAGATTGATAATGTCAAGTGCGACAAAGAATTATACGTCAAGACGTTGGGTTTAACAATATTCAATATGCACAAATACTACATTTTGTTATATTGACAAGTTGATGGAACATGACACAGAGATAATCAAAAACTCCATTGGACCGGTCAGTCGGCACATTTCCACCTGGGCAGCTTCATTTGAATTTAGAGTATTCATAAACCACATCTCTAATTGTTTTCTTCTGTCAAACATTGTAAAAAAAGTATAGTTTCAACCTGAGACAATGAAGCACGTGTATTTAAAGTTGAGAAAAATTAAGACAAGGATCTATTTTCAAAAAAAAATACTACAAATAAATAGGTTTTGCAAAAAACTGCTTCCTTTCAAGTTTCATGACAAACAATAAAAACAATTAAAACACTTACTACATAAAATACCACAATTCTTTGTCCTATGTTGAACAGGAAACGATGAGCATTTTTAATGAAAGATAATTAAGCAAGAATAAACCTTGTATATGTCTGAAAAAAGAACATACATTAACTACAAAGCATTGTTTTTCTTCTTAGAGGAAGTATTAAGTCTAATGCTTCCTTACTAATACAAGATTGGACGTACCTATGTATAACAATAATTAGAATAAAAGTCATTTTTTGTGTGTGATGTCTCGTCTGTGTTTTGCATTAATGTTGTATGTCGCTGTTCAGTGGTAATTCACATTTAAAAATGATAATGTAGTATTTCTCAAAGGACCTTTCGTTATTTTTTTATTAATTTCTATATGGGCACCGCCATTATTGCACTTTACCTGACCCTATCACCCAGTGAACTCCAGTCCATGAACTGATGAAAAAGGAATTGCTTTATTACAACCAATGTATAACCATTACTCATGAGCATATCTTTCGATGAGGATTTATAATTTGGTCTTTATTAAACCATAATGTTAAGAAGTAGAAGTAAACAGTCTAGAGTAATCATCACTACTAACTGCAGAGGGCCGTGCTCTGGTGGTAAAGACGTTGCACTCCGGATTAGAGGATTCCGGGTTCCAACCCAGAAGACGAAAATTTATCACGGATATTCTAAACAGACTGTTGCGTATGGTTTTTTCCTCCCTAAAGTTAGCTTTCTTAGGTAAACTAGACGTATGACAGCGATGTAATTTTATGCAGTTATTTATTTTCTTAAAAAAGAGCTTTTTCATGTTTAGAGTTATATCTTATCTTTGTTTCCTCTTCTACACTAACATCCAGGAAACTGGATTAATTTCCGATATGTCCTTAAAACAAATGTCAAAGAAATCTCATCTAGCAGGCGATATTTCGGACTCGTAGATAAAGCGCATAAATAAATATCATCAATAATATTTAAATCCCCACTAAAATATAACCAGAAGGTAATGAACAGGATGGTGGTGTTAAACATGTTTCACATTTCAATAAGGATCGTTTAGGTAAAGGTCTTTGGCATTTAAAAAAAAATTCTCTGATGTTTTAAATGTTAATAAATCTTTTGACTTTTTGAGTTCTATCCAGAAAATTATTGTGTTAGTCGATGAAACCACCTCCTTTGATAATGTGCTTTTCTTTCAAGAAATAGATAGTGTAATGG
The DNA here is from genome assembly GCA_007844125.1 of Sinonovacula constricta. Classification (NCBI taxonomy): domain Eukaryota; kingdom Metazoa; phylum Mollusca; class Bivalvia; order Cardiida; family Solecurtidae; genus Sinonovacula; species Sinonovacula constricta. The sequence continues at coordinate 4,288,570 of CM017566.1, read as the reverse complement.
GACTGATTAACATTGTGAGGTCTTAACGGATGGTTATTGCGACGTTTCTAAACACTATGTGGACATTATTTTTCAATGACGTCACTACTTTCGTCATAACTTGTAGAAAATATCAGCGCCTGGACATTTTGTATTCAAATAGATCGTTTTTCTTTTCATTGCTTCTATTTGAGAAACTCGTCAGGAAGTGCGAGGTTAGAGCTCTGTAAAACCGGTTTAAGCACCCCAGTCGGTCCATATTGGCGAATGACCGTTCCAAGGCGGTAACTGTCGGGTTCGCTCTTTTCGTTAAATGACTCATCACAAATTTGTTCTTACTTTTCGCGTGGCTTGCATGTGAAATACCTTTGTTCTGTGCCTTTTCGGAGTTTGGTATATGTTGCAATGCTCATAGGACTTTGTCATATATTCTTATTGTGTATAATGAAAGCCCAGATGCACGTAAATACATTTTGTTTGTCTTTCTTTTTGAAGTAAAATTAGTTAATGTACAAAGTTAAGCATGCATGACAAGTCAAATCTTAAGTGTCTTCGAATATAAAATAGAAGCACTCTTTCTAAATTGCCGGTAACTGAGTGATTTTTTATTTTACCACGAGATGGGCGTTAATGTATGCGTTTGTGTAAAGATGGGTAAAATGTCTACGTTATGAATGAATATGAATATTGTTAACAAAATAATGTCAGGACTTTTATTTATTATATCCAGTCTTATATCCAGTCCAGCACTATATCTTGGCAGCAAATTTTAGTTCTTAAAAACGTCGTTATTAAAGGCATTTTTGTAAAGGTTTTAAAAGGTAAAGAAAATATTACGGCCATTTACAATACATTTTACAATTATAATAAAGGAATAATAATCTACATTTACTAGTAACGTGTAATGATGTTAAAGTTGTTAAAGTGCAAATAATTATATTCCTTATAAATATATATATATATATATAATATATATATATATATATATATATATATATATATATATATATATATATATATATATATATATATATATATATATATATATATATATATATATATATATTCCAACGTTTATTTACGACTTAGAAAATATTGACAGGGTAATAAGACTTATTACGTACCATCCAAAGTAGAATCCGTATAAAAACGTATAAAAATCCATAACTCTGAAATAGAAAGTAACATATATATCAAAAGTATGTTATACATAAACTGTTCAAACAACGCGAATGTTATCAATTATTGACGAGGCTATTATCAATTATTGATAAGTTATTTTGTACTGCTACGTACACAGTTATGGTCTGTATTATCAATTATTGGTTGTATTTATGTGTTGAATGTATTTTGTTTTATAATAATCTTTACTTAAATTTTACTACAATGTTTGTCGTGATTGTTGTGAACTATTATGTGTTAATGGTATTGCCAAATAAAACCCATTGCTCTGTTTGTTCTTACATTCGTCCTCGGGTTTGCCTATCTATTCAACTATTTAAAAAAGATGAAACAAAAATCAGTTTGATTGCAATATTATTAAAATATTCTTGTAGTTGATATTATCGCAATAAATAAAGTTGCGAGCTTAAGGTAAATTGCACAATTGTAAAAGTTAGCTAAAACAAAAGTAAGATAACTTCTTAGATAATCCATGTCTCTGAAGTATGTTAAAGTTCATTTAACGCATTTTAAAATCATTGCGGTAAAAGAAAATGTCTTCCTTAATTTGTGAAATCGAAAGCCTTGCTACAACATTTTGGAAGCAATAGATCGGTTTCTAGCACTGAAATCTTCTACTTTAGTGAAAACTTGTTCAAACCTTGTAAGGTGGGATATGTAAATACCAAAGGAGGTAGCACAAGGTGAATCTCTTGTCATCGATTTTAGTAGAGACGTTCCCAGTGGAAATAGTGATATCATCGTTTAAAAATGCTGCATTTAAATGTCATATATCTTTATTAAGGATACATTTTGGATGGTAAATCAGATGGATCATTTGAGAAAAGAAAGGATCATCTATAATAATAATATCGTCAAGATAGTGTGGGGCTGAATTGAACGCCTTAATGCAGTGTATAGACGTTGCTCTCGAGCAAATGTTGTTTTTTCAATAAGAGTAGTCAATTTGGTCTTAATTAAATCATGAGGCAAAGAAGTGTACAGCCTAGAGAAATCGTATGTAATAATTGCAGAGCCATGAAAGTTTAAAGTACAAAACTTGTCTAAGACTTATAAAGATTTTTATAGACCCAATATGTTAATTCCTGAATTTTCATAACCTTTTCACAATATTTAACAACGTGATTACGAACGGCTGTAAGGCACGACGTAAGTAGTTTAGATATGTGAGTGGTGGTGCTAGAGCTGGCATTAGCCATGAATCGTGACTTGTATGGCGTGAAGTTTTGATTGCTTTGATTCAATCCTGATATTGAATTTATGCAATATCTTTTTATGTTTGCGAATAACTGTCTGAATGTCAACGTTGGTACTAATGTAGAACAGGTTGTGGATAATTCAGCACTCAGACCATTTTTGTAGTATAGTCTTCAGACAAAAATTATATTGTTAAATAGGCTTTGTCTGCAGGTACAAGTAAAAATTCATCGTGGATATTCTGAAAGGACTGTTTAGGTGTTTTAAGTGATAAATTCCTTTCTTAAGTGAATAATTGAGGGAGCGGTAGCACTTAACGATATTATTTATTATCTTAAAAATGGTTGTCTTCCAAGTATTTAGTTCTGCTTTATCCGTGTTTTTTCTCTTACACGAGCGACCGGCAAGCATATTAATTGCATCAGCTATTTCTTTGCAACAAAGGTCAAAGTCAATTTCATATGGCAAGCAATATACAATAACAGAATGGTGAAGCTGAACAGTTACAAGACTCTTGAGAAAGGTCATTCATGTTAAGGTCGGCTACAGTTTGGTTGTAATTTAAAAAAAACTCTATTTTTTTTTTTTTGTTCTTTTAACAAATCATTAGGGTTTCCTTGTTTTCGACAGTTCAGCCCTAAAAGCAGCTGACCATTTTCATTCTTCTACCTTGCACATACATCGTTCTTATGTCAAAAATGATTAATAGACATAAAGCAAATGAAATCAAGAAAATTAAACAGTCCACCCTGCACTCCATTCAGTACCATGAGGCAGTTATGAAAATAAATTATTTTTCCGGACATTCCAGAACAATTAGTGACTTTCGGCCTTCTGGGTCACAGGTCGAACTTGATCGTCTTGTCTAACCCAGTGCTGTTTAAACCCTCACCTAAAATCTGGGAAATTCCTTTTTGTCTTGTCTTATTCTACCTTGTGTTAGTACTTTGTAAGTGTTCCCTTCTATCCACAACCAAACAATTTATATTGAGACCTACTAGCTAGTTGGTGATACTTATTACTGAAGATTGTGCAGTGTTCTAATCCCTAAAGATATTTGAACTTACCTTACTAAATCTTGATGAAATATCAGACCAAAATAATTGGAGCAACAAAATGTCGTTTGCTAAACAATGCAAACACCGGAATAGATGCAATGTACACATTTTAATAAGCGCTGAATGACACTGAATGCTCTTTCCCTGTCACTATCGTTGTCATATGCAAAAATATTTATTTTGCTATCTACTAGGTACAGAATCATAAACTTGCTTCGGTCAAACATGGGGTGCTGCTCTTCAGAAGAAGGGTGCACACTAACAGGATTGCCTCTTTGATAGACGACCTTTACAGGCTGTCCTACAGGTACATTAGGATTTTGATGAATATATTTACTCTAAGTATTAGGTATCAGCTGCTCCGTTAATGATTTGGATCTACATTAGTGCTGCCATAATTGGATGCAGGATGTTCTGTTGATGAAAAAGATACACGAGAACCTCAAAACAAATATTATCATTTGCATAATGCACACTTAGATGAAAAGAGCAAAGAGAAGTTGCGTTCAAATTCATGCCAAAATCATGTTGAAGAATTCCAGACGTAGAAAAGAGCATTTCACGTAGTAGGTCCTGTTCATGCCTGGCCCTTGAGATTTTATGGCCCGACTCCATCCATAAAACACAAAGAAGGCGAACACCAAGACCAGGCGTCAAAAGTAGCAATACACACTTTTCAAAAATAAATTGAAATTTAAAACATATGGAATCAATAAGACAAACCTGGTTGATTAAAATAACAGTATTTATTCGGTCACTATCTAGAAAACAATTTTCAGACAATCTCAGCATAAAACTACTGAATTCGTGCAATCCTTAGCTCTTGTCTTGAGTCTTTGAGTATATCCCCTTAATTAACCTAAATAACGTCAATATATTATATATGCAAAACGAAAGCAATACCACTGTAGGTTTTTAAAAAGAAAAATATTAAACATCGCCGTTAACAATAAATGCGATCCTCTCCCTTTTAGAGTGTATGATGGAAGAAAGTAATTCTTTCAGGATATATAAAGATATTTGCATTTTCATCCTAAACATATTGCAGTTTTACATCGTCCTAACCGCATTGCGACAAACCTCATGGTCCAGGTCAACGAGGAAAAGAGCCCGGAAGAAGATTAAGTGAACAAAAAAACTGCTGTTAACGACATATAAATCAATAACAGTTTTAAATACTATCTGCAGCGATGCCTTAAATGAAAGGCAGTGTGCAGAAATGTGAATAAATATGACATGATGCCGAAAAGTTGCTAGAAAAATAAGAATGGTCGTGGAGTCTCGTCAAAACGCAAAAATACCTAAATGCCGACAGCGCCAATTCCTATAGAGATCAGTTAAGTAATATGCTATGTACCTTAGTATACCATAGGACGACAACTTTTCTCTTATTATAGATATTGTCAGCAATTGTAGTTCAGCACTAGTAAATTCAGCAGGAAGTCATATATCAGCCCTCTCACCGGGAATGTGTAAATCCCGGCTCCAAACTCCCATTCTTACGGCCCCAAGTAAGGGGTATTTTTCTAAGTTTATTCTACATTTGTCTACGTTTTATGTACCATTGGATATAAGAAATATTATTCTTTCAGAATATGTAGAGATATTTGCATTTCGATCCTTTACAATAAATTTTAAAACGATGGAAACACACTACAAAATCGGAAAATTATGCATTTACTGCCGGTGGATAACCTCAGTGCCGAATTGTACAATTGATGGGATCATAAAACTGCCACTTTAGCTATGTATACATGTTACATTTGCAAGTGATTTATACACTGTTAGAAAGATGATATATTTATCTTTCGGATTAACTAATTATATGAGTCCTGTATTTCAGTTTAGTGTATTTAAATCCGAGTTATATTTTATTGAAAACCCCGGCCCCACATATTCGAAAACCGCGGCCCCAAAAGAGGCCGGTGCAAGGTTTCTCCTGGTAAAAATAATTCACACGACTGTTATATGACTGCCCCATTCCGATTATTTTGTTATTTGATTGCAAGGTTTATTATTATATTAATTTGTTCGTTTTAATCATTACTACGGTAAATAAATGAATTAAAACAAAGTATATCTCGTTTGTAATAATTGTTCAATCTTTAATAACAAAGGATAACATCCATAAGTGAATCATAACGATTTAAAAAAATAAAAGTATTTTACTATAGCAAAATAACAATAAAGTAAGCTAAATCAACAAAAAAATGCAATTACATTAGACAATATATTGACGGTTAGAGTCGATGAGTAATTAACATAGATAAAGAAATTCAACTGCTAAATTTTTCACATGTATTTTATCAATAAGCTGGTACAATAAAAACAAACCCAGTTACCAGTTATGTTAATTATGCATGATTCATGATACCACTTACGGCAAAATTTGTTTGAACACTGTATCATGGTACTTATAATATTAGATAATTTACTAGTGCAGAAAAGTTTGATTTTGATTCTTTTTAAGTTCTTAGCAATGCATTTTTGTTTATTTTTGGAAATAGTGAGATTATATTCGATTCTGCACATTGTAGCGCATGTTCTCGCATGGTGGGAACTTTTAATCGTGTATCAAAACTGATTACTTTAAAGTCATTTAATATTCAGTTATGCATGCAGTAGCGAAAACACCACAATCGGATGAATGTTGTGATTTCTGCCCCATGATGATTAACAATTAAATGTTTGGGGTCGTCATTATATATTTGAGACATTTGAATGGTAACATTTGCAGTCAGTGAGGTACTTTTTCACAGTGTCTAAAAAGTAAACGGGGTTTGTTAAATTTGATAGGACACGAGTTAATGGTTATTTCCATATAAATTAATTTGGCAACTCGGATCTTTTTGTTTTGTTAGATGTTGATTTAAAATCCAATGTTCATTAGAATATATATAAAAGTACAAAGTATGTTTGTAATCCGTTAACATTGTAAAATGTTATAATAAGTCGTGTAGAAAATTATTTACGCTTTCATTTAACCAAGGACTATTGTCTAAAATAAAAGTTTTGTCACTGCATTTAAAGTACCTAACCGAAATTCTTTTTGTAGTATATGAATATCAATTACATCCTTTATTCTTCCGCGATTGTTGTTATGTAACTCAGCATTTCAAACTTTTCCTTTTTGCTTTAGGTTTTTGTCGTGTTGATTTATGCTTTTTAAGCTGCTTTCAACACTTATACATGGATCCGACTCTAACGTTTTTATGTTTGAATTATTAATTGGTGTGAGCGGTTGCATTTAAGCGACAGAAGAGAAGACTACGAAATGACTACGAAATCTGTCTAACGAGATTTCTTTTGACCTGTTTTCCTATATATTCTTGGGCTCGCGTTTTTCCTTAAAAGTGATATTTTTGTGCTTTTAGTTTTAAGTCAAGATCTAAACTTAAAAATGGCATCACTCTAAGACTGTGACAACATAGACCAGTGAATGGACAACTACAAATTTCACTTGGTTTTAAAGTAACCTAGTAGCCTAGTTCTCTTCATACCTTCTACTTAAAATTCATTGAAGAGACATATTTAATTAAGTCATTATCTACTACATATTGTACTAAAATTTGCTGAGATAGATATTTTCCTTGTTTGTTTTTTTTCAGACAAGCTTTGTAGCAGCATTCTTATCATCAAATAGATCTAAAACAAGTGGCTGAATTTTGTAATCCTCATTCTTAACATGACCATCACCAACGTCAGCCTCCACATTATCATTTTCATCATCAGCAGCATCAGCAACAATATCTTTGATATTCCATCCATTTGGAGTGCTCCAACTGCCTGGACTTTGTAAAATATTCGTCGTGGTCCCATGAAAATTTGACATTATTAATATTATTTGGAACAAGTCGAGCATTATTTAATTCGTTATTCAAGTGATAACTCCCCGAAGCCCACCAGTCTACATTGAATGTCAGTAGTTACTGATTTTAAACACACACACACACACACACACACACACACAGAGAGAGAACAAATGAAAGCATAAGAAGTCTACATGTTACTCATTGTAATTGTCCACTGCTTTAATCATATGGTTTACAGATTCTATTGCATTACTTGTAATACTACAGTAAAGCTAAACGCATTTAGATTTTGTACAATCCACTGACCTGAATGTTTCAAAATCGTTTGTTTGACATGCATATGAAAATTGTCCTAAAAGGTTCAGACGTTTTTATCTTTATGTTGTCAGCTTTAAGCAAAATGCATCATAAAAGTCACTAACCAATAGTATTTTAATGTCATTTGTATACACAGAAACCTCATCTTGATTAATATTGTGTTGTTGTTGTTTTTTTCCGGCTGTCTAACCTCACTTTTTACCTACTTACAAATGCTTATGCAGGTTCAGCTCGATTGGATATTAGAGAGATTCGCAGTGGTAGACATTCCAAATAGCATCATGTACCGTAGTTTTCCTATTAAATGTCCTAGTGGAATGCGGTTTTTAAAGTCATAAACTATTCTAAATAAATTCCCTACAGCATAAGTGTGTGTAGTGGATAAAATGTCACCTGATTCTACATTCATTGAAACGTAATATATGTCATATGCACCAAAGCACATCGTTCACACCCGCACTAACTGCTTCGTACATTTTAGTGTATAATATGTGAGGAACTTCAGAATGCGGCACAGATGCAGCGAGCGACTGGAGTAAAAAAAGTTAATTTATCACCAACGCAGCATATCTTTTTTACGATCTTTTTTTGTTACCAATACCTTCACACCCGTTAAAATCATTTTTATTTCCCTCAAATAATATGTGTTGATAAGAAAGTACGCTTACAAATATATCACAACGTTAGCAAGTTGTATCATAAACATTTTTCTTGATGGGTTATGCTTATTAACAAGTAAACTTTTAAACACCTTAAGTATGTCGTCGTAGGCAGATACACATGTTAAAGAAGTAACTACATCGATTTTTAAGACATTGCGCACAAGTTGTAAATGATATCATGGCTTAATTTGCTGTCTATTCTAGTTACAGTAATTTTAACTTGCTCTACATCCTCGCGGTTAAAACATTTAAATCAAACCCGTATATAGCTTTAGATTTTGACTCCTTTTCCACATCTGCTGCTGTTGTGGCTTTTTTTTTCATTTTTCCTTAATCTCTGTAAGTACAGAAGGACATGTGCGTGTAAATGGTTTAGATCAGTCTATGCATTTCCGTGGCTAATAGATTCAAAAACTGATTAATCAATAAAAAATACAATTACTTAAAATAAGTTTTATATTCAACATGTTTGCAAATTTGTTTCTGTAATGCATTTTAGTGAGTCTTCTCAGGTTACCGGATTTTGTTGATTGCTTACAAAGAAAGTTAGGTTCTTTGGGTTTTGGCTATTTTTCTACCGTTCTTATGCTATAAATACTAATCGATACTTAGATGGTCACATATATTGAAAAGTGATACGTATGTAAAAATATGCTACACCGCCTGTGACAGGTTAGAGGAAATATCGTTACAGAGATGATCAGACTGTAAAACATTTTAATATTCTCAAATATTGAAACAATATCCTCCATATTAAAAGCTGTCTCTCTTTTGCAGGGTCGGGGTTTTCCACAGTAAGCAAATGCATAATTTTCCGATTTTGTCTTGTCTTTTAATTGAATTGTTTTTAAACATATTGTATAGTATTAAAATGCGCATATCTTTCCATAAATTGAAAGAATAATCTTTCTTCTATCCATTGATGCATAAAACATTCAAATAAACATAGAATAAACTTCCAAAAAAGGGTAGAAAAGCGACGCAACGGCCATTCTTCTTTTTAGCAACTTTCCGGATTTGTGTCGTTGTTCCCATTTCTACACACTGTGTTTAAATGAAGGCATCGCTGCAGATATTAATGAAAACTGTTATTGATTTATTTGCCGTTTACTTAAATTTTATGTTCGCTAAAGCTTCTTCTGGGTTATTTGTTTCCCTTGGCCACGACCATGCGCTTTGTCGCAATGCGTTTATAATAATGTCAAACTGTAGTCTTTAGCAAATAAGCTAAACGAGTGGAATGCGTTTATTGTTTCAATTAACGACGCTGTTTGAGAAACTTTGCCCTCGCAACATCTGAAAGCGTGTCTTAGTATATCCATCCTGGTGTAAGTTACCAAATTTCTATCATATCAATAAAGCACTATCGAAAGCATGTGAAAAAGACAACAGTAAGACTACAAAGCCAAAAATGTCTCTAAAATATCGAACATTTAAAACGACAGAACCTGACTAACAGAAATACCTTTATTTGGCTCATCCAAAAAGTATCTCCGAATTCGTGCCGAAAACGACAATCCTTGTAAATGTCGTCAATTGTCAGTAATTTATCTAAATTAAACAAAATTGTTTATGTTAGTTTGTCATTAAATGGATTGATATTATTGTGTATTCTGTTGATTATGTTATTTTATCCCCCTCTTCTTTGTGTGTGTGTGTGTGTGTGTGTGTGTGTGTGTGTGTGTGTGTGTGTTTTGTTGTTTTTGTTGGGGGTTTTGTTTTGGAGTTGCTGGTTTTGAGTTCCATGTTTACGATCTTGATGGTTCCGAGCAAATTCACTCCCTTGCCTTTAGATTACACCAACACTTAATGCCGCTTGACATAATAACAAATCAGATCAGTACCTCCAACTGAGGCGCGTGTTGAAACATTTGGTAATTATGTTGATGGAAGTGACTCTTTGTTGGCGTCGACTCTTTTTGTGATCACCTGCGCTGTCAGTTTCCGTTGATTATTAAAAGTCCTTGTGACATTTTGCAGAAAGGTATGTGCTCTTGTCAAGCTTTCTCCAGAACCATTAACAAAACAGAGGGGGGCAACCTGTTGGTAAGCCCGAGCTTACCTGCTGTTTCCAAAAGCTGATTGAACCAGACCTAGAGTGGTAGCTGAGCTGATTGGTGATAGATGGCGCCTTCTCGGTTACCAGCCTTCTTTAAGAAATAATAGTTCCTCTCTGGAAGCAGCCGCCCCATGTCAGTATGCTTATATCACAAATATTCATCTGGCTAAACGGCCGTAAGGGTTACCATCTGTTCCCCACACGCCATGCTCCCTGTTGTCCGCAGAATTTGCAAGACAATTATGGTGACATGAACTCTCCTAAGCCTGCACGGCGACCCTTATTGGCGCCGCTTTTGAGAGCGGTGCCACTTATGTAGCTGTCAATAACACGACGTCGGAGGTGATCCGTGAGACACTTTTCAGGGAAAAGAACCAAGTGTTCCGGGTTTTTAACAGGGTAGCTTGCAACAATAAAATGTAGCTTGCAATTACAAAAAGTAGAATAAAAAACGTAGCCGTTTGGTGAAGTATTGTTTAATAAAGGAAACAGAGTATACCGATGTTAGAAATGCAGCTTGTATGAACAGATGTAGCAGAGAACAAGGAAAACAAAGTAGCAAAAATACTCCACTTCCCTTTAGAGTTATGGTTCGTAACTGTCAAATGTTTATGTAATTAATCAACAGAGTAAGAGAGTGTTAAGTTCCCAGGATAGTCATCTTCTTGTTTAAAGCGCGTTTTTCATCCGTTTTGAAATTCCAGACACTCATATGACCTGTGGCCTCGGTCAAACGCACACGGAACTGAGGTCAAACGGTGCTAATGTAAAATGTGCCATATGAATTTACAGATAGATACCTAGTTCAATTGTTTCCGAATGAAACTGATGTGCTATGAATAACAGAAATTACATTTTATATGGTTTAACATATGCCTACATTTAATGACTAGTAAATGTAACACTTTTAAGCCTATCATGGTTTTACATTTACCATACCAAGGGTGGCGACAGAGGCAGCACTGTTGGGTTTAACCCGAAAGTGGTTTACCAGCTGGTTAACATCCTAAACCCTACAAATTTCTCAGTTTTACATAGAGATTCGGAAGTCTTTTATGAAAATATAGCTAGACCTTCCAATTGAGATGAAAGATTCCTGTTGTGACCTTTTTCAATTTAAACTGTGCATTATGTAGCAAGTAAATAGCCAGGAATGTTCTTTGCAGTACATAGATGTCATAGTCTCTCTTTGTAGAACGAAGATATTTGTTTCTGGTTTCTCTTGCCTTGCTTTTTTCAACGAACATTTCCTTGACACATTGTCTAGCCAAATTCAAGTCCTTTTCAGTAGGATATGTAACACAGTGTGAGAATTTAAATACATTATTAACCAACGGAACATAATATAAAATGGCAATAGTGGCAATAGATATACATGTTATCTGACCGATGGTCATGTAAGGTCAAACTGGGACCGCACATCTCAACCGGCATGCGTGGCAGTACATGGCGTCATTATTAATGTGTATACGAATATGCCTTAGGATATTTAGATGGCCCTTTAAAGGTCAAACAAAATGAAAAAGTCACTTTAGTTGAAAATCCCCTTTTCTTGACATTACAGTAATAAGAATAATAGTGTGCTAACTGATACCTTTGCAGCCCAGTGTTTTGCGATGATTTTGTGGGTTACAAGTGAGCGGATAAACAGATTCGCACAAATCCGTACGCGCTCTTCACCTTGTGTTAACGTAAATTTTAACCATAATCCGCCGTGACCTGCTAGAAATATCTGTCAGTCTGTCACTGCTCTAATGGGCCGTGTATGAGTGTATTGTATAGCTTTCGGGTGTAACTATCGATCCAGTCGCCAAGGACCTACTTATCAGTCTAGCATCGGCTTTACCAATTTCCCAAGGACATGGTTGAGCAAAATTTGTGCAAGTAAGATTGACAAATGGAAGGCTTTTGTGCCGATTAAACACAGGGTCAAGACTGGCTCGTGTTCAAGCAGACTATTCTGAGTAACAATGGATTTCAACAAGAAAAAACTAGACTTACCGACGAATGCGGTAACGACACTTTTCAACTTCCCAAGCAAGATAGACCCAAGACATGATTGTCAATAAACAGAGTGTACCCCCCAAAAGCATCAAGCTCGCAGTATAGTTTAATCTTTTTTTTAATTCTACAAAATAGTGGGCTAGTTATATATTGTCTCCAGTGAAAAAATATTAAAAAAAAACAACAGAGACACCTGGGTATATTGTCCGCTTTTTCTTTCGCCAGGCCGTTGTTGTTATTCATTAATTAATAAGGCCTTTATTTATTGTATTGCCATTCAAACACTAACGACTCGTAATGTTGGTTTGTCTATGCATTTCTTTACATAGAGACTTATAGACATTCGTGAGTCACTGGTTTTAGGCTGTACCTTTTATTCAGATTCTACGTATAAGGTTCCAGTATAATGCATTACTATTGGTTTAAATATCTTTATGCAGAAAACAATATAAGGTCATAACTACCAAGTGCCTGAGAAATAAGAAATCAATCAAGTTTCTGCGATCATTTATTTATGTTTGTCTTTGCTAGTGGACAACGGCGTTCCGAATTCCGGAAGTTTCGCGATTTACACATTCCAAACGTACGGGTCCTATTTCGGTAAATGACGTTCTTTTTTTTATATAACTATAGCGAGTATGCAGTATTCTTATATGTAAAGTTGTTCTTTGTTTTAATATGTTTATAAATCTTATGAAAACTATTGGTTATTCGTTTAAAATTTACTATTTTCTCTATTTCTAAAAATAGATCGATATCGTCTGTAGTGGTACGTTTTAAAAAAAATATCAATTTTACTCACAATCGTGGAATAGCGCAGTGGTTGTGGACATGTTCTGATGTTAACGATCTCCAGAGATCGAATCTCGTCGCAGTCAAAAAAAAAATTCTGTGACTTTTTTCTTCTTTGTTTTTTACAATAAATATAAAAAACGAAAAATTTAAACAGACAAAAATATTGATCAACAACAACTGTTAATTTTTTTTATTATTGATAAGGATCATTGATCAGTTAGCAGTTTTTGGCGAGCGGATCTCCTCGGCCATTCTCGTTCTCGCTAGAGAATAGGCGAGCGAAAATGTGCGAGGTGTTCCGAATTTCGGAAGTTCCGCGATTTACACGTTCTCAACATATGGGTCGGTTAATGGTGTTCTTTTTATATTTATTTGTATTTATTCTTTGTTTGTAACTTCCACGCAAACGAGGTATTTTTACTTTTTAAATTTCTAAACATTAATGTACATCTGACGGTTATACTTGTTAATGAAGACATGTTAGTTCCTTTTTTAGGATTGTACATATAAGTAGCTTTATATACCAGAATTAATTTATTATTCCAGTGATTTTAATGGTTACTTTATAATGTAAATCAGTCATCTCTAAATTTCTAATAAATATTAATTTTCATTGTTGCATCGTCCTTTGATGCTTCGCACCAATGCTTTTTTTGTTAGTGAGGGATGGGATTAACATGCATTTTTGCCGATACTGCGCAGCGACATTTCTATCATTATAGCACAGGGGAACTTATGAGGTGCCCAGGGACTGAACCCGGCCGGTCCATTATGCTGACATCAATGAGTAAGGTGTAATGCTGTTCTCTTAGCCCGGAGCGTTAGGAGGGAAGCCACTACTACCAACTTTACCGTCTTTGTTTTGACCCTGCCTGGGTTCGAACCCACGACCTCCCGATCCGCAAGCCGACGCTCTACCACCTGAGCTATTGCGGCCGGTTTTCTTGTTAGTATCATACATAAGTCAACATTAGACATCGCGTATGAATATGTCTACATAAAGTCATGTGACAGACAGGATGCAATGTAATGGACAAGTATAATAATGAATCATGGATTTAGAAATGATTTTCAGACACCTACGTAGGTAAGTTATTTTCCACGCTTTTGGGCCAACAAACAAATTTAACATACATTATAAATAGTAATTATTATAACACGAAAAGTGGCTAGTTAATATTATTTGGATCAATATCATACACAATACGATACGGTTTTAATTTAAGCTGTGTCAAACGATAAGGTGTTGTTCAATATGGCTGAATTCCCTTTTCGACAGGTGTACTCAACACGCGCTCGCATCGTAGATCATGTGACACTAAGTCAAGGGCAAATAATCATGTCAGAATTAAATAAAGGCTGTGATAATTTGTGTAGCACTTTATGTGTTATTTTATCATAATTAAAGATTAAAATGAGGTCAAAATATGTATTCTTACCGATTTTAACCTAACAGGAACCAAAAAAGCCAAAACTAAAAATAGTTAAATTTGACCTTTCTTTCACATTTCCATCTTTTTATATACCAAAAATCTTAAACATGATTTTCGTAACTCACACCACAAAAATTAAAAAAAAAACATATGACAATAGAAAATAGAATAATTTTCTAAGATTATATCAACATCTGCATTAACTTTGCTGTAAAGTATGTCTGTTTTATCAATCCTTTTTCAATTATACAGTCAATTTAGTAATCAATTTTTATTCAGTTATTGCATGGACTGCTACACAATTATATTACTTTAACATACAACTTAGCAATCAATCAAATGAATTGTTTGTCACATAAATTTATTACATCAATAATCAATTTATTTATAAGTTATTAATTGATTACTAAACTTGTTTAGCTGTTTTCTACTTAAGGCATTGAAAATAGCATGAGGCTGTGTCCAGCCGGCTAGACCCACCCCTCCTCACTTCCTTCCCGCAACCCACTAACCTTCCATTGTGATCACAGTGTGATGCTAGATAAGACTATCTTCCAATGTTGAATGCCTTTAATTGACCCTTCCACAGACGGGCTGAAGCCACGGTAGCAACGGGTCCTCGCTGTATATAATAAGTTAAAATAACAGTGGCCATAATGGCGTCGCTTACACTGAAACGTATGCCAATTATGTGCATTTCGCGATTGGGTTTCTATCCATTCCCAGATTTACCGGGCGGCCGGGGGGGGGGGGGGGGGGGCAGCCCCTCCAGTTGTCTCTGTTATACAATGTTATACAATTTTTCTCGACTATATTTATTGAAAAAGAGCCTGATCATGCAAATTTTCTAGACCGTGTAGAGACAATAATGGGTACCTCAGGCCCTTAGACTGTCATATACTTAGCCGCCCGAGCAATAATTAAAGGCATCTTGAAACCCTTATATAATGTTTATGGCTTTGTGTAAAACTAGCCTACTGTCTCACTTTCATACTAGCAGGTAATTTAGTTTTGCATTAACCCATCAGAGGTTTTACTGTGACAGATTAGTACTATGTTTGCTAAAGACTCCCTGCAGTGATGACCAGCAATTAGCAGGTCTGGTCTCAGTAGGTCGGGGCCTGGCATCTCGAAAGGAATGTGGTATCCCACTGAGCCTGTGGGTTGTTTACTGTATTATCCCTTACCTTTTCTTTATATAAGGGTTTTGAGATGCCTTTAACACTGAGCCAGGCCCCCGACCTTCTGATTTTTTAAGCAAGTGGTTATGAACATACCGCTTTATTATAGAAGTGTACCTACACAATGTCGGATTCTGAGGCATGGGGTAAGGTGGGCGACATCTAGTAAGGTGATCATATCTAGTAATTAAGGATCTCTCTCTCTCTCTCTCTCTCTCTCTCTCTCTCTCTCTCTCTCTCTCTTTCTCTCTCTCTCTCTCTCTCTCTCTCTCTCTCTCTCTCTCTCTCTCTCTCTCTCTCTCTCTCTCTCTCTCTCTCTCTCTCTCTCTATATATATATATATATATATATATATATATATATTCATCTGCTGTAAAATGTGATGGCGACATATATAATGTGTTAACAGCAGCAAAATGAGTAATGTGTACTAGAGAGCAGGTCAAAACGTACCCAAACTAAAATGTACCCATACATTTCTGTTGAACCCAAGAAGAACTCAGAATGTACCCAAAAATAAATCAAAACGTACCTATGTAAAATGTTATGTATACAATTAATGTAACAATAAATGTCCGTGTTGTTTATCGATCTCTAAGCATTATGTTATGTTCGTTTGTGTATTTATAATAATTAAATACGCAAATAAACGTGCATTAGTGTAAATTGATCTTTTTTCCCTTTACGTTACAGTATTTGTAGAGGAGTGAGTATGTTTAAATACATGGTCTGCATTTTCTTTGTATAGTTAATTAATAATATTTATTTTTTTGTTTCTTTAGATAGTTAGTTAGTTAAATATTGATTTGTTGTAAACATGATATACTTCTTTATTTTCAAAAGAGAATCTACTTAAAACGCTAATTTTCTGGTTATGACCATATATGTAAAAATACCAATTATTGCGGATTTAACATTTAAACTTCATAATCTGTTTACTATTTACAACCAAGTTAATCTGCCATTCTCACAGAAAATTCAGTTATTTGATTCACTAGTGGGATCTACACTTAATTATAGTGCTGAGGCTTAGGGAGCACATGTAGCACCAGATATGGAAGCTATACGAACAAAATTTTGTAGAAAAATATTAGGTGTTAAAAATTCAACTAACCGGGAAGCATTATATGGTGAACTTAATAGAATGCCCATGTGTATACACAGAAAATAATAATGATCAAATATTGGATAATAATATTGAAACTTGATCAATCGTGTCTACTTGCAAAAACTTATAGAATGTTAAAATCAGATGTAGATAATAGTATTATATATGATGGTAATAACTGGGCATTTGATATCAAACAAATATCAATAAATACAACAAAACAAAGTTACACAATGACTAAATAAAAAAGCACAGAGAGAAATATTACTTAAAAATTGTAATATATGTATTATTTAAAAATTTAATGGGTACGTTATGACATTCTTTGGGGTACTTTTTGACCCGAAATATATGGGTACGTTTTAGTTTCGGTACACATTGACTGTAATCCGACAAACTACACCTCAGTATATTTTATAAACACGTATCCCCACCCGCCTAAAAATATATAAATTTCACTTTGAAAATGCAATTTTTTGGATACAAAAATAATATAGAAAATGGCAAAGTAAGGACACTGCTTCATGGCCAATTTTACCGGTGACTAATTCACAGGTGGCCGAATTCTCGATCACCAGTTCCAGATGGATACGACGAAAATTTACAAGATGTTCCGAATGAACCGGATGTGGAATTCGGACGACGTGTACTGCTCATTTTCATCTGATTAATGTCATGAAAATGCACCTAAGGTGAACCCAGTCGACAGTGAGATAATCGGTGTAGCCTTTTTACAGTTTTGAATAAACGAATTACTTAAACAGCAAGGTAAGAAGAAAACATATTATTCTCTTTCATTTTGCGGCGTTATTTTAAGGGTGGGTGGGGTGTCGCCTTATTTTCGTTACCGGTAAGACAGATCAAAACATTAAAGAAGCAGTCACATACAGTTAAGTTAGGCTAGCAGTTCCGAAACACTAACGAAACAATCCCTGTTTATTCATTGTTGTTTTCGGTGATTGATTAAAACTTTATATGTTTGAAAGCACTAATGTATCTTCTTAATTACACATATTCAACACTTGGGACCCAACTTTGGGAGGAGTTTCCATCTTTGCCGTTTAAATGTCAAATGACCTGGCATTATTGAATCCTAGACTTTTCGACCCCAAAAATATTGAGACTATTCGACCACAAAGACAAATCAACCCCAAGACAATTCAACCCCAAATTAAAGTAACATATTGGGTTTCTGTATTGGGTTGGTTTTAAATTTTTAACCTTCATTATGGAATCAACACTACCATCGAAAATAGGTGTTATATATGCTAATAGAAACTTAGTACACCAACTACAGTTCTGCGTATACGTTGTGTCATAAGTAATACAACAAATGAAAACACAATGTATACGCAGAACATAGTATGAGAACTTTTTATTAAGTTTTGATTAGTATACGTAAGAACGGTTTGAAATAAAAGAAACGTATCTGTTCATTTCATTTATTGATATATTTATATATATTACACACACAATTACATAATAACACGTTTTATCACATTATCAATTCCCTGTTAAAATACTATAGCCGAGTATCGGAAGCGTTGATACTGTTCCATATACAGACGCCTGAATTTCATATCTACGTGACGTAATTCATAATGCATTAATGCATGAACTGTTTAATTTACACAAGTAATGTCAATTGTTTATTCACTTTTAATTGCAATAAATATTTCCAATTTTCAAAAGAAATTCCTCTGCCGAGACTTCATTTGAATCGTACTGGTCCCATAGGTCACTAATTTCGCAGTCCATCCTTGAATACCGTGCACGTCTGTGACGTCCTAGAGTGGCATCCGAAACAAGTTGGTACTGTTGGTTGACCAACTTGGCCTCGCGCAGGTGAGTGGTAGTAAAACATACAACTTCAGGCTTGGTTTGCCCGCCTTGGCATTTAGCCTTCGATGCCATCCTGAAAATAGAACAAAAGTATTCATAATCTTCATACATTTATTTACGTCAATAGCGGACTTGAAAGTGTTCATATAAGCTTAAAGCTTTCTTCACAAGCTAACTGAAATAAATTAGTATAGAAAAGAATAGAATAAAATCGTCTTCCTTGCTATCTCAAATTTGTAACATCGGAGTTGGGGGTTCGATTCCCGGGATTGACCTACTAAAAGTATTTCACTTTTGTTTCGTTGCTGTGTCAATACATGGGGATTTTTTAAGGCATTTCAATGCTACTATAAAATACAAATGTATAATTAATTACCTTCTACATCATTATCTGTCCGTATCGTCTGCCTGTAAACAGACCATTCAGACTTTGACTATAGGGAACTTTCGATCCACTGATCTTCTGCATACTCGAACAAGTCCCTTATGGGCTGACTACCGGTATCGGCCTTCTAGTGCAGCTGCTCAAACGCTCGTAGGATGTGTGGCCCTGGCAGGAAAGGTAACACAAGCAGTTTCCTGGTGAGCTGGTGTGCTCCTTGCCTTTCTTCATAAGTTCTTTTCAAGCCCACTTCTCCAACGTGTCGTAGAACCGGCTGTGCCCAGTAGAAGATACACCCTTTCCTGATAGTCTCAGGGAAGACCGTACAGATGGCTTGCCACAATCCCAAGTAATAAAAAAAGAGAATGGTTCATATGTTACACATATAAAACAATTTCAGCGTGTTGGCATTAAATGGGGTCCTACCGATATCCACAGTTATCTCCCTTGCGAAGTTAGTTTAGAGTGATTTCCCTTAGGTATTGGGTAGTTCCGGTTTGTTGAGAAAAACGACGATCAGATAAAATATCGAGATTTATCCCTGTGTTCTTAAAGAAATTTCAATGTTCGCTCTATAATCAACGTAGGAAACTGATGCATAACAGCAGTACAGCCAAAGCAAAGAATGAAATTATGTATGATAGAGTAAAACTGTTAAAGTCGGAACAGTTTCTCAAGAAACTTTATGGGTGGGGTAAAATAAGTTGGTACTTAATCTCGACAGATCGTCCCGTAATACTGGCGTGTTGCGATTAATTTCGCTATTTTTGTTGTCTTTTCTTTCGTCATTGATGAGCTGCAGATAATTTGTGTAAGCTTTTAATGTAAATGTGCTGGAAGTGAAGTGGTAATTGGAGCAATTCGACGATATAAATGCTTTTTTATACTAGTCATGATTGAAATTAAATGTGTGGCATGTAATGAGTTGGCAACATATGCAACCTATTTTGGTTTTGTGTTTTTTTTTTTTTTTTTTTTTTTTTTTTTGCTCTTTTATCCTATTTTCATTAACTCGTTGAGCCCTACAGCCAATTAACCAGTCATCCCCTAGAGGCATTTCTCCAATCATCCCCTAAACCTGGTGGGGTCTTATCTGCCCCTCGTGCCTTGTGACACATCTGGTGTGGATTACCGGTCAGTGTAAGATATTGGGGGTGGATGTATACACAACACAATAAACATGTCATTTTGGATATACTTGCAGCACAGAAAGTGCTTTACACAACCGTGTAATTTTTAACACTGTAAGAAAAGAAATACTTCAGAAAAGAAACAAAATTACTGAAATCTGAAGAACAAGTTAGATTAATAATATCAAAATTAACACATTTTAAATGATTAAACTAAGATATAATTGACCTCATCAAGTTTTCTTATGTTTATAACGTAAATAACACTGCTTTATTTAAAAAATTATATAATGAGTAACTTTAAAACAGTCGGCCGTCTTTGATTGAAAGTTGCGATTTAGGCCTACCGGTAGTTTGAAAAAGAATAACGTTCTTAAACTTCATATTTGATTGAAAACTTCCGCTATTTCCAAGGGTGAGCTTTTGTCTTTTGATCTGTTGATATTTGCAATTATATTTTAATTTGATCAGACACAGGCAACTCCACATATCCGCCGATACATGTGCGCATAAATAGGAATTTTAAAGCTAACAGTAAGGGACATCGCCGTTTTTCTTTGTTTCGACATAATTAATTCATTGTATTTACATCCGGGTTACATGAAATTCTAATACATATATTTCAGGCCATAAAAACCTTACATGTGACCACGCTTTTTCCTAATCCACAGCTATTTTCAACATAAAATTGGCGTACTCTCAATATAGTTTACTGTATATAACCGAAACCGGAACTACCCAAAGAAGCGCTACCTCGTTCAAGGGAGGTAAATACGTAGCGAAATCAGGGATAACTCCGTATATCGGTAGGACCCCATTGCATTTACACAATTGTTCCTATTGTATAAAAAAAAACTAGAGTTCATAAGTAAATTTTGTCGAAACCATGTACAGGTGTTAAGCGTGAGTAGGTGCCATCAGGATTCATACACTAGCGTGATTGCTTCATCATCAGCATGCTGTAACAGAATTTCATGATTTTTTTTAAGGTTAAATTGTTTTAAACATACCTGATTTGAAATCCATGATGAACCTTTCAACAGCAGGTGCCTCGTCCAGAATGTCAAGTATTTTCTGGAATACCTGTGAGAGAAGAAATACATGTTTCATAGAGTTAGTACGTCGGAGTTGAAGTTAATAATACAACACATTGCAATGGTATCATAAATTATAGGTAAAGAAAGTACAACATATTACAGGTACTGCATTTACTTAATATTGTATGTATTAACATCTCTCTTCTTAAATATGAGAGTGTTGTCATTAATCAGAGATCAGTCAAGTATAACAATAGACAACTTTACATATACTTAATTCAATGTAATAAACAGGAGATGAAACAACTAAGGGTTAAAATACGATATCATCGTTAATCAACGGATAAGTGACACGTGCCAAGTGAGATCACAGACACGCGCTGAGTAATAGACGCTTTAAACTACCGTTAATTGATTATAATTTCATTATTTTTATCTTTTTTTGTATCTTTAGGAACAAAACAGAACATATGTTTTATTTCGACATGTACACTGTACATATTAGGTCTATCAGCAAAACAACTTTTAAAGAACTTAGGGTTTTCATTCTCGTGGAATAATGCAACAAAAACATTGATAGTTTCAATAGAAATATATATACGATCTTTATCTAAAATATTGTTTTTCCGAAATTGAAAAGATGCATATCATACGTTTAATAAATACCTTACTTACTCACTTATAAGACTGGGATTTTTCCTTTAAATTTCATGTTCAAAGTGTGGGGCTCGTCTTATAGGCGGGGTCTAGCGACCTGGCAAAAGTTTTCACGTTGTTTAAGGGCAAAAACATACCACATAAACCTGTTAGCAGTTATGCAATGACCCGACGTGCCTTCATTATCGACTGCGATAACTTACCTTTATTGAACTTTGTAAAAAAACAACAACAATATATCCTTTCAACTTGTTTACGTTTAAATTAATGATAAATCAAGACACACTGTACTATTTGTTATATGGAAATAATGACACATTATTTGAAATTTGCCTACTTATACCCTCAACTAATTAGTTGTTTGTCTTGTACGCTAATTACATCACAATAAACAGTAATTACAAATATATTATTAAAGGACACGGCATACTTTAATTACATCAAATTACCGCTTAATCCTTTTCATTCATCAATCAAAGTCGCTAACTGAAAAAATTAATTCCATCAATCGTTTTGATGTAACAAACAATATCTGATACAAATAAAAATAAATTAGTGTTGAAGGTTGAAATCCTAATTAATTACTGTTTTCACAGGTTCCTGCTCGCTTTTGTTAATTTGTTAACAAAGTCAAATATTAAGTTGAACTGATTCCTTTGATCTCCCTTGATGTATGCCTTTGATCTCTGAAGAAAATGTTTTGTTGAAGAATATGTATATTAGTTATATTTAAAAAAAAAATGGGGTCGAAAAGTCTTAGACCTGGGGTCGAAAAGTCTTGGGGTCAAAATGTCTTGTAAATATGGCTGGGGTTGAAATGTCTTGGGGTCGAAAAGTCCTGCTACCGTCATTATTCTGGTGACAGGACAACTCGCGCCAAACCAACTCACGCGATGTTAAACTCGCGCCAAAATTGGTCAACTCACGCCATGTATAGTCTATATATATGGTACATGTTGTGAGAGGTAGGTGTGAACAATGTACGGTGATGGTGATAATTGTTTTTGTTTTCAGATGTTTTGACTTGGATGTGTCTGTGTAGGCCTAGTATTTTTGTTTGGAGGTAATATAAGTAAGATAATATTAATGATTACATGATTTATTGTTGTAATTAAATAACAACACAAAAACAAACATATAGTGTAGAAATTGCATAAGAAAACAGAAAATGATATACGGATATGTCATATGTTCGTGAAGCTAAACAAACAGATGCACTGGTAATGTACATACATTATGATATCATTGAAGAATTTTAGCACATTAAACACTTTTTACATCATTATCTCTGCCTGGTGGGCTGACTCCTCGTCCACGGGAGCGAATCCTTGAATATAGCTGACATCCCGAGAAGTCTGTTGGTGGAGATCTCTCCATCCTCATATTTCTCCCACATGGAGAATAGCTGCTGGTGTGTCTTCTTAAACTTGATACTCTGGTACCTTGTCAGTGCCATCTCCGATACCAGTTGAATGGTCATCTCAACCGTCTGGGCTTCTTCATGAAGCAGCAGGATCAGGAAAATAAGAAAATTGTTGTTTGTTGTTTGCTTTTTCTCTTCTTAAAAAAAATTAACAAGTATTATAAAATGGAGTTATGATGAATAGATTATTACCTTAAAGT
Organism: Sinonovacula constricta; assembly: GCA_007844125.1. Taxonomy (NCBI): domain Eukaryota; kingdom Metazoa; phylum Mollusca; class Bivalvia; order Cardiida; family Solecurtidae; genus Sinonovacula; species Sinonovacula constricta. The sequence goes on along the minus strand of CM017566.1, from coordinate 4,265,111 downwards.
GTTTGTCATTAGGTTAGACGGGCCTTAACTTTTGGCGAGACCTATTAGCCATGCGGATGAGGTTGTCAACTCGTGGAAGACCAGCTTCATTGTCGATGTGAATTGTCTTCATAATTTCTTCTACTATACTTGCCGCAGGGCGCTAAACCTCCTTCTTCGCCAATTCTTTTACCTAAAATATAGCATATAAAAAAGTAGCTTTTATTAGTCAGTATTGTTATTAATATCATTAAAATTGTTAATATTATTAATACTTTTATTATTATAATTATATATTAGTGATAGTAGACTTAGTAATATTATATATTAAGCATACCATCGTCTGACCAATGACCTCGCTCTTGGCTCTGGGGTCTGCTGGGTGGATGTGAAGCCTACCCCCGCTGATAAAAGAGCTGCTTATTGCTTCACTTGGGCTGGACATCTCATGTTTTTGTTGCGCACACTGCAGATCCAGTAGGCGAAACCTTGTTTTCGCGCTGTAATATAAAAGTATAATATTAGTAAATAAATAAATAATAAGTTAATATATAATTATATTTATATATATTTAATATTGAGTTGTGTAAATATAGTTAAAAGGCAGATAAATATAAAATGTATAGTAAAATAAATTACCTTCCGTGTGTATTTAAAGCCGTCTACCCCCTCCCTGCGTATAGCGCTCGACTTCTATGTAACTCACTTGTTGATCTCTGTCAAGAACGATGCTGTCTAGTCATAGTTCCGCAAGAGATCAATCCAGTATTAGTGGATCGTTAGATGACACCCCCTCTACGGTGAATGATTCATTGCTGAAAGTGTATTCCTCTGGATGTATTTCTTGTTCCAGTTCCATCAGTTCATCGCTTAGTGTTGGCATTGTGTCTGGAACTGGGTCAGGGCCTGGGTCTGTACATCTGGCACTGGTCCAGGCAAAGTCAATGTTTCCTTTCACCATCTCTTTATAGATGTCTGCAGTAATGCCTGTTTGACATTTCCTATGTTGCCAACCTTGGCAGTTATCGCACTGGACAGCATACATCCGCCTCGTCACAGGGTTGTTGCAGCGGAGACATTCTGCTGTATCCATGGTGTCGTTAAGACGGGATTGCATTTGTTTTTGACTCTATTATATATCCAGCATGGCGTTGATACTATTTACTCACGCAAGGAATGTGAGTTGTTTGCTGAACTTTTTTAACAATTGCAAATTAGTTGGTTTGGATTAATTAATTGCCTGATTGCCAGTCTATTTGATTGGACAATTAAAGTCACATCTCACATACAGAATTGCCTCATTGTCAACCAATTTGATTTAATCAAAGTAACGCCTCACATACAGATTGCCAATTATTGTAGTCTGATAAAAATCATGTTTTGGAATACAAATAAATTAGATTAGTTTATCGATTACATATTATATTGATGTATATTTATCCAAGTACATTTTCTGGTACAGATAGTCATATTGTCATTCCTTTAATTATTCATGCGTTCATACTCATTATCTATACACTATAGCTTTGTGTGGTTCTTTAGAATTTAATCAAACATTTTTTTCCACAACATTTGCCATGGTTAACAAAATAATATTTTCATCAACAAAGAGCTAAAGCCAAATCATTTTTTTATAATTTATTTCAAGCAATATACAATGCACGTCCGGCGCGTACATGATAAAAAAGTGTGTCTCGAACAGTTGTTATCTGGCACCTGACCTGAAAAACAAACACATAGAAATAATATGAAATAGTGTATTGTTATACAGTTTATTTAATTTGGTAAGCGCGATTATCGGTAACTTGCAGTCTATTGTATACTGTAAGTCTATATGTGGCCCGAGTTGACCAATATTGGAGCGAGTTTTACCTGGCGCGAGTTTGTTTGGCGCGAGTTGTCCAGCATTCATTATTCTACTTAAGCGCACAGCAATGGGTAGCACGCGTAAGACAAAACAAAGTAAGCATATGATTTGTACAGTTGGAATAACAAAACAACCATATTTTCTCCAGGTCTTAAAGGTTTTGACAAAGCAGACAGTGCTGAGCCAAATAAGACAACTGTCTGGTCAAGGCCTGATCTATCTGCCCATAGTTGTAGCTCATAAAAAAAAATATTTCTCTGAAGTATGCACCATACAGATTTTATGGTGATTAATATCTTTGAGGGCATGATATTATGAAGTAAAATCAAGTCAAGTGTAAATATTTCTTGATTTAAAAAGTATAAAAGGTGGTATCCGACAGTTGTTGTTTTTTTCCCCTTAAAATAACCAAAAAGTCATTGGTGCCTGATGAGGTCTTGCAAAATGCTCTTCATTTATGCCAAAATCTGTGAACAGTCAAGGATAAATCCCCACTTGTCATTGCAAACTTGTGTTTCCTATCCGAGCCACGCTGCATAGAGAACTATTTGTAAATTTTGAAAAACCATGTGACCACTTACTTTTATATAGTCATCTGGGCAATCTGCTCTGACGTTGGTATCTATTTTTAGCAGAGACCACTATCACATTTTTTATAGAGTTGGAAAGACAGAACAGACTAATTTTTTTGCAATTACAGTGATGTTTTATGGTCTGCGATTTGCGATTTAAGCGCATGTTTCAAGAAAACGCATAATTTTAATACATCTGCGCTTAAAAAACGCAATCGATAAACTAGCAATCATAACGTTTGAAAAATTTCATATCCATAATACATCATCTTTGAGCCATTACTACGAGGTAAAAATTGTCTGGAACACCGCTACATCACGAACACCTGTTCACGCGAACTTGTTTGCCATCTGTATTGGCAGTACAATATGATGCCGGTAACCACGGCTGTCTCGGTATATCAGTATATTGCGACACAGGGTAAATGCGTTACAGTACCGCGATAGATGAGGAATATACCTGTTTTTAAAATATTTGGTATAATTTGGATGCTGTTATCATTCTGTGCATTTAATGTCAAAGATGCTCCTATTTATGAAAAGAAGTTGCAGATAACTAACTAAAATGTTGTCTGAAGTCGTGTGCATGTTAGTGGAATTCATTCTAAACAGCCAGGGAAATGTGGCGTGCTCGATTTGCATTTGCCATATTCCTTACAATACAATTTTTATTAGGTATCAACTTTTAATTTGATAATTTCGTTTTTGTCTTAAGAAAACAAATTTGGCATAGAAGCATTATTATTTTGGACATAAAATTTAATACAATTAGCCAATTGTTATGAAATAGTTTGTTGCAGAATACTTAAAACATAATAATTACTTATTGTTCTACAATTTAATGAAACATGATCATTGCATATTATAAACAAAATGGCCAAGCTGATTGACTTTTTCGAAATATCACAGATTTTAATGTGACTTTTTCGAAATATTGCCGTATTTAATGCCAGCAGTGATGTGTGGGACCTCTCCAGGGTGAACGAGGACAGATCAAAAAAGGAAATTGTTTAAGGTGCCACATTTTGTCAACATATTTTTTTTTTCATTCTGCACATTAATTTTGAGTGAAATAGCTCCTTTTAGTAGTTTGATCAATATGGCAATAAATTCTGGTACAAACTGCAATACGCTCGATATGTATAACACTATATGGTGGTACGCTGCAAACATATCATGACAGCCCTAGTCAACTGCGGTGTGTCATTCCTAAGAAGCTGACCAACTCCAGCACGGTTACCAACCATCACAGAAACACCGTCACTGCCAAGTCCAACAAGGTTACTTAATTCTAGACAAGAGAATATAACTCCTTATAAAGCTTTTGTGCAATGATGGCTGCTGTTCCATCAGGTATCCGGAGAATACCAACGAATCTTGTTTCTACATCCTGTGTGAAAGGGCTCACATAACGAATATACTATATTTCCTCACTTATAAGCTGGGGATTTTTTCTAAAATTTCATGTTCAAAGTGTGGGGCTCATCTTATAGACGGGCTTCTAGTGACCTGGCAAAAAGATTTCACATTGTTTTAGGGCAAAAAACATACCACATATACTTGTAAGCGGTTATGCAATAACCCGACGTGCCATCATTATCGACCTTAATTGAACTTTAAATTATGTCGGTCAATGATTAACTGTCTCGCATACATTTCCCTTTGTTCGGCATGAAACACGGCTTATTATCTGTCAGTAAACACTAAAATAAACTTTCAACTTCAGTCTGCCAGGTACACCAAGCTGTAATTTACTTGACAGTGAGGGAGTGAATGATATGTTTTTATAAGAAGCTGCCGATTACATTTTTCACGAAATTCTTGATTGTATCAACATTGAATTCAGTAAAAAAGAAATATGCATATATCTGTTATTTAGATCACGGGATAGGTAAAGTTCTATCACCGAGCCTCTACAGCTCAGTTAGCTAGAGTGCACCCACTAGTATTGGGAGGGTCACTGGGTCAGATCTCGGTGGAGGGTCTCTGGGTCAGATCTCGGTGGAGACTCAACTCTTCTGCTTCATGTTACATAGGTGCTGCTGAAAGAGCATAGTTACATAACAGTCACCTTCCTTTTGATCCAACTCAGGTGACCTGATGTCTTCATGCATCACAACCAAGTTAAAGATTGTGTATTTTATTGCTGTGTTATGTTTTACTTTAACAGTCCCTAGTTATATGAAGCATCTGAATGCTCTACCCCATTATTCATTGTTTAAGGAAATGTTATTTTTATATTTTCAGGTGCTAAGATGATGAATGATGAAGCATCGTCTCCTCCAAGACCCAATGTGGTCAGGCAGTTCTTTAGAAGAGCGGGTGAGGTATGTGTCTGATGGCTTACATTTGTTTTACTAAACTGGAAATAAGTCTGTTGAGTGTTGGATAAGTTATAGACAAAATTGCAAACTAAGTAAGAAAGTTTTTTCCAATTTATATGTCAGACTGGAGCTAAACTACCAGAGGAGAACACTATAAAGAGACCTAACCACAACGGCTTACCAGGCGAACCCTCAAAATCCCTATCTGACACAATCCCTAGAAGACAGGAATCTTCTCAATTTTCCAAGACAGACAATATTATTCCTGTTATTTTCCAGAGAGAACAACAGGTTTTTTTTAAGTCAGTTTTGAAGACCAATATTTGGTCATATTCCCAATTGCAAAGAGTTGTGTTTTTTTTCAATTTCAAGGAGAAAATTCTCAGTTCAAAGAATGAAAAAAATTGTAATTCGCACCGCTGGTTAAATAAATGACAATGTTGCCAACTTCAGTCACATGATACTTTGTAAATTATTGAAATATAAAAGGAGTTGAATGGAGCAAATATTTTATATTTTTTTTATATATATATAATACTGTTCAACTTTTTCCCAATTTTAACCAAAACAAAGAGAAAAAAATCCCAATTCTGAGGGTCAGGTCATGTTTTCAAAATTGTGAGAAAATACCCTGGACAAAATCTTTCCTAAAATGTCCAGGGCAGACAAAATTCCATCCAAAGCCCTTGCAAAACTAAGTAATGCAAAGTAATATTTTAATTGGGTCCTTGTAAATAGAAACAACTCTATTCAGGATTTTACTTACTGGTATTTTTTATTTTGTCCAATTGAGGTCTGAGAGTCGGAAAAAAGGACAAACTTAACAATATGAAATAGTTATAAAAAATAGAAGCAAGGAAATCATTACATTGGAGAAAAATTCAGAACAATTGAAGAAATATACAATTGATTATTTCATTAGATAGTCCATGTATATGAGCGCTTATAATACAGTAATGTTCACCTACTAAAGTTAAGAATAGTATCTAACAATTATACAACAAATTAGCCTAATTAAGTATTCATTGCAAAACTTAACATTTAGGAAATTAGGAACCCTTCTGAATTCATCATTACACTTAGATTATCACTTAACACTGGAACTTGATAATGCAAGCTGTTGAGCATGGGCTCCAGGAGCCAGAACCTACCGGGTTTGATCCTAAATCGCAGTAATTGAAAAGGGTAGAAAAATAGCTGCCTTGCTATTACTGAAACAAATATATGTGTAGTTCCACAACTGGTAAGCCCTGTGTCTGGATAATGTGGCTGGGTATGGTATCATGCCAGGTGTTCATGGCTTGCTATACTAAGTGATGTGGGCACTATATCTGCTTTCAGTGGACACCAACATCATTAACCCTAAGTAATAAGTTTGTCAGAAAGTGTTCAGCAATGAAAAATGACATAGTACATACAAAAATCACTTGTAAGATAAAGTGAAGATAATTACATTTATTTACTATTTAGGAATTGTTTCTAGAGGTATTACTAAGGATACTACTCCGAGTTTATGCAGACCTAAATGGCAATGTAACTGAAACAAAAGAGGCAGTAAAATGTCTTTCTTGGGGTTAATCTTAATCTTTATTTGTAGTACAGAAGTTCAAGATCATAACTTATAAAATATTCAGTACTTTTTTTGCTGGGATTTTTGTTGCAGGCAATATTGGTGTTAAAACATAAACTACCCATTCCTGTTGATATGTCATGTTAATACATTCTGTGTTGACATTTTATTCCAGATCCAGCAAGGCCTTCTAGACAAGGCGACACCACATATGACCTTCCGATGGACCACCACCTTAACACTATTTGCCCTCTACTTTCTCAGAGTGTTCCTTTTACAGGTCAGTCGTCACATATATTCTATCATGAAATCTTCAGAAAGAAATTTATGCTAAATCATTAGTTGATCCCCCTAAAATTGTTTTCCTTATAATGGTTATCTCATTCACCAATCATTTGTCTTAACTAAGGTTTTCTGGTTGCATGTCAATCAGGCTGATGTCTTTTTGCTGTCCCATTGTTTATTAAGATCTAAAACACAATCCATTTGACTGTTTCCCACAATAAGTCTATGACATTAGTTTAAAAAAGTGTACAGTATTTCATAAAGAAAAAAAACCTTACTTGTCTAACAGTGTTTGTGGGAGCTGAATTTGGTTTCAGGGTGGGTCAGAGGACAACCAATCTTACTACTGGTTTGAGGTCAATGTCCTCAGACTGAATGCTGTTTGGCATATAAGCCTGCTACAAACTAAATCCTTAGTAATTTCTTAGTTTCTTACTTTTGTAACTAATTACAAAACATAAAAGTCGCGTGAATAATAATTGAGTAGCAAATGTTTCAGATTCCTATCAAACAGCAACCTGTCGCAGTGTTTAGGCTAGAGCGCGCCTTTGTGGGATTGGTGCAGAATTATCAGAGTTGGCGCACATTTCTTAACTGAATGGGTCATTTTGGCACATGCTAATAAAAGTAAAGAATAAATAGAACAAAAAGATATACTTCTATTTCTGTATCAATCATAATTCTGAGCCTAGTTTGTACACAAATAATAGAAATTAGACTTATCCGGCATGGCTTGTTAAACTGTTCACCTTAAAATTGCTGTATTGGATTGACTTTATATGCACTAGTGATTTCCAGTATGAACGACAACTCTGTGGATCATAATTTATAGACGCTTCACGTTTAATGATGTGGTATATAAGTTTAGCACTTGGGTGAACAGAAACCTGACGTTTTTCGGAATGTATGCTAGCAAAATACTCATTTTGTTGAGGGTTTTTTCCCCATCTTTTTAAATGACCCCCTGATTATAAAGTTGACCCACTGTTTTCAGAATTGATGGGTCAAACTGGCCCACTTCTTTGAAGTTCTAGCCTAAACACTGCTGTCGTGATCTGTCTGACCTGGATCTACATTATTTGTCTAAACCTGATTCATGCTAAGCAGGCTAAGAGTTGTTAATACAAATCTGTTGTTAGTTTTGCTCACTAACCAAATTATCAACATCAGTACTTGCAGTAGTTGCATTATGACAGTTGAAAGAAGCCCATTTATGATAACAAAATGTACAAATCTACTTAACTCTTTATTTTTATTATTATAATTATTATTATTATTATTATTATTATTATTATTATTATTGTTTGCTTTGATGCAGTCTTTGTTTCAATTTACTTCATATTTGGCATTTTGACCAAATAGTTGATCTGTTTGCATTTAAAACCATATGTATTTACTTTCAGGGATGGTATATTATAACATATGCGCTGGGTATTTACCTGCTAAACTTGTTTATTGGCTTCCTTACACCCAAGATTGATCCTACCCTCAGTATGGACAGTGATGGTAGGTGACTAGTTTTGTTTGGATTTATACATTGCATCCACATACAGTAATGTCTGATACAATCTTCTTGCTTGATAAATCCTTTAAAAAACACTCTAATGCACTACAACAGGTTTAGGGTTCAAAAGTCATTGTAGACAAAAAAAGGCCTGATCAAAATGCGTCAAAACTGACCTGAAAGCATGCAGTCTGTCCAGCACTGATCCTGTCAACATAATTGTATGGAGAGCAGGTATTAGATTCACTAGCTGCCTCCTGCCTACCCAAGGAACTTACACAACTGCAGAAGAAAACTTAACTCAGGATCAGAAAGAAGACTGACATCTATTTCCAAGACATTGTCTTTTTACGCCAATGCTGTAGAGGATTTATTTTGTGCATTGTTATATTGATCTGATCCTTGGAACTGGCTACTGACTGCCACATAAAGGTCAGCCAAGTCCTTAACTGGTTATTTGATAGCACTTGTTTATAAAAACTGATTTCTTTACAGAAGCTGTTAACAATGCCAGAATGTGAACTTCACGCCTTCATCCAGCAAAACTTAAATACATACTCATTAAAATGACATGCCTTCCTTAGAAATCACATATTTGTTAAGCAATTGATGATAAAAGTATCCATTATGTTTCAAAACAACCGTTAAAGCATCCAGTAAATCCTAGCACAAGATGAATGAACGAGGTGTTCAAATCAATATGATTGGCCTTGGTATGCCAGACTGTTGGATCAGGTGTTAGGACACTATGATTGCCAGTGGTATGCCAGACTGTTGGATCAGGTGTTAGGACACTATGATTGGCCTTGGTATGCCAGACTGTTGGATCAGGTGTAAGGACACTATGATTGGCCTTGGTATGCCAGACTGTTGGATCAGGTGTTAGGACACTATGATTGCCAGTGGTATGCCAGACTGTTGGATCAGGTGTTAGGACACTATGATTGGCCTTGGTATGCCAGACTGTTGGATCAGGTGTTAGGACACTATGATTGGCCTTGGTATGCCAGACTGTCAGGTCAGGTGTTAGGACACTATGATAGGCCGTGGTATGCCAGACTGTCAGGTCAGGTGTTAGGACACTATGATTGGCCTTGGTATGCCAGACTGTTGGATCAGGTGTTAGGACACTATGATTGGCCGTGGTATGCCAGACTGTCAGGTCAGGTGTTAGGACACTATGATTGGCCTTGGTATGCCAGACTGTCAGATGAGGTGATAGAACACTTTGATTGGCCGTGGTATGCCAGATGTTAGGACACTGTGATTGGCCGTGGTATGCAAGACTGTTGGATCAGGTGTTAGGACACTATGATTGGCAGTGGTATCCCAGACTGTTGGATCAGGTGTTAGGTCACTGATTGGCCATGGTATGCCAGACTGTTGGATCAGGTGTTAGGACACTATGATAGGCCGTGGTATGCCAGACTGTCAGGTCAGGTGTTAGGACACTATGACAGGCCGTGGTATGCCAGACTGTCAGGTCAGGTGTTAGGACACTATGACAGGCCGTGGTATGCCAGACTGTCAGGTCAGGTGTTAGGACACTATGATTGGCCGTGGTATGCCAGACTGTTGGATCAGGTGTTAGGACACAATGATTGGCCGTGGTATGCCAGACTGTAGGATTAGGTATTAGGACATTATGATTGGCCGTGGTATGCCAGACTGTCAGGTCAGGTGTTAGGACACGATGATTGGACGTGGTATGCCAGACTGTTGGATCAGGTGTTAGGACACAACGATTGGACATGGTATGCCAGACAGTTGGATTAGGTGTTAGGACACAATGATTGGACGTGGTATGCCAGACTGTTGGATCAGGTGTTAGGACACTATGATTGGCCGTGGTATGCCAGACTGTCAGGTCAGGTGTTAGGACACTATGATTGGCCGTGGTATGCCAGACTGTCAGGTCAGGTGTTAGGACACAATGATTGGACATGGTATGTCAGACTGTCAGGTCAGGTGTTAGGACACAACGATTGGACGTGGTATGCCAGACTGTCAGGTCAGGTGTTAGGACACTATGATTGGCCGTGGTATGCCAGACTGTCAGGTCAGGTGTTAGGACACTATGATTGGCCGTGGTATGCCAGACTGTCAGGTCAGGTGTTAGGACACTATGACAGGCCGTGGTATGCCAGACTGTCAGATCAGGTGTTAGGACACTATGATAGACCGTGGTATGCCAGACTGTCAGGTCAGATGTTAGGACACTATGATAGACCGTGGTATGCCAGACTGTCAGATCAGGTGTTAGGACACTATGATTGGGCATGGTATGCCAGACTGTCAGGTCAGGTGTTAGGACACTATGATTGGCCGTGGTATGCCAGACTGTAGGATTAGGTGTTAGGACACTATGATTGGCCGTGGTATGCCAGACTGTCAGGTCAGGTGGTAAGACACTATGATTGGCTGTGGTATGCCAGACTGTAGGATTAGGTGGTAGGACACTATGATTGGCCGTGGTATGCCAGACTGTCAGGTCAGGTGGTAAGACACTATGATTGGCTGTGGTATGCCAGACTGCCAGATCAGGTGGTAAGACACTATGATAGGCCGTGGTATGCCAGACTGTCAGGTCAGGTGTTAGGACACTATGATTGGCCGTGGTATGCCAGACTGTCAGATCAGGTGGTAGGACACTATGATTGGCCGTGGTATGCCAGACTGTCAGGTCAGGTGGTAGGACACTAGATTGGTGTGGTATGCCAGACTGCAGATCAGGTGGTAGGACACTATGACTGGGTGTGGTGTGCCAGACTGTCAGATCAGGTGGTAGGACACTATGATGTGGTATGCCAGACTGTCAGATCAGGTGGTAGGACACTATGACTGGGTGTGGTATGCCAGACTGTTGGATCAGGTGGTAGGACACTATGACTGGGTGTGGTATGCCAGACTGTCAGATCAGGTGGTAGGACACTATGACTGGGTGTGGTATGCCAGACTGTCGGATCAGGTGGTAGGACACTATGACTGGGTGTGGTATGCCAGACTGTTGGATCAGGTGGTAGGACACTATGACTGGGTGTGGTATGCCAGACTGTTAGATCAGGTGGTAGGACACTATGACTGGGTGTGGTATGCCAGACTGTCGGATCAGGTGGTAGGACACTATGACTGGGTGTGGTATGCCAGACTGTTAGATCAGGTGGTAGGACACTATGACTGGGTGTGGTATGCCAGACTGTTGGATCAGGTGGTAGGACACTATGACTGGGTGTGGTATGCCAGACTGTTGGATCAGGTGGTAGGACACTATGACTGGGTGTGGTATGCCAGACTGTTAGATCAGGTGGTAGGACACTATGACTGGGTGTGGTATGCCAGACTGTTGGATCAGGTGGTAGGACACTATGACTGGGTGTGGTATGCCAGACTGTTAGATCAGGTGGTAGGACACTATGACTGGCCATGGTATGCCAGACTGTCAGATCAGGTGGTAGGACACTATGACTGGCCATGGTATGCCAGACTGTCAGATCAGGTGGTAGGACACTATGACTGGGTGTGGTGTCACCCAGTATTATCTCCAGGTACGGGATGTCCCGGGATCACACAAAAGGCATGGAAAGTTGAAAATGGTAGGCAATATAGCTCCCTTGATAATTCTCAAGCAAGTATAAGATTTGTTATAAATCCATAACTGGTCGGCCTGGTCTTAGGATAATGTGACTTCAAACACCTTCTGGATATTCTGTAATATCATACTAGGTCTTCATGGCATGCTAAACACAGTGAAGGCAACACTATATCTGCTTCAGATGGACATTGTCTATGGATAGCAGAAAAACTGTTGGTGAAATTATGAACCCAACAAACACACAAATAACTGAACACTTTGTGGTTGGACATTGGACACAACAAATATATGTTTGTGAAAGATCCTTATTTCTTTGTTGTACTTTCAGATGATGGCCCAGAACTGCCCACTAAGACCAATGATGAGTTTAAACCTTTTATGAGAAGGCTCCCTGAGTTTAAATTTTGGTATGTTGGTCTCTTACCCTACTAAGTATAAACTAATCAGGTGTATGGCATATAGTATAGGTCCAGATTGGAGGCTGTCTGATCAGTATCAACACTATTTAAAGCTTAAATTTTATCTTTTATGAATTAGTAAGATCACTAAGAATTAAATATTTGTTAGTTACAAATGTAGCAGCCTAAGCAGACATCAGTCTAGGCCAATCAGCAGGTATTATTTTTACATGTGGGATATAGACTATGCCATTTTCAAATCAGTGAAGGCTGCAATTGTATTATCACTCGACTATCCACCATTCAGTGGCTGGAATGACAGCTACAGTACAGCTGCAGGCTGTGCAGGACTGTACAGTGCTTATGCTGAAGTAGAATATATAAACTCAGAAGTAAAACTCCAGAAGTCTTTGTCTCAATTACACTATCACCACACCAACAGAAATATGTTCTTGTTGATTTATACAACACTTATTTGTTTTTTATATTATACAAGGCAGTTTACAAAGTAACTTAGCCTCTAGCACAAACGTGACCTATAGCTTTCTAAATCTCCTATTCTAAATTGCTAATGCAAACAAAATCTGCCACGCTTAGAATAGAAAATCTTCATTTAAATTATTGTAAGAAAAAAAGGGTCGCTCAGTATTTCTATGGTTGATAAATGTTGTGTTTTGTCACACGGTTATATCTGAATCACTTGAAGCTTCTGGAACAAGCCAATATATCATTGATGTTTATATTTTTCTAATTGTGGCCATGAAGTTGCTGTAGCTGTTTTATTTCCTATTGAATTAAGTAAATAGCTTGCCAATTTAGGATTTAAATAAATAGTTATATAGCATTAATTAAAAAATGCTAACATAAGTTATGCTAATTCATTACTCGTTATAATAAATGTGTATCAAAGAATGAAACTGTGCTTATACCAGTCTCAGTTTTAAACAACATGGTCTTTTTGTACAACATGGTACTTTTATTAAACAACATGGTCCTTTTGTTAAACATACATTGATGTCACATGGATATTGTATTTGCAAAAATATTTCATGACACACACAATCACATGTTTTAAGTAAACATGTTGACAGTAATAAAATACCTAAGTGGAAACACATTATAATAAATTATATTATTATATTATAATACATAATACATTCACACATCTACTTAATTAGTTCATTTAAATACTGTAGCATGATGGTAGTCATTGACTGTATTTGGCTTGATTGGAGCAAAGTAAAATCCTTTTCAAATCAGCATTCCCATGTTCTAATCAAATGTGGTATAAAATAAATAAATAAATGTTGTTCCCTGGTGCTTCTTCCCTGGGTAACCCAGACATGGCAGTATGAGTTGTCTGTCCTTATTCTTACTATGTTTAGGAACTTGGGAAATTTATGGACTAAGTAATGCTTTCAGGGCTGGTATATACCAAAGTGATGTGATACAAAATGGTAGTGGTAGGTATAACTCCAGCTAATATAAGGGTAGTTCCACGACTGGTTTGCCCAGTGTCCGGATAATGTGAAAGGGTGTGGTATCATGCCGGGTGTTCATGGCATGCTGTACACAGTGAAAGCAGCTCTATCTAATTTCAAGTGTTATTTATCTTAAGGTTACTAGAAATGTGGTGTGATATTTTTAACAAAAGCATTGCTTGATCAACAGAAATACCATATTTTATTGTTTGCTTTCAGGTATTCCACCACAAAAGCAGTGTGTGTAGCGATGTTCTGCACATTTTTCGATGCATTCAACATACCTGTATTTTGGCCTATTCTAGTGATGTACTTTATCATCCTCTTTGTAATTACCATGAAAAGACAGATTAGGGTAAGTAAAATATGACTGTTCATTTCATGTGTAAAGGTAACTACCGGTATATCCTCCGTACAGGCTCTGTGCAGCTATTAACAAATCTAAGTAGTTCCAGTCACAGACATGTAGCTGCTGAGCTAATGGATTCAAGCCCCAGTGACTACTAAATGGTTGATTACAACATAATTGTAATATTGTAATGGTTCTGTCTAGGTGCTAAAATGATGTCATGGTTCTCTCCAGGTACTAAAATGCTGTCATGGTGTTGTCCAGGTACTAAAACAAGTCGTGGTTTTGTCCAGGTACTAAAATGATGTCATGGTTTTGTCCAGGTACTAAAATGATGTCATGGTTCTATCTAGGTACTAAAATGATGTCATGGTTCTGTCCAGGTACTAAAATGATATCATGGTTTCGTCCAGGTACTAAAATGATGTCATGGTTTTGTCTAGGTACTCAACTGATGTCATGGTTCTGTACAGATACTAAAATGATGTCATGGTTTTATCCAGGTACTAAAATGATGTCATGGATTTTATCCAGGTACTGAAATGATGTCATGGTTTTATCCAGGTACTCAACTGATGTCCTGGTTCTGTACATATACTAATATGATGTCATGGTTCTACCTAGGTACTAAAATAATGTCATGGTTCTATCTAGGTACTAAAATAATGTCATGGGTTTGTTCACATACTAAAATAATGTCATATTCTATAAGACAGTTTGTGAGTTGCCTTTCCAGTTGTTTCTCGAATACTTTTCTAAGTATTATTGCTGGTTTTATGTTTCTCCCAGGCTTCTGGAGCATATAGTGGCTGCTTTGTTCTCTCTGTTCATCATAGTTTAGATGGATGCATATCTCTGAAAATCTTTAACACACCAATTTCAACTGTTTGAATTGTCTTCCTGTGTTTATTTTTTCCATTCATCTGTCCATCTGACTTGCTTGTACAGACAGTTACTCGATAATTACTGCATGGATTCATTTTAAACATGGCATATAGATACCTGGAGATGTGTAGAAGTGTAGTGCACAAGAAGACAATTATAGTCATGTTACTCTTTTACTTATCTCCCTTAGTTTATTTGTTTTGTCTAGAAAATAAATTGTATTCTCCCAGATAGATTCACTAAAAACAATGTTTATATGTGCCTGGTGAATGGAAGTGCAGCTCACTAGAATCACACATGTACCTAAATGAATTCTTATCTTATCTCTCTTAATTAATTTCACTAGTAAGATAATGGAAGGTGCGTTCTCTCTTTAAATTTGGTATGTACATACCTGGTGACAAGTAGAAGTGCACAACCATCCTAACTCTGCCTGCATTGTTCTTGGTTATAAACCATCTCACTTCCTTTTGTCTTCAAGACTTGCCTGTTTAGGGCACAACTAACTTAAAAAAGAATTGCTGCAGCTTGCTTGTGAATAGTAAAGTTTCATTTGTTTTCTTCATTTTATTGCATTACTGGCTGTTGAAACACTGCTGACTGTATACAGCTTATCAATAAAACTTAACTTTGTTTAAACCATTGCCAGCTGTTTTGAGTGGCTTACTTAGGTTGGGATGTAAACATATGGATGTGTATGAATGTTTACAAAACATAGTCGTTAAACTGTCTTAGTCTCAGGGCGATGTGTACAAATCCCAGTCTGGTCTATACTTTTCCTTGATGAGGTCGTCCAGCTTATCTCCCTTTTTGTGGGAAGATTGCAGTAATAATCATATGTGAGATGTTTTTCAACAACAAATTAATTTGTTGATTTTTTATTGATTATTTGTTTGCTCTTATTAATTTTATTTTGATTTCTTTTTCTCTATTTTTCAGCATATGATAAAACACAGATATGTACCATGGTCACATGGGAAGACAAAATACAAGGGCAAGGAGGACACTGGCAAGGTTGTGGTCTCTAGATAACTATAAATAGTTTAAACCAGGAAATGGGGCCTTCTCATTGGCTGATCATCAAGTCATGTGACTTTCAATCTATTTATAGCATGTGTGTACATAATATATGTTTAAGTGTCATATGTGTGTTATATTTGGAATTTCCTCTGTTCTTTTCTTTATCCATATTCTTAGGATGCTAATAACAAATCTTCCATATCCTATCATTTTGATTGTGTAACCATTCAAAAGTGCATTCCCAATATTCTCTAAAGGTTTTTGTGCACATGTGACAAGTAAAAAAAAAAAAAGGTGCATTGACTGTGTTTTATGTTTATTTGACAAAAAAATAACACCCCCACTACATTTTATGTAGGAGTCCGTCCTCTGTCCTTGGTAACGGTAATTGCTCATTTCAAAATAGCTGGGTAGTGGGGGCAGTGCTTCCTTTTAATGATTGCTGTAGTTATTCTTAATCTTTACCACACCACATTGCATTCTTGTATTTGTGGAATGTAAGTATTTAATGTAAATTTTCCTCAGAATAAATATATGTCCTGCATGTTTTGATTTGGTCCAATGACACTCATATTGCACATGGAGAATTTTATTATTGGTCAGTTGAGTAAATCAAATTTTGATGACATTTTATTATTGAGTAGCAAATTTGGAAGAAAAATAAATTATTAACAAATGTAAATGACTATAGAATAAGACACAATTGTAAATAATAATTATCTCAGGCTCATAAACCATATAGCCATAAAGGCCCTTTGGTTATATCACCAATACTTTATATATCCAGCAACTGCCAAATTAAAGCATCAGAATTATGCTGTAGCCAATGAATTCAGTTGTATTCATTTTCCCTTATTTATTAAAGTGAAAGAAGTCTTACATTTCTATATCCATGAATTGAATAGATTTTTTTCTTTGTGAATAAACAAGTTTTGTGCCTTTCTGAGACAAAATGGTTATTTCATGTAATACACCTGTTTATTGATGCTTTTAGTTTTATTTGTTTGCTTATATCAAAGGAGGTATTTGCTTTTTAAATAACAATATACATAATAATGAATATTGTGTATCTTTCTAGTGATTCAGTTTTCAGTGAAAAAATATTCATCTTTATTTGTTCTTTAATCATTCTTTTCTTACTGATAAAATACCTAAACAATTAAGCTCATTTTTCATTACCTTCTCTTATGTTATTATAAGATCTCCAAGTCTCTCGAATTAAGTGAATTATTTATTTTCTGCCTGACTGAAAGTGTTTTCCTCCCAACAAATAAAAATATGAATACCTTCTGTGGTTATAGTCACATCCCTTAACAATAATAGACACTATTTCAAAATGGCTCTGTCCACTAAGCCTACACCACCATGAAGATTGTTAGGAGAATCTTGCTGCTTTTTGATGGCCATCTAAGTTTGTTTTTATTTTATTCTTAAATTCTGTAAAAAGAATATTGTATGAACATTTTGTTTGATAAAATGACAATAAGGAAGAACAAACTGTTTCATTACAGCATCTGATTTTTTTACATTTTATAGCTAATCAACACTTTTTCATGTTTGGCCTTAGATACTTGCTGATTTATGATTCAAAACTTGAAGCAAAATATGTTCTTTGTACGTTTTACACAAGATTGTCAGGGTTTTTGAATGAACAGTTCAGAGTTTATTAGTCTTTTTAAAATAAATTTCTTTTAATTAACTTTATCTTTGCTTATTATTTCATTCCACTGGTTGTTTAACAACGGTCAATAAATTCTCTAAAACAATGTTCATTTCTGTTCAGGTTAGAGCCTTTACATTTTCTCTTAAAATTGTCAGACATTTTTAATAACAACAAACAAGTAAGGCCTGAAAAAGTGTTTTCTTTTTTTTATATCATTACAATTAATGATTTAATGTCTCATAATAATTGATCATAAACCTAGATAAACAATCAAGATAAAAAATGTTATAATATAACATTATAAATGCTTAACAAATATTTTAATGCTCATCTACATTGCACGGTAAAGGTGTGGCATGTTTCTCTGCTTATCTCGTTTCATCCAGAATTGTGCACTGCTTTTATGATTTTTAAATGTTAAAACCATTTTTTAGCATTAGCTCTTCTTTTAATTAAGCCTGAAATTTGATAAAGTCTTTCATGTCATTTATAAATAAAAACAGTAAAGAAAATACATAAACTGCATGTAATATTTGTCAACAAATAAAAATATTAATATTAGTGTAATAAATTCTATTGTGTTATTTCCAAGGATTTTAAAATATTTAATTTGATTTCTCAGTGACATGAAATAATATTATTTGTTGGTGCCATGCACTTTAAAAAACAAACAACAACATTATAATGTTATCAAAAACTGATGCACTTTAAATGTCATTTTTAAAGCTAGTGATGTCCTATATGTGTGTGAAAGTTGTCTCTTACACTTGGCATGTATTTTTGTGTTGGTGGATCCCATATTTATACCTGTACTAGTTTATTGAAGAATCAACCAATAGAAAAATAATTCAAAAGGAATATTCGGTGGTATGCAGTCTCTCTATTGAAGTTAATGATACATTCATCTTACATGAGGAGCAGTTCGAGGCGACGACTTGTAATTCCTCAGCGTGTGGGATTGATCCTTGTTTTGGGCACATTTACATGTTGGGAGGTTTTCCAACTAACCTGTACTTAATCGGTGGTTCTACCCAGACATAAGTCTGGGGTCTTCCTCCACCACTATTTAGCTGAACGTCGCCAATATAACCATAACTGTGTCGGTGCGATGTAAAAAAATTGGTAGTTTGGTAAATATTCTCTTTATCATAGTACTCCTTAAGCCTTAAAAAAAATAAGACTCATACATGGTGCATATTATTAAAGCATGTGAACAGTTGTTGAAAGTTTACATAAATACATACAGCCCATTGTTTAAACAATAAGGGACTGATTTCTGGTCTCAGGCTCCTCCACCTCTCACCACGTGGATTCGAATGCTATAAGAGCCGAAATCTTCCCCGTAGTGAGATCCTCCAGCCGACCTGCAGCGCGGACGTTACTAGAATGGCAATTATTGTGCTGCTGCCTTCACTAAAAAATAGTTTGCTTCACAAACTTTGCAATAAGATAACCCCAAATGTTGGTGTATTTAGAATTTCTTAAATAGCCAAGTAGTATTTTGTTTTAGTTGCCATTTTCTCTTTGATGGGCAATTTGTCAAAACATATCAGTCATCAAATTTATTAATTGATGTGACTGGTTAAAAAAGAAAGAAATCAATTCAATAGTGTTTTTCTTACTGTTAGTAGAAATTAGTTTTCGTTTGTCGTTGCCCTTCCATCTGTAAATACACGTACTGTTGTATATCTAGCATTATTGTATACTATTTTGTGTTAAAAAAAATTATACATTTTGTTTTAAAGATGCACATTTTTTTTTCTTTTGACATTAAAATATGTCCACAAATATATCTTGCGTTTGTCTTTTTGCATTCCTTGGCTCACGCTTACTTCATGGATAATTTATAAGTAACATAGCGTTTGCAAATGTGTTACACTTACGGGTTGACACTAAGCATGAAGTAATGCGGATCCCGATCAGACGGCTTCTGTCTGTATGTATAGGCGGAAACCTAATGTCTGCTCGGCTTGTCAAGTGTAAAGAAAGAAATACATTGGGTTCCGACGATTTATAGCGCAGATATACAGAGTAATTCCTACACATGCAGATATATAGCGTAATTCCTACACATGCAGATATATAGCGCAATTCCTACACATGCAGATGTATAGCGCAATTCCTTTACCAGCAGATGTACATCGCAATTCATGCACTATCAATATGATAAGGTGAGAAGATTGCACGTTAACTGTCTGTTACAGGTGATTGATACTACCGCAAGCCCTCTACCTGCCTCGTGATAACCCAGGCCTGTCACCTTCGTCGTTTGGAATTGATGAAAGAAAGGTTTATCATCGTGCAAACACAATTGGAATTGATGAAATAACGTTTATCATCGTGCAACTATTGGAATTAACGAAGTAACGTTTATCATTGTGCGAACACAATTGGAATTAATTAAGTAACGTTTATCATCGTGCAAACACAACTGGAATTAATTAAGTAACGTTTATCATCGTGCAAACACAACTGGAATTAATTAAGTAACGTTTATCATCGTGCAAATACAATTGAAAATATGAAGTTACGATGATAATCGCTCAATGACAGTTGGAATTAATACAAGTAACGTTTAACAATGTGACTAGACAATTGGAATAAATGAAGTACTTTTTGTTATCTTGCATGGTCATTTGGAATTAATTATAGAAGTACCGTTTATCATTGTGCATCTACAATTGGAATTAGATAAGTAATGTTCAACCTCGCGCACAGACAATTAAATTAACGATGTAACGTTTATTTATGAGCATTGACAAGTAGAATTTATGAAAGTTACATTTAACAATGTGCAAAGATAATTGGAATAAATGAATTAATCTTTTTATTTCATATGCAATTAAGGATAGTGAATTGATAAAGTAGCATTAAGATCGTGCATAGACAATTTAACATTTTAAAGTAATGAAGTAACGCATTTAATTGGAAGTAATACAGTTACTTTTATCGTCGTGCATTGACAAACAATTAAAGAAGAAATCATGTGTCGTCGTGCAACTAATGTAATTAATTAACAACTGGGACAAGAACGATGATTAGAGATGACGAATGTACCACTGATAGATACTGTTTTCCCAGGTTACTGTAATAATCTCAAATCAAGTATTTACTTTATATTCAGGTTTTATTTAAGGGAAACAAATGTTTCACAAAACTGTTGCAAAAGTATTAAAAATGGAACTAGAGCTGAATTCAGTTAGAACTGAGCTGACCTTGACGTGCCATGGATATGCATCAATTAATCCTTGTAAATCTGGATAAAGTCAATATAAAAATGACTGTAAGGTGATCAATATGGCGGATAGAGTTTATTTAATAAAACATTAAAGTCATAACTCATTTTAAATCAAACTGGTCCTGATGTTATTCAACTAGGATTGATACTTGTAAATGCAGTTACATTAAATAAAAATCCGACATACCAGAAATAGCGCGGACAAAGAGTAATCAATAAATAAAACAAATAGCCAAAGGTCATTTAAAACCAGCCTACCATGCCGTGTCGATGACATGCGCATCTTAGCTTGGTTCTTAAATAATGTTAAGTTCAATCAAAATCCGACCAACGGAGAAATATTGCCGACAAAATATATTCAACAAATATAACTCTATAATCAAGCAAATCATAACCTGTCAAGGACATACGCAACAAGGCTTGGTTCTAACAAGTTCTCTAAAGTTTCATTTAAATCCGACCAACATCTGAGAAATGGCGCGGATTTTTCTGGTGACCAGTTCGACTGACCGACCGGTCGACAGACCGACTGACAGACCGGCCGACTGACAGATCGACTGGCAGACAGACCGACCGACAAACAGGCCGACAGACCGATCGAAAGACCAATTGACAGACCGGCCGCCAGAACGACCGACAAACTGAGAGACCGACCGGCCGACACGACTCCAATAAAGCTCCCATTTTCTTCCTATCTGGGTGTTATTAATGAAGTCACGTTTATCATAGCCGATTGACATTTCGTGCATAGACTGTTGTATCTTTTTATGTAACGTATTCTTTTGTAACGATAAGCATAAATAAATAAAGTAACGTTTAAATTATTACAGGAGCGGGCAACATCGTTCATTGATAACAGAAACAATCGAAACATTGGTCGATCATCTTTTGTATAATAAGATATTGAACATGCAACAGAAACTGCTATTTTGTAGCTTCTTATAAAGTAAGTAAATGATGCTTTTCATGTAGTAAGATTCGAAAGCAAAATTAAAACTGCGGCACATTTTGTGTACTAGTTATAACAAGATGAGATCAGCCTAAATGGATTTTTAAGTTGGCACCGTGTTATCGCATGATATCTGTGCTATATTCATTTTGCAATAAAGGCCCAGTTATCCAAGGTACCAATCGTCGGAACCCAGGTTCACTCATCCCTCTCTGCTTCAAGGTGGCCGTGGGATATTGGGCTAGTTCCAAGTTCTCTGCCATTAATATTCATAGCAACCAGTAGTCTTTTAAAAATGTCCGTTTCATCAACGTTACTCTTCAATTGATGTTGAAAAACTATTTGTCACTGACAAGATGGTCGCACAAACCTGAGACGCCTGTTGTTTACAAACTGTAATCATTTCATTGGCTGAATTTCCGTGCCGTTTTGGACACGGAGCCAATCAAATGCTTCATGCATATATTCATGAGAACAAAGTGTGCTTTTGCCAAGTAATCCACAATATATGATGTAGTGATAACGGAGTATTCACGGTAGGTTCCAGCGATGCAAGGTACACAGAAATCCTAGTATTTTTCCCACTTTATCAAAACCATTTGTTTCACAACTATTCACCAGTTATACGAGTGAGTATACTTGGGAGCAGTGTACTGAGTAGTTGCCTAGCAGTTAACTAAGTGCCATCGACAGTAGCAACTGTTTTATCCTTGTGTTGGCGGTTTAAAGTGTTCATGTGTCAACAGAGAAGCATATAATGGTGACTCAGTATATACATGTTGTTGTCAAACATGTTCGGACTTTAGATTGTAGACCTTAGGCATAATTCATAAAGCAGTTTTATTTTTGTTATTATACTATCAGATATATCACGATAGACATTTTGCAATTTGAAAATCAAATCACACATATCGGCACAGAAAAAGCTGGTTACTGTATGGTAACAATATAGCAAAGACGACACATTTTATTCATGTTTCCACGTGTAACGAAGATGAGCTTGTATTACACAAAATCGTTGCAACTTCTTTGGATGTCACACCAAGACCATGTTTATAGTAATCAGAAATGTTATAAAATAATAAGACGCAAAAATAATCCTTTGTTTTGCCTTTTTTATTAAATGTTTACTTCTAGTCTTACAACGTTTGTAATCCACTGTGACTGTTTCGTTGTATCATTCCACCAATAAAATGTGTGCTATCACGTGACGCATGTACATGAATGAGAAAGACGAAGAATTATACACTTTTGCTTCAGTAACTACGTGTCCAGCCTTGAGGAAGTGGGGTAACGTTGCAGCGTTGCTATTTCATTACCAGTTATTAATTATATAGCAGGCCTCAAAAAGACCCGTACTTAGTAATTAACACGTATGAAAAAATAACATCTGTCCGGATGGTCGAGTGGTTAGTATGATTAACTGCTTTGTTTGAGGTAACATCTTTGACTTAATTGGAAATACTCAGCCATTTTTAAGGAACTGTCCATGAACTTCACTGCTTCTCTAAACAGTAGATTTTGTTGCAAAGAAACATTCCGAACATATACGGTGACGTCATTATATTTTCCTCACCTCTATGCTATGACGTGTCACAACTAGCCATTTGGGGATTTGTGCTTCAGCATTGCAGAATAGTTTCTGGTAAATCCAAAAGGAAATAATTATATTTTATTTTTTACAAACAAATGTTCATAAATAGCTTTAAGAATGTCTAATGTACCCACAGTCATAACTGTCTTTGTTTTGGAGCATTTAATTCTTAGCACCGTTTTAAAACGCTCCGTGTCCCAAAACATTAAAACGCTTTTACACAGACCGCTTTCACACAGACTGTTATCAAGTTTGGTGTTGACTCACTGGCCAGAACAATCACGAAAATACCACTATTAAGAAGTTAATAAGTGAATAAGGCATATAGATTCACTGAATTTGACGCAGCAGATACGGTTTTATAAGGTTTTACGTTCATTCGCTCATTTTCCTCTTTCTTTCTTTCTTTCTTTCTTTCTTTCTTTTTTCTTTTTATTTTTGGCAGAAGAACCAAACTGGCAAAACCTTGAAAGTATATAAACTGTGTACTAAAACATTGTTTTAAAATTAGTGATAGGTATTGCTTGACTTCTTTTTTATTGTGGGTTGTTCAGGAATTCGTAGACAGAGATAATAATTTTAGTAAGTCAGTACATGTGTATCTTCATAAAAAATGTTAGAAAAAGAAATTTTAACATAACAACATCAATAAGTTTTAAAACTATTAATGTGCACAATGAAGAAAGGTGTTGTGCATTTACTAAAAAAAAGATCATATTGCACAATTTATTATTTAAATGACGCCATTACTGGTAGCACAATGTATCAATCTATCCTGCACGTTGTTGGCAGTCTCTGCATGCACACTTGAAGCGAATTGAACAGCACATCGATTTACGTGGGGATATATAATGTGTCTTGTAGTAATTAAAAATTGTACTCTTTTTTGGTTTGTATAGTGCTTCATTCACTGCAACAATATTCTGCGACCACCTGACATAGCACCACACCCGTGGACAAGTCCTGACAAGTTTTGTCGGTCAGGCGTGAATATTCCAGCGCAAGCTGATAGTCAACAACAGAATTGGACCGATAATTATGTTCCTTTAAAGCTTGTGAAATTCTGTGTTATTGTGTTGTTGTTTTTTTGTACAATTTTGAACAATTTTTTAAAACATTGCCCCTATTCACAAAGGTTTCTAGCTGACTTGTTTATTTTTTTTTACTTGTGACACCAGTGTGAATACATTTTCCGAAATAGCATTATTGGAAATACAATGGTCGCACATGGCTGGGTTTTTTTTCTGTGAAGTATTATGCTAGATTTTAAAAAAAAGGTATAATTAATGCATTTATTTATGATCTACATGACCCGTTGAACGTCGTGAAAGCAAGTATTGAATTATGTGTCATTTATTATCTGACGCGGATGAGATGTTGGTATCTATTTTCCCCTGAAATGCATTAAGGTTTGCAAACAATAGAAGTCACGGAATTTTTATGGTAGCTTTTAAGTATTTTACATAACTGAAACAATATCTTAAACAAACATTCAAACATGAGTAGTAGACTGAACAAACACATCTATTAAAAACTTGGTCTAGAATTATTATTTAAATAATGAATTGTTTTAATTTACAAAAGCACTTAACAGCTTCCTTTAATATGGAAATATGACAAAGTCATACGAGCATTGCAACATACATCAAAATTTGACAAGGCACAGGACAATGGTTATTCAAGCCATATAAAAGTTAAAACAAACTGGGATAAGTCTTGAAACAAATTGAGCAAACCCAACAGTTACCGCCTTCGAACGGTAAGTTGGCAAAAGGGACCGACTGGGGTGATTAAATAGGTTTGACATATTTCTAACCACGCACTTTCTGGGTGGTTTCTCAAATGCTAGCAATGAAAAGAAAACCGATCTATTTGAATTACAAATTCCAAGCGCTGACGTTTTATTAGATACGTGATGACGCCCTTAAAAAGTAGTGACGTAAATGAAAAATAATATCCACATGATATACAGAAAAGAGACATATTATTTCTATTAGAAGACCTACACAAAATTGTTGATTGTAAATGGAATTTTTGAATCAAGACAAAAATGACCAGAGAAGATGTGTAAATGATTGAACATCATGTTCAATACTACCTGTTCATGTTATTTTTAATTATTATATTGTTGTAAATAAAACTTCGTTGTTATATTTTAACGTTATTTTATTATTATTATTATTATTATGATTATTATTATTATTGTTGTTGTTGTTGTTGTTTTGAAAGCTGTATTTCATATAACTGTCAAGAAGTACTGCAACCCTCTGTCTTTCATGTGTTCCTTCTTCCTTTTTACCAATCACTCTTCAAACAACTACTACCTTAGTAGTAGAACAATAAGAACTTTAACAAGAGGTAAACAATAATAATGGATTAACAAAGGTTTAAAGATCTTATTTCGCAAATAATCATAAAAAATAATTTTTAGACATCTCTCTTTTTCTAGCTCTTGTGAAACATAAATGGCAATAATTAACATATACGATATATAAAATAAAGAAGTCATTCGATTTGACATTAGAAAAATAAAGAATAGTATTGCACGTTCATTCTAAAATATTTTGCTAATTAAACATATTTTTAAAATAATGTGAGAACTTTGAAGCACATGACAAACAACAATTTGTTGCATTAAAACATCGAGCTTAATAATTTGATTACAACGTTTCAATTAAAACTATGATCAGGACGTATCGGAATATTCTCAATTATAATAACTACAGCACGTTGTATTAAATATAACAACCTGTTTGCATTAAGTGAAAGGAATACATGGATAAAAGACAATATTTGACCAAGCATATTAAATATATGCATTTATCCTCTGCATGAATTAATTCACGGCGTACGGCGTATCGAACCTTACCGATGTATCCAGACGAGTAGACCACGTGACGGGGCATATCAATGTGAAATCACGGAGTTCAATCATTGTTTAAAATTGAAACGGGTCGATATACCGATGATTGAATATAAAAAGGCCCCGGGCACGTGTTCCCTATCTGGAGCAGAACTGGATGATGAATTATTTGGTCACAGACTACCGGCAATATAAGTGTGAGCTCGCGTACTAGATACCTAAGCAGAGGTAAGTTTTATTTAATTTAAACAGTTAATCTCACAATTGTGGCTATTAATTTTTTTACATGAGCAGCAGTTAAGTCTGATTAATTTAAATAATTAATTACACAAACGTGTCTATAAATGATTTTACATGGTTATATATTGATATAATTTCTAAAATGAGCATTTTAAGAGAATTGAAACGCGCCGATTTAAAATGATATGATTTTAAAAAAAAAAAACAACGACACATTTAATACGATGACAATACATGTCATTTAATACGATATTTAGACATATTATTCATTTTTACAATGATAAATCTTTTAGAAAAAAAAGAGACCAATTTGAAATAACAATGAAGCTGAAAAGGCTTACATTTGGCATATAGTATTCACGCGTCTTAACTTTGTTGAGATTTTACTTTATCGGCAACATACCTGAGACTACTTGGACATGTGTTGACAATTATTGCGAGATGAAAACAACAACTTGTCTACGCTCCGACAAATCGGCGACGCGTCAGCGATTTTCTTTGATCGGCGGCTTAACGCCGATGTGTCGGAGACTACTCGCCGGCATGTCGGCGATTGTGGAGCCCCCGTCAAAGGAGAGAATACGTCGGAAACATGTCGCTTTAACGTGATTGAAAAATAAAAAGTGATCCCTTAATCGCCGATCACCAGGATCGTCAGGGTTTGATCGCCGATCTCCTTAGTCGGAGATATATCGCCGAGCTACGATTTTATGTGCCAGTATGGCTTAGTACGAATAAACATGGGATAAAAAGTTCTAATCCTTAGTCATATTGGACTAGAAATTTTCTAATGACAAAAAAGTATAAACAAAGTGACAAAAGATTGTATGACCATTACAATATATGAAATAATTGTCCTAGTCATGATTTAATGCTGGGTTGAATGTCCCTTTTTCAGCTGAAGTTATTAGTGCACTTAGAGCAGTAAGGTCTCCCCGACTCCTATTGATTTATTAAATCCATTAAAAAGACTCACGAAGCTCGACATTAACTACTCTGTTATAGGTCTAATGTAAGTTCATATTCAGGAATATCTTCAAATGTGTGACGTAAAGGAACAATATCACATATCGACCAAAAGGTGACGATGGTAATCCCGACAATTAGCCTGTGATTGCAATATAAGTTATTTACTGCAGTGTCTAGTTATAAACTAAATAAATCTTTGACAAACAATAATATTATGTAAGCAGCAGGTATGCCTTCAGAAATCTTACAGCACAAAGAATTGCAATGTTACTACACATGTTTTTGCCAAAACAATAACAGAACTGTTTATTTGTCTCCTTTCTTATAGTTTTATAGTGTTTACATATCTACATTTTTAAATAAATTGATCAGTCACAATGTCGATTTTATCCCACCATCTCTGTAAATATCGGTTGATATAACCATGAGATAAAGATGAGCTTTATCAACCTATATTCGCGCACCTGCTCTAAGCCGGACTATTTTTTTGACGAAACGATCAGGAGTGTTTACGAGAACGAAACTCATTTATCTCGTAATTATGCTTGTGGTCACCCCAAAAATGTCCATAATATAAATATTGGTTAAATAGAGCAAAAGAGGCTATTTAAAAAAAGGATGAGAGCAGTTTCGAACTTTGTCCTGCTGGATTGAAAACTTAAGTAGCAGAGTCTTAACCGACTGAGTTAACCGGACAGTTCCTCGCAAGTTTCCGAAGTTTTATTTAACAATGATATAGAAAATTTGAAAACAAAAAACAAATCTATCAGAAAAATGAAACAACATGTATTACAGGAACATGATTAAAATTGTTAAGTAATAGTAATAAAATCAATAAAAGTACGAATTTGTTGTCTGCTAAATTATAAACAACTGTCGAACGAAATGTCAGATCATGCGAGTCCCCATTGTTTTGATGTTATTTAGTGTGAATTGAAAGAATGTGATGAAGAATCGTGTAAAAACCTAGGCAGTGTTGAAGAGATGAGCTACGAGGATTTCGAGGCAAAATCTGGCTTTAATCCGAACATTTTTTGAGAAGGAAATTGATCTTGAATCTGTGGTGACGGTCTCAGATTGCAATCATCTTCTAATCTTAGGACAGACCCTGATGATCAAATGTCGTTACATGATCAACATTTAAATGGTTTAGATAGAGCTCAATCTTAAGTCGAACCAAATACAGCTGACTGCACAGATCTGGACAAATGTGATAATAAATCACAGTTTCTAGACGTAAACATGAACACCAACCCACCACCTCCAATCCCAACATTTCTCCAAATTTCGCAACTCACCCTGAAAAAAACACAACTATCTTTGAAATTTTAAAGCGCTATATTCAATGTTCATAATTTCAATGTCATCGACAATTAAAATCCATGAGCTACTGTTTGTTACATCCACAAACACACACAAACCTTGAATGTAATTCGCGTTTCTTAACGCCAAGTGCGTAGCAACTTTAATGTTACACGCCCTTGACATTACACACTACATGTATAACTTTACTCGAGGGTGTGATTTTGTTGTTCTTTTTTTCTAACCATTATTTTTAGTTATCGTAATCAATAAAATTACAACCTTATGTATAGCGCAAATAAAATAAAAGAAAAAACATGTTTATTGTCTTATTTTTGTATTGTAAAAAATAACTATTTCTTATAGCCGAATTACTCTATTGCTCGCGCATGAATTTCGTGTATTGCACTGGAATGTCAGATCATGTAAGGGAGGAGCAGTAGCGGTAAATTTAAATGTTTCCCTTTGAAAAGCTGTTGATGGTGGGATAAAAAGAATACCAGGTTAGTGTTGATATAGATAAGCCCCGTGCTTTCTGATTTTCTTGGCCTCGCATGATAACATATATCTATATCAACACTAACCTGGTATTCTCTATATATGTTATGGAGATTGTGATTTAAGATCATTCACAATAAGAATCACGTATATAACACTTGTAATATGTTGACGTCCTTCTGAGATGTGTTAGTTCATTGCAAGGATGTGTACGGACAAGGCGAACTCTTCTCACCAGTTTTGTTTTCTCTTGTTGTTTTTTTAAAGCCTCTACTCATTTTGTCTGCAGAAATAAGCAGGTTTAGGATTACATTCCAAAGTTGTGTATTATAAATTGAGTGATACACATGGAGAGATGTACCATGAGCTGTCTACCCTATAATGAGGAGATGACACAGTAACACAGGCACAAAGTGCCGTTATCTTACACAGTTACACTTGCACAAAGTGCCGTTATCTTACACAGTTACACTTGCACAAAGTGCCGTTATCTTACACAAGTACACTAGCACAAAGTGCCGTTATCTTACACAAAGCCCAATATGCAAGGTCCACATACAGCAAGATGTGGGATTTACATTTGAACTCCGTTCAGTCAAGATTCAAATTTTATTTTGTACATGTTTGAAAGGACTACAACTGTGAAACTTTTTTATTTTGTGTAAATAATGTATTTGACATTGTGGACAACGTTTTATATAAATGTCAAATTATGATATAATGGTACGTGGAAAAGACAAAGATTCAATGTTAGACCGATTAAATGTTTGATGTTACTGAAAAAGCAATACAATAATTTATTAATCAACCTTACGTAAAACCAACGTACCGTACCAGTATTTGTACCTCCTTCTCTATTGTCAATTTGACTGTTTTAGTTCACGTCTATCGCAAATACTCTCAAACAATATCACAAAAAATATAATGTAGGCCAACCAATGACAACGTGCCGTAAACTTATTCTTTATTCTGAGCGTTTATGTCGGTTTATGCAAACATGCATAAGCGACCACTTTGGAACTGTTCATTATTTTTATTGACCATTTGATAGCTCGATTACTTATATATGGTTGCGAATTATGGTGGATTAAAACACGTTAACACGATCGATCATTTTCATCAACTAATTCATTCTAAACTTGCAGATCGGACAAAATTCTTTGTAGTTAGGTGTGTTAGATGTATTACAACGATCAGTGCAAATTAGAAGCAGAATTTGGTGTGTGTATAGGTTGCTACATGTATATAAGTAGTAATATAAATATATGACAAGGACTTGCGGGTATTGTAACATATTTTAAGAACAGAAAGGCACAGGACATAGGTATTTATATGTAAGTCAAATGAAAATAAATAAATTAAAAAAACATCTTTGACGAGACATTTAAAAAATATTACAAACCCAACAGTGCCCGCATCTAGTCAGGCAAATAGACCGACTGGGTTTTTTAAACCAGTTAACAGATCTCTAACCTCACATTTCCTGTCATGCTATGATCTCTATGACATTTTATCAGACACCATACACACTACACGAGGTTAAAATGCTTTGGATTTCATTTGCTAGGACTATAAACCTCTCTTACACGTTGATACAATCAAGCTATTAGAGAAACAATCAAGGGTCACCGCCTTCGTTAATTTAAGAACTTGTGCAAAATAAACTTGAATAAAATATTTTCTCAGTCATTGCTACTGTGTATTTTAGTGAAGACCTGAATATAAGAATGTTTCCAGGAAAATTTCGTTACGAGACATATTTGATAGTTGTTACAATTCCATTTCACTAAAACAGTTGTCCACTTAAAACCGTTTCTGCTGAGGACTCATATACCGTTTTTTGTTCTAGTTGTGTAATTAAAATAATCATTTTAAGTTAAACATTTTTTTGGATTACTACTTGAATTACATAGCAAACTAAGCAAAGGGACGCCCATGTTACTCAGTGTCATTGTTCTTCATTCTCCCTTCCATTAATTTTATTTTGATTGCTCAGTTGATTTATTTCTATTTTTGTGTAAAGGAATTAATTCTGCAAATAAGAATATATGACAAAGTGTAAAGTTTTCGATGAACCTCATTTACGTGACCTTTGGGTTTTGAACTGCTTGGGGCACAGCTTCATTTACCCTCATTCCCCTTTCAACGAACTGTTTAAAGTAGGAAAACACACACACACACACACACACACACACACACACACACACACACACACACACACACACACACACACACACACACACACACACACACACACACACACACACACACACACACACACACACACTCACACGCACGCACGCACGCACGCACGCACGCACGCACACACACACACACACACGCACACACACACACACACACACGCACACACACACATACACACAGACACACACATACAGACACAAACACACACACATACATACACACAGACACACACACAGACACACACAGAGACACACACACAGACGCACACACACACATACACACACAAACAAACAAACAAACAAACACAAAATAACACACACAAAAATCACAATAAAAATGGCTTGCCATGATCTCGACAAAGAGTCGCGAAATTAGAGATGCCAACAAATGCAAACAAGCAACTGGATATTAAAAAACATAAATTTTATTCACGCAATAATTTAAATAGTTATTGAGTACAGTAATTATGTCATGTAGATTTGTGTTTAGGCTAAACTGGTACCAGGCCGCTTAAGGAAATACGTTGCGCGGAGGGGATGGGGGGGGGGGGGGGGCATATTGACTGATTTGCCGTACCAACGTGACGTAGTCCTATAGTGCATTCGACCACAAATTTATTTCTACCATAGTTACTTATTTCATTTATAATAGTAATTCTACCATAGAAATTTACCATATAGAATCGCCTGTTTGGAGATCAGAAGAAATGTGTATAGTAGAAAGTCATAATGTTACATGGGCCTAGCCTCGTCAATATTTTACGACGATGTGGGAAAGTCATAATGCAACATGGGCTTAGCCTCGTCAATATTTTACGACGGTGTTGATTCGTTCATAGTATATTGTATCATTCCGAGTCAGCAACAACAAAACAACAATAAGAAAATCCCCATTAATACCCAATAATACTGTCAAAAAAACAACAACGTTATTGTAAAGGTATATTTATCTTGTGCTTGTACTAAAGTGTCATTTGAATACTGAACGCTCACTGACATTTGAGCTTTAAACACAATTATAATAATGATTGATTTCCTGATACGATGGCGACTGTTTAATTTTTTAAACCACCGGATATATTGCTCCATGTATTGCTTATATTTGCTATATTTCTCCATGGTTGTTATGTTGGCTATATTTCTCCATGGTTGTTATGTTTGTTATATTTCTCAATGGTTGTTATGTCTGCTATATTTCTCCATGGTTGTTATGTTTGTTATATTTCTCCATGGTTGTTATGTTTGTTATATTTCTCCATGGTTGTTATGTTGGCTATATTTCTCCATGGTTGTTATATTTGCTATATTTCTCCATGGTTGTTATGTTGGCTATATTTCTCCATGGTTGTTATGTTTGCTATATTTCTCCATGGTTGTTATGTTTGTTATATTTCTCTCTGGTTGTTATGTTTGCTATATTTCTCCATGGTTGTTATGTTTGCTATATTTCTCCATGGTTGTTATGTTTGCTATATTTCTCCCTTGGTTGTTATGTTTGTTATATTTCTCCATGGTTGTTATGTCTGTTATATTTCTCCATGGTTGTTATGTTTGCTATATTTCTCCATGGTTGTTATGTTGGCTATATTTCTCCGTCGTTGTTATGTTTGTTATATTTCTCCGTCGTTGTTATGTTGGCTATATTTCTCCATGGTTGTTATGTTTGCTATATTTCTCCATGGTTGTTATGTTGGCTATATTTCTCCGTCGTTGTTATGTTTGTTATATTTCTCCGTCGTTGTTATGTTTGTTATATTTCTTTATGGTTGTTATGTTTGTTATATTTCTCTATGGTTGTTTTGTTTGTTATATTTCTTTATGGTTGTTATGTTTGCTATATATCTCCATAGTTGTTATGTTTGTTATATTTCTCCGTCGTTGTTATGTTTGTTATATTTCTCCATGGTTGTTATGTTTTCTATATATCTCCATGGTTGTTATGTTTGTTATATTTCTCCGTGGTTGTTATGTTTGCTATATTTCTCCATGGTTGTTATGTTTGCTATATTTCTCCGTCGTTGTTATGTTTGCTATATTTCTCCATGGTTGTTATGATTGCTATATTTCTCCATGGTTGTTATGTTTGCTATATATCTCCATGGTTGTTATGTTTGTTATATTTCTCCGTGGTTGTTATGTTTGCTATATTTCTCCATGGTTGTTATGTTTGTTATATTTCTCCGTGGTTGTTATGTTTGCTATATTTCTCCATGGTTGTTATGTTTGCTATATTTCTCCGTCGTTGTTATGTTGGCTATATTTCTCCATGGTTGTTATGTTTGCTATATTTCTCCGTCGTTGTTATGTTTGTTATATTTATCCATGGTTGTTATGTTTGCTATATTTCTCCATGGTTGTTATGTTGGCTATATTTCTCCATGGTTGTTATGTTTGCTATATTTCTCCATGGTTGTTATGTTTGCTATATTTCTCCATGGTTGTTATGTCTGTTAAAGTTCTATCTGGTTGTTATGTCTGTTATATTTATTCTTGGTTGTTATGTCTGTTATATTTCTCCCTGGTTGTTATGTTTGTTTATGAAATGTTGTTTATGACTATTTACATGTGCGATTTTATCTTTTTCTTTTAAATGTTTTATATTATATATTTCTTTATAAGTTCAACCACTTTATTAATAAAACAAATACAAAAAGACATGCGAATTTGACCATAAGTTAGAAAGTCTCTTTAGAATTAAAGAATATATTCCTATTTGTTATTAATTATAATCACGTCAATTATCACAATGATAATTATTATAATACGCATCATCGTTGTCGTCGTCATCATCATTACGGTCAGCATTTACTGACGGCATATTTCTTTAAGCATACAAGGAACCTTATGTTCATTTGTCGCACGTATACACTTAACTTTAACATATAAAACATCAAGATATTTTTCTATTTAATTATTATTTGAAAGACGTAATATATCATTATGCTCGTCGTGATGATTTGACGATCTAGATGGTGGTTGTTAAGATGCTGCTGCTGCTGCTGATGATGATGATGATGATGATAACAGTGATCGTATGCTGGCTGATAATGCTGGATGCTAATAATTATAATGATGATGATGATGATGATGATGATGATGATGATGATGATGATGACGATGACGACGATGATGATGATGATGATGATGATGATTGTGATGGTGATCGTGTGCTGGTTGTGATGATAATGATAATGATGACGATGATCGTTATGATGATCATCATGATGATGATATGTTTTTAATTTGTGAAATATAGTACCACGACCAATTATGATCATTATTGCGACGTCTAGCTGAATGATGGAGAAAGACTAGCAATAAATGTCTGGGTAGAACCACAGGTGCACTGCATGTCAGCTGGAAGACTTCCATTCATTAAGTCCTTCGCCACGATCGAGATTCGAACCTAGGCGGTGAGAGGCACAGCAATCATAAGTCGGCTAGTTTGCCACTAAGCGATTAGCCACCCATCCCCACCCCGATGATCTTGATGAAGATAATGATGGTGGTAGTAGAAGTGATGATGAGGATGATCGTTGCCGATATCAGTTCATGTATCCACCTTTTGCTTGTGACATATTCTTTTGGTGAGACTGACGCATCAGTTTTACTTTCGTTGCTTCCGCAACTTACTCCGTATCCGCTGACAGGACAAGATTCCCAGCTCTGAGGTCCCGAAGCAAGCTCGACTTTTAAACATTAATTAAGACACAATGCAAAGGACATACCCACTTGACATTCCACGTCACGCCCATGCCCTATACCCTTACCTGCAAAAAACTCAGGGACGTACTTGGGCAAACGAACAGTAGGTGGTCAGGGAAGCGTTTCAAGGACAGCCTAAAAACCTCTCTGGGGAGATGATATTACTATAAACTAGAAGAACCCTAAGCTGTCATAGAACAAGAAATGCAGAGAGTAAATACGATGATTTCGCGGCCGTTCGACTCCTAGAAACGAACAACACTTATGCTAAACTGTGACCAAGACTATTTAATATACACCACAATGTGCGCGCACGAACATGTGTACATGCATTCGGGCACAAGAGTAGCGCACACGATTTTTGTACAGTACTCTAGTTTAGCTCGACTGTAAACCAATATCAAAGAAAACGGCTTAATGACAATAAATAATTGATGCGCCTATAAAACACCACATATTGTGTGGTTATCGTCGTCAGCAACAGCTTATCATGTTCTGTGTACTTGCAGGTATGGATTGCAGTGTCATTATTCTGTTGGTGCTGCCACAACTGTACTTGGCTGTTACAGGTATGTTTAAGAGACAATTCAATATAGTAATCGATAAGTTGTCAAATAAAAGTGTCTAGATAAGTCACACTGTCAACCTCGGGTAAAATTGTTGCTACCTTACTATGATTCCGTTGTTACCTTACTATGAGTCCGTTGTTACCTTGCCATGATTCCGTTGTTACCTTGCCATTATTCCGTTGTTACCTTACCATGATTCCGTTGTTACCTTGCCATTATTCCGTTGTTACCTTGCCATGATTCCGTTGTTACCTTGCCATTATTCCGTTGTTACCTTACCATGATTCCGTTGTTACCTTGCCATTATTCCGTTGTTACCTTGCCATGATTCCGTTGTTACCTTGCCATTATTCCGTTGTTACCTTACCATGATTCCGTTGTTACCTTGCCATTATTCCGTTGTTACCTTACCATGATTCCGTTGTTACCTTGCCATGATTCCGTTGTTACCTTGCCATTATTCCGTTGTTACCTTGCCATTATTCCGTTGTTACCTTACCATGATTCCGTTGTTACCTTGCCATTATTCCGTTGTTACCTTGCCATTATTCCGTTGTTACCTTACCATGATTCCGTTGTTACCTTGCCATTATTCCGTTGTTACCTTACCATGATTCCGTTGTTACCTTGCCATTATTCCGTTGTTACCTTACCATGATTCCGTTGTTACCTTGCCATTATTCCGTTGAAAAACTTTCTTTTTCAGATCTAGACTTCTGCATAGATTAACATTACTGTATATCATCTATCCCCGCTACTTAAACGCACAAGTTTTTACACGCCTATTAAAACACAATAATGTTTGTTTTTGTTTTATTTCACCTGACATAATTTGTTACCAGATAACAGGTCATTAAAGAAATGATTGACCTTTAGAACCTGTTGGGAACAGCGCTTAATTTAACAAAACACATTGATCGGTTTACATGCTTTAGCAGATGTCGCTCATGTGGTTATCGTAAAGTGCCCTCAGCTCGACTCTGTCCGTTCTTGGAAATACCATTAAATAAGCTACAAAAGTAGTTTACACATTGCACTCTTGTGTTTACTGCTAAAAAAGGAAGCTAAGACCTTAGTGATCTACTAGTCTAATTACACAAGTATAAGTAAAGTTACAGGTATTTCTTTATTTTCCCATCTTTTCTCAGTCTGTTAATTGATAAAAAAATCAATTAATTTATAAAATCCGATTATGCCCGTCTGTTAATGTTAACATCAAAAGAAAAAAGCGGCATTTGATGAACGCGTGACGCCACTAAGGCATCCATTATGGCAAAAGAAACTGTGTTTATGCTGGCCTGCCTTAAATGCAACTTAAAACATACTTGGATTTAACGCGAACGCGATTTACAGTGTACAATTGAGGTAAGCTAGTTATTTACTATTTTTTTTCATTTGTTGTTAATTTAATAAAAATAACAAATTCGGGTATTGATTAATTGTTCATGTGTTAGCCAGCTAACCTGCGGTACGCCGGTGATTCTACCCAAATATAAGTCTGGGTTTTTTCTTCACCAATAATTAGCTGGAGATCGCCAATGTGGCCATAATAGTGTCGGTGCAATGTAACAACAACAACAACAACAAAACAAAACAAACACACAAACCACAATCAAACAACAAATCACAACTTTACAGATGTACATGTAAATTGGTCTTTGACGGGTTACACAACTGTATTAGTAAAGCATATAAAGCAATTTGTTATTAATCAGCGTTTGTTTCGTTACAGTGACGGACCCATTTAAGGTCGTGAACGAGAAAGGTAAGTTATATTACAACTCGAATTATTTCGCGTGCTGTCTTGAAGTCGTATATCTTCCTCGTTTCCTCCAAATTTATGAGTATCTAAATGATTTCCAGTAGCAGAACGTACGCGATGTGCAAGCAGTTCGGAGCCCGATGACTGCACCAATCAATTCATGTTTTCAAAATCCGTACTTGTTTACTGGATGTTTGTCAATTTTTTCACAATTCTTTATAAAAATTGCTCAACTTCTTTTTTTCCCTTAGTTCAATGATGGTTTTTATAGTTTACCAAAACCATCTCTTACAAGTTAATCAAACATGAAAGTTTGAAAATTTAAAAGTTTATTCAAAATCAACCAGAAGGTCTTACGATCCATGCGGCATACATACATAATACATACATGAACGTACATACGTACATACGCAGCTATTATAGTTAAAAGTATTTCGCTCTAAGTATTAAAAAAGTTTTTTAAAAAAGAATAAGTTATGAACAGGCCGTATTTATATAACTGACATAAGGAGAGTAAGATACATAACTCAATACTATAAGTATTTACACTAGCTACGCTACATTGTGCGCATATATTTCTTCTCTAGTGGGCTTCAGCGTGCAACTTACTGCCGACAACACACCTTCTAGTATTGACAATACAAACCCGGTGGACGTTTTCTGTCTTGTCGGTACATTTTTGGATGTCAACAACTCAATGAAGAATGATCGTAAGTAATTTTCAGCAACAGCAAAATTATAAGTCATACTTGTTTACACATTTTACTGTTTGGCGGCTCCGAACCCATACTGCTGTACTGCTTAGTCCCATTGTTTTAAATTATCTCAGACCATACAAACGACGTTCTCAATCTACATTTAACTGTTGATATCATGCACTTTTTTAAGAATAACATCGATATTTCCCTCTGCATTTAAACCTGTTAACTGAGAACTCTGAAGACATCTTATAACACGTCATCACTAAAATACCTTAACCAGACTGTGTTCGTGGGTTATGTTCATGGGCTATGTTCGTGGGTTATGTCCATGGGCTATGTTTGTGGGTTATGTTCATGGGCAATGATTGTTGGTTATGTTCATGGGCTATGTTTGTGGGTTATGTTCATGGGCTATGTATGTGGGTTATGTTCATGGGCTATGTATGTGGGTTATGTTCATGGGCTATGTTTGTGGGTTATGTTCATGTGCTATGTTTGTGGGTTATGTTCATGGGCAATGTATGTGGGTTATGTTCATGGGCTATGTTTGTGGGTTATGTTCATGGGCAATGTATGTGGGTTATGTTCATGGGCTATGTATGTAGATTATGTTCATGGGCTATGTTTGTGGGTTATGTTCAT
Organism: Sinonovacula constricta; assembly: GCA_007844125.1. Lineage (NCBI taxonomy): Eukaryota > Metazoa > Mollusca > Bivalvia > Cardiida > Solecurtidae > Sinonovacula > Sinonovacula constricta. The sequence goes on along the minus strand of CM017566.1, from coordinate 4,226,386 downwards.
GGGCAATGTATGTGGGTTATGTTCATGGGCTATGTTTGTGGGTTATGTTCATGGGCTATGTTTGTTGGTTATGTTCATGTGCTATGTTTGTGGGTTATGTTCATGGGCTATGTATGTGGGTTATGTTCATGGGCTATGTATGTGGATTATGTTCATGGGCTAGGTTTGTGGGTTATGTTCATGGGCAATGTATGTGGGTTATGTTCATGGGCTATGTTTGTGGGTTATGTTCATGGGCTATGTATGTGGGTTATGTTCATGGGCTATGTTTGTGGGTTATGTTCATGGGCTATGTATGTGGGTTATGTTCATGGGCTATGTATGTGGATTATGTTCATGGGCTATGTTTGTGGGTTATGTTCATGGGCAATGTATGCGGGTTATGTTCATGGGCTATGTTTGTGGGTTATGTTCATAGGCTATGTATGTGGGTTATGTTCATGGGCTATGTTTGTGGGTTATGTTCATGGTCTGTTTGTAGGCTACGTTAACGGGCAATTTTCTTGGGCTATGTCGAGAGCTATGTTTGTTGGCTATGTTAAATTGTTGTTCATAAGCTATGGCCGTGGCTATGTTCGTCGGCTATGTTCGAGGGCTATGTTGAGGGCTGTGTTTGTAGGCTATGTTTGTATGTTTTGCTAGTAGGTTACGTTTGTGTGCATTGTTCTTGGCCTTTGTTTGTCGTCTATATTCATGGACTCTGCCAGTGGGTTATGTTCGTGGCCTTTGTTTGTCGTCTATATTCATGGACTCTGCCAGTGGGTTATGTTCTTGGCCTTTGTTTGTCGTCTATATTCATGGACTCTGCCAGTGGGTTATGTTCTTGGCCTTTGTTTGTCGTCTATATTCATGGACTCTGCCAGTGGGTTATGTTCTTGGCCTTTGTTTGTCGTCTATATTCATAGACTCTGCCAGTGGGTTATGTTCTTGGCCTTTGTTTGTCGTCTATATTCATGGACTCTGCCAGTGGGTTATGTTCTTGGCCTTTGTTTGTCGTCTATATGCATGGACTCTGCCAGTGGGTTATGTTCTTGGCCTTTGTTTGTCGTCTATATTCATGGACTCTATTAGTGGGTTATGTTCTTGGCCTTTGTTTGTCGTCTATATTCATGGACTCTGCCAGTGGGTTATGTTCTTGGCCTTTGTTTGTCGTCTATATTCATGGACTCTGCCAGTGGGTTATGTTCTTGGCCTTTGTTTGTCGTCTATATTCATGGACTCTATTAGTGGGTTATGTTCTTGGCCTTTGTTTGTCGTCTATATTCATGGACTCTGCCAGTGGGTTATGTTCGTGGCTTTTGTTTGTCGTCTATATTCATGGACTCTGCCAGTGGGTTATGTTCTTGGCCTTTGTTTGTCGTCTATATTCATGGACTCTGCCAGTGGGTTATGTTCTTGGCCTTTGTTTGTCGTCTATATTCATGGACTCTGCCAGTGGGTTATGTTCTTGGCCTTTGTTTGTCGTCTATATTCATGGACTCTATTAGTGGGTTATGTTCATAGACTTTGCTAGTGGGTTATGTTCTTGGCCTTTGTTTGTCGTCTATATTCATGGACTCTGCCAGTGGGTTATGTTCTTGGCCTTTGTTTGTCGTCTATATTCATGGACTCTGCCAGTGGGTTATGTTCTTGGCCTTTGTTTGTCGTCTATATTCATGGACTCTGCCAGTGGGTTATGTTCTTGGCCTTTGTTTGTCGTCTATATTCATGGACTCTGCCAGTGGGTTATGTTCTTGGCCTTTGTTTGTCGTCTATATTCATGGACTCTGCCAGTGGGTTATGTTCTTGGCCTTTGTTTGTCGTCTATATTCATGGACTCTGCCAGTGGGTTATGTTCTTGGCCTTTGTTTGTCGTCTATATTCATGGACTCTGCCAGTGGGTTATGTTCTTGGCCTTTGTTTGTCGTCTATATTCATGGACTCTGCCAGTGGGTTATGTTCTTGGCCTTTGTTTGTCGTCTATATTCATGGACTCTGCCAGTGGGTTATGTTCTTGGCCTTTGTTTGTCGTCTATATTCATGGACTCTGCTACCGGGCTATGTTTATTGGGTACTTTCCTGGACGTTTACACAAGTCTAATATCATACTCTTGCTTATATTATGCCCTAATATTCAAAACAAAACGCTCGCTAGGATGTACGAATGAAGTTACTTGTGTTGTTCTATTGTACGTCCTGTACCCTGTATGCAGAATAGCAGACAATCGACATACATATATAATGTGTTTTGGCACCAACACCTAAATGTGAATTCAAATTACATCATACCGATTAGGTTACCTGGGCAATAAAATATATTCGGAATATTTTAACAAATGAACCCAATGATAATGATCTGCTTTCCTACCTGTAAACCTGCAGGCCATTAAATGTCCGCAGGGTTAAATATGACCCGTGAATGTTATGTATGCCAGATCATTATTTCTGAAAAATACAATCGTTTTATACACTTAAAGCTTGTGCGCGGTGTGTAATTTCTGGTACAACTGTAAAACGATGGAAAATCATTGATCATTATCATAGAAAAAAGAAACCACAATCAGTTGTTGTTAAAAACAAGTATGACAAGAAAGAGACTGTGAGACGTCTAAGGCGCCGAAGAGAACATGCCCTTTTAATAAGAAACTGAATATCCTGGAAACTAAACACTCTCTTACACTGTCGGTCATTACATAAATCAATCGGGACACCTCGGATAATTCACGAATCATCTCTCGGATGTATGTAGGTAGTCGGATTACCTTGGCCATTTCCCTAAATTGGACTTCTTTTGTGAAAGATGTCAAAACAAAGATGGCAGCTCACAATAATAAGATTCTTGTAAAACTTCACTTTGTGCCTGCTTCAAATTTAAATAATCCAATTTAAATTTACCCGGCGCAGCAAAGACACAGCTATCAAACGACGCCATTGCTTATGTTTTGTGCGAACTACATTTTAAGCATATTCTTTCGACTTCCGGCGAACAAAACGATCGTGATTTCTGTAAGTATCATTGCACCAGATACATCCGAGGGATCAATCGGAAATCCTCGGGTAATTCCGTCCTCGGGACAATCATACCTCGGATGTATCTAGTGCAATAATACTTAATGAATTCATGATCAGTTTGTTGGCCGGAAGTCAGAAGAAGAATATGCCTAAGTGGTTCGCACAAAACATAAATACTGCCATCGTTTGACAGCTGCGTGCCTGCTGCGCTGGGTAAATTAAAATCGGATTATTTAAATTCGAAGCCGCCACAAATTGAAGTTTTACTGGCATCGTACTGTAATGAGCTGTCACCCGAGCTGCCATCTTTGTTTTGACGTCTGTTTCAAAAGAAGTCCCATTCAGATAAATGGCCGAGGTGATCCGACTACTTACATACATCCGAGAGATGATTCGTGAATTATCCGAGGTGTTCCGATTGCCGAGGGATGATTGTCCCGAGGACGGAATTAGCCGAGGAGTTTCGATTGTACATGAACATATGAGAGGAACGAACTGTAACTGTGATGGGAACTAGTTTTATTGCTACTGATTTTCTTTGCTGTCTGTTTTTGTTGTTGTTATTGTTTTGTTAATTTATTTTGCTGTGTTTTTTTGTTTTGTTTTGTTTGTTGTTGTTAATTGTTTGTTTTTCGGTTTATTTTGTTTAGCAATACATCGACAAGCAGCGGCGAATACATATTAATGCCTGCTACTATTTTTATGTATGCACTTTAAGATATCCTTTAAAACGCATCATACGGGTTCTAAAGGTCTCGCCGAACAGCTGCGATTTATTGTTATTGTTCGCTACACTACAGTCCCCATAAACAATGCATTCCATAAGAGACATCGCTCTCGAGTGCGGCGCCAATGAAACCATTTTCTTGCCTTTACTGTTTAAATGACAAGATGAAATCTTATTAAAACGTCAATGTCTGTATCTTTTTTAATTCCGTTTCAACAATGGTATACATCTATATATGGATGATAGACCATCGAGATCATATAGTAACGTGAACAGAAATAGAAAGGTTGTTAGTTTAAAAATAAAAAGAGTTTTTAATTTCTGTTTTCTGGGACAAGACTTTATTACTTATGTAAACATATAAACTACACAAATTGGCGTCCGGCTATTAACGGTAATTATGTATTGCTTATACAGAAATCAATGAATATTTGATCAATTTTCTTTATCCGTGTATTGTTACATGTACAAGCTTAGCTTGCTTTAGGCGACACACGGTTAGAGTACATTTTGTTCACAAAGTTGAATTTGATTTATTCGTCTGATTATTTACACAAGATAAAATATAGCCTTAAACGGAATGTGTCATACTCAATGGATAGTCCTTCAAAGTTAATCGTTATATAATAACTAAATAAACAGGCGCTGTCAGAAATACCGAATGGCCAGCAAAGGTTATATTGTCTGTATATTGACTTTATTAACATGTTATTGTTCGAATGTTCCACAACGCTTGGAACTTGGTGCTAACTTGTGCTTTGAATAGTATGGCAACGTTAAATGAGAATTAGCATTTAATAGTGATGTATAGCAATCGCCTCGCAGTGCTCATGTACCTTCCAGAGAACAAAATAATGCGAACGTATACCAAGACACTTCCGCATCTCATCCAAACAATATACATACATATATAAATGTGCTTTATGTCAGCTTTGATATTATTTAATGTTCATATAACTAAAATATTCTAATTTTAATAATAACATTGAAACCAATTATAATGTACCGCAAGTCTCATAGAAATCATTTTTGCTGCATATTTAAGCCATTGTTCGATGGTGCTGGCACGTCACATGATAAAACTGTTATTATTACGCTCAGTTCATCAAAATTCCTCGATTCACAAATCACCTACACATTTACCTATTTTGCATAAGTAGCATTGACAAATGCAACTTTTGTTGTCACATTTAAAGAACATGTATGTTTATGTTGCGAACACTTCTACATACATACTACAAGCAGTAGTTGTCTAATTGAGCCGTTATATAATTTTAAACAGAAATATCAAGGTTGCTCTATGTTTGAGTGCTTTTTTGAAAGACAAAAAATAGTGTAGCAGTGCCAGTCATATATCAGTGTAGCTGTGCCAGTCATACATCAGTGTAGCAATGCCAGCCATACATCAGTGTAGCAGTGCCAGTCATACATCAGTGTAGCAGTGCCAGCCATACATCAGTGTAGCAGTGCCAGCCATACATCAGTGTAGCAATGCCAGCCATACATCAGTGTAGCAGTGCCAGCCATACATCAGTGTAGCAGTGCCAGCCATGCATTACTGTAGCAGTGCCAGTCATACATCAGTGTAGCAGTGCCAGTCATACATCAGTGTAGCAGTGCCAGTCATACATCAGTGTAGCAGTGCCAGCCATACATCAGTGTAGCAGTGCCAGCCATACATCAGTGTAGCAGTGCCAGTCATACATCAGTGTAGCAATGCCAGCCATACATCAGTGTAGCAGTGCCAGTCATACATCAGTGTAGCAGTGCCAGCCATACATCAGTGTAGCAGTGCCAGCCATACATCAGTGTAGCAGTGCCAGCCATACATCAGTGTAGCAGTGCCAGTCATACATCAGTGTAGCAGTGCCAGCCATACATCAGTGTAGCAGTGCCAGCCATACATCAGTGTAGCAGTGCCAGTCATACATCAGTGTAGCAGTGCCAGTCATACATCAGTGTAGCAGTGCCAGCCATGCATTACTGTAGCAGTGCCAGTCATACATCAGTGTAGCAGTGCCAGCCATACATCAGTGTAGCAGTGCCAGCCATACATCAGTGTAGCAATGCCAGCCATACATGATTGTAGCAGTACCAGTCATACATCAGTGTAGCAGTGCCAGCCATACATCAGTGTAGCAATGCCAGCCATACATGATTGTAGCAGTACCAGTCATACATCAGTGTAGCAGTGCCAGCCATACATCAGTGTAGCAATGCCAGCCATACATGATTGTAGCAGTACCAGTCATACATCAGTGTAGCAGTGCCAGCCATGCATTACTGTAGCAGTGCCAGTCATACATCAGTGTAGCAGTGCCAGCCATACATCAGTGTAGCAATGCCAGCCATACATGATTGTAGCAGTACCAGTCATACATCAGTGTAGCAGTGCCAGCCATACATCAGTGTCGCAGTGCCAGCCATACATGATTGTAGCAGTACCAGTCATACATCAGTGTAGCAGTGCCAGCCATGCATTACTGTAGCAGTGCCAGTCATACATCAGTGTAGCAGTGCCAGCCATACATCAGTGTAGCAATGCCAGCCATACATGATTGTAGCAGTACCAGTCATACATCAGTGTAGCAGTGCCAGTCATACATCAGTGTAGCAATGCCAGCCATACATGATTGTAGCAGTACCAGTCATACATCAGTGTAGCAGTGCCAGCCATACATCAGTGTAGCAATGCCAGCCATACATGATTGTAGCAGTACCAGTCATACATCAGTGTAGCAGTGCCAGCCATACATCAGTGTCGCAGTGCCAGTCATACATCAGTGTAGCAGTGCCAGCCATACATCAGTGTAGCAGTGCCAGCCATACATCAGTGTAGCAATGCCAGCCATACATGATTGTAGCAGTACCAGTCATACATCAGTGTAGCAGTGCCAGTCATACATCAGTGTAGCAATGCCAGCCATACATGATTGTAGCAGTACCAGTCATACATCAGTGTAGCAGTGCCAGCCATACATCAGTGTAGCAATGCCAGCCATACATGATTGTAGCAGTACCAGTCATACATCAGTGTAGCAGTGCCAGCCATACATCAGTGTCGCAGTGCCAGCCATACATGATTGTAGCAGTACCAGTCATACATCAGTGTAGCAGTGCCAGCCATGCATTACTGTAGCAGTGCCAGTCATACATCAGTGTAGCAGTGCCAGCCATACATCAGTGTAGCAATGCCAGCCATACATGATTGTAGCAGTACCAGTCATACATCAGTGTAGCAGTGCCAGTCATACATCAGTGTAGCAATGCCAGCCATACATGATTGTAGCAGTACCAGTCATACATCAGTGTAGCAGTGCCAGCCATACATCAGTGTAGCAATGCCAGCCATACATGATTGTAGCAGTACCAGTCATACATCAGTGTAGCAGTGCCAGCCATACATCAGTGTCGCAGTGCCAGTCATACATCAGTGTAGCAGTGCCAGTCATACATCAATGTAGCAGTGCCAGCCATACATCAATGTAGCAGTGCCAGCTATACATCAGTGTAGCAGTGCCAGTCATACATCAATGTAGCAGTGCCAGCCATACATCAGTGTAGCAGTGCCAGTCATAAATCAGTGTAGCAGTGTCAGTCATACATCAATGTAGCAGTGCCAGACAAATATCAGTGTAGCAATGCCAGTCATACATCAATGTGGCAGTGCCAGTCATACATCAATGTAGCAGTACCAGCCATACATCAATGTGGCAGTGCCAGTCATACATCAATGTGGCAGTACCAGCCATACATCAGTGTAGCAGTGCCAGTCATACATCAGTGTAGCAGTGCCAGTCATACATCAGTGTAGCAGTGCCAGCCATACATCAGTGTAGCAGGTCCAGTCATATATCAGTGTAGCAGTGCCAGCCATACATCAGTGTAGCAGGTCCAGTCATATATCAGTGTAGCAGTGGCAGCCATACATCAGTGTAGCAGTGCCAACCATACATCAATGTAGCTGTGCCAGTCATACATCAGTGTAGCTTTGCAGTCATACATCAGTGTAGCAGGGCCAGCCATACATCAGTGTAGCACTGCCAGTCATACATCAGTGTACCAGTTCCAGCCACACATCTGTGTACCAGTGCAAGTCATACATCAGTGTAGCAGTGCCAGCCATACATCAGTGAAGCAGTGCCGGCCATACATCAGTGTAGCAGTGCCAGTCATACATCAGTGTAGCTGTGCCAGTCATACATCAGTGTAGCAATGCAAGTCATACATCAGTGTAGCAATGCAAGTCATACATCAATGTAGCAATGCAGGCCATACATCAATGTAGCAAAGCAAGTCAAACATCAGTGTAGCAATGCAAGTCATACATCTGTGTAGCAGTACCAGCCATACAACAGTGTAGCAATGCAAGTCATACATCAGTGTAGCAATGCAATTCATACATCAATGTTGCAGTGCCAGTCATACATCAGTGTAGCAATGCCAGTCATACATCAGTGTACCAGTACAGTTATAAATCAGTGTAGCAGGGCTAGCCATATATCAGTGCAGCACTCCCAGTCATACATCAGTGTAGCAGTGCCAGCCACACATCAGCGTACCAGTGCCAGTCATACATCAGTGTAGCAGTGGCAGCCATACATCAGTGTAGCAGTGCCAGCCATACATCAGTGTAGCAGTGCCAGTCATATAGAAGAGTAGCAGTGCCAGCCACACGTCAGTGTAGCAGTGCCAGTCATACATCAGTGTAGCAGTGCCAGCAATACATCGGTGTAGCAGTGCCAGTCATCCATAAGTGTAGCAGTGCCAACCACTCACCAGTGTAGCAGTGCCAGCCGTAAATTAGTGTAGCAGTGCCAGACATACATCAGTGTAGCAGTGCCAGCCGTAAATTAGTGTAGCAGTGCCAGTCATACATCAGTGTAGCAGTGCCAGACATACATCAGTGTAGCAGTGCCAGTCATACACCAGTGTGGCAGTGCCAGTTATACATCAGTGTAGCAGTGCCAGTCATCCATAAGTGTAGCAGTGCCAACCACTCACCAGTGTAGCAGTGCCAGCCGTAAATTAGTGTAGCAGTGCCAGACATACATCAGTGTAGCAGTGCCAGTCATATATAAGAGTAGCAGTGCCAGCCACACGTCAGTGTAGCAGTGCCAGTCATACATCAGTGTAGCAGTGCCAGCAATACATCGGTGTAGCAGTGCCAGTCATCCATAAGTGTAGCAGTGCCAGCCACTCACCAGTGTAGCAGTGCCAGCCGTAAATTAGTGTAGCAGTGCCAGACATACATCAGTGTAGCAGTTCCAGCCGTAAATTAGTGTAGCAGTGCCAGTCATACATCAGTGTAGCAGTGCCAGTCATACATTAGTGTAGCAGTGCCAGTCATACATTAGTGTAGCAGTGCCAGTCATACATCAGTGTAGCAGTGCTAGCCATACATTAATGTAGCAGTGCCACCCATACATCAGTGTAGCAGTGCCAGTCATACATCAGTGTGGTAGTGCCAGCCATACATCAGTGTAACAGTGCCAGCCACACATCAGTGAAGCAGTGCCAGTCATACATCAGTGTATCAGTGCCAGCCATACATCAGTGTAGCAGTGCCAGTCATACATCAGTGTAGCAGTACCAGTCATACATCAGTGTAGCAGTGCCAACCATACATCAATGTAGCAGTGCCAGCCATACATAGGTGAAGCAGCGCTGTCATACATAAGTGTAGCAGGTTCAGTCATATATCAGTGTAGCAGTGCCAGTCATACATCAGTGTGGCAGTGCCAGCCATACATCAGTGTAACAGTGCCAGCCACACATCAGTGAAGCAGTGCCAGTCATACATCGGTTTAGCAGTGCCAGCCATACATCAGTGTAGCAATGCCAGCCATACATGATTGTAGCAGTACCAGTCATACATCAGTGTAGCAGTGCCAGTCATACATCAGTGTCGCAGTGCCAGTCATACATCAGTGTAGCAGTACAAGCCATACATCTTTGTAGCAGTGCCAGCCATACATCAGTGAAGCAGTGCCAGCCATACATCATTGTAGCAGTACCAGTCATACATCAGTGTAGCAGTGCCAGCCATACATCAGTGTGGCAGTGCCAGCCATACATCAGTGTAGCAGTGCCAGCCATACATCAGTGTAGCACATCAGGGTAGCAGGTTCAGTCATACATCAGTGTAGCAGTGCCAGCCATACATCAGTGTAGCACATCAGTGTAGCAGGTTAAGTCATATATCAGTGTAGCAGGTTAAGTCATATATCAGTGTAGCAGTGCCAGCCATACATCAGTGTAGCACATCAGTGTAGCAGGTTCAGTCATACATCAGTGTAGCACATCAGTGTAGCAGGTTAAGTCATATATCAGTGTAGCAGTGCCAGCCATACATCAGTGTAGCACATCAGTGTAGCACATCAGTGTAGCACATCAGTGTAGCAGGTTCAGTCATACATCAGTGTAGCAGTGCCAGCCATACATCAGTGTAGCACATCAGTGTAGCAGGTTAAGTCATATATCAGTGTAGCAGTGCCAGCCATACATCAGTGTAGCAGTGCCAGCCATACATCAGTGTAGCAGTGCTAGTCATAAATCGGTGCAGCAGTGCCAGTTATACGTCAGTGTAGCAGTGTCATTCATACATTAGTGTAGCAGGGCCAGTCATACATCAATGTAGCAGTGCCAGTTATACATCAGTGTAGCAGTGCCAGCCATACATCAGTGTAGCAGTGCCAGTCATACATAAATATAGCAGTGCCAGTCATACACCTGTGTAGCACATCAGTGTAGCAGTGCTAGTCATACATCTGTGTAGCACATCAGTGTAGCCGTGCCAGTCATACATCTGTGTAGCAATGCCAGTCATACATCAGTGTAGCAGTGCCACCCAGACATCAGTAAAGCAGTGCCAGCCATAAAACAGTGTAGCAGTGCCTGCCATACATCGGTGTAGCAATGCAAGTCATACATCTGTGTAGAACATCAGTGTAGCAGTGCCAGCCATACATGTTTACCAATGCCAGTTATACATCAGTGTAGAAGGGCCAGTCATACATCAATGTAGCAGTGCCGGTCATACATCAGTGTAGCAGGTTCAGTCATATATCAATGTAGCAGTGCCAGCCATACATCTGTGTAGCAATGCAGTCATACATCAGTGTAGCACATCAGTGTAGCAATGCCAGTCATACATCAGTGTAGCACATCGGTGTAGCAGTGCCAGTCATACATCAGTGTAGCAGTGCCAGTCATACATCAGTGTAGCAGTGCCGGAAATACATCGGTGTAGCAGTGCCAGCCATACATCAGTGTAGCAGTGCCAGCCATATATAAGTGTAGAAGGTCCAGTCATACATCAGTGTAGCAGTGCCCGTCATACATCAATGTAGCAGTGCCAGTCATACATCAGTGTAGCACTGCCAGCCATACATCAGTGTATCAATGCCAGTCATACACCTGTGTAGCACATCTGTGTAGCAGTGCCAGTTATACATCGGTGTAGCAGTGCCAGCCATACATCGGTGTAGCAGTGCCAGCCATACATCGGTGTAGCAGTAGCAGTGCCAGCCATACATCGGTGTAGCAGTGCCAGTCATACATCAATGTAGCAGTACCAGTCATACATCAGTGTAGCAGTGCCAGTCATACATCAGTGTAGCAGTGCCAGCCATACATCAGTGTAGCAGTGCCAACCATACATCAATGTAGCAGTACCAGCCATACATCAGTGTAGCAGTGCCAGTCATACATCAGTGTAGCAGTACCAGTCATACATCAGTGTAGAAGTGCCAGCCATACATCAGTGTAGCAGTGCCAGCCATACATCAGTGTAGCAGTGCCAGTCAAACATCAGTGTAGCAGTTCCAGTCATACATCAGTGTAGCAGTGCCAGCCATACATCAGTGTAGCAGTGCCAACCATACATCAATGTAGCAGTGCCAATCATACATCAGTGTAGCAGTGCCAGCCACACATCAGTGTAGCACATCAGTGTAGAATGTCCAGCCATACATCAGTGTAGCAGTGCCAGCCATACATCAGTGTAGCAGTGCCAGCCACACATCAGTGTAGCACATCAGTGTAGAAGGTCCAGCCATACATCGGTGTAGCAGTGCCAGTCATACATCAGTGTAGCAGTGCCAGCCATACATCAGTGTAGCAGTGCCAGCCACACATCAGTGTAGCACATCAGTGTAGAAGGTCCAGCCATACATCAGTGTAGCAGTGCCAGCCATACATCAGTGTAGCAGTGCCAGCCATACATCAGTGTAGCAGTGCCAGCCATACTTCAGTGTAGCAGTGCCAGCCATACATCAGTGTAGCAGTGCCAACCATACATCAGTGTAGCAATGCCATTCATACATCAGTATTCAAATACACCAGTAACAAACTTGACCAAGAACACTTGACCAAGATTACATTTCATAAATGCTTTCTTGGTGTGTTGAACCTTTCCCTTTGCAAGTAAATTCGTCATCTGAGTCTTTAAGAAGATTATTTTGAAAACTTGACAGGGCTATGGTTTGAAACCCTTCGAATCAGAGTCCAAAAACTTAATCTCCTGATTTATTTCTAGTGAATTATTGAATTTTTATTGAAATTTCATTGTAAAATCACAAGAAAGGCACATGTTTGTGTTGCACGATTCAAATCAACGGTTTTATTTCTTTGCAGGTTATACGACTGGAAACTTGACAGCTACCTTCATACTGGACCCATCGGAAGACAATGGAGTAATCATGGTATGTATAGGAGTGGGATGTTTTCAAGAGATTAATGTAATTATTCCTTTTTCTGCATTATTATGTTATGCCTTCATTACTACTACTACTACTACTACTACTACTACTACTACTACTACTACTACTACTACTACTACTACTACTACTACTACTACTACTACTACTACTACTACTACTACTACTACTTCTACTACTACTGCTACTACTACTACTACTACTACTTCTACTACTACTACTACTACTATTACTACTACTACTACTTCTACTACCATTACTACCACTACTTCTACTACTAATAATACTACAACCACTACTTCTACTACTACTAATAATACTACTACCACTACTTCTACTACTACTACTAATACTACTACCACTACTTCTACTACTACTACTACTAATAATAATATTAACAATAACAAGTAAACAATTAGTGTTACCAGACAACCTAATTTATTACTACCAATACATAAAATACAACAATGTGTAACTATGATGATGACGCCGAAGATGATATATTGCACACGTGCTACTAGTCTTGTTATTGTTGCTGGTTATGATTGTATAAAGTACTGTTGTATGTTCCATGTCATGACAGACGATATCCAGTAGTATCAGGAACGTTGACTGTGATATAGATTGGGGCGATAAAGAAGCGGACAACAAGCAGTTTGACTCTGTGGTCAGTGTGTTGCATCGCTACCCGACGGTGAGTTGGTCGGTGTTGTTGTTGGTGGTGGTGTTTTGTTTTGGCTTTGTTTGGTTAAAGTAACTTGCTAGACAGCAAATAGAATAGATCTTACAGGGAGCCATATGATATGCATTTACACTTTAAGCCTAAGGCGGATTAAGTTCTATTAGCGGGTCAAGACTTAACTATATAGTCAAACAAGAATGCAACTGAACAATATCTTTATCATCTATACTAAAAGCAGCAGCAAAAATCATTAGATGTAACATAATATAAGTATTTAAATATACTCCAAGTCTCATTTGAAGATTGCATAGTTTATTTACTAACGGCACATGATATAAAAGTTCCCGGTAGAGGCTCACCTTTGTCGCCCCTGCCATACATGTAACCTTACCCATTGTACCATATATGTTGACGATAAATATTTTTACATTATCTTGTTATATCCCTTGCTTATTATACATAGTAGACATTTTTCTAAAGTAACTCCATAAACGTTAGATATTTTAGAAAAGACCAAATATTCAAAAACAAGGCCAAATGAGTTTCACAATCGCTGGTCACTATAACGAACACAACAACTACACCTACTAACGCAGTATGTTGTTTTGGGGCGCCCATGGCCTAGTGGTAAAGTCGCCGATTTGTAACTCCTCCGACTGCTTAGCCTCTCACCACGTGGGTTCGAATCCCGTTCGGGGCGAAGGACTTAATGGTGTGAGATGGTCTTCCAGCTGACTAGCGGTGCGCCGGTGGTTCTACCCAGACAAGTATGGGGTCTTCTTCCACCAAAAAGCTGGACGTTGCTGTAATGCTCATAAATAATCGCTGCAATGTATGTCAAAAACAAAACAAAACAAACATGTCGTTGTCGTTGCTGCCTTTTAAGGGTGTGTGTGGGTGGGAAATGTTCCTCATAATCTCCAATTTGTAATAGTAAAGCGAAAATGCTGAAAAAAAAATCAACCCACATAGAAATTATGAAAGCATCCCGTCACATGCGAGTCATCATATAAATCCATCAAATACCCTTTTTATCACAGTTTTTACGACAAAATATAATGTACAAGTAATAATATTAACTGCAGCATTAAGTTCTAAGAAATGAGTTTGTCAAAATTTCTTTAACTCGGATATTTTCAGAACATGTCGACATTTTAATGGATCAATCTTTTCTCTTATAGTTAGATACTTGAAGGGTTTAGTTGCATTTTTAAAACTAGCGGAAATTTTAGTCATTTCAGTGGTTTGTACAGACAGAAACTTCAAATAATGTAACTTGATATCTCAGAAGGCGCCAGTCAAAGCATGTATATTTCCATTACTCGTATTTTTGCTAGACCTGGTAGCACAATCGGTATAGCGTCGGCTCCAGGTACGGAAGGCCCTGGGTTCGATCCCGGGCCGCGACATACCAAAGTCGTTAAAAATTGTAGTGGTATAGCTGCCTTGCTAACGCACAAGTGAATATAAGGGTAATATAAGACTGGTTGGCCCAGTGTCAGGATAATGTGACTGGGTGTGGTATCATGCCAGATGTTCACGGCATGCTATACACAGTGAATGCAGCACTATATCTGCTTCAAGTGGACACCGTCTCCAGATAACTAAAATACTGTTGGTGGGACGATAAATCACACAAACATTAACAAGGTATCAGATGATTATGGTATCTGACCTTCTTACGGTCAACCTCGCATCTTTGACTGACAAAATGCTGGTGTTGACTCGTACATTTTTAAGTTCTGGAGACGATATTTGCATAAAGCTTTTGTAACCGGTAAATAAAAACAATAATACAATCCCAACATAGCTTAAGCCTATCGCTAAAGGCTATTTAACTGTGCTTTTATCTAAATATCAAACCGATGTGATTTTGACCATCATAGAGAAGTCCAACGATAATTTGGGAATATAAATCCCAGACAAATGTCTTGGTAGAACCACTCTGCACCGTGTTTCAATTGAAAGACCATCCCACATGAAATATTTTACCTGACTTGGATTCGAACCCACACGTTGACGGGCCAAAAAGTACAATTCAATGCAATAAAAACATGATTACCTCCGACACATCTATGACATGAAAGTCTGAACTAGCTATTTTGCACAGTACGTGTACACGGAATGTGTTTTTATTTGCCAGAGACTGTGGAATGAAACAAAATTAGTTTATGAGCATAAATAATAAATTTAGTTACACATTTAAAAGGTTCATTTCAACTGTTAATCTGGCCAAAACAATGGTCGTATCAGCAATGAAAGTTTCATTTCTATAACGCAAATTCATTCATTGTCTCGATGTTTTTATACTAAATAAATCAATACCAGGGATAGAAATACAAACCAATATATTGATTGCAAATATTACTATTGATATCCTATTAAAATTGTAAATCAATATGTATGTATCAGTCATTTATTATTGAAAGGCATGATTCAACTGAGTTATTCATTTGCGAAATCAAAACAAGGCTTAAACAGATTTCACAATTAACATCATTTCATTGCAATTCATTTTACACGGACCACTAACTTGTATTGACACTCTGCTGTTAGTTTACTATCAACTTGAGTTTCAGATAAGCGAACTTGCATAATGGCAACTGGTTGGAAGACTGACTGAAATTAATATTTTGGCTCATTTTGTACTGTACTAAACTTTGCAATGTATTTTACGAATATCGATAGGTTACTTTCGACCAATATCATTAGATCCACCTTTCCAAGAACAATATCGTGAAGCTACTGCCATGCCCCTGTCGTCGGCGTCGGTAGTCCCTCTTGTTAATATTCATCTCTCGAAAAACGTTAAAAGCAATAATAAATTTGGTGCATACTTGGCAAATTTATTTTATCGCATAAGTACTTTATATGTATTTTGTATACTCTGTGAATTTAGGGTGTGGTGCCACTGGACAGCACCTTTCTAAGTCCGTTGTTCATCTAACAATCGGAATGATACGGATGAAAATAAAAAAATATTAATTATTAGACTACCGACTACACATGGCTGTATCCTGAACAACTAACTGTTACAAGATGTTAAGATGTTCTCAAACAACCCTTTTGCTGTCTAAGTTAATTTTCTGCGGCCTCAGTGTTTGTTCCAAGAAGAATGGGAGTTTGTATCCAGATAAGCGTTGCTCTAGAGCGACAATACTGTAAAGTAAACAATACCAGAGCATACAGAGAACACTTTCTTATACCTACATGATTTTTTTTAAAGGAAATTTATAAAAAAAGTCAAGAGATTGTTCAGTTGACGGTGTTGACGTAAGGCGTGGTCTCTCTGTGAGCGTTGTTGTCATGAGGCTTGGTCGATCTGTTACTTCTACACAGATAATTAAACACTGAGATTTAATACATCATAAATATATAATATATAAGTATATTAAGGCCGTACATCGTTTCTCGATATGTGCACGGTAAAGCTGATAGCGTTCTCTCGCGTTTATCAAATTATTTACCGTAATATAGTTTTAATTATGTGTCTAATTATACAATACCTATCAATGTTGACGTTATGAAACAACCACTGTTAGAAATGTATTCTAAAAACACAGGTTTATTAATTTAGGTACATCAATATTTCTTTTTTTAATGGTAACAACAACCGTTGATGTAAGTTTCCAGTGTTAAAGTTATAGTGTTCGGAGTTGTACTCCGATTATTTGTTATTAGATTACCATGCATTAACATGTATCATATATCACTATAACTAAAGTCTTCTATCTAAATAATAGCTGAAATACGTCACAATGAATATATTTGTGTCAAGGGACAAAACAAAACCACTACAAATTACTGGTCTTTTACAGAGAGGCGTTTTCAGCGTGTCAATCAAATGTACAAAAGGCAAAATTAAGTTGACCTCGCCGAATCGAAGGACTCGTTTGTTTGCTGAGGATACTTTCTTCGACCAGAAACACAAGTTGGCCACCAACCCTTTGGTATTCCTACAGACGGAAACCATCGTCGTTAGTTGAAATATAAATTGTTCCTTATCCACTGAGTGCTATACGTCTGTATATTCATTCTGTCTTATCCACTGAGACCTATAATCTTGTATATTCATTTTGTCTTATCCACTGAGTGCTATACGTCTGTATATTCATTCTGTCTTATCCACTGAGTGCTATACGTCTGTATATTCATTCTGTCTTATCCACTGAGTCCTATACGTCTGTATATTCATTCTGTCTTATCCACTGAGTCCTATACGTCTGTATATTCATTCTGTCTTATCCACTGAGTGCTATACGTCTGTATATTCATTCTGTCCTATCCACTGAGTGTTATACGTCTTTATATTCATTCTGTCTTATCCACTAAGTGGTATACGTCTGTATATTCATTCTTTCTTATCCACTGAGTCCTATACGGCTTTATATTCATTCTGACTTATCCTTTGAGTCATATACGTCTTTATATTCATTCTGTCTTATCCACTAAGTGGTATACGTCTGTATATTCATTCTTTCTTATCCACTGAGTCCTATACGGCTTTATATTCATTCTGTCTTATCCACTGAGTCCCATACGTCTGTATATTCATTCTTTCTTATCCACTGAGCCATATACGTCTGTATATTCATTCTTTCTTATCCACTGAGTCATATACGTCTGTATATTCATTCTTTCTTATCCACTGAGTCCTATACGTCTGTATATTCATTCTGTCTTATCCACTGAGTCCTATACGTCTGTATATTCATTCTGTCTTATCCACTGAGTCATATACGTCTGTATATTCATTCTGTCTTATCCACTGAGTCCTATACGTCTGTATATTCATTCTTTCTTATCCACTGAGTCATATATGTCTGTATATTCATTCTGTCTTATCCACTGAGTCATATACGTCTGTATATTAATTCTGTCTTATCCACTGAGTCCTATACGTCTGTATATTCATTCTGTCTTATCCACTGAGTCAAATACGTCTGTATATTCATTCTGTCTTATCCACTGAGTGCTATACGTCTGTAATTTCATTCTGTCTTATCCACTGAGACCTATAATCTTGTATATTCATTTTGTCTTATCCACTGAGTGCTATACGTCTGTATATTCATTCTGTCTTATCCACTGAGTGCTATACGTCTGTATATTCATTCTGTCTTATCCACTGAGTCCTATACGTCTGTATATTCATTCTGTCTTATCCACTGAGTGCTATACGTCTGTATATTCATTCTGTCTTATCCACTGAGTGTTATACGTCTGTATATTCATTCTGTCTTATCCTTTGAGTCCTATACGTCTGTATATTCATTCTGTCTTATCCACTGAGTCCTATACGTCTGTATATTCATTTTGTCTTATCCACTGAGTGCTATACGTCTGTATATTCATTCTGTCCTATCCACTGAGTGTTATACGTCTTTATATTCATTCTGTCTTATCCACTAAGTGGTATACGTCTGTATATTCATTCTTTCTTATCCACTGAGTCCTATACGGCTTTATATTCATTCTGACTTATCCTTTGAGTCATATACGTCTTTATATTCATTCTGTCTTATCCAGTAAGTGGTATACGTCTGTATATTCATTCTTTCTTATCCACTGAGTCCTATACGTCTGTATATTCATTCTGTCTTATCCTTTGAGTCATATACGTCTTTATATTCATTCTGTCTTATCCACTAAGTGGTATACGTCTGTATATTCATTCTTTCTTATCCACTGAGTCCTATACGGCTTTATATTCATTCTGTCTTATCCACTGAGTCCCATACGTCTGTATATTCATTCTTTCTTATCCACTGAGCCATATACGTCTGTATATTCATTCTTTCTTATCCACTGAGTCCTATACGTCTGTATATTCATTCTTTCTTATCCACTGAGTCATATACGTCTGTATATTCATTCTTTCTTATCCACTGAGTCCTATACGTCTGTATATTCATTCTGTCTTATCCACTGAGTCCTATACGTCTGTATATTCATTCTGTCTTATCCACTGAGTCATATACGTCTGTATATTCATTCTGTCTTATCCACTGAGTCCTATACGTCTGTATATTCATTCTGTCTTATCCACTGAGTCCTATACGTCTGTATATTCATTCTTTCTTATCCACTGAGTCATATACGTCTGTATATTCATTCTGTCTTATCCACTGAGTCCTATACGTCTGTATATTCATTCTTTCTTATCCACTGAGTCATATACGTCTGTATATTCATTCTGTCTTATCCACTGAGTCATATACGTCTTTATATTAATTCTGTCTTATCCACTGAGTCCTATACGTCTGTATATTCATTCTGTCTCATCCACTGAGTCAAATACGTCTGTATATTCATTCTGTCTTATCCACTGAGTCCTATACGTCTTTATATTAATTCTGTCTTATCCAGTGAGCCCTATACGTCTGTATATTCATTTTTTCTTATCCACTGAGTCATATACGTCTGTATATTCATTCTGTCTTATCCACTGAGTCATATACGTCTGTATATTCATTCTTTCTTATACACTGAGTCATATACGTCTGTATATTCATTCTTTCTTATCCACTGAGTCCTATACGTATGTATATTCATTCTTTCTTATCTACTGAGTCATATACGTCTGTATATTCATTCTGTCTTATCCACTGAGTCATATACGTCTGTATATTCATTCTTTCTTATCCACTGAGTCCTATACGTCTGTATATTCATTCTTTCATATCTACTGAGTCATATACGTCTGTATATTCATTCTGTCTTATCCACTGAGTCATATACGTCTGTATATTCATTCTTTCTTATCCACTGAGTCCTATACGTCTGTATATTCATTCTTTCTTATCCACTGAGTCGTATACGTCTGTATATTTATTCTGTCTTATCCACTGAGTCATATACGTCTGTATATTCATTCTTTCTTATCCACTGAGTCATATACGTCTGTATATTCATTCTGTCTTATCCACTGAGTCCTATACGTCTGTATATTCATTCTGTCTTATCCACTGAGTGCTATACGTCTATATATTCATTCTGTCTTATTCAGTGTGCCTTATAATCCTGTATATTCATTCTGTCTTATCCACTCAGTCCGATACATCTGTATATTCATTCTTTCTTATTCACTGAGTCTTATACGTCTATATATTCATTCTTTCTTATCCACCTAGTCCTATAATCCTTTAAATTCATCCTTTCTTAGTCACTGAGTCCTTTAATTCTGTATATTTATTCTTTCTAATCCACTGAGACCTATAATCTTGTATATTCATTTTTTCTTATCCACTGAGTGCTATACGTCTGTATATTCATTCTTTCTTATCCACTGAGTGCTATACGTCTGTATATTCATTCTTCCTTATCCACTGAGTCCTATACGTCTGTATATTCATTCTTTCTTATCCACTGAGTGCTATACGTCTGTATATTCATTCTGTCTTATCCACTGAGTCCAATACGTCTGTATATTCATTCTTTCTTATCCACTGAGTGCTATACGTCTGTATATTCATTCTTTCTTATCCACTGAGTCATATACGTCTGTATATTCATTCTTTCTTATCCACTGAGTCATATACGTCTGTATATTCATTCTTTCTTATCCGCTGAGTCCTATACGTCTGTATATTCATTCTTTCTTATCCACTGAGTGCTATACGTCTGTATATTCATTCTTTCTTATCCACTGAGTGCTATACGTCTGTATATTCATTCTTTCTTATCTACTTAGTCTTATACATATGTATACATTGTCTCACTTATTTGCTAACAGCTTCATGTGATAGGCTTGCAACACATTGCTAGATAGGAAATATTGCAGATCCTAAACGAGGAGCTCCAAGTGTGAACTAGCAAATCAAGGCTCACTCTTTCTGTCTTATCCTAATAAACTGCATGTGAATTAGCTCACTGTTAGCATAGCCAGTCTTCACGAATGAATTATAAAGGACATTGGACACTCAATCAAACAAGCACGCAAAAATCGACTGGAATGATGAAAGATGAAATGTTATTGATAATGCTACTTATATTTATAAATTATACGAAATCACACTCTGTTGCTAACAACTACAACGATAAGGATACACATTGCCAGAGATCTAACAACAAATAATGCATACCTGGATCAGAAATCCCTCAGCGTGGCGTAGATGACAAGGATCTGCAATATTTGCCCTCGCTAGAACAATTTCTTATTGGCAGGTTGAGACCTTAGACATTTTTATTTGATGTTCAGTTTTTGTTGTTGTTGTTGTTGTTGTTTTGTAAAATGACTGGTTGTCTAATTATTATGTTAACTACTTTGAGAAATGGTTATTTTTAGGTTAACAATGTATGTAAACAAACCACAACAATTATCTGTGTTTTCCGTATTTTGTATGACTTGATGGTAAAATGTGCAATTGCTAGATTTAAAATTCTCCATTATTTACAAGACATTCCAATTCTGTACCGCTAATAGCCTGCACATGTGCATTAACAACACAGTAAAAGTCTTCGTATAAGTGTATAAGCTTCACTTAAACTTTACAAAAAATGTGTTTTTGACCATCAAAACAAAGGGCTCCGTGTAGTTTCTGTATACTGTTCACAATAATAGCAATATCCGTTTGCACGCTAGAAAGTAACTTCTTGGACGGTGTAATTTTGGGTGATCTACTATAATGCCTGAAAACGGGTGGACTGAAACTTTATGCATAACTTTGCCTCATTCCCCGCGCGGGAGCATAACCACTGAATGACAATACATGACCAAGTACTGAGAAAAATAACGCATATAACGGGTTAACAAAAATCGAATCAGTGGATATTCCTTCCTGGAGAACTTAAAAAGTGACCAAGTTAGGTTTGAGCTTGCAAAGATAAACAATTAACAAGTAATTAGCAATATTTTATATTGTTTAACTTTTTGTACGACCAGATCAACGCTCATGTAAATCTGAAAGACAACGCGACATCTCAGCCTATTATGAACTGGAGAGTGGTCAAAGCCAATAACTTCGATCTGATGGCCGTCCAGAACATCGATGCCAGCAGCACCATTACGCTTATGCTAGGCGGGGAAACCCTTGATCCCGGGGATTATATTGTCTTCCTGGAGGTCATCTTTCCAGAGGACGGCAGTGGCCCCCAGGATTGGCTGGACGACTTTGTTATTATCCGGGTGGTACTGCCAGAGCTGATAACTCTGATCGAAGGCGGGGACCTTATCACCGTACCTTATGGCGTCACACATTTTGTCAACGGATCAAGGTCGGTTGACCCGGTACTTAGAACGGCATCAGTTATCTCCCAAAATCTAACTATCACGTGGCAGTGTGGAATCTTGAAGGATAATACGCCAGTCACCAATGCAAGCTTTTTCACAAGCCCATACTCCGGACCCGCGTTGGTTGATTTGTACCGCGTGGACAACGGTACAGAGCTACTGCTAGAGGTGAACACAGGAATGTTTTCAGTCAACTCCTGGATGGTTGTAATGCTGACTGTCCAGAGAGGGGTGCGGAGGACAGTAGCCGTGCAACTGCTGCAAGTTGTCCTCAACGCCTTGCCTTTTACAGTCAGGTGCGCATTGTTATTTTAAAACTACAAGCTCCTTTCCTACCCTTACTGAGTGTCATGTATTTATAACCCTTTCTAAAGACTTATTTCAATTACATACAACTTATTGGAAGGAACATCGCAGTAAATAGAGTAGATTCTGGTCAGATGATAGATCTAGATTATTTGACTTGCCGCGATCATCTTGTGCTTTGTAGTGTAATAGTCAATGTTATACTACACCTTCGACTTAACAATTATAGACTAGTTTGTAGAAATGGTTTCAGAACAGCTTCTGTAAGGGATGACATTGTATCAGGACAAGGATGAAAGGGTACTTGCAGTTTAAACTTGTAATGACGTATTTTTCGTGTCTTGAATTGGTGGTATTCCACACCAACTGGATAAATAGCCTTCTAACCTTCCCCTTTACCGGGATAACATTTCATGTAAACATATTTCTATGACGCTAGGTACAAACTGGCAGTCTGGGTAATTATTTTACCCAGACATATTGTCGACTGGTGTTAAAAATATTTTGATATTTCGGTTATTGTATGTTAATCAGTCCGCAAAGTTAAATTGAACCTAAAAGCATTAATTCACACAAACTCACGATTTTTTTACCAATGAAAAGTCAGAGTTAAAATGTCAGTTAATAACTCTCCTTTATTTTCTAAGTTTTAGTCAACCCAATCACATATATATAACAATATGAAGATCAAAATTAAACAACAACTACCTATATATGTATAAACATTATCAACTCAATTTTGGCGACTGCACAACGTAATTATATCAAACTAGGTCTGGGCGTATGAAGAAGCGTCATTAAGGATTTCCGACTCTAATAGTGATGTCTCTGAATCAGGAAATGGTTATTATTTCTAGAAAGTATATGCTATAACTCACTTATTGGCGAATTTAAGTCAAATTTACCGACTGATAAATTTTTTATACATTACTGAAGTTTACTACCCTTGATCGCCAGATTGACCAAAAAAAATTCCGACCACCATGCCAGACAAAAGTTAGTATGTTTTCCTTAAAAAAAATTGAATAAACAAAACATGCATCTGTGTGTTGGTTTTTAATAGTACATCACAAATAAATCAACAAAATATTTCCCAGACATAGAATATGTAGTTTAGAACAAGATAAATGTTGCAGATCGGCTGTGGATAAGAGGAAAAATGCACAAATGCTAAAAAAACATATGTATGTTTTTTACTTGTTTTACACTGAATAATACTGGTGCAACAAACTTTAAGTATGTATAAATTAACTAGGACACATAATGAATAAAATAGTATAAAAATTAAGAACTTTTACCGCACTGTTAGTGAAAAAAATAAATTTGAAGTTCATCACCCCTCAATTTATTTTCGACTCAATGCTACTGGAAAAGGCCAATGAATTACAATTTTGTCATTTACAAGAACCCCAACTTTGATGCTCTTCAGTTGGAGGTGCAGCATTAGAGTCGGAAATCCTTAAGTGAGATTTTCCTTTAATAAGACAGCCGCATATGTATTCGGTAAAGTTGTAAAACAATCTATCTACGTGTATCTACTATTTAGGTGTGTGTTCAACTGTCCGACAGGACGGGACCGGAAGTTTACTTATGACCGGGTAGAACTAGACACTGTGTTTGAGGACAGTCAGCTAGACACCAGCACTCTCTCGTTTACTTGGTCTGTTACCAAGATGGCGACTCGAACCAACTGTTCCTACCAGTACGCCACTCCGACTGTCATTACACCAACAGGTGAGGTTACATAGCAACAACGTGTTGTTCTCGTGTTCAAGTCGCAGCAATAGTATTCCGTTATTAGCGGTGCTTAACATTTGTTACAACCCGTTTTGAAGCAAATCCCCGTTTTGAAATAATTACAGTTTGTTTGTTTTTTTGTTGTTTCAAAATGAGTATTTTCGGCTTTCAAGACAAGTTAGTTTTGGTTAAAATCAAATTTATAATGATCCACAGCACCAACGATGCATCAAAAGTAAATGCAGTTTTTTTAAAAATGTTTATTTCCAAACGGGTTATTTCAAAAGTGGTTGGACTTTGCATCCCGTTATGAAACAAAAGAAAACTTGTGTTGAAGTTATTATTTAAAGACGGGTTTTGTTTCAAAACGGGTTGTTACAGTGCTTGTTTTTTGGTTATTGTTTATTTGTAACCTGGCACCGACACAATTATGTTCATATTGGAGACGTTCAGCTAATTACTGGTGGAGAAAGATCCAAGACTTAAGTCTAGGGAGAACCGCCGCCGACGTTTCGCAGGTGAGCTGGAAGATATTCCCACATGAAAGTTCTCGCCCAGACCATGACTTAAGTGAAGGGCGGTGTCTAGTCCTTTAAACACTCGGCCGACGGCGCTCTTACTATTAGTGCATTAGAACCCCAGATACAATATCTGCGTATAACCTGTGACATAGGGCGTGTCCGCTGGTGATGTTGGTTGTTGAAGAAGTGCACAAAGTCAGCCATAACTTTTAAACCAGCGGTATATTATTGGGCGCTTATCACATAACTTACCTCAAGAAAGCCTGCGTTAAAATTCGCAGCGAGAAATGCTTCCTTTTTATTATTTACAGAAAAAGTTTTTTAAAAATGTCAAGGAGTGTAGAAACCGTATAACTGAGGGGAATTTCCCACGTACATGTATCTATTAAGAGTATAGTGTAAACAGTTAGTAAATGGTAAGCTTTGAAATCATTTTACGGAGATTAGGTTCACACAACTTCGGAAAATACTTTCTGATGTGGCTGTTAAGTAAATGCAGTAAAAAATAATTATCTAACATTTGGTTTGAGGTAGTGTGGGATATTTTGGGGACAGAAATCACAGAAATCACATAATATAAATTCAAACGTATGTTTGATTTGAAAAATCTCGTTCTTGTTGCTGTCCTAGATATTATATGGACGTGCCGTGTAACGTCCCAAGCATAGTTTCAACAGGCTGAATCTTATCTCTGTCTACGCAGCATAGTAAGCTATATTTAGAACCAGCCGCCAGGCCACAAACGCATGGATAAAGAAAAATATCGTCGTGGCTTTTCTAATAGTAAATATTGTTGAAATACAATAACTAGATCGACGAAGATCCACGTTGAATAATAAGGTTTTCCGTCATATATAATGACGTCTTAACGTAATTTAGAGAATGATAAATTGTCAGACTGATTATTTCCTGAATTACAATGCCTTTTATTGAAGTTGTTATAAAACCTTGTATCTATTCAAAAAAAAAG
This sequence comes from Sinonovacula constricta, assembly GCA_007844125.1. Taxonomy (NCBI): domain Eukaryota; kingdom Metazoa; phylum Mollusca; class Bivalvia; order Cardiida; family Solecurtidae; genus Sinonovacula; species Sinonovacula constricta. The sequence goes on along the minus strand of CM017566.1, from coordinate 4,200,500 downwards.
GGTGTACTCATTTTCACTTATCATTCTAACAAGAAAAGACAATGGTTTACTATCGTTGCATAAAACGGTATGTTTAAAAGGACATCGTCTTATACCACTCTTAAAATGGCATTGTTAAGTTATATGTGATGTGTACGTTCCATTTAAGATCCATTTGAGATCCTAGAGCTTATTTCCGCATATGTTCATAAATTTCCTATTCACTTATAACACATTAAAACTCTAAGTTTACAAGGTCGTGAAATGAGTCGTTACAATATTTCGGATATAGTAAACCTTGTTTATTCATCCTCTTTGAATGAGCGTCTGTTTACTTTGACTCGTTCTAATGTATCACGATATACCTACACTTGACATTTTTCATTTCAACCCCATGCACGAACGCAAAGGTTATTATCAGCCGTCATTCAAGATGGCTGCAGGGAGTATGGCAGAGGGCTGTGACTACAAGATTAAAGTGTACGTCACCGCACCGGGCTACAGTCCGTCATTTGTGACGTTGGTACGCAACGTCGGGATACGGCCGTACGCGGGGAACTGCACAATTAACCCTAAATCTGGTAAGTTTAGAATCATCAGCAAAAAACCTTCGTACTCGAATGCTTTTGACATTATTAAAGTATGAAGATGGTAAACTCTGTGAAGGTGAAAAGACACAAATAAGCAAGTGCAAGGTCATGTTCACTATTTACTTAAAATGTTCTACTTTAAATAAAATACACTAATTCAAAACATATCCAGTTGTTACGGTTTTCTAGGTATTGCTACCTTTTCGTGTGCTGGTTATGAGACTCAGCCTATACAAGTGTGTAATCCTTAGCAGAGTACTTGTGTTAGTAATACACACGACTTAGCAACAAACAGTGTTGCGGAAGCAGGCTGATCCGAATCTTTGCTATTATACCTTAGCCCGATTTATTGTTAATACACCAATACAGCAGCGCTTTTCAATTTGTTTTAGGTAAAGCCAGTACTGACATGTTCACCGTGGTGTGTTCAGATTGGAAGGGATTAGACTACCGAGTGGAGCATGGCTACAAGGACGCCACCGCTATCCTTATGTACCGCACCATACAGACCGTCAACGGGGCAGTGGTGCCCATAGAACCAGTCCTAGAAACACGTCAGTAACTTACCTAACATGTTCAAAATCATTACGCCATTTGCAATCATGTTAACTTTACTGATGTTTTATGTTATTAAATTATTCTTTTAGCTCGCATTGTATTGTAAAGGACAATTATTTTTTATTTTTGTTAAAAAACATTTCAGAAGACAATTCAATCACAAATCTAGTATTCCAGGATTTTACGGACTCGTGAAGAACTCAGGTCACTGGGCAGGTCAAGATAAAGTTATGCACGGAATGCCAACGCTTATCGCCAACAGAGATACTAACATGCACGCTTCGAGTCGGCATATAAGTCTTCTAAAACATGCCAGCACAACTTATACTAATCAAATCTATTGGCAACTGATATAACTGGCTCGTTATCGGTGCACAACTGAAGAAATCACGCAATGTTAAGGGTTGTGATTTGAAAACGACCGAGAAATCAGGCTCGCTACATTACACAGACATTAACCAGGATCACGCCGGGACATCAACAACGCGTCGCGCAAACCGTGTTTTAACTGTTTCTTAAACGGAAAGCTCCTGCTTCCAAACAAGACCAAGGTTGGACAATGAAACTGCAACTAATTTCTTTGATAAAACCGGAATATCTCAGTATACCTCTGTTATGCACCTGCATGTACCGTATCAAACTAAGGTCATTGATGAAGGGGCTTAAAGCATTGGTTATTTATAGCAATTAACGTAAGCCTAAAATTATAAACCGACAATTTGCATTAGTATTGTTCATTATTATAGTATTTTGACCAAAATACATAATGGGCATCCCTGATCGGAAAGAGTTGTAACCTGTTATACTTTACAAATCCACGGGTGTCTTGGTATATGTAAGAGGATATATCTATATTTAGTGATTTATTTAATTTTCAGGAACACCTGAGTTTGATTTGATCTTGAAGGTCGGGGACCCTGCCAACGGTTACATCAACTCAGTCACCATCAATGTCCTAGACATCAATAAAAACAGTGCAGGCATCACAATCAGTGTCACGGTAAATAACTTTCTATTACATTCCCTTCTTATGGCAAAAATCAGTCAGTTATTCTGAGACGATGTTCACTTGAAGCAGATATCGTGTTGCCTATATTGCAAGAAGTACGACGAAACATTTGGCAAGATACCACACACCGGTTTTCACTCGTCCTTATATTGGATTGGGAATACGCAAAAGGGCCATACCACTACCAATTTTTATGAGTTTATTATGTTGCGGTTCGGACTTTAGCCTTGGGCCTCTCTGATCCTGAACCGACGGTCTACTTACTGCGGACCATTTTCCAAATACAGGTACAAACAAGGTAATGTATAACGAGTGGGTCATCTCTTGCCAACTGAAAGACTTCACCAAAATGCTTTCACCTCGAATGTATAATGAATATACATTGATATTCGTAGGTTCAATAAAGTATGTGAGAATGATTTAAGAATGATGTTCATATAGTAAACTTGTCTGTTTGAAGGTGTTACCATATATAAACGCCTCGGCAGTGACGGCGGACAGCTCCGGCGCAGCTCTGGTAAACGATTTCGCCAAAACTTACGAGGTGCTGAAGGATAAACTCTACGCACTGGGAAACTTGGAACTGCTGCTTCCACTGGCGAACAGTGTGTGCAGTCAGTTCCATTTAGTTGATGTAAGTCCAGTAGCTAGCTGTGTGTGCAGTTATTTTCATTTAATTGATATAAGTCTAGTAGCTAGCTGTGTGTGCAGTTATTTTCATTTAATTGATATAAGTCTAGTAGCTAGCTGTGTGTGCAGTTATTTTCATTTAATTGATATAAGTCTAGTAGCTAGCTGTGTGTGCAGTTATTTTCATTTAATTGATATAAGTCTAGTAGCTAGCTGTGTGTGCAGTTATTTTCATTTAATTGATATAAGTCCAGTAGCTAGCTGTGTGTGCAGTTATTTTCATTTAATTGATATAAGTCCAGTAGCTAGCAGTGTGTGCAGTTATTTTCATTTAATTGATATAAGTCTAGTAGCTAGCTGTGTGTGCAGTTATTTTCACTTAATTGATATAAGTCTAGTAGCTAGCTGTGTGTGCAGTTATTTTCACTTAATTGATATAAGTCTAGTGCCTAGCTGTGTGTGCAGTCAGTTCCACTTAATTGATGTAAGTTTAGTGGCTAGCTGTATTTGCAGTCATTTCCACTTAATTGATGTAAGTCTAGTGGCTAGCTGTGTGTGCAGTCCTTTCCACTTAATTGATGTAAGTCTAGTGACCAATAGTGTGTGCAGTCATTTCCATTTAGTTGATGTAAGTCTAGTGGCTTGCTGTGTGCGCACTAAGTTTATTTATGTGGTGTTAGTCTAGTAGCTAGCTGTGTGTGCAGTCAGTTTCACTTAGTTGATGTTAGTCTAGCACACAATTTAGGTGACCTTTACTTCTTAGATTACCTTACTATTTCTTTTACTCAAGGTCAGAAGTGTTGTTTTTTTAAATTTTCGGCTTACGGGGGCGCCATGCCCGAATTACTTAACAATTGGCAATGTTGTATCAGACGGCTACTTAAATAAAACGCTCGGAGCGAATTGCCAGAGGTAATGAAGGCATATATTATTGATAAATAAATTGTGATTTTTAAAAGGCAAAAGCAGCAAAATATATGCATTAAGTGATGTAAACAACGATAATAATTACCGACATGTTCCTGGTTGTAAGTCCTGATTGGTGCGGCAGCTTCTTTTACCCTTGAATTATTCAAACTATAATGACTCAAAGAATTGATTGTAAACATTTTGTTTAAACAGTACACACTTTAACGTCACTCCATTAAGGAACATAACATAACTCCATGACAATTGATTTGATTGATTTCGACAGCGCTATAACCCTGTGGGCTGAATCTAAATCGATTGCGATTGTAAGTCCTGTATTTAGCCGCAGAATGGAGGAAGGCCCGGCGCCCAGCATGCAATGCATAGCCAATGAAACACTTATTTTAATAGCATTTTCTTATCTATTTTTGCCCAAGACATTGGGCGATGTTCCTGCGCCGTGTTGTTTATTTTCATGAATCTGCATTTCATATATATCTGCATTACACAATTTAATCACATGAAAATCTAGAACAGGCATACTTTAATATTAATGTCAACATTTAAAGCATACCTGGATACAACTGATACGTGTAGTCACCTTTGATAGACCAACTTGTTTCTTACACGCACTACTTTTCCCAGACAGTTACTGCGCGCGGATATTCTATGGCATGCTTCAGAAATTCGGTGTCCTCAAAACTCTCGACGCTTTTGCTAGTGACACCGCCAAAAAACTATTGCTGGTGTACACGTAAAAACTCAAGTTTTTTTAAGGTTTTGCCGCGATTTCTTCTCTTTATACAACACCATTGACAACTCCATTTAACCAAAACATGCAAAAATTGGCCTGATTACTCAACACAACAACTCACATTTCCAATGATCTACACAAACATTCACCGTTCCAGTTACCCATTATCACTCCCTCACTCTCTTACAATTCTAGTTACCCGTCGCCGTTCCACCGGTTCCAAGAAAACTCAACAGTGATGGTTACATCATCGACCTGAACCCGGACGGAAACAAACAACTTGAAGATGTCAACAGTGAGATTGATAAGGCCGCCAACACCACAATCGATCCTGCAACGCAAGCTATTCAACTTGTAGGATAATATATTTTTACACTTCAACATGATTAAACTGCTCAATAGTTTTCAAATCATTTAAAAATGATCTGACGTCGTTCCTTTTTTTTAAATTTTATCAATTGATTCAGTCTTCATATTCTCATTATATTTTACGTGTTGACAATATTATTTGTTTGCAGTCAATTTTGGTATATTGTCGTGCATCCAGCATTTTTAAGCTTTTCATGCATTTCGACATGCTCCTTATTACATTCGTGCACAAGCACGCGCTCGCGAACACATATATAATTGTTAATATAACTTGTGGTAAGACATAGATTAGTTAATTTATCATTGGACTTATGTTTTACTTATTGTTTATGGATGCCTTTCTTACTTTTCAAAAGGAAGTAAAGAAAGAATTTAAAACCATGAGTGTACTGCTGACACTGTGCGCTTAAAATCTTGGCGCTTAATCATCCATGAAGTATATATGTAGTTTGCGATGCACGCCTCACGCTGGAGAGTTTCACGACAAAATTACACACACCTGCACTGCTTTGGTACGAACACATCTAAGAATACACAGACTACAAAACAACTGTTGTATTCGGCGCTTAAATCGCCTCAATCGCAGATGTATAAAGTATTATAACATAAACATACTGTCAAAACTCCACATTGCATGCAGAATTACGCAGCTATAGAAAACAATATGTGTTGTCATGAGCTCTCTTGTTTCTTTTAATTTCCATGCATCAGTACATTTCATATTTCCTCGACCGGGAATTGATTCCCATGTTTTCTATTTAGTTCCTACAGGACATGTCTGAGTTCGTGAGCAATGCCACTAACGAATACATTATAAACAGCGAAGCCAGGAGATATGACCAAATGACCAAGTCCTTGCTGACCAACCTACTTACCAATATTGTCGGCAAGGAACAGTACATCAACTCTGGTGCCAAGGTGGGTGCGTTATGGCCTTAACAACCATGTTTAGAGTATTTTTTGCTATTAATGGTTACAAAATTATGCTCAAATAATGTGCCATCTACCATTTAAATTCCACATTGCACTGTTATCGTACTTAGCTCTGGCTCTTTTAATGAAGATGTGGTCAGCATTTACGATTGTACACAATTCAGCACTCTGATGTCATTAATAGTTATTATACGTCATAATATACGAGTGTATAAAATGTGCCGATTACGTCCTGTATTTAATGCATTTCCTTGATATACTTATTTTAATAATTTTTCATCCGAGGATCCTGGATATTGTCCTTGAATTTAGAAGTACATAGAATCTAACAAACAATCTGAGTTCATGTCCGTTATCTGGCATTCTTCTAGTTCTTGTTCTGTTACATGTTTATTGGTTTTATATAACCACATGACATCAAAAAGGATTTTTCTTGTTTTTTGTTTGTTTCTTTATCCGACTGACTGTTCCAAGGCAACAAGAATCAAAAAGGATTTTTCTTGTTTTTTTGTTTGTTTCTTTATCCGACTGGCTGTTCCTAGGCAACAAGAGCTGTATTTGCTCCATTTAGTGCTATTTCTCGTCTCAGTTTTTGTGTATTTAAATTTGCACTTACTTGGACATGTTGCTGGCATGTGAATATCGTTGTCGTATTTCTTTTAAATTTTAATATATTTTGCATTACTCATATGGCCTTATTAAAGTTCAATATTTACAAGTCAATACATGAACTGCTACGAACATTTTTATCATTCTTCATTTCTCATCCTGTCTTTTATTAATTGGTCTAATAAAAATGTATAGAGGCGCATGAAGCCAAAATGGGGATGCATCGCCTTGTAGCCCCCGCTGACGAGAATGACTTCTCGTCCCTCGCCACGTGGATTTGAGTCCCGGGTGGGGCAAAAAACTGTCATGTTGGATGACCTTCCAACTGACTTGCGTTGCGCCGATGGTTCTAGCCAGACATCTGTCTATAAATAGGCAGACAGCCAGTACATTTTATTTCAACCATGATATCCCTCAAGGATAATATGGAGAAGTAGAAATATCACAATACTAAAACACTAAACAAAATGCAAAATCTGTATTATAAAGTATATTTTACTGTATATAAATAGCTTTACGTCGCTATAAAGATCACAAGCATGTCACTGTGATATATTTCAAAAACAATCTTTTAGCTTTATGTTTATTGTCTACTGTGCTCTAAGTGATATTTATACCTATTATGTATAGTTATTGAATGTCTGGGTAGAACAATTAGGCATCACACGTCAAACTTATTAGCTGCTTCACATAACATAGAAATGTCGCACCAATAAGGACATGAAGATACACAACTAAATTGGAATATTCAATATTAAATAGACTATTGTTGGAATTCGATGAGTCATTAAAGTGTGAAATGGTCTTTACATTGACTTAGTGGTTCGCAAGTGTCGCTATGACAGATTCAGTCGTCATAACTTTCATTGTAATTTTACTAATATGTGCGATTGTTATATGAGTCAATTATTTAAAGCCCGTTATAATATAATACAAAAAAACCCGGACCAGTTTTGTTTAAACGTGTGTATGCTGCTTCCACATGTTTGCTCTTTGCGATAGGACATATATCATGCGGAATGGTTTGAACTAAATGGGGTTTGACAGAATGAAATAAAAATAATAGCTTGGTGAATGAATGCCTTGTGACATATAGATTCACTGTAACTAAAACTATTAAATTTTTAAAATCATTCCATCACGTAACAATCCTTTGTGGAGGTTGCCTTAGAGCATGTCACATTTGTTTGGTTTCATTGATGACAGGCCGGAGCGCGACGCCTATATATGACTATCACTGAAATTTGCACATGGGGAAAGTCTGTTTTGCGGACTTTCATAACCCTGATAAAATACGGGACTTAATCCGGTCTTTTCTAGTATTATTTATTGTTATGATTTATTTTATTTAGTGTGCCTGTAATACTCAAACATGGCAGAAAAGGAGAGTATTTAAGTTTATTTATGTTTATCATTAAAATGTCTAAACCTTGGACGTAATTGTACATGGATTCTCGGTACGCCCTTATACATCTCGGTACGCCCTTATACATCTCGGTACGCCCTTATACATTTCGGTACGCCCTTCGATGTTCGGACTGCAGGTTAACAAAGTGAGATTATCTGTTAGCAACGAAAAAGTCCATAGCCAAAAACAGCTTGTAATATGCTTGAAGAATTTTTGGGAAAGATGTAAAGGTTATGGAATTGGGATTGGAGGATTCACTATTCAAACCATAGACCCGTAAAGTTTTTAAACATATAACTTTCTATTTGGATGATTATTAATAAACGTCCAACACACGAAGAAAGCACGTATAGCATGATTAAAGTATTCTTTGTCAAAAAGTTAGAGTTATGGGCTCGGGATCGGAGGGTTCTAAGTTCAAACCCAAGACCCGACATGCGATTTTAGTCCTTGTCTAATTTTTTTATTTTCAAGAACATTTTGCAAAAACAGAATATGTTCAGACTAGTTATTACTGTTGTTACCATTTCCGTACCCAACTGTACTAAATAACAGTATCCATCTTTGGTTATCCATGTATTCAAAACTTGTTTTTCATAATAAGGAATTTGATATTGTGTAGTATTTCGGTCTTATATTGAATGACATACTACCTTTCACTTGGCAGCAGCTTTTGTTTTATTTTGACGTCAGTACAATGTGTAATTATTAACCACGTGAGCGCATAATTACGTAATAACATTGCTCTGTAGCAACATCCGGGTCAATGATATGCCAGGTCGTTCCGTTTACCGTTTGTCTCAGTTGTTGTCTTCATCTATTCCACTTTAAAATGCGTGAAATGGGTGGATTTTAAGAAACACTAAATTTGTGTTCTGTGTACATAACCCAGGTACAAAAATGCTTCCATGCAAAACAACTTTGGTAATAAACAATAAGATACTGAGAAAACACAACATACTATGTTCCTGAAAAATACTACATGAACAATAATGATTTGTGTAATGTAAAGCTTTTGCACACGAGCATTTTCTGCTTGTACACGTTTTTATAGTTTTAAAGTTGATTTTAATAATTTTACTATTTTTCTTCTACATATGGGCCATCTTGAAAAGCTTATTAATTGGCGTTGGGTTTCTCTTTATATTTTGTTTTTGTTTTAAACCATTCTATGTCTCAGGATTATACATTACTTTACATACTTTTTTTCTGGTAATTTATAATTACTTAAAGCTGTCAAACAAACAAAAAATAACTTTCCAAATATGTCTTCATGTCTTCTTACTTGCTCCCATGTAGCTTTAACCTGTTTAATTGTTCCAGTTCTTGCGTCGGCTTTGATGCTTCGCATCATAGACTTTTCTTAATATTATCTGCATTGCCTGTTGAACTTTGTCAGTATATATTTCTATGATTTTGTAAAAAAAAATAACTTTGAAGGGCGGTTTTACTTATACACACATACCAAAGCAGTTGTACAATAGGACCGCTCTTCACACAAGAGTAATACAATTAAGGCAGAGCACGCCTAACAGAACACCTCTAATAGAATGGACTCGGTATCTTCTGTTAACTAAAACACTGTACTAGTTTTTAATTGGTGGTTATGGGTTCGAAACATACAAGTGCTAACTTTTTAAGTCGCATCTACTCTTCCCACATATATGATTTGTGTCTCTAACCCCTCCCCGCAGTATGTATGGTTAACGTCTCCTCATCACTCCCAGCATGTATGATTAATGTCTCCTCATCACTCCCAGTATGTATGATTAATGTCTCCTCATCACTCCCAGCATGTATATTATGGTAAACGTCTCCACTTCACTCTCCAAATGTATGGTCAATGTATCATCTCCACTCCCTATATGTATGGTTAATGTCTCCTATTCACTCTCCGCATGTATAGATAATGTCTCCTCTCTACTCTCCGCATGTATGGTTAATGTCTCCTCTCCACTCCCCACATGGATGGTAAATATCTCCTCTTCACTCCCCACATGTATGGTTAATGTATCATTTTCACTGTCCGCATATATGGTTAATGTCTTCACTTTACGTCCCATATGTATGGTTAATATCTTCTCTTCACTCCCCATATGTACGGTTAATGTCTCCTCTACTCACCTCGCACGTATCGTTAATGTCTCCTCTTCACTACCCATATGCATGGTTTATGTCTCCTCTCCATTCTCCGCATGTATGGTTAATGTCTCCTCTAATCTCCCCATATACATGGTTAATGCCTCCTCTACCCTCCTCGCACGTATGATTAATGTCTCCTCTCCATTTCCCATATGTATGGTTAATGTCTCCTCTTGACTCCCCATATGTATGTTTAATGTCTCCTCTCCAGTCTCCGTATGTATGGCTCATGTCTCTTCTTCAGTCCACACCTATATGGTCTATGTCTCCTTATCTCTCCCATGTATGTTTTATGTCTTCTCGTCACTATCCAGATAGTGGTTTTCGACCTCAGTGAGATAGTCGGGGTGTCTGCTCTAGAGGACATTACGACTGACGTGGCTGCTGGAGACATGGCCGGCGAGATAGAGACTGCAGCCGACGGTAGGTGAAACTGGGCAGTCACAGATTTTCGCTAACCCACATCATTCAACATTTGATAACAACTCATACATAATTCTGAATGCAAGTTACCAAAGACTGAGGTCGTGTAGCGTTACTAGTGAATCCGCATGAAAGGGCAGATCTGCACTGTTTGCTTTGAAAAGCACTTAGTTTTGCATACTGTAGGAACATTGATCAGACGCATTTTTTGTATTTCAACTTCAATCTATCAAGTTAAGGAAATATTTAAGCAAGAACCTATGTAAACGATGATGTACCGCTAAATACATAGCGCTAGATTTATAGACTGTCAGATAATAAAGGCAAGACGACATCCCCACAAATTGAACTACATAGCGCTAGATTTATAGACTGTCAGACATAAAGGCAAGACGACATCCCTACAAATTGAAATACATAGCGCTAGATTTATAGACTGTCAGACATAAAGGCAAGACGACATCCCCACAAATTGAAATACATAGCGCTACATTTATAGACTGTCAGACATAAAGGCAAGACGACATCCCCACATATTGAAATACATAGCGCTAGATTTATAGACTGTCAGACATAAAGGCAAGACGACATCCCCACAAATTGAACTACATAGCGCTAGATTTATAGACTGTCAGACATAAAGGCAAGACGACATCCCCACATATTGAACTACATAGCGCTAGATTTATAGACTGTCAGACATAAAGGCAAGACGACATCCCCACATATTGAAATACATAGCGCTAGATTTATAGACTCTCAGACATAAAGGCAAGACGACATCCCCACATATTGAAATACATAGCGCTAGATTTATAGACTGTCAGACATAAAGGCAAGACGACATCTCCACATATTGAAATACATAGCGCTAGATTTATAGACTGTCAGACATGAAGGCTGGACGACATCATCACATATGGAAATACAAAACGCTAGATTTATAGACAGCCAGACATGAAGGCTGGACGACATCACCACGTATGGAAATACATAACGCTAGATTTATAGACAGCCAGACATGAAGGCTGGACGACATCTCCACATATTGAAATACATAGCACTAGATTTATAGACTGTCCGACATGAAGGCTGGACGACATCACCACGTATGGAAATACATCGCACTAGATTTATAGACTGTCCGACATGAAGGCTGGACGACATCATCACATATGGAAATACATAACGCTAGATTTATAGACAGCCAGACATGAAGGCTGGACGACATCTCCACATATTGAAATACATAGCACTAGATTTATAGACTGTCCGACATGAAGGCTGGACGACATCACCACGTATGGAAATACATAGCGCTAGATTTATAGACTGTCCGACATGAAGGCTGGACGACATCATCACATATGGAAATACATAACGCTAGATTTATAGACTGTCCGACATGAAGGCTGGACGACATCATCACATATGGAAATACATAACGCTAGTTTTATAGACAGTCCGACATGAAGGCTGGACGACATCACCACGTATTGAAATACATAGCGCTAGATTTATAGACTGTCAGACATAAAGGCAAGACGACATCCCCACATATTGAAATAGATTGCGCTAGATTTATAGACTGTCAGACATAAAGGCAAGACGACATCCCCACATATTGAAATACATAGCGCTAGATTTATAGACTGTCCGACATGAAGGCTGGACGACATCCCCACATATTGAAATAGATTGCGCTGGATTTATAGACTGTCAGACATAAAGGCAAGACGACATCCCCACATATTGAACTACATAGCGCTAGATTTATAGACTGTCAGACATAAAGGCAAGACGACATCCCCACATATTGAAATACATAGCGCTAGATTTATAGACTGTCAGACATAAAGGCAAGACGACATCCCCACATATTGAAATACATAGCGCTAGATTTATAGACTGTCAGACATAAAGGCAAGACGACATCCCCACATATTGAAATACATAGCGCTAGATTTATAGACTGTCCGACATGAAGGCTGGACGACATCCCCACACATTGAAATAGATTGCGCTAGATTTATAGACTCTCAGACATAAAGGCAAGACGACATCCCCACATATGGAAATACAAAGTACTAGATTTATAGACTTTCAAACATGAAGGATCCCTTACGAGGGCACACAGCTCGACATGCAGACAGATGAGCAGACAAACGGTAGAAAAGACTTTTTTTCTAAAATTGCTCACACTCAAATTTTTCGCAAAATGCCTCAATAGTTAAACACAAACAGCAGCGCCCATGAACGAATATGTAAAGATGCGATTGATTGTGTTTAACTCATGTACAATGGCAATTTGCGGAAAATTTGCGTGTAAGCGTTTTTAGAAAAAACATTATTCTACAGTTCCCAAAGGAACGACTTATAACATAGGGTAGAAAAACATGCAGCGAAACAATCAGTCAAAACAAACAGACAAGTGTAAATACAGACTATGGGCAACAGGAGAGACACATTTCAAACATATAAAGAGAAATACTAAATATTTCATTGATACTTACATCATAAGTCGCTTGTTCTGACATAAAATAAATGCTGCATGCTATATTTCTAGTTCTATCTCCCAAGTATGTATCCTATGTAGATTTGGGTTGTTCTTTCACAGTAATGAATTCATTCTGATCGTGTTTTGTACAGTTTCCAATATATTGTTATTAAATATTTCTGTAAGATTGTTTTCCCCACGGTCACTGTTTCAGAGGTGACAGAGATGTATCAACAGATTGTCAACTCCGCAGTTCCAGATAACCTCCGTAACATCCGTCCGGTCATCAACCTACTGTCAGGCAGACGTCAGGTAAGTAATAATAATAATAATAATAATAATAATAATAATAATAATAATAATAATAACCATCGTCACCATCATCATCATCTTCATCGTCGTCATCGTCATCATAGTTTGTAGAACCATCAACATCAATAACATCAGAATTCTTATTTTTCTTTTATTGTCATCGTCATTTTCAGCTGCATCATCGTAATGACCAGCAAATTTGTTAATTATGCAATTATTTAAGAATAAAACTTAAAACTTATTACCATTAGGAAATTTCAAGCGATCGGTGCATTATTTTGTCATTGCATATATTGTCTTTGCATTCATATTCCCTTGCAAATGACGTCACATAAGGCATATATACATGATGATCAAAGTTAAAAACTTTATGTTCACTTCAGTTTCATGTTGAAAATGTTTTATGTTTTATGACAGTACTGTGTCAGCTGTGGTTTTGTTATACCAGATTGAGGAGATGCTAGACGCAACAAGGGAGGCGTTTGACCTGTATAACTCATCGTTAACACCGGAGGAGCGGGCCTATATGTACCGTCAGATGCAACTAGATTTGCGGTATAGGACGGACAAGAAGAAAAAAGAGGTGTGTGTTGTGCGGGTTTCAGGTCAATCAGAGCGTCATCTTGAACTATGGGGATACAAGTTATTTTGTAGTATTATTGTAATATGATGAACGATAGACCAAGTATAATACAACACATCCATTGGAAGATTATGGACTCAAAAAGGGATATAATTACTTTAATCTGCTTAGAAGCAGCTAGGGTTGTAACGATATACTGTACGACGGTATACCGCGGCTCTATATTCACGGTTCGGTTCACGGTTCACTTCTCAAGAATTACGGTACGAACCGTGCGATACAGTTAAGTAAAAAAATCCTACATTGTGCTCTCGATTTCACGTCGAATCGTTGTTGAGTCAGTAGTGGACTAATATTTTACACCGGGAAAACGACTAAGTGGATCAAGATATAGCACTTTTATGACAATGTTTGTCGAGATGTAAGCATTATTGTTTTCAAGAGTAGATGATCTTTCAGAACAGTATTTTGTCATTCTTAATTCTTATTTATCTTAAGAAAGTTAAATTAGTAAGCTATATCGTATATCTTAAAACGGTAAAGCGCATTGGGTAAAGCTAATTAGTATTCAAAATGGCGCTTGTCAAAAACTTGTAATCTCTTTTCAAGAAATCACCGAAGGTGTCAGACAATCTATATTGCTAAAAAAGAAATCCATTGTAGAGTTTGGCATGACTGACAGCATCTTTGGCTCTTGAGACTTCTGCTAATCCACTGTTTTGCTGTCATTACGAAATTGTGAAGCGATGACGAGAAAATGCCAAAATTAGCGTGTAGTCATATAGTTTGTTTTAATTTTTCCAATAGATTACTAAAATATATATATAATTTCTATCTTTGTTTAATTATATATCTAAGACGTTGTTTAAGAAGAAATTATCTTCCTTTATAGAGTTTTGACTTTTTTCCCCCTACAAATTATCACACTTTACTGCCCCGATCTCCCAATCAAAATAGATTACAAGTTATCATCCACCTGATAGTCAGAGCAAAATAAGTGCCTCAGCCAATACATATTCAGAATGTATGGTAGTGAATGAGAATGAATAGTGGCCGTCGAAATATTATTTTACTTTTTATTTTTTAAGACCTAACATTTTAAAGTTAAAGCTTATTTTTAATAATTAAATCATTTACTATGTGGATAACCTTTTATGTCATACATTCTGATTATTTATTTATAGACTTACAAGTTCTTAATTTCTGTAAATAGTTATGCTAACATATTGTTTAATATGAGTCATGATGTAATGGTGCCAAAAAAAGGATCATCAGTACCAATATATTATGTATCACGATACGTATCGTATCATGTGGTATGTATCACGATACGTATCGTATCATGTGGTATGTATCACGATACGTATTGTATCAAGTAATAAGTATCACGATACGTATCGCATCATGTGGAATGTATCACGATATGTATCGTATCGTGAGGGTAGCGTATCGTTACACCCCTAGAAACAGCGGATTGTCTGCTCGAATCTCATGACAGTCAACATTGTTTCTCTCTGTGACTTCTCTTTGCAATTATTTCTGTATCACTCATACAAGTATTAATTAGTTATATTTTGTTTTAAGAATTGGACAAATAAGGCTAAATTATTTAACATAAAAAGTACAATGTAACAAGCTAAATGGTAATAAATTAGATCAACCAAAATTTTCAAAAGAAGTTTTGGGAAATCATGCCGCTTTATTAACTATATCTTAGCGATTTTAAGCGAGCACACAATTTCAGAAAAATGGTTAAAATATTCCTTAAATGGAATTAAATGGATATGTTATTGATTGAATATATGCTGTAGATAACATAGTGAAATAACAGAATTATATTGTTGAGGTGCTATTTGTACCCAACGATGCTTAATTAAAGAACACAGAAGAGGGTGTGATTTTATGTTTAATCAGGTCATTGTTACCAAATATGAGTCTTGAACTTCCTAGTTGTATATGAAAAAATATACAATACATCCACAAACAGATGGTGAAATTAGATAAACATTTGCATTCGTGTGTCCTATGAGGCACACCTGTCCAGACTTACTATCCACAATAGTCATTAGGGTTTATTCTACCAAACATCAACATCAACTACAGCCTGCCATTGCTAGCAATATATAAATCACGGCTAGATGTACCTGTCGAGTATCTACGCGAATAGATAAGGTGCACAACTGAGAAAACGTCGATGACGCTGGTAAACAGATTCTGTTGACGATAATGGTGTATATATTTGACGTTGATTGTGTATATATTTGACGTTGATGGTGTATTTGACGTTGATGGTGTATATATTTGACGTTGATGGTGTATATATTTGACGTTGATGGTGTATATATTTGACGCTGATGGTGTATATATTTGACGTTTATGGTGTATTTGACGTTGATGGTGTATATATTTGACGTTGATGTTGTATATATTTGACGTTGATGGTGTATTTGACGTTGATGGTGTATATATTTGACGTTGATGGTGTATTTGACGTTGATGGTGTATATATTTGACGTTGATGGTGTATATATTTGACGTTGATGGTGTATTTGACGTTGATGGTGTATATATTTGACGTTGATGGTGTATATATTTGACGTTTATGGTGTATTTGACGTTGATGGTGTATATATTTGACGTTGATGGTGTATTTGACGTTGATGGTGTATATATTTGATGTTGATGGTGTATATATTTGACGCTGATGGTGTATATATTTGACTTTTAAATTTAGCGAGTGGGGCTGGTACTGGCTAAACTTGGCAACCGGAGAGTTTGTAATCTGAGGCAAAACTGTTAAATTGTTCACACTTATTTTGTTAGAGATTTACAATTCTTGGCCAAATGCAGACCAAGAATGTGGTGAATATAACCGTATAGTCGTTGTTTAAGTTCCTAGATATATTTAAGTCTAACCTTTATTTAAGTTAATATGTTTACCGAGTCCTTGTCCATGGCTGTAATTCGGACAACACTAAACTGAAGTTACAACTAGGATGGTATTTGTAGAAGTTCCAGTAGGCATAGAACTTTGTCTTTCTACCTAAGATGCAGGCCTTGTAAAACACCGTGTAAGTTTTACATATCTAAGAAGTTTGTTTTCAGTTTTTGTATGCATAAAATCGAAAACGCTTAAAATAATTTTACAGGCGAGTCTACGACGGCTTTAAAATTAACTATTTTAGTAATTATGTTTTCTGATCTTGTATGCATACAGAGAAGAATCTGGGCCGATATCCCAGAAGCTGGTGAAGCCAGTACAAAAGAAATAAGAGATTGTTTACCTTAGTTAATAAGTAGATGGAACACAAACTATTTTTCAGTAGTAACTAGTTACAGACAGATCAAGAAGGTCGCTTTAGTGATCCCACAATGACCATGTCCCCGTACAAAAGATCATGAGAATATGTGCCTTTTATTGAAATCAACTTAAATGTAGTAGTTTCCATTCGTCAATGCATACAGGCGAAGAAGGCGGCGGCAATAACAAAGAAACTGATGAAGACAGTAGAGAAAAATCTGAGGATCTGTGAACGGTGTGACAACAAGGACAACTCCCGGACACGACAGCGGGTTACCAAGAACTCCGCAGAGGCACTGGCTGACAGGAACTTCTCCATGCCCACCTCCTCCTTCCAGCTGGGAGGGCTGATCGAGCCCCGTGACAACGTCTCAATCTCCAATACCACACGGGCCTCTATCTCAGTATGTCAGCACTTCATGTTTTCTGATACCCTGCATTAGAAAAATGTACTTCTTTTGTTTGTTGTTGTTATACACTAGTTTTAAGAGGTAGGAGAAGGCGGTGTCAAGAGTGGTCTGGGGACAGCGTATTCCTCTGTCTTTGTGTCATTTGTAATCTTAGTCTTGAAAATAAAAACGTCAGTGTACTCACCTTATGCTGTCTGTGCAAGCGAATGTGTGTGACCAGGAGCGATTGTTATAGTCACTATTTTAGGACACCCGGGAGACAGAGGAGCGTGCGTGACAAGGAAGTGCGTGTGTGCCAAAAGCGAGTGTAACACAATCGACTGAGCTAGTTGTTTTGTCTAAGGTGTATTGAAACCAGGCCCACGAGCTCCTTTGCTTTGTGTCATTGAGGCTTGGCTGGCAAGCTCCATTATTGACAGATACTCTGAGGTTTGCCGGAGACTTGGTTTCGTCCGTTTCCCCAGCACTCCCACCTCTCTACCTTCTTTTCTTGGACTCGGGCATGTTACAAAAGCTTTCGCTCCGAAATGGATCTCGAGCCAATATAGTGACAGTGTGGGATGGGATTGGGATTTTGCCGGCATTTTTGCCGATACTGTGCAGCGGCATTTCTATCATTATAGCACGGGGGCACTTACGAGGTGCCAAGAAATGTTTCATATATACAGCTTCCAGACTGCTCTTTCAAGTGATATCTGTCTATTATGGGTCTAAACATTACCTACTGTATTCCAGGCCACAGAACTGACGGAGAACGTCTTTATGTACGATGAGGATGGAATGTCCAGTTTTGTATCCTCAAATATCCTTCATATTGACGTTAAAGCAGATGAGTCGTACATCACGCCAGGTTACGTGACGTTCGAAATGACGGTCGTGACGCCAGTTCCGTTATTGACGGAGCCCCTAGTTGACCCAGAAGACGCTTCCGAGCTATCACTTCACCGTTTCATATACCAATCCAACACGGACCACGTTTGCTTCATTATAAAACCGGAACCAACAAATGTGCTCTTGATGACGAAATATGAAATATACTTACATTACACCAAAGCGCCGACTATACTGGAGTACGACATCATTGTGCGCGTTGAACCGAGCACAGAATGGAGGGCATGCATTCACCCAGACCAGATGGGCGGCCATACTGGGCTGACGTATCTAGGCGTACATGTGCCAGGAATTGGTATGACTGATACGGGGTTTTTTTCTGTTAATTTTTTCAGTTTTTTTTACTTCTTCGTCTTTGCCGATGACTGGTTTATGCTATGTTTAACACATTCTTTGCATCATAGGATCAACGGTGCATGGATAAACATAGTCTATCCGGGATAATACACTTTGAAACATAATTCATGATAATGTATCGGTAGCCATTAGTTTAAAAGAAAATGCTGTACACAGACTCGGTATTCGGTATCCATGGGCGGATTTAGTGTGGGGTTGGAGGTTGGGACCCATTGAAGAATTGATAGAAATCGTCTATATGCTTTTATTTAATGATAATATCGGCATAGCACTTTAAATATATTTGATAAAAATAAGAATAGCATGTTTTGTACTTAATGCAGATCTCTACTTACATATTTTCTTTCCCTTTTACTTGTGCCAGTACTTTCAATGAAAGCTAATTTTGCCGCTGGACAAATAATTGCTGTTAACGTACCTCAAATGAAAATGATGTGTTGTCATTGTTTTGTTTTAGTGAAAGAAGTGAACTACACATTTACGCTCATAACGGTTGCCTGCTTGGTATGGGACGAGACGGAAACAAAATGGCAGTCGGATAAATGTGATGTGAGTTATAATTAGCATGTTGTTTTGGGATTTTATTTTCTTATTTATATTTTTGCATTAGCTGTATTCGCTAGAATATAAAGGACAAATGCTTTATTCGAGTGGTTTGAACCAAAATGGCCTTACCTCACATGTTTGTCTATGTTCTAAGTTCCGTCTATCAAGGAACATCTGTTGTTCTATGTTAGTTTATAATATAAAACGTAATGAGTGTGACTGTAAACATTGTAACTTTGATTTATATAACCTCTATTGAAACATGTGTTTCCTGTTTTTGTAAAGATTTAACATAAGACCCATATAAATCATCATTTGCGTTAGATGTTGTTTGCAATAAACGCGAATTGCATATATCAAGAAACTTGTGACTTTTTATGTTGCTTTTATAAAAAATATGAAATACTTTAGTATAAAGGTGGTAGCCGACAGTTTATCAAAAGCATGTAACAATATTTTTCTACAATGTCTGAAAGTCTATGCATAATTTCTGAATTTACTTTAATCTAAGTAAAGACAATTTTGAACCTAACCAATATGTGAGACAGTAGATATTGCCAAAAATAAATCTAAATGTTTATTCTTTCCAAATCTATGAATAAGCACGAAAGTGATCTCTGCTAAAAAAAGATACCGACATCAGCCCGGACTACCCGGGTGATGATATAACACGATCTCAAAAGTAAGTTGTCACGTGTTCTTCTTAATTTAAAAATAGCTATCTTTGCAGCGTCGCTCAGATAGGAAACACCTGTTTGTAATGACGATTGGGGTGTCATGCTTTGCTTTTCACACAGAACCAGGGCATCAATAGATAGTATTGGCATGACTTGCATGACCTTTTCAGGTAACAAGGACTTTTTTGGTTATTTGGGAAAAAATATTTGATCCAAACTGTCGGATACCACCTTTAACGTAAGTGTGGAATATATCAAGAAATACGTGCGTCATATGTTGGTGTCGAATGAAAGTGAGTTGACTTTATAAAAAATAGTATGTTCTATGCTGGTGTCGAGTATGGGTGAGTTGCCTTTACCAAGAAAAGTGTCCTTTCTTTGTTATTTAAAAAAAGGAAAGTGTGCTTTTATGTTATCGTTTAAAAGCATGAGTTTGACAAGAAAATTGTGCTTTCTATTTTATTTTATTTTTTTTTTTGTTTAAAACATGAGTTGCTTTTGCCAAGAAGTGTGTTTCCTTTTTATTTTGCTTAAAAACACGAGTTGCCTTTGCCAAGAAAAATGTGCTTTCTCACTGTTGATAAGCGTCAGTTGAAGTCGAATAAACGTGAGTTGCCATCAATAAGGTGAGTTGCCACTTTGAATATATACGTGCGTTTTAGGTTGGATTCGGATAAACTGGAATAACCTCCATCAAAACATACCAGTTCTCTGGGGGAGGTAAATAAATGTGGGTTGCCTGGAAGTGTTATATAATAACCCTAGTAACAGAGTCTTCTGTACATTTAAATTAATGTAAATAAACTATAAAGTTTTTTCTTCATGTGTGCAGTTAGAGTGGTTGCCAGACCAAGACAAGATCCGCTGTTTCTGCAGTAACGTCACGGAGCTGACGTTTGCCAACTCATTCTACGTTGCTCCTAACTCCATCGACTTTAGCACCGTTTTCCTCAAATTCTCCCCTCACGAACAAGCTGCAGTACTGGGTACATTATCTGGAATATTCTTCATTTACATCGTAGCCGTGGTTCTACTTAGCAGGTTGGACCGCTACGACAGACTCAAGGTATTTCTGTCAATATTGGATCGTAGATAACCCGTTTAGATGGAAACTGTGGTCAGTTTTCACAGCTTTTATTGGTGACTGAATGGAAACATAACTGTTTCCGAATAAGTTTTAAAATGACATTAATCATTCCCACCCGAAAAGTATTTACACAGATGAATAAATTTAATATGTTTCAGAGATACATGCTAAAATATAACAAATGTTAATAAAAAAATAAGTAATATACATAAATAAAATTTATTTGAAAAAAACTCTTTTAAGAGGTTGTTAAAAGACTTTTGTACACTTTAGGACAATTTATTATCTATAAAATAAACGTTATAAAATGTAGTGTGACAAAATTGTTTCCTAATGAAATAAGCTTGTTTGGGGGGGGGGGGGGGGGGGGCTGCTGTTGTTGTTTTTTTAATGTTGACCGCACCCATCATTCCAGTAAGACAACTAACTCTCTTTATTCCAATTCTCATAATGTTAGAAAGGATCGTTAAGATTATGCAATGGAAGGTTGATTTGTTCCACTATTGTAACCCATCTAAACAAAAGTAATGCCAGATTACGGATCTCTTATTGATATCTCTGTGGCCCATTGTCTTAGAAAATTCAGTCGAAACAGAAGAAAAGACATCACCCAAAAATGACGTGATCAATGTATTTATTTCAATGACGCGCGATACCTGAATGATATGTTACATTTGTTACGAGAAGCCACGACTCGTGAAAGTACAGACTTGAGCTTACCTTATTTCCAACTAATTGCATATTGGCCTTTAGCAAACATACGAATCCAAATCTGTACACAAATAGATAACTGGTGCACGGGTGTTCAAATATGATGCGGTGAATAAACTAGAGAAATCGTGGTTATATAAATACTAGTCGGATTTAGTTAAGATTTATTTATGGATGTGTTTGGCGTCCTTTAGTTACAATACAAAGGTCACTGTTGTTTTTGTCCATTTGTGATCGAAATTATGCTTACCAACCTTGTCTACTAGTGTCAGTCCTGGTTCATTCAGTGCTGCGGTTCTTTTGTACAACTAAACAGTAAATAATAAATGTAAATAGAAAACGGAAGATGCATTCACGATTAACCTCAAAATAACCCGATGTTGTAGTAAAACACCGCACGTATAAGGAAATGTACGAACAACGGGCCAATAGTGCGGATTGTGGGGAATGGTCTCACAATTAAAAAAGAATACTGTGTTTACCTGTTACCTGCCCTTAACGATACTAACGGTATCTACGCACTGTTGACAGCCATACATTGTTTTTCATTTAATTTCAGTCAAGGTCACGACGCTTTACGCTTTATTCGTATATTTCCGGAAAACTTCCGACTTTCAAATACGAGTTTCCACGAAAAAAGAACAATATTTGACACGGGAACCAAAAATATTTTTTTTTTCTTTTTACTAATTTTGGCTAGTAAGTAAATATTTTCTGAAATCGTAAAAAAAATCAATGACACGACAGATTTCATAATTTTAACAGATTCTTTGGAAAAATATTCGTTCAGAAACTTAAACAAATACTTTATGTCAGCAAACCTTATACGTTAATGCATTACCGCTTCTGTTTCAATATAGTTTTATAAACTAAACATGTAAAAACAACATCACACACACGAAGTGAGAAATAA
Source organism: Sinonovacula constricta (assembly GCA_007844125.1). Lineage (NCBI taxonomy): Eukaryota > Metazoa > Mollusca > Bivalvia > Cardiida > Solecurtidae > Sinonovacula > Sinonovacula constricta. Next base: position 4,177,902 of record CM017566.1, on the reverse strand, counting down.
CTATAAGATAAAGGTACCAATTGCTTTATCTGTCCAGTTCAAAAACGTTTTACTGCGTAAAGCTGTTTGTTGAATCCCATGCATGCTACTAGTATGTATTAATGCATTACCACCTTTACATCAGCAGTCCTTTAAAACACGTGTATGTGTCCTTTTTAATTTTGCAACCTGTGACATATTTCACAATAATGTTATCTTGCAGTGGGGTGTCACTCCATTATTGGACAATCGATTCGAGGCTAGAAACTTCTACTTGGTGCAAGTGTTTACGGGCATGCGCAAAGGCGCCGGAACTAGATCGCACGTGGGCATCAACCTGACCGGGGAAACTGGTGACTCGGGGATACGTCATCTTTACGACGGCATCAGGGAGGTAGGTCACAAGGTCGTATAGTTGAAAAAAAATATATTTATTGGTGTTTGGCTTATTTTATTTAACTTTTTCTTAATTTAAGATGAAATCTAAACTTTGAATTGTGAAGAAAATGTGACGGTGATGATACTGAAGATGAGATTTAACTACTGTCTGTCTGTTCTATTAACTAGAAAAACATTTTTGTTTTGTAAAGAAAATCGACGCAATGCACAACAAAAACTAAAAAAAAAACCTTCTTCTGACCGTATAATGACTCTTTAAGTCTAGAAGATCTATCAGGAATAAAGATAAAGAGAAGAAGCAAACGCTAAGGAGGCTGGGTAAATTTTGGGGATTATTGATGATGATAGTGGCAATGTTGTGTTCTCCTGTAAACAAAAACCACTAAACGAGATCCTAGGTTGTTAAATTGTTTGGGTTTCTTACTTAACAATGAAAACATTATCGCTAATACTGCTAGAGATTGTAACTAGTTATCTTAACTGTTTGCTTGCTCAGCACTATTTAACAATGCTTAGCCAAATAGTGTCGTTTCAGATCTGCAAAGTGAAGTTGTATCTTCGCACACCTTACTATTTTAGTGGTCATAGAGAAATGTGGCATGTTAAGTATTCATTGTCTTGCTGCCTTCTAGGAGTTCTCCACTGGCAGTGTGGTGACCTTCCTGATGGCCACAATAAAGCCTCTTGGCACCCTGGAGCACCTCTATATCTGGCATGATAACACTGGCACCGGGGACCTAGCCCCATGGTACCTGGAACACGTGACCATCTATGACGTGGCCCGCAGGAGCATGTGAGTATGAACTTAAACAGGCACAAAATCCTTACCACCGAAGCGCCGATTGTTTTTGTCAGACTATGCCTGGGAATCTTTCTCCGCTTATAAACATTAGACGTCATCAATACAACCGTAATTGTTTTATGCAATAGTAGAATATTTCGATAGTTAATTGCATCTGTATCACAGAACACTATTCACAGTGAATAGTTATATTTGCACACTCTTCATAGCAACGGTTTCATTTTTGAGAAAATCAATGATTTTATCTAAGAAACAAAAAAAAAATAATTGATACTTTTCAATCACATATATGCATGTTTTATCAGACTTGTACCACGGGACACTACTTATTGTAGCTTTACACGAGTACACGTGTTGTTGTTTTTTACAATTCTTTTGCAAAACATTTTAAATGGAGGTGCACCAATTCTTGAGTCATAGCTACCACGGAAACATTGACATGATTGTCCAATATTTACAATACCAAAGGGGGGCGGGGGGGGGGGGGGGGTAACATGTAACTGGCATGAAGTTTGTGATTACTTATGCCCTTTGATAAAACAATGACAACCAATGAAATAGTGTGTATTTCCTTTTAAAAAATAACGTCTACTTTATGTGTGACTGCTTGTTTGGAAAGTGAGGTAATTGGACCAAGTGCCGGGAACAATATATGCGCGAAAATTGAACGGTAACACTTGAAAAATAGTATTACTTCCCTTAAAAATACAAATAAATACTTCCCTTCAGTGACATAGAAGCTTCAATGCTTTTAGTCTCGAGTTCCTTCCACTGGTCACTATGTGATAGGGCCAGGCAAACACAAATAATGGCGACCTCAGTGGTCTATAGTTTAAATAATAAAAGATGTATTTTATGGCTCAAGCGAACATTTTTTTGCGATCGATAGAAAAAAATAAATATAAGCTAATATGATGAAATAGTTCTCTGGGATAAATTTGAATATTAAAAGTGTATCGTAAATTCGGACGGCACTTCATTTCGGATAACTATGGGTGAACGTGACGTACTTACGACCTTGGCCTAACTCAATAACGCCACGTGGTCGGGATTTTATCAAATTAAAATTGTATTAAGCAAAAGACAGAGTGAAAAATTAGCATATTAATCAGGTTTCTAATGATTAAATCAAGAGAGAGGGGGCGATGGATGGGGCAGAGAAATAGCAGACCAGGATCCCGAACTTTTAAGGTAGGGGACAGGGGAGGCGTCGAAGACCGATTTTGACATACGTTTTACACACACACACACACACACACACACACACACACACACACACACACACAAAACACACACACACACACACACACACACAGAGAGAAATGTTTGTTTCTTAAGTGAAGGAGATGCGTTCTAAAGTGTATCAGGACAAAATATCAATCTTTTTAATTGGTTTACTGACCCTACAATTCTGAAAATACATAACAATAGAACATCATAACTTTGCTGTTGATGACTGATTCAAATTCACCCCAAAACTTATGCGCAGACATGCAAACACATGTTTCACTTTAAGTTTGGCCATAACATAACAGATTACATTTCTTAGCTTTCCATCGATCGCCATTTGCTTATTAAGATTAAAAAATTGTTAGCTTCGTTCATTTTTAGCAAACTCTTATTAGAGTATCGTGAGAACTTATGCTTAATAAATATACATAAATATTGCCTGAATTAATCGAGATTGTCGGGTGTTCAAGAAGTTGTTTTGCATTATTTCGCAAAATAGGCAATATCTAATTAATATGCCGATTTTTTCGATTTTTTCACTTTTTCCCTATGTTAAATAATTATAAATCTGGTTTTGCGTTTGCGTGACGTACCGTTTGTCATATCAGTAGCAGGGAACTAGACTACAATGCTTTAATTATTCAGTTTCTACACATAAGATTATTGTTGTTGCATCTTAATATGCATTTTCGGCTACTTTTTTATTTATTTTATTTTTTGGAAGTAATTTAAGTTGTTGGCTAGCACTGAAGTAGTCTATCACTTAATTGAGATATTAAACAAACAAACAAAACAAAAAACAACACAAAAACACAACGACGCAATGGCAGAGAGAAGTCTCTTTTTGCCTTCTTGCCATCACTTGGCTGGTGCATTAGTTCGGCAGTGTATACCCAGTCTACTGACCTTCAGTTTGTTAATTGAGTATTTAGAAGAAACTTGGTGCACGCTAAGCACAGTGTTCTTCGTGTTGTCCGGTCTTAGGTCTAGGCGCTCTGAGGCTTCCAGGGATCTTCGGTTGTGCTCGGGGAGTAAGTGGTTCGACTTTCGAATGTGTTTCATTAGTTTCCCCCGGACAAAAGTGTTTTTAACACTTCCGAGGGTACGTTCGAGTAGGCTTGTGAGACTGAAGGTAGCGCTTAATCTAGTAGTCTTCGGTCGTGATTGGAGAGGAACGGGCGTGATTGGCTCGGTCGAGTCAGTGGAAGTACGTCTGTGCAAAGAGCATCAGTTTAGTTAATAGACGCGTACGTGACGAGGGACGTATGAGACGGTCTTGGAGAATATAGTGAGTCAGTGAAAAGGCACTGCGAAACTGACACGCTGCACAAGGGAGTCAGTGACGAGACAAGTACGCGCCTGAAATTGTCTGCACATGGAGAACGTGTGTGACTGGGAGCGAGTCGCAAGTTTAGAGCACGCGTGAGACAGAGGAGTGTGCGTGACAAGAAAGTGTGTGTGCCAGGATTGATTAAGACTAACTTAATTAAGGCTCGTTGTCTGAGGTGTATTGAAGCCAGCACTCGAGCTCCTGTCTTTGTGTCAGGCTAGGTATGTAGGCGCCATTCATTAATTCTCTATGGTTTGTCCGAGACTGGTTTTGCCCTCTAACCCGACTGTCTCCGTCTACCCTCCACCCCCCCCCCCCCCCCCCCACGCCCCCTCTCCTCATCTTAGGCTCGGGCACTTTACACATGTAGAATCTGCAATTGTGTTGAACTTAATTTTAGTCAATTTATTATTTAAAATTGCATGGTTCTTATAGTCGCAAACAAAGCCACTTGACTTCGCTTTGTATGCGTTATGCTTGTAGTGTACAGAATGCACCGCATGATCAACACTGTGTGTTACACACAATTTTCTTTAATGTCTTAATTTCAATACCACAGTTATTTATCAAATCTAGAACTGTATACCCCCAAAACCCAAACCCATTTTCAAAATTTATCTTCAGAAGCACATTTATGGCTGAACGCTGGTTGTCTGCAGAGACGGGCTGTGAAGCCCGGTTGCCGGCTACACCACATGATGCAGGTCTACAGTTCGAGTCCCGATTCTTTAACCAGGCCCGGAATCGGTTGTCGGAGAGCCACATGTGGGTGTCGATCATGTACAGACCCGAGTCAAGTAGCTTCACCAGAGTCCAGCGAGCCTCGTGTGCCCTCTGCTTTATCCTGCTATCCATGATCGCCAATGCCATGTACTTCAATCCAGACGCGGACTACGAGTCACCCCCTCTCTTTCAGGCCGGACCCTTCCGGTTTACAAAAAAGCAGGTAAAACTTTGGTTTTGTGTTTGCTAAGACACCTGCAGCTGTGTGACTCAGTCCTATAGGGCTATGAAAACATGTGTCTGGTCAACCTAATCGCAAACATGTGAGAAATCATGCAACGCTCAATGACAGTCCAGTATCTGGTCAACCTAATCGTAAACATGTGAGAAATCATGCAACGCTCAATGACAGTCCAGTATCTGGTCAACCTAATCGTAAACATGTGAGAAATCATGCAACGCTCAATGACAGTCCAGTATGACTGTTTAAACACTGAAGCTTAGGGGCCCAGTCCTCTGACTCAGTCAAATATAACTGAGAGGAAAATACTGCCAAGTGACTCAGTTAAATATAACCAAGGGACACATATAGCTCAGTGACTCAGTCAAATATAACTGAGAGGAAAATACTGCCAAGTGACTCAGTTAAATATAACCAAGGGACACATATAGCTCAGTGACTCAGTCAAGTATTACTGAGGGAAACGGATAGCTCAGTGACTCAGTCAAATATTACTGATGGAAACATATAGCTCAGTGACTCAGTCAAATATTACCAAAGGAAACCGGTTGCTCAGTTAGCCAGTCAAATATTACTAAGGGAAACCGGTTGCTCAGTTAGCCAGTCAAATATTACTAAGGGAAACCGGTTGCTCAGTAAGCCAGTCAAATAGTACTAAGGGAAACCGGTTGCTCAGTAACCCAGTTAAATATTGCTAAAGGAAGCTCGTTGCTCAGTTGTCCACCCTATTAAATACTACTGAGGGTAACCCATTGCTCAGTTACTCAGTCAAATATCACGGAGGAAATATATAGCTCAGTCAAATATTACTAAGGGAAACAAATAACTCAGTTACTTAGTCAAATATTACTAGCAGGTCTCGGCTGCTAGTTTACAAATTGAAACATGATTACATGTACAACCAGGTATTTCCTATCAGCATGGGCGCCTGTGGCGTATTGGTAGAGTCGCCGATTTGTAACTCCTCTGACCGCTTAACCTCTCATCGGTGGGTTTGAGTCCCGTTCGGGGCGAAGGACTCAATGTGGTAAGGTCTTCCAGCTGACTTACGGTGCGCCGTTGGTTCTACCTAGACATTTGTCTGGGGTCTACCTCCACTAAAAAGCTGGACGTTGCTCTAATGACCATAACTGGTCGCTTCAATTTGTTTTCAAAAACAGAAACAAAACATTTCCTATCTGCTTGTTGTGGCCGTATATTCCAGGTGTACGTGTCCATAATCTCCGCCCTGATGACAACCCCTGTGGTCATGCTGCTCGTGTTTCTCTTCAAACATACACGACCTCCATCACGCAACGACCGCACCTGTTGTAGGTATGTCAACGACTTCATTTCTGGAATAAGACCATGAAAATGCCCCATATTTTGAGGGCCAGTTTCAAGTCACCATTTCAAATCATAGAGGTCAGCACTCTCCTCCCATCAAAATACGACATTTAAAGCTTTAGTGACAAGTTCAAACATTCAGTTTTTTACAAATAGCTATTTTAATCATAGTCTCTCACAACTATTTTAAGTGATTTTGTACAATATGTATTTGTCTGAATACTAAAATAAAGGTAAAAGAAAAAATGTATCCACAATGTATATTTATAGTGTTATTTACACTTCACGTAACAGTTTTTTAATACAGTGAAATCCTAAATAAATTACATAATCATGGCAGAAAGGATTTTACTTGAAATGGTACTTTTAATTGTCAATATTTGCATCTTTTTGTTCTGTGTGTTTAATGTAAAAATGTGGCAATCTTTTAATACTGTGTCGGCAATTGTGTCCAAAACACTCTGACATGTGTAGTCCAAAGATGGTTATACTGTTGGATCCAAAACACTGATCGTAATCCAGTAAAACAATCCCGCTCTGTTTTGTTTATAATCAATGGTTATTGTGGTACTTTCTTCGAACTTCGTAATAGTGTACATGATCTAACAGTCTAATGAAATAGACGAAAAACTTATTTACATAAGTAAAACTGTATCACTTAAATCTTAATATAGAACTTTCTAGAACAAATCATAAATCTCCTCAGGCATTTCAAAAACTAATGAACAAGGTAATCCAAATGATGGTTGAAGCTCTATGACTACTGTTAATAATGTCCTTAAGTTGGTCCCTAAAAAGTAAGCCATCAAAGAGAGCTCTAACATAACATTGGAACTTCTTACATTTTGCCGTAAAATCAAGTAGTCTGTCTATGTTATGTCAATATCTGATCATGTGGTTTACTTACAACTTCAGCTGCTGTAACTCCCACAGACACAGTAGCCAACGCTCCTGTGGATGCTTTTGGCAAATCCAGCCACATTCAGATGTTGTGGACAAAAACAGCTCACAAAGTTCACAGACCAACTTATTTGACAAGGCGGATAATTCCGAGAAGCTGGTCGCTAAAGACAAGACAGCACTGTTAGAACAAGCAATACTAGGAACAGGGCTTTCAATTGCAACATCCCGGGTCTCTCTGCCTCATGGGTGAATTTTGTTTACTTTGTCCTTTAAACTGTGTCAGCTTTTGCAGTGCGTCAAATTTATAGAACAAAACTAAATCACTTTGTTTAAACTTTTTGTTGATAAGTTTAATGACTAAGAACGATTAGCCTTCTAGAAACCAAATTCGTTGCTGTTTAACAAAAATTGTAGCCAGATCAGCGCCCCCCCCCCCCCCCCCCCCCCCCCCCCCCCATGGGGGTATCTCCATTTCCAGATACATGAAACTTGAAACATAAATGAAGTGTATTTCTAATTAACTTACTTGCTATTGATGTGATATCCGACAGTTTGAACCGAAATCTTTTTTCACAAATAATCAGCTCGCCATATGCCTACGGGTGAAAGGCGATGGTAAACAAAGCAATTCGTCGACAAAAAAAAACCCAAAAAACAACAACAAGTAAGTCATTGTTACCTGAAAGGTCTTGCAGTAAGCTCTTCATTAATGCCCTAGATCTGTGTGAACAATAAAGCATTAATACCCACTCATCATTGCAGACAGATATTTCTAATCTAAGCCACGCTGCAGTGATATTTTTAAACGAAGAAAACTAAAGAACTCATTACACTGAGAGGCTACGTGTGCACGGGTGCCCACTGCCCAGGTTTGTTCCCAATGGGTGGCTACTGGTGCACGGGTGTGTGATACCTCTGTGTGTATCTCCATTCCCAGATTTGTATACACTGAGTAGGTGCTGGTACTCGGGGGAGGGGGGGGGGGGGTACCTATGTGTATCTCTTTACCCAGGTGTGTGTACACTGCTAGGCTACTGATGCACTGGTGTGTGTTACTTATGTGTGTATCTCGATACCAAGGTTTGTGTACACTGGGTGGCTGGTGGTGCTAGGGTGTGTGTTACCTATGTGTGTATCTCTATACCCAGGTGAATGGCTGCTGGTACTCGACTGTGTTACCTCAGTGTGTATCTCCATCCCAGGTGTGTGTATACTGAGTGGCTACTGGTACTCGGGTGTATGTTACCTCTGTGTGTATCTCCATTTCCAGATTTGTGTACACTGAGTGGGTGCTGGTACTCGGGGGTGGGGGTGTGTTTTACCTATGTGTGTATCTCTATACCCAGGTGTGTGTACACTGCGAGGCTATTGGTGCACTGGTGTGTTTTACCTGTGTGTGTGTCTCGAAACCCAGGTTTGTGTACACTGTGTGGCTGGTGGTACTCGAGTGTGTGATACCTCTGTGTGTATCTCTATACCAAGGAGTGTGTACACTGAGTGGCTGCTGGTACTCGACTGTGTTACCTCTGTGTGTATCTCTATACCCAGGAGTGTGTACACTGAGTGGCTGCTGGTACTCGACTGTGTTACCTCTGTGTGTATCTCCATTCCCAAATTTGTGCATACTGGGTGGATGGATGATGGTTCTCGGGGGTGGGGGGTGGGGGTTACCTTTGTGTGTATCTCCATTGCCCGGTTTAGTGGACACTGGGTGGCTGCTGGTGCTCGGATGTGTGTTACCTATGTGTGTATCTATATACCCAGGTTTGTGTACACTGCGTGGCTGCTGGTGTTTGGGTCGGTATGTACCTCCAGTTTCTTTATCCTGCTGTACAGCATGGAATGGGGAAAGCAAAAGTCAGAGGAATGGCTCAGTTCCATCTGTATGTCCATTCTGGAGTCCATCGTCATCATAGACCCAATCCTGGTAAGCTGCAGACGCTGTTTCCTGGTCTTCTATTGACCGCAAGGGAATTATATTACCGAAATGATAAGATTCATGTTAAAATATTTTATTTCAAGCATTGTTACAATACAAAATATACACGATCAAACACGATAGAATACATTACATTAGTGAAAGCTTGTCATGTTTCTCAGTCAACAACAAATGCCGTGCTTTGTCAATAAACTAACATTTTACCTGCAAAAATGACGCGTTATTTTAATAGACTAATATTTTATCTACAACAAATGACCCGTTTTGTCAAAAATTTATATTTTATCTGCATCAAATGACGCGTTTTGCCAACAAATATTTTTAACATTTTATTTACAACAAATGACGCATTATGTTAATGGACTAACATTTTATTTACAACAAATGACGCGAAATGTTAATAGATTAACATTTTATCTACAACAAATGACGCGATATGTTAATAGACTAACATTTTATCTACAACAAATGACGCATTATGTTAATGGACTAACATTTTTTTCTGCAAAAAATGACGCGTTGTGTTAATACACTAACATTTTATCTGCAACAAATGACGCGTTGTGTTAATACACTAACGTTTTATCTACAACAAATGACGCGTTGTGTTAATCGATTAACGTTTTATCTGCAACAAATGAATGTTTGAAGGTCCGGATCAGAATTTTTTTGCTGCACGATTGTCGACATTACTCCTCTATCAAATAGATGTGATGATTGCATAGAACTGTCTATGGGTTTTTAGCATAACTACTGGCCATAGAAATTTATGAATTTTAGTTGCAGATGGTTTTTGACATGTTAAGTCGAACACATTTTGCTGAGGGAAGCATGCCCACATACAAGCCAGTAATCAAATGCAACATTTTAATTTGTAATAAATTGTGATATGACTCTGATTTTACATTTTTAGGAAAGCAAATATTACCAACTGTAACTTAGCTGCTTTTCATATGTAAAATCAGTAAATCAGTTTGCTGTTTGTCTCTTTCTATTCAATCTTTGTCGGTTGTTAAATATTTTGTTAGCTTTTTCATAGTTGTTTTATCTTTATACCAAGAGATGCTATATAAACAATTTGTGTTTCCAGGTCATCTTGCTATCGTTCGTTATGGCATGTGTAGTCCATCGGTATAATGCAACTCTTAACTTTGATGTGGACGGGATTGTGAAAGAATATGAGTCTAGAGTTGGACAGAATAAAGGTAACCAAGCGTTGTTATTTTCCCTGTTATCATTTTTCTGCTTTTATGTCAATCTTAGATGGCAGTAAGACAAAATTAAAAGATGACAATCTTAATTATATTCTTATAACTACATGCCCAGTATCTAGACTTATACTTCTCTTCGACATTTTTTCAAACTGTTTAAATTGCTACTATTCGGCATCGTTCCTAAAGCTAATCGTAAATAACGTATAGTCAGAATCTGAATAGTTTGCCATAAGAACAAAAGCTGTCCAAACACAGAAATTCAAGTTTTTAAAACTTAACTTAAATGAAATGGCGAAAATAGTAGAACGAACGTTAGAGTGCTAAATGATGTATTCTTGTATGTGTACATACAGTCATTGACTAGTTGTATAAACAATATACCTTTGGTCTTATTTAGATGGTCTGGACATCTGTTATCAGATTCTTAAAACGATAAAAAAAGACCACGACCCGTCTATTGGTACGTATTAAATGTCCTTGACCACGACCCATCTATTGGTACGTATTACATGTCCTTGACCACGACCCATCTATTGGTACGTATTAAATGTCCTTGACCACGACCTGTCTATTGGTACGTATTAAATGTCCTTGACCACGACCTGTCTATTTGTACGTATTAAATGTCCTTGACCACAACCCATCTTTTGGTACGTATTAAATGTCCTTGACCACGACCCATCTATTGGTACGTATTAAATGTTCTTGACCACGACCCATCTATTGGTACGTATTAAATGTCCTTGACCACGACCCATCTATTGGTACGAATTAAATGTTCTTGACCACGACCCATCTATTGGTACGAATTAAATGTCCTTGACCACGACCCATCTATTGGTACGAATTAAATGTCCTTGACCACGACCCATCTTTTGGTACGAATTAAATGTCCTTGACCACGACCCATCTATTGGTACGTATTAAATGTCCTTGACCACGACCCATCTATTGGTACGTATTAAATGTCCTTGACCACGACCCATCTATTGGTACGAATTAAATGTTCTTGACCACGACCCGTCTATTGGTACGTATTAAATGTCCTTGACCACGACCCATCTATTGGTACGTATTAAATGTCCTTGACCACGACCCGTCTATTGGTACGTATTAAATGTCCTTGACCACGACCCATCTATTGGTACGTATGAAATGTCCTTGAACCACGACCCGTCTAGTGGTACGTATTAAATGTCCTATGACCACGACCCAGTCTATTGGTACGTATTAAATGTCCTTGACCAACGACCCGTCGATTGGTACGTATTAAATGTTCCCTTGACCACGACCCAGTCTATTGGTACGTCATTAAAATGTCCTTGACCAGCGACCCGTCTAATTTGGTACGTATTAAATGTCGCTTGACCCACGACCCAGTCATATGGTAGTACGTATTAAATGTCCTTGACCACGACCCATCTATTGGTACGTATTAAATGTCCTTGACCACGACCCATCTATTGGTACGAATTAAATGTTCTTGACCACGACCCGTCTATTGGTACGTATTAAATGTCCTTGACCACGACCCATCTATTGGTACGTATTAAATGTCCTTGACCACAACCCATCTTTTGGTATGTATTAAATGTCCTTGACCACGACCCATCTATTGGTACGTATTAAATGTCCTTGACCGCGACCCGTCTATTGGTACGTATTAAATGTCCTTGACCACGACCCATCTATTGGTACGTATTAAATGTCCTTGACCACGACCCATCTATTGGTACGTAATATAATGTCCTTGACCACGACCCATCTATTGGTACGTTTTAATGTCCTTGACCACGACCCGTCTATTGGTACGTATTAAATGTCCTTGACCACGACCCATCTATTGGTACGTATTTAATGTCCTTGACCACGACCCATCTATTGGTACGTATTAAATGTCCTTGACCACGACTCGTCTATTGGTACGTATTCAATGTCCTTGACCACGACCCATCTATTGGTACGTATTAAATGTCCTTGACCACGACCAATCTATTGGTACGTATTAAACGTCCTTGACCACGATTCGTCTATTGGTACGTATTAAATGTCCTTGACCACGACCCATCTATTGGTACGTATTAAATGTTCTTGACCACGACCCATCTATTGGTACGTATTTAATGTCCTTGACCACGACCCATCTATTGGTATGTATTAAATGTCCTTGACCACGACCCGTCTATTGGTACGTATTTAATGTCCTTGACCACGACCCATCTATTGGTACGTATTAAATGTCCTTGACCACGACCTGTCTATCGGTACGTATTAAATGTCTTTGACCACGACTCGTCTATTGGTACGTATTCAATGTCCTTGACCACGACCCATCTATTGGTACGTATTAAATGTCCTTGACCACGACCCATCTATTGGTACGCATTAAATGTCCTTTGTTCACATTTGTCTGCCAACTTTTGAAACCATTATTTGTAGCAATGCATTTCTCTACAGAGCGATGGGCTTCTAATTAAATCTTATCATTAAAAGGTCCAGATAATATGTTCCTATCAGTGGCCAAGATTGACACTGGCCAGTAAATGTACATATTTCCTAACTTGAGACTAGCCATTATACATATAAAACTGCCTTAAGATTTATACAGGCGAATGGAAAACTGCTTAGAAGAACTAGCTGATTCGGAATTCCTGACTTTCTGTTTCAATATTTAAAAAACACAGCATACAATAAAATCATATGATTAAGCCGTAAATGCTACAATATCCGGAAGTGATTATGCCTGGTATGGATTTTGTCATACAACCCTACTAACAGTTGTCTGTTCCTCTACAGTCCTGGGGCCTCCCCCGATGGGGTTCAATCTGAAGGTTGCTGTCGACAGATCACGTCTGCACAGGAACGCCATCACAATGTCCTGGAACCTCATCTCCAATATCTTCTTCATGCTAATCGTCTTTGGTATCTGCTATAGTAACCGCGACGCGCATGCGTACACGATCGGACAGCACGTGAATCAGCAAATAGTCAAGCCGCTTGAAGGGCCACAGTTTATGCAGGTTTGTTGAATATCGAATGCAAAATGGCATTCATTGACCACTACAAACACCGCCCTCGACGAGCCAGGGGTCAACTACGTCAAACATTGACTGTCAAACGTATGAAAATTAATTATGAACACAATATAGATGAGTGCACAATTAAGTTTTGAATATTAAGCCATAGATCGGCGACATAAGAACGCTTAACGAGCTCGAAAATGGAATGTCGTCACTTTGATGAACTTTTTATTGAACAATCGTTTTGATATACAGAATAATCAAAATCAGATTCTACACACAATACTATTTATTAAGAAATTTATCAAGTAACAAACTGATATAGCATAAAAGTGAAACAAACAATGGAAAAGAATTAACTAAAACTGTGTCCAGATTATTTAAACAAATTGAAAACTGTCTTTTATTTATAATTTGACAAGCAATTCAGAAGGTAGGCATTTAGGTATTATCGAGGTCTCAGGTCTCTCAATGGTATAAACTCCGGAGACTATGCCTAAACTGACAACTTGAAGGTGGTATCCGACAGTTTGTCTATAGTAAATACAATTAACAAAATCTTTTCCATGTTTTGTGAAATTTGGTAATATTTTCTGTATAGATAAGGATGATTTGGAACTCTACAATTGCAAGACAGTCATAATACTTGTTTTCCGAATGTGCAAATTTCAGTAAGCATTCCATATAATAGGTATTGCGCTCAAGGGTGTCGACAATAAAACTATTTCAAAACATTAATACATGCAAATCATGTGAACTAAATGATAAAAATCACTCCTATACAATTTCACCATTAGTCAGACTTGACAAATGTAAACAAGTAAACAGTAAACAATAATTCGCATTCACAGAGTAGGCGGGCTTTTTTTTTGGCTCAGCTGTCGATGGGTACAAATGTTTGGAACAGGTGTTGATGGTTGGCTCAGTGTGAAATGCATGAGGCCAATCAAATTATGGCTTATTAATATTTACAGTAATGTGTTTTCATTTCTGAACCATTTACAATTACCCGTTTGGTATATCATTATTGTCATTGTAAAATATAAATTCACATAAGTATCTTATATGTTTTCATTACTTCTTTAGTTAATCCAGGTTATATAAATGCACACACTATACGTTTTCCATAATGATTCAATTCGCCAATCAACAGATCAGAACGCATAACGATTTCTTCACGTGGTTCAACACGACGGTCCTGCCTCGACTGTTTCCCGAGAGAGACCTGGCCGGTGTGCCTCTACACTGGTCTTACCGCCAGTATATGGAGGGACTGGTGAATCTGAGGCTTGGCCCACCCAGGATTAGACAGCTCAGGGTCAAACGCGGTAACTTGTACTTAGATAATACAATTTAAACACGGGTGAGCTCTTCCTATACCAGTCTACAAAATATGTTCAGAGTTCACTTTTTACTTTTAAAATCATGCGTTTTACAGAAATTCTCAGAATTCGACTCAGTTGTCTGGAATATATTTTTTTCTAGGTTAGAGATGTTCGTAAAAAGCATCAACTGTTTGACTTCCTTTTTTTTTTTAAATATTTCCAAAAATCTTTTGGCTTTCCATGCTTCAGGCGTTCTATATTCTTGAACTTTGTAACTGTATGATTTCTCTTCTTCATACGCACAATATTTTTATAATTGTTTTTATTTTCTAATAAAATTTTCCTACTACAATAAGTGTTACATTGTTTAAAATTATTCACTGCAGTATCATAAGCCTATTTTGCTTCGAAACAGTCTAAATCGAGCCATTTTTTTATTTTTGAAGGTATGTTAACATTTTAGGTTGAATAATGTTTATACAACACATTTTTACAAAACAATGGATCGGCAACACTCCTTAGGACATCTGTAAATCGCTGAACTGTATCATTTACTGAGTTAGGTTGACGCTCATAACATGTATGAACACTGTTATTTAACTCTAGTAATCTGCAAATTAATGATAAACGGAATTCTTTTCTTAAATCAACATTCTATTTAAGTCTAGTATATTTCCTATTTGATGAAGCAATATCGAAATTACCACAACAAATAGTCCAGGATAGCGGTACATGGTCCCTCCAGGGTGTTAACGGGCCAACGACAAAATCAAGAATGCACGACAAATCACATTCACTGGCAAGTACATAGTCTATAATTGATGACCCTTGTGCAGATACATATACATAGGGGCAAGCACCCGTATCGTCGTCGCTACCTACACGACCATTCAATATACGTACACGGGTGGCTTTACACAGGTCAAGTAGGCGTGTACCAAAGTTGCTACACTTGACATCTTGTGAGGCCCTAGCTGAGGGCATATCTTGAAAATATTCTGTGTCGTCTATAAAACTATTTAATTTAATCATATATTATAAAATCATTTCTCAAACCCACGTGTGCATTTAAATCACCGGTTAACAATACAGATCCTAATTCGCTATATTCTGTTATATCATTTTGCAATATATCGAACAAATCTACATCTACCGAATCATACGCCGGTGACCCATCTGGCCATACGTACGTGCCGTACCACCGACATATATATCTGTTTCTGTTTAAAAGAATGTTTTATCAAGTTTTAACCAGATCACTGTATTGTGATGAATTTTACCACTAATATTCCCTGACTTACGCATGACCTATACATCACTAATACACCTCCACTTGCTCTTCTTGCATTCCGGTGCTGGAAACTACGATAATAACCGTGACATGTATAACCATCTAATTCATATACACTAAGTTCCGATGCCCAAGTCTCATACACAAATACAATGTCATGTTTATTTAAAATACTCACGAACTCATCCATTTGCATTTTCTCTACAGTTAGACCATTAACATTCCACGAACCCACTGACACATTACTCCCCCCACACCCCTAGTCTCTGATTGCTTTTCCATCTATATATAATGTATCGTAGTTAATCCAGGCTTGTTTCCCTTGCTCTCTTGCAGTTTTCATCCTGTGTACTAAATGCTTTCTCTTTGCAACTTTTTCACTTGGGTACTGCTCGTATACTGAGAAAGTGGTCCCTTGTAGTGCCCTGCCGTTCCTTCTCACTAGTTCTTTGTCCTTAAATTCATGGAACTTTGCCACCATTTTTCTAATTCTTCCACTCTGTCTCTGTCCCATTCTATGGACTCTTTCGAATTTCATCTCATTTACAAGACTCTGGGCTATTTTCACCTTTTCCACCAGAAAATCTCTTAATTTACTCTCCCAATCTTCTCGGCCATCACTCGAATGCTCCTCTGTGTTTGAAAATATCAAATTGTTTCTAACAGATTGTGATTGCATGTAAATAATGTCTTCAATATGTGTGACCCTTTCTGTCCACACTTTATTTGATTTATCTATCGCAATCCATACTTTATTAATCTCTCCCTCAACTTTTCCAACTTTAGCCTTCAGTTGTTCTAACGACTCAAGCCTCTTTTCTACTCCCACTAATCTCTCTTCTACTCTTATAACTCTTGACTCTATACTGTTAAGACATATAATCACATCTCTCATGGTAGGTTCGGCCGCCATATTGCTTGAAGATGCCGTTTCTGTAACAGTTTCGATTGATTTACTAATCTTATCTCCAAACACACTATCATTAAGCTCAGTAATACAAGTGTCCGTTCCATATAACACCTGGTTAGCTTCATGTAAAGTGTCACTTACTGCGGATTTATTGTTACCCTTTGCCGGGCCTACAACTAACAATTTCTTAGTAAAATGGCTGTTACTTCCTCTTGACCCACCACTGCTCCCACTACTCCGTTGCCTTTTTTCTGTCCTTCCGTCATTTATTTGCATATATAACCACTCAACATAATCACAAAACGCGAATTCAACATCCAACACTCAACTTGTAGTTTCATTTCATAGTTACGCCACAATAACACCATCTAGCTGCAAAATCGCGGATCAACACAAAAACGAGTCTACCGTCTTGACCCATCACGTGACAACCGATGCTGCGATTACGCATCTCGCATTACATCCACGGAAAGTAGAAGTTTAATCTAGAAAGTTTAATTTGTTTACCTATATTGCAGAGTCTTGCAATGTTCCGTTCTTTGGATCCATGGACTGTTACGAAGGCTACTCAGTCACAGAGGAGACAACAACTGACCTTTGTATTGGATGGACAGACCCGCCATGTTCTCAAATAATGACCGTTTATAACACGTCACTTCCGGCCTGGAGCTTCACTTCCGGTAAGGATTACAATATTTGTACGTAATTTCAGTTCGTTGTGTAGGTTAAATATGTAAATACAAATATTATATTTTCTTATATTTTTTTTCTTTGTATTTATCAACATTTAATTTGTTTAATTGTTTATAAAGTATGCATGATGTTAGTTATATTTATTTCGAGTGTATTTTTCAAAACTATCTTAACGGACATATACCTACTACGTGTTTACCTTACCCTTCTACTTTTTGCAGCTTTTGACATCTGGGGACTGCCTCTAACTGCGGAGTACAACACCTACGGTGGCGGTGGCTATATCGCGAACCTGGATGTCAATCTAAACACCTCTATCAGGATTCTTAACGAGCTACATGGGCAGCGGTGGCTGGACAGACAAACCAGAGCAGTTGTCATTGAGTTCACTCTCTTCAATGCTGGTACGCAACTGTTTGTTTACTGCGAGTTTCTCATCGAATTTCCAGAGACCGGCTCTGCGTTGCCATCTTTTAAACTGTACCCGCTTCGACCATACATGCTCTCAGGACCAGTCGGCAACTTTGTTATATTTCTTGAAGTTATGTTTTGCGTACATGTGATAGTGCAGTTGTTTAAACTGTGTGTCAAGTTTTACCAACAACGTTGCAGGATGTTTTTACAGTTCTGGATAACGTTTGATCTGGTCATGTTCATCCTTTGCGTGACAGCAATCGCAGTCTTTTTCTTGAGATATTTCTTCGCGACGAGGACCATTCGGAATTTTACAGAGGACAAAAAAGTGTTTGTAAATTTCGCACATATAGTAATGTGGGACACCATCTTTATCACAATCGTCAGTATTATTGTATTCATGGCGACGATGCGTATCCTAGAAGTCTTTGCTTCGTCCAAGAAGGTGAGCTCTGTGGTGAGAATCATGGCACATTGCCGGGGCGAACTTCTACAATTTGGACTATTCTTTGCTTACATCCTTATATGTTTCTCGATTCTTGGCAATGGGCTTTTTGGAGACAATCTGGATGCGTTTAAAAACCTGTACCGCAGCTTGACGGCCCTATTTCTATCGCTGCTTGGGAAGAACCGCTTTACTGAGATGGATGATAACTTCCCAGTGGTAGCCAAGGTGTTCTTTATGATGTACACTGTCAGCGTAATGTTCTTCATATTCACCATCTTTTTGTCCATCCTGGGCGTCAGTGTAGATGTTGTGGTTCACGATATGCGGATGGATACCACGGAGGATGTAATAGAATACGTGGCCAAGTCGGTGAAGAGGTTATTCTTCAAAGCAAAGCAAAGGCCACAAGGAGTGCAGACCGGATCAAGTATTCGCCTCTTTACAGGCGATACAGTGAACACTGTCTGTAAGTATACGGTATTTATCCTTTTTATTCTGCACTCGTCATATTAATTATGATACTATCATCATCATCATCATTTCATCATCATCTGCATAATCGTCATCATCAACATGATCATCATCACCATCGTCATCATCATCATCATCATCATAATCACTACATCATCATTATTGCGTCCTCTTCGTAATTGTCATAGTTAACATCTTCATTTTAATTTTTAGCAGCAGTATTTTCCTTGTTTCTGACATAAGCATTTAATGAAAAAATGTTTCAAGTTGGAATCCGACAGTCTGCCTATATCAACTTCATGTAATAATACATTACCACTGCTTTTGGGGAATAAGGACGTTAACTCATACTTTAGTACACGTAAAGACGATTTTGAACATTGTCTACATTGTTAGACAGAACAAATCGCAATAACAACAAATCGCAATAAGAACATGCAAAGTTTAAATTGTTCCAAATTATACATAAGCACGATATTGATTTCTGCTAAAAATAGATACGGACGTCAGAGCGGCTTACCCGGATGACGATATAACGTAATCGCAAATGTAACAAGTCACGTGGTTTTCCCAGTTAAAAATAGCTATCTCTTCAGCGTAGCTCAGATAGGAAATACCTGCTTGCAATAAGGAATGGGGATTTATGTTTCACTGTTCACACGGACCTAGGGCATCGATGAACACCATTTTGCAAGCTCTTCTCGGGTAACAATAACTTACTTGGTTGAGAAAAATAATTGTGTGTCGGGGAGTCAAATTCTACATGTAATGCAAATGTTTTACAAGAAATAAAGATGTCACAATTGTCTCGTAGACGTCGCTGAGAAGTAAGAACAATATTCGTAAGGCTGTAAACATTCAAGACAAAACACATGTATAATCCAATTATACACTTGGCACTCATTGGATTTATTCTTGTTGACAATTTGAAAAAATAAAATTAACATGGTTTAATTACATTTGTACACATAACTTAAAATCACCACCATTGTGCTAAAATAATCTTCAATGCACTTTCTTTTTTTCCAGCCTCCTACATCTCTTACAAAGGATTCAAGTAAAGCACTCAAAACTTAAAACAACGTCAAGCCGAGTTGGGAGTCGTGAAACAGCCATATTGCAATATATTTGCTATAAACTAAAAGATATGGCGGCGCACATAAAACTAGCAAGCCATGGAAATCTAACAGTAATTGTTTGCTTCTTGTGAGAACAGAAAACAAAATATACATGAGCTGCATATAGTATGATATTTGGATGGGAGACGTGTGTTTGGAGCAAATATTTGTGACACTGATAGGATGTAGTTGTCAACAATTATTGTCTGCGTTTTCTTAATACGAGACAACAAGCGACAAAAATGAAAGTTTAAAACCAAATTACATTCCATGGAACAATGTTATCCTTACTAGAAAAATCTAATTAACAATAACGGCACAAGAAGCTGTCTAAAGCCCCACCCTCATACACACAATATAATTGTCAATACTATTGACTTAATAATATTGAAGGTGTATTTTTTTTTGCCACAAACTGTACAAAAATATTGATCAATATTTAGTTCATTTGTACTCTCGACGCCAAAGGAAAAGCATGGATCCTGTTGTTTTATTGTCAATATGTAAATAAATATTTGAGATCTAAAAAATTCCATCAATACATTGAAATGGGTCTTCATTATCACCCATTAACGATCAATTTCATTGACAATCTCCATGATTGACAATGTTATTGACAATTATATTGTGTGTGTATGGGAGGCTCAAAACAATAATTACTGTGTCGTAACGGCCTTAAATATCACTTATATAGGCACGTTGTTGAAATAGTTTCATGTCCATTTATTTTAGATCCATCACCAATTCCATCATTTAGTAAAATAATTATCTAAAGAATCATTAAATAAATACATGCTTAACGGAGTGACTCGATGATTACGCCCTTCTTTTAGACTTGACGATTTGATGATCCCACTTCCTGTAAGTAAGCAGTCTTCAAAAATACGTGACCATAGCGGAGGTCATGCTTGTGTTCAGCGATTTCGGACGTCCATTCCCAAGCCTTATCGTTTGTAAAACGACAACAGAATGTTACAGCATTTAAAAATCTCGATCGTCAAGCCCATTAGCTACTTTCCTTCTTTGCAGGCAGAGGTAATTTTGATCTGAAAGGCAAGTGATTTCTGAAGTAGGGATTGCCAATGGCATAATCTAAACTGAGGTGGTCTGCGGCTTTATTTGAACCCGTGTTTTGTGTCTCGCTTTCTTGTCTTTGCATTGTTTTGTATCTCGCTTTCATGTCTGCATTCTCGCGGTTTTATTTTACTCGTTTTCGAGTTCAGTGTGTACTTTTATATGTATTTCACAAACCAATGTTAATTTTATGCACATAAAATATTATTTTGAGTTTGACCAAATGTCCCGAATGAGTATATGACTGTCCACCGAATACTTTTGGAGTGGGTTTATGATGGAATTGCTCAGTTTGATTGTAGATAGAGAGCAGTTTGTCAGTTACGTCAAGCTGTTCCGATACTTCGTTAGATAAATGTGAGCAGAACGTTTACAAAGTAACGACAGTCAACAGACTGGTATTGTTTATTTATAGATCAGCAAAGGTTTCATCGTCTGACACCCACGACCGATCCATTCCGTTACTCTACATTCATTGCCCGTGGGATATTTAGTTCACTTTTCGCCGCTTCTGATGAAGTTTTCAGTCCAATGATAAAACTCGTTCTTTCAGTGTTTCGACAGACTTGTCAAAATGGCGACGTCATTGTTATACTTCAGTCGGAACTCCTCGGGTAATTCCGTCCTCAGGACAATCATCCGTCGGTTGTATCTGGTGTAATGATACTTACAGAAATCACGATCGTTTTGTTCGCCGGAAGTCGGAAGAAGAATATACCTAAATGTAGTTCGCACAAAACATATGCAATGGAATCGCTTGACAGCTGTGTGTCTACTGTGCTAGATAAATTAAAATTGAATGATTTAAATTTGATGCCGCCAGAAACAAAGCTTTACAGGCATCGTAATGTAGTGATCTGTCATCCGAGCTGCCATCTTTGTTTTGACGTCTGTCACTACAGCAGTGCCATTTAGGGAAATGGCCGAGGTGATCCGACTACCTACATACATCCGAAAGATGATTCGTGAATTATCCGAGGTGTTCCGATTGTGTTATACTTCTAGTCTCCACGCTAAAGAGTATAGATTTTGTAAGCAGTGTTATGATTGGCCACTTCTTGTTCTATTTAGTTCGTTTAGACGATAGAAAATTTATCAGTAAACCCCCGGTCGACGAATGTAGTAACACGGAATAGTCGAGCGTGGGTATCCGACGATGGAAAGGTTTAATGTGATCGTTGTTTGTTTAAACTTTTAAAAAATAAATATATAATAAAAGAAAATGGTTTTACCCATTGTTTTCGTTTTTTGCACACCATAATCTAATGTCCTTTACCATGTTGTTTTGATGTCAATATAGTTTCTTCACAGAATCAACGTAATAGAATATTAGTTATTCCAACTGTTGATAAATGGAACATGAACATTTGAGAACAAAAAGCAGAATAGATTCACGATGCAGATGCTTTTAATGATTTTATTTAAACGTCTTTTCTGTCATCCGTTCGTAATGATGCCAGTAAACATGAATGGTGTTCACTAAGTTACTTCTTTGAACTTAAGTATTTCAAGGGAAAAGTGAGCGTCCGATGTGAACCCACGACCGGATCACCGTTCCGGAGCATTACCTAGTGAGCTAACCAGGCCACCTGTGGACTTCTCCACCACACCGGCACTTAACTCCTCCCCCTCTTATCTCTCTGAGCCCAATCCCAAGTCAGGACAGCCTCACCAGGCTCCCATTTACTTCTGACACAAGTAAAGTAAATCAAGGTAAAAAGAGAGCACCCGATGTGCGGATCGAACCCACATCACCGTTTCGGAGCTTACCTATTGATCTAACCGGGCCACCTGCGTACCTCTCCACCACTACAGTACAGTTCTTTTTTTATTGCAAGAGTGAATACAAACTCGAGGTACATGTAGATCACTCTCCATTATATTCTTGGTCAACTAAGTTAGTTTAAAAATTGCAATTTCAGGTCTGAAAGACTGTAGGGTCATACGTTAGCAGCCATCATCGCACCGCTGGGGTTATAAGCAGTCACATTGTTCACAGTCAAAAGGATATACTATACAAGACAAGAGCAGTAGTCTGTTTAGGTTTTATTTATTATCAAAAGGATATACTATACAAGACAAGAGCAGTAGTCTGTTTAGGTTTTATTTATTAGACTAATACACATTTATCACAAACAATATATCATTGTAATACTATATATACAATAAATAATCACAACATTCTTCATAAAACGTTATACCTGATCAATATTTTATGTACTAAAGATAATGGAGTCGTGATTAATGTTGCGTTTTTTTTTATTTTATTACACTATTTATGTGTCGATGAAGAAATTAACAAGTGTCTAGCTAGAGCCATCAACAAACTACTAGCATATTAACACTTATAAAACATTCATTAATAAGAAATACATAATCTGTTATTTGCTAACTGCAGACATACTGCAGTAGTTATAGACTCAAGAGCACACAGTGCAGAACCTGATAGAAAAGCTCTGGGTGGGATCTGGATCTACACAACTTGCCTTAGCCTGATAGAACAGCCCCAGGAGGGATCTGGCAGATCTGGATCTACACTACTTGCCTTAGCTTGATAGAACAGCCCCAGGTGGGATCTGGATCTACACAACTTGCCTTAGCTTGATAGAACAGCCCTAGGTGGGATCTGGATCGACACTACTTGCCTTAGCTTGATAGAACAGCCTCAGGTGGGATCTAGCAGATCTGGATTAACACTACTTGCCTTAAGCTTGATAGAACAGCCCCAGGAGGGATCTGGCAGATCTGGATCTACACTACTTGCTTTAGCTTGATAAAACAGCTTCAGGTGAGATCTGGCAGATGCGGATCTACACTACTTGCCTTAGCCTGATAGAACAGCACCAGGTGGAATCTGGTAAATCTAGATCTACACTACTTGCCTTAGCCCGATAGAACAGCACCAGGGGGAATCTGGTAACTCTAGATCTACACTACTTGCCTTAGCTTGATAGAACAGCTCTAGTCGGGATATGGCAGATCTGGATCTACACTACTTGCCTTAGCTTGATAGAACAGCCCCAGGTGGGACCTGGCAGATCTGGATTTACATAACTTGCCTTGGCCTGATAGAACAGCTCTGGGTGGGATCTGGCAGATCTAGATCTACAATACTTGCCTTAGCTTGATAGAACAGCTCTGGAGAGATCTGGTAGATCTGGATATACACTACTTGCCTTAGCCTGATAGAACAGCTCTGGGTGAGATCTGGATCTACACTACTTGCCTTAGCCTGATAGAACAGCCCTAGGTGGGATCTGACAGATCTGGATCTACACGACTTGCCTTAGCTTAATAGAACAGCCCCAGGTGGGATCTGGATCTACACTACTTGCCTTAGCCTGATAGAACAGTCCCAGGTGTCCCCAAGTGGGACCTGGCAGATCAGGATCTGCACTACTTGCCTTAGCTTGATAATTGGTGTTAGTAGACTGAGATTTAAGCATCACCAGGATGCTGTTTGTGTACATGCCTTGACAAAAGGCAGTTGATCATGGTATTAGATAAAACACAACAAAATGTTGCCACTTTAAGGTCTTCCAGTTGACAAGAACAGTTGCAGGTTTTAAAAATCTTATTCCACCATTATGTAGATAATCACAGATTTTATCAAGGTTTTCAGCTTCTTAAAGATGATTGCAGCATTAATCAAGGTACTCAATATTATAAAGGTTAAAAAGGTTTTGTACTGTTTTACAGAAAACTCAGCACACCTAAAACATATTACCATCCTAGAACAGTTAACCTGTGGAGTAGCAAAACTGCATGGAGAATATCTTGTAAATAGACTTTGTTGTATCTTTAAGAAAAAGAAAATTAAACTTTCACAAAGGCAAATTCAGCACTCCCCTAACTGAAAGTGCTCATAAATGAAGGATTTACCTAGGAGACCTTGGTGAATTGTGTGACAAAACACAGACAACCTGCACCCCTTTATTTATTGGGTATGACCTTAATATTTATTGCAATGAATAAACAGTACAGGATTTGCCATGAAGCAGCATTCAGGAATATCATATTATACTCACAAGGTTACTAGAAGTTGATGTGACCTTTTAATAATAAATGTACATGTATAATAATGGGAATACATCTGTTCTGACACAGTAGTACATGTAAATAATGTAACTGTAATAATGGTTGAACACAATACTTACATACCAGTATATGCAGCTAGGCAAAAAACCTATTTCTAGCCTATAATACATGTACTTTAACTGAAGGCCCAGTAATTTTTAACCTGAAATTGTGATTGACTTTTTAAGTGTTTTAAAATGACAAAACAATTATTTAATAAACAATCATATTACTTTAAAAAGCGCCCAAGGTTACCTGTTTATTGTTGAGCATGTATTTTACTGTTCCACTATATAGCTGACACCTAAGATGTATCATATGTACAAACCCTGAAAGCTTTCTCTAAGGTTCTCCATTTCTACACTCTCATAACAGCACTTTCCTCTACAACTTGAGAACATCTCCATCATGCATATATATAAATGTACCAAAATAATATGTCAGACAAAAAACTCCATCACTGAAAAATAAATTGTTGGCCATTTTAATGTACATCCTTATTGACATCCATATTCATATAAAACAACAACCTTAGCACATTAACTGCTTTGTATCAATCTTCCCTGTCAATTCCCTAAGCATTAATATACTAGGCTTAAAGCGCCATCATAAACACAGTATTAGTATAACTGCAAGCCTAAATAACTTTTCACATTCAATAATTATCTATACATGTTTCAATCCTCAATTTAAACATAGCTTGATCATCATATTTTAATTTTAAATCCTAATTATCCATATGTGCATTTATCATCAACTCTTTGGTGTGGTGGGGGTCCCAGACTTGGGAGTTGTGTTGGCTGCTGGTTTGACCTTGGGTATAGCCATAGAGGCCGCCTTCTGTGACACGTCCAGTGAGCTGTACAACTGTTGATCCTGCTGCCAGAGGACCTTCTTCTGATGGCCACGGACGGCATCATTCACCTTCTCGTCAATCATTGCTTCTGTCAACACGCCTGTCTCCGACGCATATGCTGCGGCCTGGAATACAACTTAAAAGCTTATATAAATATTTCAAATATTACAAAGAATAATGCAGTAGATTCAGCACAAGAAGACAAGATGACAAGAAGTTCTTAGACACATAAGCTGTCATGTGGAAAATATAACAAAAGGTTTTAGACATGATTATAAGGCTACTTTGCATTGACTGATAAAAAGCTACACTCTAGATTGTACAAATTTGGACATAGCTATCTCTGATGTATGCACTGCAATTTAGAATGAACAAATACCTGATACATGTGTGGGTACAACCAGTGGCACATCTGATACATGTGTGGGTACAACCAGTAGCACACCTAATACATGTGTGGGTACAACCAGTAGCACACCTAATACATGTGTGGGTACATCCAGTGGCACACCTGATACATGTGTGGGTACAACCAGTGGCACATCTGATACATGTGTGGGTACAACCAGTAGCACACCTAATACATGTGTGGGTACAACTGGTGGCACACCTGATACATGTGCGGGTACAACCAGTAGCACACCTAATACATGTGTGGGTACAACCAGTAGCACACCTAATACATGTGTGGGTACAACTGGTGGCACACCTAATACAACTGTGGGTACAGCAGGTGGCACACCTGATACATGTGTTGGTACAACCAGTGGCACATCTGATACATGTGTGGGTACAACCAGTAGCACACCTAATACATGTGTGGGTACAACCAATGGCACACCTGATAAATGTGTGGGTACAATTAGTGGCACACCTGATACATGTATGGATACAACCAGTGGCACACAGGATAAATGTGTGGGTACAACCAGTGGCACACCTGATGTGTGGGTACAACTGGTGGCACACCTGATACATGTATGGGTACAACTGGTGGCACACCTGATACACCTGTGGGTACAGCAGGTGGCACACATGATAAATGTATGGATACAACCAGTGGCACACCTGATACATGTGTGGGTACAACCAGTGGCACACCTGATACATGTGTGGGTACAACCAGTGGCACATCTGATACATGTGTGGGTACAACCAGTGGCACACCTGATACATGTGTGGGTACAACCAGTGGCACACCTGATACATGTGTGGGTACAACCCGTGGCACACCTGATACATGTGTAGGTACAAGTAGTGGCACACCTGATACATGTGTGGGTACAACCAGTGGCACACCTGATACATGTGTGGGTACAACCAGTGGCACACCTAATACATGTGTGGATACAACCAGTGGCACACCTGATACATATGTGGGTACAACCAGTGGCACACCTGATACATGTGTGGGTACAGCAGGTGGCACACCTGATGTGTGGGTACAACTGGTGGCACACCTGATACATGTTTGGGTACAGCAGGTGGCACACCTGATACATGTGTGGGTACAACCAATTGCACACCTGATACATGTGTGGGTACAGCAGGTGGCACACCTGATACATGTGTGGGTACAGCAGGTGGCACACCTGATACATGTGTGGGTACAACCAATGGCACACCTGATACATGTGTGGGGTACAACCCGTGGCACACCTGAATACATTGTGTGGGTACAACCAGTGGCACACCTGATACATGTGTGGGTACAACCAGTGGCACACATGATAAATGTGTGGGTACAGCAGGTGGCACACCTGATACATGTGTGGGTACAACCAGTGGCACACATGATGTGTGGGTACAACCAGTGGCACACCTGATACATGTGTGGGTACAGCAGTGGCACACCTGATGTGTGGGTACAACTGGTGGCACACCTGATACATGTTTGGGTACAGCAGGTGGCACACCTGATACATGTGTGGGTACAACCAATTGCACACCTGATACATGTGTGGGTACAACAGTGGCACACCTGATACATGTGTGGGTACAGCAGGTGGCACACCTGATACATGTGTGGGTACAACCAGTGGCACACCTGATACATGTGTGGGTACAACCAGTGGCACACCTAATACATGTGTGGATACAACCAGTGGCACACCTGATACATATGTGGGTACAACCAGTGGCACACCTGATACATGTGTGGGTACAGCAGGTGGCACACCTGATGTGTGGGTACAACTGGTGGCACACCTGATACATGTTGGGTACAGCAGTGGCACACCTGATACATGTGTGGGTACAACCAATTGCACACCTGATACATGTGTGGGTACAGCAGGTGGCACACCTGATACATGTGTGGGTACAGCAGGTGGCACACCTGATACATGTGTGGGTACAACCAATGGCACACCTGATACATGTGTGGGTACAACCCGTGGCACACCTGATACATGTGTGGGTACAACCAGTGGCACACCTGATACATGTGTGGGTACAACCAGTGGCACACCTGATACATGTGTGGGTACAACCAGTGGCACACATGATAAATGTGTGGGTACAGCAGGTGGCACACCTGATACATGTGTGGGTACAACCAGTGGCACACATGATGTGTGGGTACAACCAGTGGCACACCTGATACATGTGTGGGTACAACCAGTGGCACACCTGATGTGTGGGTACAACTGGTGGCACACCTGATACATGTGTGGGTACAACCAGTGGCACACCTGATACATGTGTGGGTACAACCAGTGGCACACCTAATACATGTGTGGGTACAACTGTGGCACACCTGATACATGTGTGGGTCACAGTGGCACACCTGATACATGTGTGGGTACAACCAGTGGCACACCTGATACATGTGTGGGTACAACCAGTGGCACACCTGATACATGTGTGGTACAACTAGTGGCACACCTGATACATGTGTGGGTACAACCAGTGGCACACCTGATACATGTGTGGGTACAACCAGTGGCACACCTGATACATGTGTGGGTACAACCAGTAGCACACCTAATACATGTGTGGGTACAACCAGTGGCACACCTGATACATGTGTGGGTACAATAGTGACACCTGATGTGTGGGTACAACAGTGGCACACCTGATACATGTGTGGGTACAACCAGTGGCACACCTGATGTGTGGGTACAACTGGTGGCACACCTGATACATGTGTGGGTACAACCAGTGGCACACCTGATGTGTGGGTACAACCAGTGGCACACCTGATACATGTGTGGGTACAACCAGTGGCACACCTGATACATGTGTGGGTACAACCATGTACACCTGATACATGTGTGGGTACAACCAGTGGCACACCTGATACATGTGTGGGTACAACCAGTGGCACACCTGATACATGTGTGGGTACAACCAGTGGCACACCTGATACATGTGTGGGTACAACCAGTGGCACACCTGATACATGTGTGGGTACAACCAGTGGCACACCTAATACATGTGTGGGTACAACCAGTGGCACACCTGATGTGTGGGTACAACCAGTGGCACACCTGATACATGTGTGGGTACAACCAGTGGCACACCTGATACATGTGTGGGTACAACCAGTGGCACACCTGATACATGTGTGGGTACAACCAGCACACCTAATACATGTGTGGGTACAACTGTGGCACACCTGATACATGTGTGGTACAACAGTGGCACACCTGATACATGTGTGGGTACAACCAGTGGCACACCTGATACATGTGTGGGTACAACCAGTGCACACCTATACATGTGTGGGTACAACCAGTGGCACACCTGATACATGTGTGGGTACAATAGTGGCACACCTGATACATGTGTGGGTACAACCAGTGGCACACCTGATACATGTGTGGGTACAACCAGTGGCACACCTGATGTGTGGGTACAACTAGTGGCACACCTGATACATGTGTGGGTACAACCAGTGGCACACCTGATAATGTGTGGATACAACCAGTGGCACACCTGATACATGTTGGGTACAACCAGTGGCACACCTGATACATGTGTGGGTACAACCAGTGGCACACCTGATACATGTGTGGATACAACCAGTGGCACACCTGATACATGTGTGGGTACAACCAGTGGCACACCTGATACATGTGTGGGTACAACCAGTGGCACACCTGATACATGTTGGGTACAACCAGTGGCACACCTGATACATGTGTGGGTACAACCAGTGGCACACCTGATACATGTGTGGGTACAACCAGTGGCACACCTGATGTGTGGGTACAACCAGTGGCACACCTGATACATGTGTGGGTACAACCAGTGGCACACCTGATACATGTGTGGGTACAACTGTGGCACACCTGATACATGTGGGTACAACCAGTGGCACACTGATACATGTGTGGGTACAACCAGTGGCACACCTGATACATGTGTGGGTACAACCAGTGGCACACCTGACATGTGTACAACCAGTGGCACACCTGATACATGTGTGGGTACAACCAGTGGCACACCTGATACATGTGGGTACAGTGGCACACCTGATACATGTGGGTACAAGTGGCACATCTGATACATGTGTGGGTACAACCAGTGGCACACCTGATACATGTGTGGGTACAACCAGTGGCACACCTGATGTGTGGGTACAACTGGTGGCACACCTGATACATGTGTGGGTACAACCAGTGGCACACCTGATACATGTGTGGGTACAACCAGTAGCACACCTGATACATGTGTGGGTACAACCAGTGGCACACCTGATACATGTGTGGGTACAACCAGTGGCACACCTGATACATGTGTGGGTACAACCAGTGGCACACCTGATACATGTGTGGGTACAACCAGTGGCACACCTGATACATGTGTGGGTACAACCAGTGGCACACCTGATACATGTGTGGGTACAACCAGTGGCACACCTGATACATGTGTGGGTACAACAGTGGCACACCTGATACATGTGTGGGTACAACAGTGGCACACCTGATACATGTGTGGGTACAACCAGTGGCACACCTGATACATGTGTGGGTACAACCAGTGGCACACCTGATACATGTGTGGATACAACCAGTGGCACACCTGATACATGTGTGGGTACAACCAGTGGCACACCTGATACATGTGTGGGTACAACCAGTGGCACACCTGATGTGTGGGTACAACTGTGGCACACCTGATACATGTTGGGTACAACAGTGGCACACCTGATACATGTGTGGGTACAACCAATGGCACACCTGATACATGTGTGGGTACAACCAGTGGCACACCTGATACATGTGTGGGTACAACAGTGGCACACCTGATACATGTGTGGGTACAACCATGGCACACCTGATACATGTGTGGGTACAACCCGTGGCACACCTGATACATGTGTGGGTACAACCAGTGGCACACCTGATACATGTGTGGGTACAACCAGTGGCACACCTGATACATGTGTGGGTACAACCAGTGGCACACCTGATAAATGTGTGGGTACAACCAGTGGCACACCTGATACATGTGTGGGTACAACCAGTGGCACACATGATGTGTGGGTACAACCAGTGGCACACCTGATACATGTGTGGGTACAACCAGTGGCACACCTGATGTGTGGGTACAACTGGTGGCACACCTGATACATGTTTGGGTACAGCAGGTGGCACACCTGATACATGTGTGGGTACAACCAATGGCACACCCGATATATGTGTGGGTACAACTGGTGGCACACCTGATACATGTGTGGGTACAGCAGGTGGCACACCTGATACATGTGTGGGTACAACCAATGGCACACCTGATACATGTGTGGGTACAACCCGTGGCACACCTGATACATGTGTAGGTACAAGTAGTGGCACACCTGATACATGTGTGGGTACAACCAGTGGCACACCTGATACATGTGTGGGTACAACCAGTGGCACATCTGATACATGTGTGGGTACAACCAGTAGCACACCTAATACATGTGTGGGTACAACCAGTGGCACACCTGATAAATGTGTGGGTACAAGTGACACCCTGATGTGTGGGTACAACCAGTGTCACACCTGATACATGTGTGGGTACAACCAGTGGCACACCTGATGTGTGGGTACAACTGTGGCACACCTGATACATGTGTGGGTACAACAGTGGCACACCTGATACATGTGTATACAACCAGTGGCACACCTGATACATGTGTGGGTACAACCAGTGGCACACCTGATACATGTGTGGGTACAACCAATGTAACACCTGATACATGTATGGATACAACCAGTGGCACACCTGATACATGCGTGGGTACAACCAGTGGCACACCTGATACATGTGTGGGTACAACCAGTGGCACACCTGATACATGTATGGATACAACCAGTGGCACACCTGATACATGTGTGGGTACAACCAGTGGCACACCTAATACATGTGTGGGTACAACCAATGGCACACCTGATGTGTGGGTACAACCAGTGGCACACCTGATACATGTGTGGGTACATCCAGTGGCACACCTGATACATGTGTGGGTACAACCAGTGGCACATCTGATACATGTGTGGGTACAACCAGTAGCACACCTAATACATGTGTGGGTACAACTGGTGGCACACCTGATACACCTGTTGGTACAGCAGGTGGCACACCTGATACATGTGTGGGTACAACCAGTGGCACATCTGATACATGTGTGGGTACAACCAGTAGCACACCTAATACATGTGTGGGTACAACCAGTGGCACACCTGATAAATGTGTGGGTACAATTAGTGACACACCTGATGTGTGGGTACAACCAGTGTCACACCTGATACATGTGTGGGTACAACCAGTGGCACACCTGATGTGTGGGTACAACTGGTGGCACACCTGATACATGTGTGGGTACAGCAGGTGGCACACATGATAAATGTATGGATACAACCAGTGGCACACCTGATACATGTGTGGGTACAACCAGTGGCACACCTGATACATGTGTGGGTACAACCAGTGTAACACCTGATACATGTATGGATACAACCAGTGGCACACCTGATACATGTGTGGGTACAACCAGTGGCACACCTGATACATGTGTGGGTACAACCAGTGGCACACCTGATACATGTATGGATACAACCAGTGGCACACCTGATACATGTGTGGGTACAACCAGTGGCACACCTAATACATGCGTGGGTACAACCAATGGCACACCTGATGTGTGGGTACAACCAGTGGCACACCTGATACATGTGTGGGTACAACCAGTGGCACACCTGATACATGTGTGGGTACAACTGGTGGCACACCTGATACACCTGTGGGTACAACCAGTGGCACATCTGATACATGTGTGGGCACAACCAGTGGCACACCTGATACGTGTGTGGGTACAACCAGTGGCACACCTGATACATGTGTGGATACAACCAGTGGCACACCTGATACATGTGTGGGTACAACCAGTGGCACACCTGATACACCTGTGGGTACAGCAGGTGGCACACCTGATACACCTGTGGGTACAGCAGGTGGCACACCTGATACATGTGTAGGTACAACCAGTGGCACATCTGATACATGTGTGGGCACAACCAATGGCACACCTGATGTGTGGGTACAACTGGTGGCACACCTGATACATGTGTGGGTACAACCAATGGCACACCTGATACATGTGTGGGTACAACCAGTAGCACACCTGATACATGTGTGGGTACAACCAATGGCACACCTGATACATGTGTGGGTACAACCAGTGGCACACCTGATACATGTATGGGTACAACCAGTGGCACACCTGATACATGTGTGGGTACAACCAGTGTCACACCTGATACATGTGTGGGTACAACCAGTGGCACACCTGATACATGTGTGGGTACAACCAATGGCACACCTGATACATGTGTGGATACAACCAGTGGCACACCTGATACATGTGTGGGTACAACCAGTGGCACACCTGATACACCTGTGGGTACAGCAGGTGGCACACCTGATACACCTGTGGGTACAGCAGGTGGCACACCTGATACATGTGTAGGTACAACCAGTGGCACATCTGATACATGTGTGGGCACAACCAATGGCACACCTGATGTGTGGGTACAACTGGTGGCACACCTGATACATGTGTGGGTACAACCAATGGCACACCTGATACATGTGTGGGTACAACCAGTGGCACACCTGATACATGTGTGGGTACAACCAATGGCACACCTGATGTGTGGGTACAACCAGTGGCACACCTGATACATGTGTGGGTACAACCAATGGCACACCTGATACATGTGTGGGTACAACCAGTAGCACACCTGATACATGTGTGGGTACAACCAATGGCACACCTGATACATGTGTGGGTACAACCAGTGGCACACCTGATACATGTATGGGTACAACCAGTGGCACACCTGATACATGTGTGGGTACAACCAGTGTCACACCTGATACATGTGTGGGTACAACCAGTGGCACACCTGATACATGTGTGGGTACAACCAATGGCACACCTGATACATATGTGGGTACAACCAGTGGCACACCTGATACATGTGTGGGTACAACCAGTGTCACACCTGATACATGTGTGAGTACAACCAATGGCACACCTGATGTGTGGGTACAACCAGTGGCACACCTGATAAATGTGTGGGCACAACCAGTAGCACACCTGATACATGTGTGGATACAACCAATGGCACACCTGATACATGTGTGGGTACAACCCGTGGCACACCTGATAAACTACGGGTACAACCACAATATGTTGGTACAATCACTGGCACAACATAGATCAACCGGAAGTTCTCTTTACATGAAAATGTCTGCCCTTACCAGAGCAGAAACCTGTGCAGTGAGAAGCAATGAGGAGAAGGGAAGTTACTAATCACCAGCTTTATTTACTAGTCAAATACACATTGCATAGAATACAGTATTCTGAAAAGACAAACCCTGAATTTATTTTCTCTCCAGCTAAATACAAAAGGAATTGAGGGATAATTTATTGCTTAGAATTCTATAAAAACAAGCATCATTTGAGAAAGTCAAGGATGAATAAATATAAATGACACTCCTGGTTTGCAAAAATATCTTGTTTCTCGTGGGTGATAACAAGTATGACCTTCAACATGGTTACAAAAGGCATGAACAGATTATAAATTCATAATAGATGAGTGTAGAGTGTACTGTCGTTCCAACATTCCTTCAGTTATTTTGGGCAGAGTTTCATCTAAAGCAGATATAATGCTGACATCAGTGAGATAGCATGCCATGAACACCTCATATGGAACCAAACCACCATTACCTATCTTGGCACTGTGCTAACAAGTTGTGGGCCAACCTTTTAAAGGAACAATGCAACAGAAAATCAGACTCACCTGCCAGCTGACACTAATATGTGTACTACTCACCTGCCAGCTGACACTAATATGTGTACTACTCACCTGCCAGCTGACACAATATTATACGTACTACTCATCTGCCAGCTGACACACACTATTATACATCCTACTTTCTTGCCAGGTGACACAGACTATTATACATCCTACTTTCTTGCCAGGTGACACAGACTATTATGTTTTTTGGTGTGTATTTTTTTAAATATATTGCAGCAACCATTTATGACCATTACAGCAACGTCCATGAGTGAGAGACTAAGCGGTCAGAGGAGTTACAAATTAATGACTCTACCACTAAGCCAGGGTCACCCCACAGACTATTATACATCCTACTCACCTGCCAGCTGACGCCCAGCTTGGAGATCTCTCTTCCAGACAGTCCCTCAGCCTTCTCAGCTATCTCAGAACACTTCTTGTCGTAGTCAAACTCTGCCACCTTCAGACGACTGTAGTAACAGACGAAGTTAGGCTACATTTATTCATAGGCTAGACCTAACCCTTGGCAGGCTGCATTTATTCATAGGCTAGACCTAACCCTTGTTTGGCTACATTTATTCATAGACTTATTTTAACTCTTGTGATGCTACAATTCTATGTAAGAAATCTTTGCTTATTACTGCATGCAAACAGAAAAAGACCTACTGCTAGAGTCTTAGCAGCATTGGTGCAGATCCTGATCGGCCAGCTAAAACCTGGAGCTAGTTAATCTGATTTGCCTGAGTCAGACCAATCTTGTTCCTAGACTAAGAGTCAAGGATCATAAACATAACTGGATGAGAAATATAACCAGAGGATACAGATGCCCTTACCTTTTGGAATAATAATCTTAAAAAAATCCCCCACAAGTTATGATATTAAATCTATAGACTCAAAATGCTCCCTCACCATTCTTTGAATTTTGCGGGGTGCAAAACTACAGTTACAAGTGCTTGTGAACAACAATTACCTGTTAATTAAGGCCATTCTAAGAATCAAGTACCCATTTACAAAAATACAACACACACACAAACAAACTCTTAACTCATTCCTTTATTAAACATCCTTGGACTCCATGACAACCCCATGTTGAAGTAGGTTAGAAACAGATCAGAATGCTATTTAACAGTAACAAAACTAACCTTATACACAATTTGTCCAATTTTTCAACACAGCATATTTTCACTTGAAACAAACTGTCAATGGTTATAATAAAGTGTTGATCATAGTTTCTGAGGTACATGAAGTTCATCCTTTTCAACAGTTTTACAAACAAAGGCAGCCATTAGGATTGTTAGAACCATGTTAGGCACTTCTTAGTTATTTTACTAGTTTTTGGTGTTCATGTTTTGTTGTTGTTAGCTTTGGTCCTACTTGCCTACCATAGTGAGATAATGCTGACATCATAAACACAAAAGTGCATTAGAAAATACAACATTTAATGTAAGGAAATTGGAAGAAGATTGACCGACAAATATGAATACCGGTTGACAAAATTAGTAATAAAATAATTTTGCTTTGTTTGCTTGTTTTTAGGAAATAAATTAACTTGTTTGTGTTTGTTTTCTAATTACATTCTAGCCACTGGACAATTAGAATTTTTTTGATAAATATTGTAATTAACATGTCACTATCTAACTGCAATAAGCATAACATGTTCTTCTTTTAATAAAATTTAAACACCTGACAATAAAAACAATAATAAGCATGAACATGAAAAGCAAATGATATAACAAAAACACCATAATACCGTAATACTAACAAATGCATTAAAATTAAAAATAAAAAAAAGCTTATGAAATTAAACTGTAAACAGCACTTCCTAGATATTTTCTTTTGACTATCCTAAAAATTAGGATGATTCTTCCCATTTGTAACTTTGGTCTTACAGAACACATAATGATAATAAGGTCAAACTCTCACAATTTAAGCACATTAGGTTATCCTCTAATGTTGTTTGACCATCCACACATGTGCCAATAAGTGAATGACCTGTATAAGTTATGTGTATGGAGAAAGTCTTTAAGTACATTCCTACCCACACAATTTCTGTTGGTTCCTACACAGACAAACATAAGCAGTGCACTGTGAACTCTTGTCTGGCTCGTTAATTTACAAACAATACAAGACCTTGCTAACAACTCTTTGCAAAGGTAATACGTTCTTTCGCTAGAGACTTTAACAAACAGTGCATATCTTGATTAGCAAGACCTGGTCTATCTGAATGTATTCTATTTGCAAGATTTTACCCTTGAGTCTGGGAAACCAAGTATTTGAATGATCTCCCTTTGACTTATTGGAACTATATCATTCATATTAAAATACAGCAACATTCCTGCTCCAGAATGAAAGAAATAGCGTAAAAGAAATATTATCAACTTATGTTTGATAGACATATAAGACCAAATCTAACAATGGAAGTGTGTGTAACTTTTTGAAGTTATTCGGATACACATTTTAAGGTAACAATTTGACAGTTGTCTTATGAAAAATGTTAGTGAAAAACTCACAAAAAAATGTCCCATTAGTTTATCAGAGTGCTGTCTAAGCTTATGATTGTATCAGATTAAAGAATATGTGAAAATATAAAAAAAATTGATGAAAGATAACTTTAAACAACTGACATACCCTTTAGCCTCAAATGCGGGTTGGAGAACATATTTGTCGAAGTACTGTCTGACAATTCTCTGTCTCTCCTCAAGATCAGGCAGGCTGAATTCTACCATCTCATCCAACCTGTCGTTAATAGCCCAGTCAAACTGCTCAGGGGTGTTACTGGCCAGGACTAACATAAATCTATAAGACACAGTATAGATAATGGATTATACACTAAGCTTGTATACAAGTGATACAAGTATCAGTATAAGTAACTTACTGACATGTCCATAAAACAACACACACTTAACATTAGTAAAGGTAGTAAAACACACAAATATCAGTTTGTTTTTAGAAAGTACACAACGCATTTGATTTCATAGCTCAACACAGTCATATAGCTAAGCAGTTAATTTGTATTGTTGAAAAAACACCCTGAAAGACAAACATGGATATCTTTCAAGTAGCAAATTTTATATATATAAAATATAAAACACCGTAAAAGGTAACTTACTTGTTTGACTGTTCACCAGTTCTGTATAGGAAAGCATTTAGTGTTGCCCGCATATCTTCACTGATCATTTCCTGAAACAAAAAAAGGAACAACTCTAATATAGGTCTACTGTTTGAAATCATTCAAATTAATTATATGGCTACATCTGAACATCCCTGAAAAGTATGTTTATTAAATAAAATTTACTTTGAAAAGCAAATAAAATATGGAATGCAGATAAGCAGATGTCAAATTGTCAAGTTTAATAACCCATATGAACTTTTAGTCTTCTTTTGTCAACAATTTAGAGCCATATGTTAGATGTACTAAAAACAAAATCTTTATTAGCACAGATATTCATTGAGCATATACACAAGTATAATAAGTATGTGGCAGTATCGAAAAAAAATTAATGGCAGTATTTCAACTTTTGTGTTAAAAATTTGGTTTGACAGGAGGCCCAAAGAAACTAATCTGAAACTTTAAGTTGGTAAGTGAGTGACCCATAAATCGGCCACACCCCATGAAGGTCTGGTACCTTCGAGATGATACTTTCTCCTATGATATGATACTACTGAATGGTAACTTAATAAACTTTTAACATATTTAAGTTCTATATATTTCTAAGTGATCATGATGTTACATTTTCATTATTTTGGTAGCATGAAGAATGTTAAAATGGTTAACGAAATCATTTTATTTTATTACATTTAAATTATTTTAAATAATTTTTGACAGTGACTTTGATGCCCATTTATCTTTTGCCACTGATTTTCAAATGATACCTTTACTTCAGAAACAAACACACAACACATCAAATGTTATCTGTTAATATATGTGTGTTCTTAAGAAATTTACCATGCTCACAAACTGTGATTCATAAAGAATTTCTGTGCAACCTTGTATGTGTCTAAGGACAACCCTATTTCATAGTTGCCTAATGCTAAGAAAATGTTGTGTTATTATTTTTTCATGTTAGTCAAATAGGAAACATAAAAATATCCCGTCCCCTTTAAAGCAACATAAATTCAAGTTCCCTTTTAACCCAACCATCAGTTTATTCTCAGAAATTGAAACTTACCCTTGCACTTAATTGATAATTACTAGCACCTGACCTGTACTAACCAATGCTAGTGCTTTGTAAAGTTTTATTACATATCCTTTTATCGCTTTCGTGTGAAGACACTTGTTTGTTGGCTTCATAAATAAACCTGTTTTTACTCTAGGTTAGTGTTAGTTGTATAACTTAATGTTTAAAGTCTTTAAAGGCATCTCGAAAGGAATGTGGTATCCCACTGAGCCAGGCCCCCAACTGCTGTGACCAGACCTGCTAATTGCTGGTCATCACTGCAAGGAGTCTTTAGCTAATATAGAGGGGGGTCACTTACATAAGTGTTTTGTTTTGAGATGCCTTTTTTTTTTGTTGAAACAATTTTAGGAAAATGTGTATTTGTCATTTTTACACAGTACACTTAATAATAGTGTAGTTACTTTATTTTACATCTGTAAGAGCTTATGTCAACCAAGCTACGCTCAACATGTGCTTAATAAGATTAAAAATGTGTTAATTTAACAATGTGACACCTAGTTTGTTTAGTTTAAACTCAATCCTCTAAGCATGAGTAAATCAAGGCTATGTACATGTAGATTGTGTAGGATCAGATCGTGTATGCTGCAATCCCTCTGACAACACATCTATGATTCCTCGGTTGTAATTGCTATCTAACTACAAAGATTATAAGTACATATCTATCTTGCCAGTGCTTGTAGCATATTTGCAAGATGTAAACTTTTTCTCAGTTTGGTTTTATGAATCTTCATGCCAGAAACTTTCCCACTGGCACTAATTGAAAGACAATCATAACAGAAGATGCTACAAACACAACACTTTGCACACCTACCTCTTGCTTAGTAGACAAACAGAAACATGACCTGACAATAAAGCAGTGCATAATTTGCCATCACAATAAACATGGCCTACATTGGAAGTCTTTGTCTTGTAATGGCAATTCAAAGGATTCACAACAGTAATCAGTACAATGAACAACTGTACACTAATTCGTGATGAAATGTCAATTAGACCATTTTTTCATACATATTTCATATTTTTTCATACATATACCTTTTAAAAATATCCTAAGTTAGTGTGCTTTCCCAATGTTTTAACTTGTATCCAAACATACCTTATTTCTCTTGCGTAGAAAAGCATCTGCTTCATCCACAAAAAGAAGCACACTGAAAATGCAGAAATGTTAAAGAATGACCATACCATAAATCTTGTACACCATTATACTCATTAGGGAAAATTTTACTAGGACTTATTAGCATTGAAGCAAAACCAATAACCAACACAGGCCAATTTTTTAAGCTGTCAGTATTCTAAATGAAATGTCAGATTCCCTTTTGAATTTAATATGCAAACACACAAAAAGTCCATCTTAGAACTAGTGCATTAGAAATTGAATCTGCATCATCAATTGGAAAATGATTAGTTTAAATGTAGCTGTTTAGAAGTGTATTCCCAGCCACCTGAATTTTTTCGTGATTTTCACATAAATATATCACCTAACCTATATCTGATAAGAAGCTGAAGCAATTTCGATGAGCATACAATGTAACTGCTCCCATCTAGGACATACTTGAGTCATCTCTCACAGCCAACCCACACACACATGCTGCTGATTCAGGAGCAGCCAAACTAGGTCAAACATAATTTACAATAAAGAAGGATTTGCTACATTATCAATTTGCCATTCCTTGGCTAAAAACTGTGAAGATTTAGGGGAGTACCTCTTGTTCCATGTCTTAGTATGTCTCGATCAAATTATATATCTCTAGGATTCATCACAAGGTTTATGAGGTGTTTATTGTTGTAAATACATTGTAACAACACAAGTATGTTCATTATAGGTGGCATTTAATTTTTTGTTTAGTAGGAAACACCATAAAATATGTATAGCAGAACCACTCTTGCACTGATGGTCAACTAGAAAAATCTCCCCACATTGTTATGTAAAGTCCTTCACTCTGACTTGGACTTGAGCAGACATGGTGCATGGTGAAAACCCATGGAGGAACCTATATAGTATCTATAGATCAATTGATCTTATTTTTAAAATATTCCAGAGCACATCTTACTTGATTAAAATCTTGTGTTCCATAAAAGTAAAAACAAATACGTGAATTAATCAAATCACTTTAATAATTTTGTTTGACTTCTACTTTGACCAATTATGAAATGCCAATCGAAATGGAGAAATGCAGAGTTGATCGTTTTTGACCTTTGAAGCCCATTTAACTTTCATGTTGAAATTTAGTTTTGACAATTGAGAAAACAGCCA
Organism: Sinonovacula constricta; assembly: GCA_007844125.1. Classification (NCBI taxonomy): domain Eukaryota; kingdom Metazoa; phylum Mollusca; class Bivalvia; order Cardiida; family Solecurtidae; genus Sinonovacula; species Sinonovacula constricta. Next base: position 4,136,394 of record CM017566.1, on the reverse strand, counting down.
CAATTAAGCAAAATTCCTGGAAAACCAACAAATCAACTCACCCTCGACGGCTGGCTTGTGACCAGTCAAACACCTTGTGCATAGCACTTACGCCATCTTTACCCATGGGCGCAACATCTCCACCTGTCATGATGGCATAGTCCATGCCAGAGTGGCGTGCAAGGCTCTGAAAACAGCAAGCAATTACAGGGTGAAGGTTTTAAAAAAATAAAAGAGCATGAGATTTGTTAGATGTTAATAAAAAAAAAATGGGGAAAAAATCACTTGAACTTATATATGCCCCGGAAGATGGAGTGACCTTAAACGACCTTGACTATAAGGGTTGCAAATGGTTTGTTAGACACATCTTCATGTGTAAGTCTGATTTAATACCACCATTAAATTACAATGTTATGGCCAAGATATTAAAATGTTGCATGAATAACTATCTTAATAACCTTAAATATGAACTTCAATAGGACTTTGAGTTTTATTGTTGCAGATAAAAGTATTTTGCACCACACAACTACTGGTGTATGTCTGTAAGAAAGTGAAGTTTAAGTAAAATTATTGTAACAACTGTGGAAGTTATGTCTGAGAAAAAAGAATATGGGATGGACATAACAGAATAGTCAAGACAGCACACCTACTTTATGCCACCATTCCAGAGAAAAAAATCAGCACCAACCATTTACAATGATGTAGAAGAAATATACAAAGTGAGCCAAAACTGAAATTTTGTTAATAAAATGAGACTGTTTTAAGTGACAACAGAGCCTATGAAAAACTATAGTTTTGGACATTTCTTATAAAATACCTTTTATAAATCCTGTTTGTGGTGAAGAATGAGATTGCTCTATTCTTTTCCCATAACAAGAAAACCTTAAGTGTTGATAATAGTATTTGGTAAATTTGTTTTGCTCATCTATCAGCATAGGTAGTCCAACCTACATTGGCAGACTGGTATATGGTAAAGGAGTTCTCTTTACACCTGCTTAATATAAACAGTCCAGGGTAAGACAAATTGGGTAGATCCTGATCAGACAGTTCTCGCCAAGGTCTGAATCAACACCATTTGATACAGAGTTCCTCGGTAGTATGTTCAGTTTGTTCTTGATAACTACCATTATCAGGGTGTTTGTTAGACTATGAACTTCAGGGGTCATTGACCCCTGAGTCAAAATTTTTTAAGGGTCAAATTCAAATACCAGGGGTCAAATCTGTGCGCTGTGTATAACATCAAAAAGCGCAAATAAGGTGTACTATAACAACATATTGACTGTTCAGTTCATTTTACACGTAGATGCCATAGATAACTACCATTTTGTATGTGTTCTCAATGAATGAAGCAGAATCTGTGGATGAGCAAACATGGTGGACAAAAACAAGTTTTTACACAACATATTGAGTATTATTCATCTTACCTTTGCAAACATTGTTTTCCCTGTTCCTGGTGGTCCATACATCAACAGGTTTCTATAGTAACCATGGTTCTTTTTTGTATGTCGTGTTGCTATGGCAATATCCCTGAGTCTCTCCTCTAAATCAGGCTGAAAAAAAGAGAGGTTAAACTGAATATTTGAAAGTAAAAAAACACAGCAATAAAGGAAAAACTTAGAATTTCACTTAGAAAATGTTTGTTTTTTCATACAGAAGACATTTATTTTAACTTAAATGAAGATTTTCTTTTTAATACTGGTCTAAATATTAACTAGCACATGGAGGGATGTTGATTATTTACTGCTTACAAACATCATAAAACTACAACAAATACTGATTTAGTAACCTAATGCAAATAAGATTTTTGGGCTAAAAGAGATTTCTATAAATGTGTGATTGTTTGGAGCATATCAGTTTTCAATACATTTTGTACATTCTAAATGTCAAATGTCTGTGCCTTTGCCAGAAGGGTCCATGCCCAATGCTATTTATTTATTCTATAAATAAGAAAATATGAGAAAAAGGCACATCATGATAATTAAGGTCAATTATAGTGTACACATCCCTATGATGTATATTGAATAAGTATAACAAAGTGCTGTAACTACATTTTAAAACCAGACCAGACAACATGCACGGGTAGACTTGGTACTTAACATTCATGTAGATTGCATCACAATCTGACCAGAGGTAGCAGAGAAATAGCATGGGCAAATCTTTGCCATGTGACTAAAATATTGCCAACATATATCTCATATCTGGGGATACAATAATAAAACAGTAAACATCTGAAAATACTTCCTACATTCTTTAAATGTAGAAAAAAAAGCCATAGACATCACCAACACATACCTTTAATATAATTCCACTAAGAGCTTCTTCCGGCTTTGTCTTTATTCTCTTAACTGTCTGAAAGTAACAATAGAAATATCATTTACAAAATCCATACATAACCACTCTATGTTCTTTTAAACATTATATATCCTGTGAATGTCCAAACACAAACATTTCATAGCCAAATATATATTAATAATCAACATAGCAATTAGTTTTGTGTAATGAGGAAATGAGTCATGGGTCGAGTCATCTTGTTGGGACATCTTCAAGGATATAAACATTTATAATTCAGTTGCATGTTTATATTTGAAGGACAATATCTCCCTGTATCACTGTCAATAATGTACATTAATTAACACATCTGAATAATGTCAGGTTATGAGTATGCTTTGTGAACAATTACAAGTGAAGTAACCATGTACATAAGCATCCTTATTAATGAATTTTGGAAACTAAGAACAGAACAGCACAAAAAACATAACACACCTTAAATAATGTTTCACTATGTATAAAACATACTGTGCCTACCTTGACTGGGTGTTTTACAGCCTCTATAAGTGTAAGTCTGGACGTCTCTCTGACCAGGGATGGTTTCCCGAGCCGTGCCTCTGTATACCTTGCAGCCACGCCTATACTGTACTTGGCTGCATAGATACCTGCTGCAGCCAGTGATAGACCTGCAGCCTGGGGGTAGAAAGGTGAGAAACAGTGATACAATATTTTGTATTTCTCTATTTTTCCATTAAAATATAAGAAATAACTTGTTACAGTGTTACCAGGGTTCAGAAAAATAGCTGAATCTATCATTTAGAATTGTGTTTTCACTGCAATACTTGCACTTTCTGTTAGCTTAAGAGTTAATTTTTAAACTTTGAGAAAGAAAAATAAAATGGTTAAGACACATTTTCTTTTAGCACAATACAAATTTATGTGAAATATTTTAATAAGCATACTGATAATGAAAAGCAACACTAAATGGTGGAGAGATGAGACAATAATTAGGAGCCTAGAAATGAAATACATCAAATAATTCACTTACAATCCACTTAGAAACTTCCATATCACTGAATAAGTTAAAAAAACAAGTAAAATATGGATAATAATCTTAGCAGTCAGTTGTAGGCAAAAATTAAGAAAACCTATTGTTTTTTTATAATTGTGTCACACAATGCGAAAATGTGACTTCTTAACTTCAATGACATCATCTATCATATATATAAAGCCTAAAATGACACCATAGTTTTTCACTGAATTTAATATCATTTATTTTTTAAAGAGTGTTAAGAAATATTATTGCTGTAAGATAAAACATTTTATCCTTTCAAAATGACATGATAATTTAATTATTTATTTATCAGGTTTATCGTCCAATCAACAGTATTTCAGTTACCTGGAGACGGTGTCCACTTGAAGCAGATATAGTGCTGCCTTCACTGTGTATAGCATGCCGTGAACACCTGGCATGATACCTCACCCAGTCACATTATCCTGACACCGGGCCAACGAGTCGTGGAACTACCCTTATATCTGCTTGAGCGTTAGCAAGGGAGCTATACCACTACCATTTTAACGACTTTGGTATGTCGTGACCCGGGATCGAACCCGTGGCCTCCCGTACCTGGCGCCGACGCTCTACCGATTGCGCTACCAGATGACATGATAAAGCCAAATGAAACATCACTATGGGTCATAAGAAATGCTGATTTCATTGTTCTGAAGCGTTGTTTCACTTCACAGGTTGCATTTTCTTAAAAGTGAGATGTCACTCTATTAAAAAAAAAACTATTAAAAAATTTAATATAACGTAAAATCAATGTCAAATTTTCTTGTTGTGCTTCACGTTAAATAGCCCAGTAAGAGTTGAAATATTAGAACTTACTGTGGCAGTGACTTTATCCCAGTCTGATATGAATGCCCTGAATCCTTCCCCTAGCACCTGTCCTGCCGTGCTGTAACCAACATCCATCAGTTATAATACAGTTCAAGCTGCACATATGTAAATAATTTGCTACATACATTTTTAATATTTACATACTTTTTAGTCTGAGAAAAAATATGTACATGTATGCATATTTCCAATAAGATCATTTAACTGATTTGAATGAATTGGTAAGACAGATCATGTATATTAGTAGTTATACTTCTGTCTTCTATGGTCTTTTCTAGTTTAAATAATATCAAAACTATGCCACTCACAACATGACTACCACAGCATTAAGAACATGAGAACATTCAAACAGTGTTAAGTGCATTAGCATACCAGTTTTGGTGAAACAGACATTTTCAGCATGTCAGCTTGTTTCATCCATGAATATTTGTCTTGGGAATACATTGAAAACACTACAACCATAATGACCAAGATTCCCAGTGAAAATTTTAAATCAATACAAACTATTATGTTGTTTTTTATTTGCTTGTTGGCACCATTTTCTCATTTGCAACAACAGCACTGAATACTACCACACGTGAAATGGCTATAAACACCAATACTCCCAGGATTCTGACATACGTAATAGATTCGAGACGTGTTTTCCTGTCCTCGGCTGCCTTGAGACGAATCTGTTCCTTAATGATATCCTGGTTCTCCCTGTCCACCTTGGCACGGCCTCTCAACTCAGCTTCTATACGCTTCATATCATTCTTGTGATTCAGCTCTGCCTGATACTCCATGGTGCCTGACATCAGAGCAACATGAAAATGCATGTCAATTCAATGTTAAATGCCAAATGTTTCAAAATGAATATGTGTTTTTAAACAATTGAAACCAAATCAAAAACAGTTATTTTAATAAGTGTTGGTGGGCTTCTTCCTTCAGCAATTTAGATAAATATCTTTGAACAAGTTGAATAAAAGAATAAATAAAAGAAGAAACAAGTAAAAATTAATTCAATATCTTATCAACTAAACCTAATATCCTTTATATAAAAGTACATAATGACAGACTAATCGTTGCACATGGTGGATGTGTGAAAAGCATGCCCATCATTAGTCTGATAGCATAGACAATCAGCCTGTGGTTAATGAGAAGTGATTCCTGTTTGAATAGTAAGGTATGAAAGGTAAATAGGCTCCACAACCCATGTGACTGTTAGTACTACAGATTGTACTAGTGAAGTTACCAATTCTAATTTATATAGAACAAAGAAAGCAAAATGCAGGGACAGGCATATCTCCTTATACAGTAATTCTACCAATCTGGTGTTCTAGCAACTGAGGTTTGACTGTATTTCTTAATACATCTTGTTTTGGTTGCCAGTTTGAAATAATTAATTATTTGTTAATTCATATTTAAGGAAATGAATAAAACTGAAATTTAGAAAAAAAAAATGCATACCTCTCTTCATTGTTTCCTGTTTCTGAACAGATTCTTCTTGTTTTCGCAAAGCCTCCTCATTCATTTTTGCCTGAAACACAATATAACCAAAAAATTACATTGGTTTCAATAAAGATTAAAGATATTCAGTTAGAAGCAGAAAAGTACAGCAACATTTTCATTTAAGCATCACATCAACAACAGCTACCAAAGGATATCAAGCTTAACACGGGCATGATAGAATGAAGTAAGTATGATAGTACATGAAATCAAGACTGACCGGCAGTAAAATGTACATACACCCAACCTTTTTAAGTGAAACTAGGGCTCTGGATCATCGGGCAAGTCGCAATCCGACCTAATCCAGGATTCAGGACTAGCAATTCACAGATAGAACCATGAATCACATGTTAAAATGATTAAAGAGTTTTATGATATATTATGTTTAGAAAGTAACAAAATTTAAATTAAAGAAAGACAGAATTGTTGATGAAACTTGCAAGCCTTTGCCCTGGTTCAGCCATACTGGAAACATGTCAAGATAATCATGTACTTATTTCGAGTTTCAATTCAGATAATCAGATTACGTTCTGCTAGGGATACTATACAAATTAGCAGCATTAATAATATTTAAAATTGTTAAAAATATATTTGCATTTCAGTACTTAAAATCTAGGGTCATCATATTCAATTTTAAATTTACATAATAATACAATTAATAAGCTATTATTACACAATACTACTTTGGTAACTTTGTTAAAATATTTAAAATCTTGGTAACTTTGTTAAAATATTTAAAATCCTACTTTAATTTTGGTAATGCAACTTGCTTTGATGACTTGCATCCAAATCTAACACTATTGCTAGCTCTACCGGTTCAAGCCTTTGCAAAAACATTGTTAAAAATCTATTTGTAGAACTTCTGTTACATTTCATAAATAATTACGAGATGCAAATGCTTTAACAATGCAATTCAACAACCTTTGCAATGGCAAATATTCGTACCCGGTTTTCTGATAGGATTCGTGGATACAAAGTCAAACTAGGATCATATTTCTTGCAAAATTCATCCTTAGACAATAAAACTTGATGATATCAGTAGGTTTGTTCAATAGGATGACTTGTGTGCAGTTTCTTTCCATAAATCCAACATTTATTGAGGTTAGCATGAAATCAGTGCACACAACTCAAACCTAAGCATTAGGGTTCTGCTAGGGTAATTAGAAAAGCAGTTCATATTCACAGACCAGGTGATCTTCAATAAATGGAGAACTGACACTCTACCCAAGACTGGAGTCACATGCTGTGGCTGTACCTGTAAAGCTAGCTGCTCTTCATGACGTTTCCGTGCCAACTGGTCCTGATACTGGGCTCTCTGTTGGTGATGTTTTGTCTCCTCATTAAGTGTCTTGCGCTTCTCTTCTTGAAGAATTTGTGCCTGTTCACCTTTGATCTGTTCAATTTGAAGCTCCATTTCCTGAAAGTGACATTAAAATGATTGCATGTGAATGTAATATAAATACAAAATGTTCTCAAGATAGGACAAACTATTGTTTCAAAATGTGGAGAATAAATAATTCAAGACTAGCAGCAAGTATGCATATTAATCTTGCAACATGAAAATATCTTGCAGAATGTAAGTAATGGTCTATTGTAAAAATTGGTGTCCTGACAAAACTTTAGGGACTCATTTCATACAATTTATCATGAAAATAAAAAAATCCAGACCTTTAAATAATAAAATTGTTCAGCTAAGGAGTATATCTGGAGCTACAGAGAAAACCTTTTTCAACATAACTTTTGTCTCAGCCATTGTCACAATATATCACCTTGATCTTTTCCTGATGAGCAAGCTGTGAGTTTATTTCCTGCATCTTTGACAGTTCAAGGGCATCTCTGGCATGTGCTGCAACAAAAGGAATCTTTAACTGATGGTGTATGTAGCATGATAATAGTTTACTTACAATCAGCAGTTGAACTATGTATTCATTTATTGTCATTTGAATGAATGCTCATTTATGTCAAGCGTCACATTTTATGTAAACAAGAAATTCTTTTGAAGTGTTGTAGAATTATTTTTTATTATTTGCATTTTACTTTACAAAATGCAAGTTTAATACTTAAATGGAATGCTTTTTAATGATTCTTTTTTTACATCACAATATATGGCTAGGCATACATCTATAACACAATGGATTCTATGAAGTTTCTCACACTGCTATACAAAATAGAATGAGCTTTTAAGGGATAATTTATATGTATTCATAAATCTATTCAAGTAAAATAAATTTTTTACCACATGATTCAATTTTCACTCTATAGTTCACAATTTTTACACTGACACATGACATTGTCAGAAAACATGATAGCATGGATCCACATTTAGGTGATATTTACAGGAAACCTTAAAAGACAGTATTTAAATGCTGTATAGAGGAAAAATAAACAATCTCAGAAAACAATATATGAAAGCAACAATCTAAGCACAGTTAGTGTGCATTGAACTCACTTCCATTTAAATATCGATAATTATAGTGTTAATTTGTCTTGAAACAATCTTATGTGTATATCCACCACTTCAAAAACAACTGTCTAACCTTGGGCTGACCACATGTCAAAATCTCACAATCTGTTTGGCTAAGAGGCTTGCCAGTCAATTAGGTGAGAAAGGGTCAATTAATTTACTTAATTGACAAATCAATGACAAGTCATATAAATAGTTATCTGTTGTTTTTTATTGCTAGCTTTAGAAAATTAGCCCTGCCACCACAACAATTCTTTTAAATATTTATCTGTATTTTACTAGCTTTAAAGGTGGTATCTGACAGTTTGGACCAAAAATATTTTCATTAAACATCATAATAAATCATTGCTACTTGAATAGTTCAAACAAAATGCTGTTTATTGATCTCCTACACCTGTCTGAAAAGTGAGCCATAATGCCACAATGTCTTTTCAAACATTTATTTCCCATTTGAGCCATTCTGCACAGTTAGCTATTTTTAAACTAAGGAAACCATGTGACTACTTATGTTTTAGTTCATCCACGTCATTTGTTGTGACGTCAATGTCTATTTTTAGCAGGAATCCCAATGAACATTTAAGTGTTGACTTACAAGTTTTACTGGCCTAGATGAGATGCTGTTGAAAATCAGCAAAGCTTAGGCTAAAGTATGATTTTTTCTGCAGAAATTTATGTACAAATACCCCAAACAGAGGACAGATATTGTTATATATATTAGATATAGGCAAACTGTTGGATACCATCGTTAAAGAATCAGCCGTCCGACCTGTGAATTGTCACATATTAACAACGCTTATTTACTGTTGAAAGTGGTGATATAACAGCTGCATATATCTTATCTATATGATTTCATAATCTTATTTAATCCTACCAATGTATTATATTAGACTTGCTACAACATTTGATAAAGTTATTGAATTAGGGCTGCATGGCTCATTGGGCAAGTGGCGATCCGATCCAATCCATGCTTAAGGGCTTATGATTCACATCAAACCGAGAATATCTAGTTGAAATGATTAAAGAGTCATAAAAAGAACAGAAATTATGACAGTTTAAATCAAAGAAATACAGAATAATAGAATAAGCTTGTCACAATCATGCAAGGAGCTATGATCCAATAAAGGTCAAGAATAATGGAAACAAGATGGGTAAAAGCTGTACAGATGGATTGTTCCATAGAAGAAGTTGTCTTGGACATCTGGAACTATGAACTACTCTGCTGAAAGTTTTTGCTTTGGTCAGTGTATGACGTTTTTCCAACCCCAGCCAACCTTTGTCTATGGAACTTGGTTGACAGCCCTGACTGTCCACTATGCGGTAAAAGAGGCACACTAGAACAGACCCTCTCAGCCAGCAACTTAGAAATGACACAGGGAAGGTATTGTTGTCGCCATGATCAACTCCTCAAGGCTCTTGCTAACACCCTTGAGCTGTAAAAGAAGAAGAAGCACCAGATACCCCCAAAAGCCGACCACTGATCAGTTTTATGAAAGAAGGCTCCAAAACAAGTGTAATGAAAAGCAGCTCAAGAACTGGATTACTGCAACAAGCCAATGACTGGATCATGGCAGTTGATCTTGGCAGGAAATTGTCATTTTCACCTGTGTCCAGAAAACAATGGGACCAGACATTGTTATCCCTTCTGCTACAACAAAACACCCCCATCATGATTAAGTTGACGGAACCATGGGGAGATGTCCAACTGCTCATGAATTGAAGAGATTCAAACACAAAGACCTGCAGCGACTGTGCAAAGAACATGGGTGGCAGACCTGGCTCTTGCAAGTTGAAGCTGGATGTCTTCTGTGCAAGCACTGTATGGACAATGTTGAGCTTTTTGGACATCATAGGAAAGGGCAGAAGAGCTGCTGTGAAAGAGCTTGGAAAGACTGCTGAAAAAGTATCTAGTTGGCTATGGTGCAAGCCTGCACAAGAAAGCTGGAAGCCATCCACCAAGGGGTAGATGCATGATCTTAGATCAGCACTAGTCCAGAGAGTATTCTGGGCTTAAAGGAAAGAAAACTCGTAGAAGGGCAGAGCCCGGCTGATGACCTCATGTAGATGTGCAGCTTCATGGCTGTATTTTCATATCAAGCCTTAGTTCCATTTCAGACATACTGGAAACTTGACACAATAATCATGTACTATCGTCTTGATTTAGATAAATAGATTAATATCTTCTAGGGATGCTATACAAATTTATAGCACTAATCATAATTTAATTCATTAAAAAATATATTTACATTTCCGTATTTAAAGGTGGCATCCGACAGTTTGTCTATATCTAATATATATAACAATATCTGACCTCTGTTTGTGGTATTTGTGCATTATTTCTGAAGAAAAAAATCATACTTAAGCCTATGCTATGACAATTTTCAGCACCATCTCAAATTTAGGACAACTCATAACACTTATAATATTCATTCTTTCCAAATCTACAAATAAGAGCGATTGGGATTCCTTCTAAATAACATTCTTTTCAAATCTAAAAATAAGAGCGATTGGGATTCCTTCTAAATAACAAACATCGACATCACAGTGGATGATGTGGATGCGCTAAAACATAAGAGGTCACGTGGTTTTCTTAGTTAAAAAATAGCTAACCGTGCAACATGGCTCAGATAGGAAATACAGGTCTGTTATGATGAGTGGGTTGTTATGGTTCAAATTTCAGACAGGTGTAGGACATCAATAAACAGCATTTTGCGAGACCTATTCAGGTATCAATAGTTTATAAAGATGTTTAATGAAAATAATTTTGGTAAAATTTAACATCTAGGATCATCATTTTTAGCTTATATTATGATACAATTATTAAGCTTATTATATTACACATGACCAACTTTCATTTGAGCAACTCATACAAAGGTTTACCTTTTTCATTTGACATAGGGTTAATTCTGTGGAGTCTTTTCATATAAATTGACTAGTTTGATGTCCCACCAGTATATGCCACATCTACGCTGAAAGATTTACATATTGCTATTGTGTCATCTTTAATTGGAATACCAAGGTATTTCCATAATTTTATGTGTATTTGGCTGGTGGATTTTTGTAGCGTGCCATGCTTACTGACTAACTAATTACTGGAGCTAGAACCAGTAAGGTTAACTTACAATAATACTTTGACAACTTGTAGATATCCTTGTACTCAAGATATATAATCACACTCATCAAAAAACATGTAACAGCTGTCAGGGTCTGCTCCCAAATTATAAACAATATAAACAAAAATTCAATAATCTCTTGGAAGTTATCCAATTAAAGTTTTTAATCTGCATGAAATGTGGTGAAATTATATTAAACTCTGTGAAGATGGGTGGTAAAGCATTGTTGCACACTCTACAGTTAAGACGGTAGTTCCAATAGAAGTAGTTCCGAAACAACCACTCAATGTCTGAATGTTTGCTCGCAAAGTACTCCAAATATTGCTTCTTTTCTATCGAATACGGTATTTTTCACATTTTTCCAAGTTTTTCCGGAGATTTTCGAGTGCAAAAAAAATAATAACAACAGTTGATTGAAAATATCACCCGCGTAACAATTTATGTCAACACCGTTTATCGAAAATGGGGTAAAAAAACATTGTGATAAGAAAAAACACAGTCCTAAGGTAAGCAATCAAACTTATGCATCAAAATGTATCAACTATACCTATTCTTGGTTAACTTAATGCAAACTTTTGTTTTATGATTGTCAAAAGCAAAACATACCATGTTTTATGTTCGTTTGTATGAGCAGCTATTCCGGAACAGCTGAGAGCACATTGGGGTTACATCCCAGATGGGGGGAATCTCAAACATATTGAACGATTTTGTAAAAACTTCTTTTTTTTTCAATAAATTCTGTTTTATACCCCCCCCCCCCCCCCCCCACACACACACACCCAAACAAATACACAAAAACACACACACAACAAAAAAAAAAAAAAAAACAGAGCTTCTTCCTAGACAGAAAGGAAAAGTATAGGATTTTTAATCTCTTTACTTTTAATTTGTTTTTATTCCCTCCTGTTCAGAATACTATTGTATATACATGTGGCTCCTATAACCAAATTAAATATGTGCCATGCAAAATGAGTTTTGTTTCACTAAAACAACATTTGAAAATATCCAGAGACAGTCTTGCATAGTAGGGAAAGAAAAACTTATAATAATAGACCCAGTGACATTTAGAAGGTCTCAGTGTAATCATGGCTTTAAGAAAACTTCAGAAATGATTATGCATGTTCAAAACATGTTCTTAATCAAAATACATCTTTAATTATTTATACCAGAACAACAAACTGACGGCAGCCGCCTGTTGTTATGATTGTCATGCTAAGCTATGCTGTATATCTACATTGGATTAATATACTGTTACTTACAATAAAATGGACTAATCCATATTTTGATACCAATGAAAATGTGTATCCCATATTCATTCACATATATATTAAAGTGATTTCATTATCAAAATCTAGTGAAGTGATGTGCTTTGACATCATGTATGTCTGCATGTTTTCCAAGCATAACATTTCACTTTTATTTGTCCATTATCATAAAGACAATCATTACTTTATAAATAAAATAGCTTTTGCTTTATTTTTCTTAAGGTGCATCAATAAACTGAGCCAGGTGAAGGTACCAGTACATGTAGCCTGCCTGCTAGAGAGGCATCTGTGACTTTGTCAGATATTTTCATTTTGGTATAAAACTGTGTTGTAAAAGGTTACTATCACTTCAAAATAAAACCTCCCAGAACTGATCTTCCAACTAGATTACCTGTAGATAGTGAATATTATAACATTCATAATAAAAGTGCATGCCTTGTCTTGATCCCAGAACTATCCACATTTTACCCTAGTTTATACTTATTGTTAACAGATGAACAACCTAATAATTTTTGGTCAGATATTGCAGGTCTCCCATTTGGCCATGTTCCAAGAGAACTGGCATTTTGTTTTAAGATGGTATTAGATGAAGGTATATGCTGAAGTCTGTGGTGACCCAGTACCAAGTTCATACCCCTGGCCAGACCAACATGATATTGGTGGTGGGGTTCATCTGCCTTGTAATTACATGTACTTCATCAAGCCAGAAGCAAAGTATTTTGATCAAACACTTGCACAAGTTAACAAGACAGTTTCAGAAATGGAACCTGGATCAACTATTTTAATTGAATGTTTGTAAGAGACTATACATATGGATGGGATACCATTTGTCCTGTTGTACCTTTATTGCAGATTACACATGTAATGAGTGAATCAGTAAACTGGTTAATAACAACTGATACATCTTTCATTACATTTTTTTTTATAGATTGCACTTGTAATAATGATGTAAAATCCTTAGTCTACCATTTCTGGGGAAAAAAGCACCTGTTGGCGGGGGATATAAAGTCATTGGCAGGTTCTTGCTCTATTTGAAGTTACTCATTGCTTTGTTTTTGAAAATTCGTGTAGAAGTACCTCCTCAATTCTTCTATGTGTGAATTAACTCATATTTTTGCATTTTTTGCATCAATGTTTTCTTGATTTACCTTGAAATCCACCAAAACTATGTGTTTTATTTTGTTTAGTTTTTCAACCCAAGTTTCAAATTGTTTATTAGCATTAATTTTCGTTATCATATTTTGCATTGAATGACATACAAGAAAAAATGGTGTCTCTGTTTCAAATATTTCAAAAGTATCAGGTTCAGTTTATTGATAAGGTAGCAGAAATTAATGTAGTAGTGTGGATATTTTGTATTTGTTGTATTTAGTTTAGTATTTTCATATTATTCATGAAAATATAATTTAGTGTAGTACATGCATGTATTCATAATTTAGTGTAGTGCCTTTTTAGACAAAGTAGTAACCATCCGGGTATTTTAGCACACGAGCAGCTCGTGTTTGTTTAGTTCGGTACAGAGTGGTCTGACACGTTGTCAGTTACTCGCTAGCCGTTGTAAGGGTAAGTTTGGTTTTCTTATCGACTTGGGTGTGGTTGGTTTACTTTAAATATCTGGTTCTTGTTGAAGCTTATTTCTGTTTTCTAAAGTTATCAGGTACAAATACAGTTTATTAATTAGATACGTTTGTTAAATGGTTTGATATTCCATTTGAGTAATGGTGTTGTATTTGGCAAATTTTGGACTGACATGACTGACTGTACTTAAAGCTCAAATTAACAATTTGTATTAATTTATGTTAATATTAACAACTATCTTTAATTGCATGATTATTGCAGCTTAATCCACGTAAGGCCGTTGGTTGAAAGAGAATTGGAACCCATATGTCACGAGACCCATAGTCTCTGTAAGTGTATTTCACAATGAATTGATACAATATTTTAGTTTACATGTATTTACTTTTAATATTCACATAATCATGTTTTAAAGTATATCCTGGAGCATATTGCTAGAATACTTATTTAAGCGTCATATTTAAGGAAACTTGTGCTGTACTTAAAAAGGTAAAATTGTGTTACTATATATTGGCAATTGACGCTAAATGTTGGTTTAATAGGACAGACTATGGTTGAACTATATTGTGTGTATTTCCTATTATAAATCACTAAGATATTGTATAATGTATATTGTATAATTCCTATATAATACACGTGTGTAATAATTATATATGTAATATGTTGCAGGACGATTATTATAATATAGAGGTCGCAAGGGTTGTTATTCACTCACCCCCTTATATAAGCGAGTAACATTTGGAGCCCCCAGTGTGTTGGTGTAGACAGAGCAAGTCAGAGCGGCAGCTCAGTGAGGCGTGGAGACTGGCCAGTGGAGCAGAGTGGACAGTGGAGGTGTAGTAGCGTGGTGACGTAACACAGGTGATAGACTGGGTCGACCGTGTTATGTGTAGAGTGCCGTGTCTAGACAGGAAGTGTCGCTAGGCGATTGACAGTTGTAAGGTAGCAGGTGCAGTTGTTTTTTTTGTTTTGTTTCTACTTTAAGGTACCTAGCCATAATTCATCATAACTTATCATCAGTGTGTTAACCATTGGATCATCGACGCTTTTATCAACGCTGGATATCTGGAACATTTAGACATTTAATGAAGGAACTGACATTTACATAAAGGTTATTTCAATTATTTTTGTGTGTGTATTATTGGGTACTTGTTTAAAATTTTTAATTGCTTTAATTTGTTTTAATTGTATCTGATATCGTAGAATTAACAATTTTAATTTGTGTGCTTTATTGTCAAGTGAGGGTAAGATGCACAAAATTACACATACATATAATTCACTTTAAACTCACATAAAAGTTCTTGGATGCACATTATTCACTTTAACTTCTTTCTACTGCACTGTCTCTTTTTAACATTTAACACTGATAAGACACTCAGCAACAGTACATACATTGACGGATTGACACTGTGGTATTGATATTGGTTCATAAGGAGGATTTTGAGAAAGTTTTGTGTTGTTTTTGTATTAGTCACCATATTTGAAGGGTAGATCTAGTAGTTGAGGTAGTTCTTTCTCTTACTAGGTAGTTAGTTGATATATTGGTCTTACCATGATAGTGTATAAGAATACCCCCTCTCTTACTTGAAAAGTTGTTGGACATTTTTTTAATTGTAAATAATCTTTTATTTGAACTAATTTTATTAAATGGTTGTAAACTCAAAGAATAATGGCAAGTATTTCAGAGTCAGACAAAGCATTGTTAGAAGCAGTCAAAAGTGCTAAGCTGGAGTCGGCTGATGACTTTCACACCTACATGAAGGAAACAACGCCCAAAACATCGACAATCCACGGTGCTACACAGATACCAAGGATATCGATCTTCTACGGTGAAGCAGGTAAGGGTGAAGTTTCTTTTCCAACTTGGAAGTATGAGGTTAGATGTTTAATAAGTGAATGCACGTACTCGCCAGAACAAATCCTTCTTGGCATTAGGCGCTCTTGCAAAGGCGAGTCGGCAAATATTCTTAGAAGGCTTGGAACTAAAGCAAAACTCCAGGACATATTAGATAAATTTGAAAGTACATACGGACACGTTGAGACTCGTGAATCATTGCTAAAACAGTTTTATGCTTGCCAACAAAAAGTGTCTGAAAATGTAACAGAATACGCAGCAAGACTTGAGGAAATATATTCCATTGCTTGCGATCAGGGTTCATTTCCATCTTTTAAATCTGGGGAACACATTTTGAAGAATGTCTTTTACCAGGGATTACAACGTCCATTAAAACAAATGTGTACTTTTAAATTCGAAACTTGCCATGACTATGACAACTTCAAAATGGAAGTTCGTAAAATTGAGTCAGAATGTGAAACTGAGCTTAAAAAATCAAATGTATGCCAAAATGCTAGTTTTAAGAATAATCAAAGTACGGCAGGTGCTGGTAGCTCTCAGTTCAAAGAGTTAAAGGGAATGCTTGAACAGCTGAACAGTAGAATAGATAAGATTGAGAGAAACCAGAGTTCACAGAATTATTTTGTGGGACAGCAACGCCAATTTGATAGGGCGTTTGTTACATCAGAGGGTTACAATACTAGAGGGCGTGGTCAATCAGTCAGAGGTCGTGGAAATGTACGAATGTCTACATCTCGACCGATTGCTGGCAATGCGTTTAAGCCGACAAACAGTGAATGCTTTAAATGCAATGAACGTTGTCATTTCTCCAGAAACTGTCCCAATGTTGATAGGATTTGTTTCAAGTGCAACGAAAAAGGTCACCTTGCACGCACTTGCCCAAACTAATCAGTGTCTGTGCCGAGGGTCGTGTTATGGACACTAGTTACAGAAAAGACCCAAGCTTAATTGGAGAACCCACAGAGGTCAACATTGAGTGCAATGGCGAGTCTTCAAAAGCATTATGTGACACAGGGTCATGTGTTTCAACAGTTTCAAACACATTTTATAAAAACAAGTTGTCATCATTAGAATTGCACGAAGTAGGTAACCTTTTGAAAATTGAGTGTGCTGATGGTAACGTTTTACCCTACAATGGTTACATTGAAGTGCCAATCAAAGTAGAAGGTATACCAAACTCGAAAGAAGTTGTTTGTTTGCTACTGGTTGTACCAGATACAGAGTACAACGGCAAAGTTCCTATTTTGCTAGGCACAAACATTTTAAACCATTTCATGGAAGAAGGGTTAGAATATTATGGCAATAACTTCTTAAGAAAAGCTGGATTGCACCACCAGTGGTACACTACTTTTAATTGCCTCATATTGAGAAAAAAAGCACTAAAAAGGAACAATTACTGTTTGTCAATGGTCAAATCTGCAGAAACAGACACAGTTACAATTGGCCCAAATCAGACAATAACTTTAAAATGTATTACTGACAAAGAGTTGTTTCACTCCCATACCACTGTTATGATTCAAGACTCAAAAAGGTCATCTATCCCTGCATTTGTTGACATTACCCCAAGTTTGTATAACTATAGTGGTCAAAGACGTAACTTGTATGTTACATTGTCAAACATCACAACAAATACAGTAAATGTCGCACCTAAAGCAATTATTGGTGAACTACAGCTGGTAGATGTAGATAGCAGGTTACTTGAAACTGATGACGATTCAGATGATGATCCATTAAAGTCAGTTAATATTGCAGAAAATTTGTCGGAAGAACAAAGGGTGGAACTGATTAAACTCTTAGAAAGCCAGAAGACAGTATTTTCAAAAGGGGAAACTGACATTGGTACATGTAGTATCATGAAACATAGGATTGAGCTGTTAGATGAACGGCCTTTCAAACAAAGGCATCGGAGAATACCTCCTGCTATGGTAGATGAGGTTAGAAAGCACATTGAAGATCTTTTAGCTAGCAATGTCATCCGAAAATCAAAATCACCATGGGCATCTGCAGTAGTTCTTGTACGCAAAAAGTCAGGCAAATTAAGAATGTGTGTTGACTACAGGGCATTAAACATTCGCACAGTTAGTGATT
Source organism: Sinonovacula constricta (assembly GCA_007844125.1). Lineage (NCBI taxonomy): Eukaryota > Metazoa > Mollusca > Bivalvia > Cardiida > Solecurtidae > Sinonovacula > Sinonovacula constricta. The sequence continues at coordinate 4,118,408 of CM017566.1, read as the reverse complement.
CATACGCACTTCCAAGACCAGAAGACATTTTTGATTGCTTATATGGCTCATCTTGGTACTCGACCATCGATATGAAACATGGTTACTATCAGATTGATGTCGAGGAAGAGCATAAAGAACGAACTGCCTTTACACTAGGACCATTAGGTTTTTATGAGTTCGAAAAACTTCCCCAGGGGTTAAAAAATTCACCTTCAACATATCAAAGGGTTATGGAAGAGTGTTTAGGCGAGTTGAATATGAAAATTTGTATAATCTATTTGGATGATTTGGTCATTTTTAGCAAGACATATGAAGAACACTTAGAAAGGCTCAAACTTGTTTTAGGTAGATTAGAAGATTGTGGGTTAAAATTGTCCCCTGAAAAGTGCTATTTCATGCAGAAAGAGGTAACATTTCTAGGGCACGTAGTCAGTGCAGAAGGTTTGAAAACAGATCCTAGCAAAATAGAAAAAATTAAGAACTATCCAAGACCTGAAAATGCTGAAGAGTTGAGGTCATTTCTCGCTTTCTGCAGCTATTACAGAAAGTTTGTTAAAAACTTTTCAAAGGTCACGCAGCCGTTAGCTAGTTTGTTACCGCCAACTACCCCAAAGAAAAGGTCAAAAGTAGACGCAGTTTGGCAATGGGGAGAAGAGCAAGAACGGACGTTCATGCTATTAAAAGAGATTTTGACAAATCCCCCGGTGTTAGCTTACCCAGATTTTGACAGTGAGTTTGAGTTGCACACAGATGCATGTTCAAAAGGTCTTGGTGCAATTTTGTATCAAATCCAGGAGGGTCAAAAAAGAGTTGTTGCTTACGCAAGTCGCTCTCTTACAAAGTCTGAAAAGAACTATCCTGCTTTTAAACTAGAATTTTTAGCGCTAAAGTGGGCCATTGTGGATAAATATTCAGATTATTTGATGCCAAGAAGGTTCACAGTCTATACGGATAACAATCCCTTAACGCATATTTTAACATCGGCAAAGCTTGACGCAACTGGTCAACGTTGGGTGTCAGCTCTTAGCAGTTACACATTTGATATATTGTATAAGCCTGGCATTAATAATGTTGACGCTGATTGTATGTCAAGGTATCCACATGACAAGGTTAACGATGAGTACAGAAAATTAGATTGTGAAACGGTTAAGGCAATTTGTTCATGTATTTATGGTCCGTATATTGACGTTTTGCCCGCTGCATCGTTAAACCTAATTGACTTAACAGGTGTAGAAAACCTTGCAATGTCTCAACTAGAAATGAGAGAGCTAAGAAAAGCGCAAAGATCAGATGCTATTGTTGGACCTTGGTTAAGAGCCGTAGTTGACAAAACATTCCCTAAAGACAGGTTTTGGAAAACTGATAAGATTCACCGTACCATGTCTAGACATTTTGACCAGTTTAAGGTTATTCGTGGTCTCTTATATAGAGAAGTTGAGATCAATGAGGAAAAGGTTAATCAGCTGGTTTTACCAGGTATGTATAAGAAAGAAGTTCTGAAAGGATTGCACGATGACGTGGGTCATCCTGGAAAGGAGAGGATGGTTTCATTGGTCAAAGATAGATTCTATTGGCCCAGTTATACTGTAGATGTTCAGAACTATGTCAAACATTGTGATCGTTGCATGAGAGCCAAGTCAGGCACCAATGACAGGTCACCATTAGTAAATATCACTTCAACATACCCATTAGAACTTATTTGTATTGACTTTCTCAAAGTAGATGTTTCAAAGGGTGGCATTGAAAACATTCTCGTGATGACAGATCATTTTACTAAGTTTGCAGTGGCAGTGCCCACGAGAAATCAAACTGCCAAGACAACAGCGGATGTTCTTCTTAACCATTTTATCTACACGTATGGCATACCCACCAGAATATTGTCGGATCAAGGTCAAAATTTTGAATCAGCGGTGATAAAAGAGCTATGTCAAGTTTTGAACATTGAAAAGTCTAGGACAACTCCATATAACCCTAGGTGCAATGGCATTACAGAACGTTACAATAGGACATTGCTATCTATGTTAAGAACCCTTGAAGAAAGTAAAAAGTCTAATTGGAAAGATCATGTTGGATCTTTATGTTTTGCGTATAACTCAACCAGACATGAATCCACTAAGTTTACTCCTTTTGAACTAATGTTTGGGAGAAAGTCAAAGTTGCCGATAGACATGAAATTCAATTTAATTGATGATAGTGATTTGAAAACAGACTATGTCAAAGAGTTTAAAGAAAGGCTTGAAATGGTTCATGATATTGCAAATAAGCATCTTGACAAAGCCCGAGTAAAGCAAAAGTCTGATTATGATAAGAAGGCAAAAGCTGCAAGTCTAAGAATAGGACAAAATGTATTGGTAAAAAGGTTAGCTTTTCAGGGTCCACACAAAATTAAAGACAAATATGAAGAAGAAATTTATCAAATTATTGGCCAGAAAAGTGACGGGTTACCAGTCTTTGTCGTAAAAGCACCTAATGGTGAAACAAAAGTTTTACACAGAAACCATTTGTTGCTTATTGAGGACGCACCAGAGTGTGCACGGTCAAATGATAAAGAAAGTGAAAGGCCAACCCCTAAGCCAAGAAAAAAGGCTATGGTCAATGGCAGAAAACCCGCGACAATAGATACAAGACAGAAAGTTGAGAAAAGTATGGTTGTTGATATGAAAAATGATGAATCCAGTCAATCCGACTCTGATTTTGTATTTTTCAGGAACAAACCAGAAGCACCGGCCGGTGATGTGTACATTGATGTCGTAAGCAAAGACGAGTCGTCGGTAGATAAGGAACTAGGAGGTCATTCATCTAATGATGATGATGGTAGTGGTGATAATGATGATGATGGTGTTGGTGATGATGATAATGCTGATGCCAATGATAGTGATGATCACCATGATGATGTTTTCAATGAGAATGATGACGCTAGTGATGATGAGGGTGCTAGGCAAATGACTAAACAAAGGGTTACAGGTTCAAGTCTTCGCCGTTCACGGAGAAAAAGAAAACCTCCCGATAGATATGGTGACTTCGCGTTGTCACAACAATTGGTCAAAAATGAAACCTTTAAAGGCATCTCGAAAGGAATGTGGTATCCCACTGAGCCAGGCCCCCACATGCTATGACCAGACCTGCTAATTGCTGGTCATCACTGCAGGGAGTCTTTAGCCAACATAGTACTAATCTGTCACAGTAATACCTCTGATGGGTTAATGCAAAACTAAATTACCTGCTAGTATGGATGTGAGACAGTAGGCTAGTTTTGCACAAAGCCACAAACATTATTGTTAGTGATAATGTGGGTGGTTTACTATATGATCCCTTACAAATTCTTTATTGCATTAATTACTAGGTGTCAATTTTGTAACTGCAAGATTATGTATTTATTTCATAGCTAAATATTTAATTTTGAAAATACATGAGAGATACAAGTTTTAGTATTCAAAATGACTTAAAATGAGTCTGAAGGACATTATTCTGACAATGAATGACTTTTTAAATTGCTTTTGTTAGAAACGTTTCGTTACATTTTACAAATCCAAATAAAATATAACTTAAAATATATATGAGAACTAAAAGAATGAAAGAAATTACAAAATGTATAAGAAATAACAAAATCAACCAACAAAGTAAGAAAGAAAACAAATAAAGATTAAATCTTTATTTGTTTTCTTTCTTACTTTGTTAGTTGATTTTGTTATTTCTTATACATTTTGTAATTTCTTTCATTCTTTTAGTTCATATATATATATATAGAAAACAAGTTTAGTTCATATATATATATAGAAAACAAATAAAGATTTATATATATATATATATATATATATATATATATATATATATATATATATATATATATATATATATATATATATATATAAATCTTTATTTGTTTTCTTTCTTACTTTGTTGGTTGATTTTGTTATTTCTTATACATTTTGTTATTTCTTTCATTCTTTTAGTTCATATATATATATATATATATATATATATATATATATATATATATATATATATATATATATATATATATATATAGGATTGCATAATTGGTATATTCACAACTGTTTCCTTTACAAACTGTGAATGACTATGTTCAACCCCCAGATATAGCATACATACACTTGGATCTTATATATATATAAATCTTTATTTGTTTTCTTTCTTACTTTGTTGGTTGATTTTGTTATTTCTTATACATTTGTAATTTCTTCATTCTTTTAGTTCATATATATATATATATATATATATATATATATATATATATATCTATATATATATATATATATATATATTATAGGATTGCGTAATTGGTATATTCACAACTGTTTCCTTTACAAACTGTGAATGACTATGTTCAACCCCCAGATATAGCATACATACACTTGGATCTTGAACAATACCTGTGTGACAGACACATCGTTACAGACTGTGACAGCCTGGCTTATCAGAAAACAGATGCCCTCACATGCTGGGTGGGGCAATAAATGGGGGGGGTCACTTATATAAGGCTCTTGAGATCCCTTTAAGCAACTGCTGAATTTACATGCTGAAAGCAGCAAAGCAACGCTCAAGCTTCTGGACAGTTTTATGTCTTAATATAGCCATGTAGATATTTTTTTTAACAATGTGAGTGTAAATATTGCATTTTCAGTATCAATAGAGAAATAACTGAGATATATTTCCATGTTAATTGGGATGGGAAAATTAAGTCCTTGAATGTTTACTAAGGTATGGATTCACGTTATTGTACATATTTTTTTAAATTAATTTTTTGTCATATTGCAAAATTGGTTCTATAGTCGGACCAGAGACGACTATCGAAGTATTTTTGTAATACTCTCTCTTTAAAAGTCGGGACGACTTTTCCAGGAGAGGGGGAGTATGTAGTAGTGTGGATATTTTGTATTTGTTGTATTTAGTTTAGTATTTTCATATTATTCATGAAAATATAATTTAGTGTAGTACATGCATGTATTCATAATTTAGTGTAGTGCCTTTTTAGACAAAGTAGTAACCATCCGGGTATTTTAGCACACGAGCAGCTCGTGTTTGTTTAGTTCGGTACAGAGTGGTCTGACACGTTGTCAGTTACTCGCTAGCCGTTGTAAGGGTAAGTTTGGTTTTCTTATCGACTTGGGTGTGGTTGGTTTACTTTAAATATCTGGTTCTTGTTGAAGCTTATTTCTGTTTTCTAAAGTTATCAGGTACAAATACAGTTTATTAATTAGATACGTTTGTTAAATGGTTTGATATTCCATTTGAGTAATGGTGTTGTATTTGGCAAATTTTGGACTGACATGACTGACTGTACTTAAAGCTCAAATTAACAATTTGTATTAATTTATGTTAATATTAACAACTATCTTTAATTGCATGATTATTGCAGCTTAATCCACGTAAGGCCGTTGGTTGAAAGAGAATTGGAACCCATATGTCACGAGACCCATAGTCTCTGTAAGTGTATTTCACAATGAATTGATACAATATTTTAGTTTACATGTATTTACTTTTAATATTCACATAATCATGTTTTAAAGTATATCCTGGAGCATATTGCTAGAATACTTATTTAAGCGTCATATTTAAGGAAACTTGTGCTGTACTTAAAAAGGTAAAATTGTGTTACTATATATTGGCAATTGACGCTAAATGTTGGTTTAATAGGACAGACTATGGTTGAACTATATTGTGTGTATTTCCTATTATAAATCACTAAGATATTGTATAATGTATATTGTATAATTCCTATATAATACACGTGTGTAATAATTATATATGTAATATGTTGCAGGACGATTATTATAATATAGAGGTCGCAAGGGTTGTTATTCACTCACCCCCTTATATAAGCGAGTAACATTAATTTTGAAAATGAGGGTGTAAAACTTTAAAGATGGTATCCAACAATTTGCATATATTAAATATGCACATCAATATGTGATGGCTGCTTTGGAGTATATGGCCATACTTTTTGCCTAAACCCATACTTTAGTCATTATAAAGACAATTTTGAACTCTAACTTTATTTTTAGAATGTACTAATTAAGAAAAAAAAAAGTCAAAATATTCTGTTTTTCTAACTCTATAAAAGGTGTGATAGTGGTATATATACCGATGTCAAAGAAGATTGTCCGGATGACTATATAAAAGTAAATGGTCACATGGTTTTCCTAAGTTTAAAAATAGCTATCTATGCAGCCTGGCTCAGATAGGAAACACAAGTTTGCAATGATGAGCGGGGATTTATCCTTGACTGTCCATTTCACACAGATCTTTGGCATCAATGAAGAGCATTTTGCAAGACCTTTTCAGGCTCCCATGACTTATTTGGTTATTTTGAGGGAAAAAAAAACAAAAACTGTCGGATACCACCTTTAATACTTTTAAAATCAAGAAATATTTACTCTTTACTAGCTTTTACTTCATAATATCATATCCCCAAAGATATTTATCGCCATAAAATCTGTATGGTGCATACTTCAGAGAAATAAGTTTTTATTATGAGCTACAACTATGGGCAGAGAGATCAGAACTTGACCAGACTGTTGTCTTATTTGAGTCAGCACTATCTGCTTGGTAAAAACCTCCAAGACCCAGAGGGAATGTGATAAGAAAGCCATTAAATCAATAGATGCACACAGGTTTGTAACTTGACCTAAGTTATAAAACTCATTTGTTTTTCACAATCACTAGCATGACCTAACTAGTCTTTAAAAATATAAAGCTTAACCTTATTATCGGTTCTGCTTATTTCGCAAAATTATTGTCATAAACTAATGATTTTATTTGACATCAATCATTTTGTTGTGTTTTTGTTTGTTACTAATGTTTTTTTTAATTATTTATATGCCTACACCTCAAGGTCAGTAAAGCTGTATGCAGAAATCTGTTTTGCTTGTTTTGTTATTCCACCTCTAAAAATTAAATGTTTACTGTGGTTTGTCTTTCGTGCACTGCCCATTGCTGCATGCTTAAGTAGAATAGTGACAGGTCATTTGACAATTAAACATAAGTTTGCGAAAGTTCCCAACTTCCGTTGTGTACTGCAGCGGGTGGAATATGCCGACATGTTCCGGAACACATGCTCTTGTTTCGGAACTACTGCTTTTACTACAGGTAAAAAACATAGATTTAAACAACAATGAATAAACAGCGATTGTTTCAATAGTGTTTCGGAACTACTGCCTGAATAAACAGCGATTGTTTCAATAGTGTTTCGGAAGGATGTCGGAGACCTCGTACCACTTCGATCTCGTACAATTACAATGTCGTGCCATTCTTGTAGAATTCGTACCACCTATAGGATATATAGGGATTTATTTTCGTAGTATTATTAAGTACCCGCTATCGATGTCATTAATATCACAATAGACATGTAATGCCTAAACTGAATAAGATTACATAATAAACAATAATCCAATTTTTGACATTAATCCTTAAGAATGTTAGTCTTTTGAAAAATCCTAGTGATTTAATCTATGTTTCAAGAGCATAAGCATAATATGTATGATGATAATGCAAAAAAAAAGTCCTTGTTGAATATTACATCAGTGACCTGTGTCATTACATATTGTGACCTTTAAAAATAAAAATGACCTTTGCTATGAAATCACATATTGCATTAATATCGTGCTTATTCAAAAAGATTACTTTGATGGAATAAAAAGATGCAACAAGTGTAATTACATGATTTTTCCAATGTTTGCGCAGCTTTTGCAGCTCTTTCCAAGGCCGCAGAGTCAAATCTGTATGCTTCCATTTTCGAGTTTTGAGGCGTTTTCCCGTCGTCGTTTGAACCGTCACCCGTTGGTGGTGGTGGAAATCCTGGGGGCATGGGATTTCCACCAGACTGTCCCTTGTTAATTCCAAATAACCAAGACATTATGCTTTTGTTTACATCTAAACCACAAATCCAACCTGTCTCATGCAACTTTCTGTTTACCGGAAGTAAGAATCGCACGTGTGCCGGTAAATCGGTGCAGCGTAAAAACCATAATAGCGTACGATATTAAATATATGTCAACTGTGTATCTTTCATGGTGGATCTTTCAGGAAATGGTTATTTTTACTATGTATTAGTTACTTAAGAAAATCATTTCAAAATGTCAGATAGTCGGCTTGCACGAGATCTTTCCTCAGAAGGATTCGACCCTGAGCACTGTAAGTAACATAGCAATGCATTAATTATGACTGTTCTACACATAAATTTGGGTATATAGGCCACAATTCATAGAACATGTACTATAGTCATAACAGCAGTGTCACAGTGAAGGTAAGCTGGATTTATCAATAATAGCAGCTGATTTGTCAATGTTGAGTATGTTTTTATGGTAACTTACAGTTACAATTTTATCTTAAAAGGATGGAATTCAGAGTGTCTTTAGTTGCAAATCGATGGGGAACGACTGACATACCAGTTTTCTGCCTTGAACTGCAAGTATTAGTATGAGATCTTGAATCTCAACATAAGACGGACAAGGAGGTCAAATCAGAAGGTTTTCTTCATTCACTTTTTTTTTATTCTACGGATATGCTACATTGCTTTAAACAAGTTTGGTTTACAATTTAAGTTCACTGTTGCCATGATATTTACCTAACTCATGTAAGCGATAAAATGCAAACAACTGTCTTATTTAAGCATCCGTTCAGTGAAATTATTGATTAAGAGTCTATAATATATTGAGTCAATTTTTTTTTCAAGGTCTAAAAGTATCACTTAATGATTTCCCAGAATTTTTATATTTCAGATGTGAGTCGCCTGTCCGAGGAGGGGGAGATACCCCTTCTAGAGATGAAGCAGAAGGTTCACATACTAGCTGAAAAAACAGCTCAAGAACTGAAGAAAAATGTCTACAAAAACTACTCACAGTTCATTGAAACCGCTAGAGAGATATCAAGTATCCTTGCCTGTGTCTTACAATGAAGCTTGATTTTATAATTAGTACTGATAACAATAGTGGGGTAGAATGATGGCATCAGGCATTTAAAGCCGTGGGTTTAAAAAAGTTGTAATTGTAGTCCCTATAGATTTCTTACCTTATAACATATTGAACAACTGGCAGACAGGACCCTTAATAGTACTTAGTTTTCTTACTAGTCCAGCTGTTATTTGCAAACTGTCCAACAAATTTAAAAACAAGGCTTTCCTGCTTGTTTCAAATAAGATGGTGCATCTATAAAAAGTCCTTGCAGATGTCTCCATCAATAGCAGCTGTAAGTTGTTATATTTCAACCTTGTCACTTTAGTTGTACCATAAACTTGAATACAAATAAAAACCTTAATTATACAATAACTTTTTTAAATCGTTTACCCTCATTAGATCATTTATCCATACTTTTAAGCACTTGAACCTACTAACTTTTCTCTGACCTTGACCTACTAACCTTAACCCCTGACCCAGTTCTGGAAGGCGAGATGTACCAGGTGAGCCACATGCTGACAGAGCAGAAGACACTGATGAACACCATGCTGGAGATGTCACTAGTCAGTGATAAAGGTAGCAGGCTTTAAATGACATTATTACATTCATTGGTAACTAGAGAAATGATTAAGACTGAGATTAAAAATATTACTAGCTTTTTTTCTGCTACTAACCTTATAAGAAGTTGCCTTAACTGGTTGACCCACTGCCCGAGGAAAACAATTATTAACTAATGTTTAGAGTTTTTAGACAGTAATGACATTCAAAAGGTAATTCCAAAATAAATGTCCTTCAAAGGTTTTTACAAATATGTGCCTAAGTAAACATGTACATGAAAGCCCTTGACAGGCAGCACATTTTTTCTACCTATGTTTATGTATGTAAAATATACATATGACAGGTTGCACATTCTTCATCAAGGGTACCTGTGATGTAATGGTAGTGTCTCCGATTTGTAACTCCTCTGACTGCTTAGCCTCTCACGGCATGGCTTTGAGTCCTGCTCGGGGCAAAGGACTTAATGTGGAAAGGTCTTCCAGCTGACCTGCAGTGCACCAGTGGTTCTTCCCAGACATTTGTCTGGGGATCTTTCTCTGCCAAAATAGTTGGACTTCGCCATAAAGATCATAATTGGTCGCTGCAATGTATCTCAACAAAAAAAAAAAATAAACATCCTGCTACCTACATGTATGTATGTTACATCTACAAAATTTAATGACAGGTTGCACATCCTGCTACCTACTAGGGTTGTTAAAAAATTAGGAAGACAGGCCTTATAATTTTAACACGTTGTAATTTTTATAAACAGAAATAACATCACTAAAAACTACAAGCATTGTTTAACATACATTGATAATTTCATGTCTGTCAGACATACTAATAGAAAATGACAGTTCATTAAAGACACACACTAAACCACTATCGGCCCGAGTCTATGACGACATCATGACGTTGGCGGCATTTTGAACGTTTTGTTGTTGGCGGGGTGCATGCTGGCAACGGCACATCTTCACTTCTTCTCAAAATAGGCACCCTCACAGTCTAAACATCGCTGATGTCGCATAGGCCATTCCTGATAGAGAATATGATTGTAATAATCCTGCGAGTACATGCTCATGGCACTCTGTAGTTCTTTTTATAAGAATATATGACAAAGCCCTATGAGCATTGCAATATATACCAATATTTGAAAAGGCACAGGACAGAGGTATTCACATGCAAGTTACATGTACAAGTAAGAAAAAATATTGGATAGGTTAGTAACAAAAAGTGCAAGCCCGACAGTTACCACCTTGGAATGGTCAGTCGGCAATATGGACTGGCTGGGGTTCTTAAACCGGTTTTACAGAGCTTTAACCTTGCATTTCATGTCTGGAATTTGCGTCCAAAAGTTGCCATTCCAAATATGAAAAAATAGCAAAATCAAATGGAGCAATGTCCAGAGAATTTGGTGCATGCTCCAACATGGGAATTCCTAAATAAAATGTCAATTGCTATTTTCTTGGCTGCTGCAGTATGGGGCGGTGCGTTGTCTTGATGGAGAACGAACTGGTCAGGTGGGATAACCGACCTTTTCTTTCGTAACACTCTGGAGATCACAGCTGAGCACCTTGTAATTCAAACAAATTCATATTCAGGATGTGTGTAAACATACTATCATCATCATCATCATCATCATCATTAACAACAACAACAATAATATGATAATCAGCATCATCATTAATTTTAATATCAATTACAGTATTAGTTGTAGTATTGTCTACATTATATTACATGTACATGTATTATTTAATTATTTATTTATTTATGTTTTTATTGCTTAACCATTAGTTATAAACACAATAAAATAAACATAATAGTTATTCTTCCTCGAGTATAATACTCATTGTTGACTGTTTCTCTGGCTTGAACGGCATGGCACAGTATCATCCCACAACAGTCCACAAACATTATGTACATCTGCTTTCCTGAAGATTGGGAGACGCACGTTTTCAGGTGGTTGTGACCCTGCCCTTTCCCACACAGATGACTGGCTTTAACATTCGGGCTCTTGGAAATAGAGCCATGTTTCATTCATTGTAATTATGTTGTTAAGGAAATCGGGATTGCGACACCGTAACAGGCCTTTCCCTCTGCGAATCTTTCAAGATGCAAGGCACCCATCTTACGTAAACCTTTGAAACAATGAAACAATGTTTTACAATATATAGATCTTTATATTAATACTAGTATTAATTATTATAGAATAAAAACATTACAATTATTATGTGTAGTATTTATGGTACAGGTAATACTAGTATTCATTTTATACTGAAAACGTATGGATAAATATTTTTATTCAAGTGAAGTATATTTAATTTAAAAAAAATAAAAATACCTCTCTCATATCCAGTGTTTTGGTAAAGATAGTATCCATTGACCCAATACTGATGCCTTCAATGTCAGATAGCTTGCAAACAGTCCTGCAGTGATTGTCTGCTAAAGTGTTCATAACAGACGTCATCTGTGGTGGTCCAATATTTGACTTCCGACCGCGCCCTTCATCATCCTCTAGCTATGTTCTTCCATCTGAAAAGCGATCATACCACTTGAAGATAAGAGCTCTTCTTACTCTCCTTTCGATTGTTTATTAATTTGAATGTCTCTGTAGGCGTTTTTCCAAGATCCATACAAAATTTAATATTTGCTCTAATTTCTGGATGATGATATGATGTCATTGTTACGTTGACAAACGTTTTAGTGGAGTTTAAAGGATTTGGTGCATCGGCCATGTGAATTATTAACATATAACACCATAATGATGATGCGGAAATGACTCCCTGGGCGTTAGCGTGTTTCTTTAGTTACATAAGTTGCTCATACTGCCTAATATAAAATTATTGTGTTTTGCTACTCACAGAGTTTAAAGAACTTAGATATGTGGTTCAGAAGGTACTGATATTTCTGTGTTAAAGAAAGATAATAAAAAGATACAGCATTAGTCTACGTAATTTTTGAACAACCCTTATATATTTGTGTATGTTGCATCAACATACAACAGGCTACACATTCAGCTACCTATGTTTATGTATGTTACATGAACATATGACAGGCTGCACATTATGCTACCTATGTATAAGTGACATGAACATATGACAGGCTGCACATTCTGCTACCAATGTATAAGTGACATGAACATTTGACAGGCTGCACATTCTGCTACCAATGTATAAGTGACATGAACATTTGACAGGCTGCACATTCTGCTACCAATGTATAAGTGACATGAACATTTGACAGGCTGCACATTCTGCTACCAATGTATAAGTGACATGAACATATGCCAGGCTGCACATTCTGCTACCAATTTATAAGTGACATGAACATATGACAGGCTGCACATTCTGCTACCAATTTATAAGTGACATGAACATATGACAGGCTGCACATTCTGCTACCAATGTATAAGAGACATGAACATATGACAGGCTGCACATTCTGCTACCAATGTATAAGTGACATGAACATATGACAGGCCGCACATTCTGCTACCAATGTATAAGTGACATGAACATATGACAGGCCGCACATTCTGCTTCCAATGTATAAGTGACATGAACATATGACAGGCTGCACATTCTGCTACCAATGTATAAGTGACATGAACATATGACAGGCCGCACATTCTGCTACCAATGTATAAGTGACATGAACATATGACAGGCTGCACATTCTGCTACCAATGTATAAGTGACATGAACATATGACAGGCCGCACATTCTGCTACCTATGTATAAGTGACATGAACATATGACAGGCTGCACATTCTGCTACCAATGTATAAGTGACATGAACATATGACAGGCTGCACATTCTGCTACCAATGTATAAGTGACATGAACATATGACAGGCCGCACATTCTGCTACCTATGTATAAGTGACATGAACATATGACAGGCCGCACATTCTGCTACCAATGTATAAGTGACATGAACATATGACAGGCCGCACATTCTGCTACCAATGTATAAGTGACATGAACATATGACAGGCTGCACATTCTGCTACCAATGTATAAGTGACATGAACATATGACAGGCTGCACATTCTGCTACCTATGTATAAGTGACATGAACATATGACAGGCCGCACATTCTGCTACCTATGTATAAGTGACATGAACATATGACAGGCCGCACATTCTGCTACCTATGTATAAGTGACATGAACATATGACAGGCCGCACATTCTGCTACCTATGTATAAGTGACATGAACATATGACAGGCCTGCACATTCTGCTTCTTATGTATAAGTGACATGAACATATGACAGGCCGCACATTCTGCTACCTATGTATAAGTGACATGAACATATGACAGGCTACACATTCTGCTTCTTATGTATAAGTGACATGAACATATGACAGGCCGCACATTCTGCTACCTATGTATAAGTGACATGAACATATGACTGGCCGCACATTCTGCTACCTATGTATAAGTGACATGAACATATGACAGGCCGCACATTCTGCTACCTATGTATAAGTGACATGAACATATGACAGGCCGCACATTCTGCTACCTATGTATAAGTGACATGAACATATGACAGGACGCACATTCTGCTACCAATGTATAAGTGACATGAACATATGACAGGCCGCACATTCTGCTACCTATGTATAAGAGACATGAACATATGACAGGCTGCACATTCTGCTACCTATGTATAAGTGACATGAACATATGACAGGCTGCACATTCTGCTACCTATGTATAAGTGACATGAACATATGACAGGCTGCACATTCTGCTACCAATGTATAAGTGACATGAACATATGACAGGCTGCACATTCTGCTACCAATGTATAAGTGACATGAACATATGACAGGCTGCACATTCTGCTACCAATGTATAAGTGACATGAACATATGACAGGCTGCACATTCTGCTACCTATGTATAAGTGACATGAACATATGATAGGCTGCACATTCTGCTACCTATGTATAAGTGACATGAACATATTTTGTGTTACAGCTGTTGTGGAGGAGCCAGTGAAGGAACAAGACCATGTCAACCCTGAGGAAGAGACCCGCAGAAACCTGGCCTTCCTCCTTGAGAAGGTGGAGGGGTGTTCTGTAAGTCATCATTATCATCATCATCAAATCAGCACTCTCATCATATTTTCATTATCAGGATGACCTTCATCATATTCATCATTGTCATCATCATAACCATTAACATGATCAATATCATTGGGGCACTCGTGGCTGAGCAGCAAGAGTTGTTGTCTTCCTCAGGTCCTCAACCTGTGGGTTCGAGTCTCGGTCGAGGTGAGAACTTTCATGTGGGAAGATTTTCCAGCTATCCAGACATTATTCTGGGTTTTTTATCCATCAATAATTAGTTGGACATCACCAATATGACCATAATTGCATTGGTACGAAATAACAAAAAACAAACATCATCATCATCACCACCATCATCACCACCATCATCATCATCACCATCATCATCCTCTCTGTTATCATTGTTGTTCATTTTTCCATCATACCCTTCATTACTACATTGGATAGGGTCACATTGACATTAAAATAAAAGAAATAATTTTGCTAAGTCAGGTTTAAAGACAGTTAACTTGTACATTATATGGAAATCTTCCCACTTAAGCACCTGTCAATAATTCTGATGAAGGGAAAGTCAGGTTAGCCCAGTACATTTTAAAACATATATGGAAATCTTGACAGACATTGTTTGATCAGCCTGTTGGTTTTATCATGTAGTGTGACTAAAGTGTGCAATTAGCCCAGACCTCCAGAGTAACAGTAGTATATCTCCTGCTATATAAAGTTAACAATTTAAAGTGCTGGCATTTGAATTATATTAATGTGACAATTTATTAAGCATTACAAAGCTGACTTTAGTTGATCAATATTATTTATGTCAAATTAGCCTTTGACATAGAATACTTGTTATAGCCTATAATTAGTTATTTATTACACCATGGACAAGGATAACAAGCCATATCCTTAGAGACCCAGCAGTGAAGAGTGTAGATCCTGATCATTCTGTTCCAAGGGGAACCCTGCTCATTGGGATCTACACTATTTGTCTAAACGTAATCAATTAATGCATCGTGTGCTGACAGTTGGAATTGTCTCCCTTATGTTATTATAATGTCAAGGTGCAGGAAGCTCAGACAGTAACTGAAATTAGCCCATCAAAAGGGAGATTCTGCACATTATACACACTTTAAGTTTATTTGACTTGACAATGGAAAATTTTACTAAGACACATGAATCATAGTAGAATTCTATCTTGATATTAAACATTTTATTTTCAAACATTGTGTAATATACAATTAAATACATATCATGGAATATATTTCTTTATCAAAACACATTAATTTACTTTCTCTTGAACTTTAAAAAGTACTTAAGAGGCATTTCTGATTGATTTCTCATAACCTGCCTAACAAGTACTGTTCTGAGTACTCAATAGGTGATAAACATAAAGATAATGATATTGGAGAATATCTGTCTTAATACTAATGGCACACATGTCGTCGACTTTCTCTTATGAAATAAGAGTAACTTTATTCATATTAATGCCACGTGATGATCTGACGATTGGGCTTTTCATTTTTGTACTGAAAATCAAAGACACGTTGTTGATACACATGATGGTAGCCCTGTCCATGAACTATTTATAGCATGGAATATCACAAAGGTTGACAGTCTGCCCACTCAACTGCTAATTGAATACCTAAACCAGTGACTGCTAATTTAAATAATACTATAGATGGATCAATACAGTTGTTTACACAACTCGTCCAGAAAAGAGCATTTAATGTACTTGGTAAGTATCAAGCAGAGAATAAATGTAAATATAAAAGGAAGAATAAATCATGGTTTAATAAAAATTGTTTTGATGTAGGAAGAGTTTAAAAAAGCATGCAATGCATTTTTGAGACATAGAAATATACGTTAATTGTTATAAAAATATTTTTCTCTGTAAAAAACTGGTTTATACCATAGTAAAACTAAGATATAAATGTATATACACAAAGAATGAGGGAAAAAGAATAATAAAGTTTGCTAAATCAAATCAAAGATCACTTTGTAAAACATTAAGCAACAATACATATAAAAAAAATTATACAGTAAGCAATATTTATAATAGTATAATAATAGAACAGAAATGCCTGATATAATATAGTATAACACGATAAGTGAACCGTCAAGTACATGTGATATTGAATTAGATAGACTGATTTTGGCATCAGAAATAAAAGATGCAGAATTTCCTCAAAACAGTGCTAAAAGTCCGGTTACTGACAAACTAATAGCCAGGATTTTCAAATACACATTCGATAAAATAGACCCTTTTTAACTAAGTTTTATAACACAATATAAGCGAGGGATGCTTTCCCGATTTCTGCAGAGAGGCTATAATTATACCATTGTTTAAAGGTGGAACGCAGCATGCAAGTAATTATCACGAAATTACATTAAACAACATTTTATCAAAAATATATTCAAAAATACTAGTAAATATTCTCAATTTGTGGAGTAAAAGAAACTAAACAATTATTGATAATCAGTATGGTTTAAAAAAAATCTACATCAGATTGTATATTTATTTAGATATAAATTTTAAATTGAAGCTAAATGTTGCAAAATCTAAAATAATGATATTCGAAAATCATGGCAATACTAAGTATGATTTTTATATGTATAAATCCTTGTTGGAAATTGTTGAATAATTTAAATATTTAGGAGTATGCCTATTTAAAAATGAAAACTAGAATTGGACACAAACTATTATTGCACAACATGCCTCAAGGTCACTGAATAATTTATTTATAACTTATAATCACATGAATTTACCTACAGCACAGAAAGTATTTGATACACTTGTTATGCCAGTACTTCATTATGCAGCTAATGTATGAGGACATCGTAAACCTCCAGATATTGAAACGGTTCATTCCAAGTTTTGCAAAAAATGATAAATTGATAAAAACTCATTTAGAGGCCATATACCGTGAACTTGGTCGTACCTCATTATATGAGCATAGAAAATTAATTTTGTTGAAATATTGGATTGAACTTATCAAACCAAACAGTCACACGATTTTGTTTAAAACATATGAGATGTTGAGAAGAGATGCTAATGCAGCAAACACCTATTATGGAAATAATTGGGCTTATCACATAAAAAAAAAAGATCTAGAAACAATAGATCTCTGATCTAGAAACAATAGATCTCTTATATGTTTGGGAAAATCACCAGAGTATTAACATTGATTAAAACTTTATAAAACAAAGGTTCAATGAGATTAATATTCGAAATTGGCTAGGGGCAATAAATAATGCATTTACTTGCATACAGGTTTTTTTAAAACAACTGTTGTTTTTTTAAAGTTATTTAGATGAATTTACCAACCACAAATATAAAGTAGCAATGACACAGTTAAGAGTTTCATCACATAAACTTGAAATAGAAAAGGGAAGACATAATAATACAAATAGAAACTGAAATATTGTGCAGAAACTGTAATTTAAATCAAACAGAATTCCGCTTTTTACTTAGGCCACTCCTTTTTTATTTTATGGTTTACAAAAATTTTTGGTCAAAGTGTCCGTAAGGCGGTCGAAATTTTTTTTTAAAAAAAATCCATCCCCGGCCCGTTATATTTGTAACCCCACAGTGTGACCTCAACGTAATACTCCAATCGTACCTACTCGGCGATCTCCGGCAAGCTTCGGAGATAATGTAGAGGACGGAATTATCCGAGGAGTTCCGAGTGCGTAATACTCGTCAGCCATTTCTGCGCTGGACTGGTTTACCAAAATCCGATCCGATACTCTGTGTATTGCTATTTTATCTCTGAGACATAAAACCCGTCTACCTGTTTCGAGGGCGCGTTTAAAACAAGCAAAATGGGATTTGTTTCGATAGTTTTTGGCTCTGGTTCATAGGGTCGGAAATTATTAATGAAAAAAAAAATCGTCGATTTCGATTTTATTTTTTTTCGATCTCTTGAAAAAATAGGTCCGCCGGTTTTGTAAACCATTTTATATAAAAGAAGTGGCCTTATATGCCCAAAATTTTCACAATTGCGTTCTCTTTATTTAAAAAGGTACTACTATACCTGGCCTACTAAGCAAAATTTCATTTCATTGATGAAAGTCAACTCATAAATAAAAAGAAACATTTCAACGTATATACATGTTGCTAATAAGATGAGATCTTGATTATTATTACATTTTACTTGCTCTTCAGATAATTCCATGTCTTTTGCCTTTTGTCACTTTATTTATACATGTATTTTATCTTGCTGTACAACACCATGTGTTTTAAGGCAATAAACTGTTGAATTGAATTAAACTTTCAGAGTGTGTATTTAAGAAAGCTCATTTTGTTCCTAAACGTTTAACCATTAACAAATAAGGATGTTTGTTCTATTCATAATCCATTGTTTAATTTATAAGACTATTAAAGTAATAATATTGAGAAGAAAGAAAGTAATATTGACTAACATAAAGGGATAGTACAAATATTCCTACGCTATCCTGGTCAGATTTTCATTTAATTAAGTTGGCCGAACCCAATTAGCACCTCTCCAGCAAGGTCTTTTCAATTTGAAATAGCAATCATTGCCATTGCCAAGATAAAAAGTTTCCATTTTTTTGTATAAGTAACATGGAAATACACTAATAATATTTAGAAACCTTGAAATGATTTCTTGAACGCTAGGTCATCAGCAGGATAGTTGGTACAGTGACAGGATAGATCTAGTTTGATTATCTTGGCTGATTATCTTGGCTGTTATTGAGTAATTCATGTGTTTTCTGTGGTATGATAACAATCATATAAGTATGTACATCCATGGGATATTATTAAAAACATTGTCATCATTTGTCCCTGGTCCAGTAGTAGACATTGGACTCCTGATTGGAGGGTCTATTATTTGAAATCTATACCAATCATGTTTGTCCTTGGACATGATTGTTAACTGCACACTGCTCTAGGAGTAACTATCCAAGGACTGGATACACCATACAGAAAATGAGCTGTTGAGATGGATGAACATAAGTTAAACAAACTTGTTTCCCCAATTAAATATTGGATTTGCAAAAAGATATTATTAGATACATGTATTATAAAAATATAGACATTCCTCATTTTTGTACTGGGTTGTTTCATGTTAAAGATGGTGGCAATTATCCACTATTTGATCAATCTAAAGTGTCTTAGTTTTTTCATTCCAGAGAAATAACAAATTGGCAAAAAGGATATTTTTTTTAAATTGTCACAGAACCAAAAAGCTGCTAGCCATGCAGGGGCCATGAAGGTTTTAAAAGGAAAGAACAATAATTTCACATCTGGTCATATTCATTCATAAGAGACAGGATAAGTGGTAAAAAAGTAATCAGACATCTCACAGCCTGTTGTTATCATTATTAAATACTTTACACTGAATGTTGTGTGAACAATTGCTTATATAATGTTATATTCATTTCTTATGTGTGAGTTAAACATCATGGCTTTATTTGACATCACTGAAATAGCACCTCATTAGATTCTATAAAGAATAGGTGATGAAACGTCCTAAACAGGAATTTTTTATTTAAAACAGTTTAATTATTATGTCTCACAAAGCATTACAGATACAGTAAATAGGTGTTATTGTTGCCTTCCTGTATCGAAGTAGATAAAATTTAATAGCTAAATGTTTAAATATGATCAAATTTTTAAACAACAGATATTCCTGGATTATTTTTTTGTATTATTTTTTCTAATTCTGTTCAATTTATTACTAATTTTTTATTACTTTATAAAGTTTTTAATATACCTGTATGACTGATCCTGAGTTAAATATTTCACTGTTGTCCCAGTTTCTGGGGTAGGCTGCATTGTCTGGAGTGTCTTACATCTGCTCTCTATGTAACTCTGTTCAGTGGATCAGTGCTGGACAGGTTTCACACTTTCAGGGTCACTCTTGTCACGTTCCAACCATGTCTTTCTTGGTCTACCATGACCTCTGAATCCTGGAATTGCTGTTGACGTACAAAGTGGCTTATTCAGCATGCCCATAACAGCTCAGTCACCATAGGATGGTTGTAACATTTTAAGTCCATCGCTTCCCATGCAGCTTGCAGAAGAGATTTGATGTTAAAGTTTCATACCACTGATCAAGTGCTATTGTAGACTGATTCAATGCTATCGTAGACTGATCCAATGCTATCGTAGACTGATCCATTGCTATTGTAGACTGATCCAATGCTATCGTAGACTGATCCAATGCTATCGTAGACTATTCCAATGCTATCGTAGACTGATCCAATGCTATCGTAGACTGATCCAGTGCTATCGTAGACTGATCCAATGCTATCATAGACTGATCCAATGCTATCGTAGACTGATCCAATGCTATTGTAGACAGATCCAATGCTATCGTAGACTGATCCAATGCTATCGTAGACTATTCCAATGCTATCGTAGACTAATCCAATGCTATCGTAGACTGATCCAATGCTATCGTAGGTCTGTCGTGTCAACGAGGCATCTGTAGAAGTGGAGCTGAAGTGACCCAATGTTTTGCTACCATGCAACAGAGCAAATCATTTTATCTTTGACAAACAATGTCTGGGTTGGGCATAAGCTTGCCACTACATTTTTTGAGCACTCATAGTTTGCACTGAGAGCACTCAATTGAGTTTATACCAACCCCACCCTGACACACAGTGTCATATTATCAGCACATTTAATAATTTTTTACAGTGTTATTGACCTTCTCATTTTCTATATTAATTATAATACAATCTTTCTGTCCAGCCAATTTTGTCCGGGCTATATCTCAGCAGCCACTGGTTTGAATTCAATGAAACTTTATGGGAAGTTTCAACAAAACAATGAAGTGGGCATATTGTCAGCATATTCTGTTTCGATGATTTTTCACAGAATTATTACTATCCTTTTTAACTTTTGTATAATGTGATATAGGACCATTAATGTCTGGGCTATTTCTCAGCAAGCACCGATCGGAATAAAGTGATACATTATGGGAAGCTTAACTAACAAGTCCAGATGTGCATAATGTCAGCCGTATAAAACAGTGTCAGACAGAAAGCCAGGAATCTCTTCACAATAAACTGCTAATTGGATAAGAAAAAAGAACAACAGTGTAAAACCACAACCTTGAGACAAAAGTTGAGGCATACCTTTATAAAACAGGTCTTAATCAGAGCTAATAGATACATGTACACATCATAGTTGAGAGCTGATAGATACACATCATAGTGGAGAGCTGATAGATACACATCATACTTGAGAGCTGATAGATACACATCATACTTGAGAGCTGATAGATACACATCATACTTGAGAGCTGATAGATACACATCATACTTGAGAGCTGATAGATACACATCATAGTTGAGAACTGATAGATACACATCATAGTTGAGAACTGATAGATACACATCATAGTTGAGAACTGATAGATACACATCATAGTTGAGAGCTGATAGATACACATCATACTTGAGAGCTGATAGATACACATCATACTTGAGAGCTGATAGATACACATCATAGTTGAGAGCTGATAGATACACATCATAGTTGAGAGCTGATAGATACACATCATACTTGAGAGCTGATAGATACACATCATACTTGAGAGCTGATAGATACACATCATACTTGAGAGCTGATAGATACACATCATAGTTGAGAACTGATAGATACACATCATAGTTGAGAACTGATAGATACACATCATAGTTGAGAGCTGATAGATACACATCATACTTGAGAGCTGATAGATACACATCATAGTTGAGAGCTGATAGATACACATCATAGTTGAGAGCTAATAGATACACATCATAGTTGAGAGCTGATAGATACACATCATAGTTGAGAGCTGATAGATACACATCATACTTGAGAGCTGATAGATACACATCATAGTTGAGAGCTGATAGATACACATCATACTTGAGAGCTGATAGATACACATCATACTTGAGAGCTGATAGATACACATCATAGTTGAGAGCTGATAGATACACATCATAGTTGAGAGCTGATAGATACACATCATAGTTGAGAGCTGATAGATACACATCATACTTGAGAGCTGATAGATACACATCATAGTTGAGAGCTGATAGATACACATCATACTTGAGAGCTAATAGATACACATCATAGTTGAGAGCTGATAGATACACATCATAGTTGAGAGCTGATAGATACACATCATACTTGAGAGCTGATAGATACACATCATAGTTGAGAGCTGATAGATACACATCATAGTTGAGAGCTGATAGATACACATCATAGTTGAGAGCTGATAGATACACATCATACTTGAGAGCTGATAGATACACATCATAGTTGAGAGCTGATAGATACACATCATACTTGAGAGCTAATAGATACACATCATAGTTGAGAGCTGATAGATACACATCATAGTTGAGAGCTGATAGATACACATCATACTTGAGAGCTAATAGATACACATCATAGTTGAGAGCTGATAGATACACATCATAGTGGAGAGCTGATAGATACACATCATAGTTGAGAGCTAATAGATACACATCATAGTTGAGAGCTGATAGATACACATCATAGTTGAGAGCTGATAGATACACATCATACTTGAGAGCTGATAGATACACATCATAGTTGAGAGCTGATAGATACACATCATAGTTGAGAGCTGATAGATACACATCATAGTTGAGAGCTGATAGATACACATCATACTTGAGAGCTGATAGATACACATCATAGTTGAGAGCTGATAGATACACATCATACTTGAGAGCTAATAGATACACATCATAGTTGAGAGCTGATAGATACACATCATAGTTGAGAGCTGATAGATACACATCATACTTGAGAGCTGATAGATACACATCATAGTTGAGAGCTGATAGATACACATCATAGTTGAGAGCTGATAGATACACATCATAGTTGAGAGCTGATAGATACACATCATACTTGAGAGCTAATAGATACACATCATAGTTGAGAGCTGATAGGTACACATCATAGTTGAGAGCTGATAGATACACATCATACTTGAGAGCTGATAGATACACATCATACTTGAGAGCTAATAGATACACATCATAGTTGAGAGCTGATAGATACACATCATAGTTGAGAGCTGATAGATACACATCATACTTGAGAGCTGATAGATACACATCATAGTTGAGAGCTGATAGATACACATCATAGTTGAGAGCTGATAGATACACATCATAGTTGAGAGCTGATAGATACACATCATACTTGAGAGCTAATAGATACACATCATAGTTGAGAGCTGATAGATACACATCATAGTTGAGAGCTGATAGATACACATCATACTTGAGAGCTGATAGATACACATCATAGTTGAGAGCTGATAGATACACATCATAGTTGAGAGCTGATAGATACACATCATACTTGAGAGCTGATAGATACACATCATACTTGAGAGCTAATAGATACACATCATAGTTGAGAGCTGATAGGTACACATCATAGTTGAGAGCTGATAGATACACATCATACTTGAGAGCTGATAGATACACATCATAGTTGAGAGCTGATAGATACACATCATAGTTGAGAGCTGATAGATACACATCATAGTTGAGAGCTGATAGATACACATCATACTTGAGAGCTAATAGATACACATCATAGTTGAGAGCTGATAGATACACATCATAGTTGAGAGCTGATAGATACACATCATAGTTGAGAACTGATAGATACACATCATAGTTGAGAACTGATAGATACACATCATAGTTGAGAGCTGATAGAAAAATAAATCATTTAAAAATATAAAACAGTTGCAGCTGCTAAAATACCTAATTAAAAGAGCAAAGAAATACATTAAATGCTATGTATTATATTTGAATCTTACAGGTTCATGTCATTTAAAAGTTTTATCTTAAAGCCTGATAAACCTATATTAACCAGGCTGAGGCAGCGGTTGGAGCTGTCTAATCAGGATCTGCACTAGCAGAAATATGGCATAATGCTCTGCATGCAACTTAATGGGTTATTACACTGTTTGCTTTTGCCTGATCAGTTAGTGCTTGTGTTACAGAGTGCAACTGAGGTGCCATAGGCAGGTTATTTTTTAATGATACCTCTATATCTTTTTATTACAGATTGTGACTGAGGTTCCATAAGCAGGTTATTTTTTAATGGTATCTCTATATCTTTGTGTTACAGAGTGTGACTGAGGTGCCATAGGCAGGTTATCTTTTAATGATACCTCTATATCTTTTTATTACATATTGTGACTGAGGTGCCATAAGCAGGTTATTTTTAATGGTACCTCTATATCTTTGTGTTACAGAGTGTGACTGAGGTGCCATAGGCAGGTTATTTTTTAATGATACCTCTATATCTTTTTATTACAGATTGTGACTGAGGTTCCATAGGCAGGTTATTTTTTAATAATACCTCTACATCTTTTTATTACAGATTGTGACTGAGGTTCCATAAGCAGGTTATTTTTTTAATGATACCTCTATATCTTTGTGTTACAGAGTGTGACTGAGGTTCCATAAGCAGGTTATTTTTTAATGATACCTCTATATCTTTGTGTTACAGAGTGTGACTGAGGTGCCATAGGCAGGTTATCTTTTAATGATACCTCTATATCTTTTTATTACATATTGTGACTGAGGTGCCATAAGCAGGTTATTTTTTAATGGTACCTCTATATCTTTGTGTTACAGAGTGTGACTGAGGTGCCATAGGCAGGTTATTTTTTAATGATACCTCTATATCTTTTTATTACAGATTGTGACTGAGGTTCCATAGGCAGGTTATTTTTTAATAATACCTCTACATCTTTTTATTACAGATTGTGACTGAGGTTCCATAAGCAGGTTATTTTTTTAATGATACCTCTATATCTTTGTGTTACAGAGTGTGACTGAGGTTCCATAAGCAGGTTATTTTTTAATGATACCTCTATATCTTTGTGTTACAGAGTGTGACTGAGGTGCCATAGGCAGGTTATCTTTTAATGATACCTCTATATCTTTTTATTACATATTGTGACTTAGGTGCCATAAGCAGGTTATTTTTTAATGGTACCTCTATATCTTTGTGTTACAGAGTGTGACTGAGGTGCCATAGGCAGGTTATTTTTTAATGATACCTCTATATCTTTTTATTACAGATTGTGGCTGAGGTTCCATAGGCAGGTTATTTTTTAATAATACCTCTACATCTTTTTATTACAGATTGTGACTGAGGTTCCATAAGCAGGTTATTTTTTTAATGATACCTCTATATCTTTGTGTTACAGAGTGTGACTGAGGTTCCATAAGCAGGTTATTTTTTAATGATACCTCTACATCTTTTTATTACAGATTGTGACTGAGGTTCCATAAGCAGGTTATTTTTTAATGGTACCTCTATATCTTTGTGTTACTGAGTGTGACTGAGGTGCCAGTAGCAGGTTATGTTTTAAATGGTACCTCTGTATCTTTATATTACAGAGTGTGACTGAGGTGCCATAAGCAGGTTATTTTTTAATGATACCTCTACATCTTTTTATTACAGATTGTGACTGAGGTTCCATAAGCAGGTTATTTTTAAATGGTACCTCTATATCTTTGTGTTACTGAGTGTGACTGAGGTGCCATAAGCAGGTTGTTTTTAATGATACCTCTATATCTTTTTATTACAGATTGTGACTGAGGTTCCATAAGCAGGTTATTTTTTAATGATACCTCTATATCTTTTTATTACAGATTGTGACTGAGGTTCCATAAGCAGGTTATTTTTAAATGATACCTCTATATCTTTTTATTACAGATTGTGACTGAGGTTCCATAAGCAGGTTATTTTTAAATGATACCTCTATATCTTTGTGTTACTGAGTGTGACTGAGGTGCCATAAGCAGGTTATTTTTTAATGATACCTCTATATCTTTTTATTACAGATTGTGACTGAGGTTCCATAAGCAGGTTATTTTTTAATGATACCTCTATATCTTTTTATTACAGATTGTGACTGAGGTTCCATAAGCAGGTTATTTTTAAATGATACCTCTATATCTTTGTGTTACTGAGTGTGACTGAGGTGCCATAAGCAGGTTATTTTTTAATGATACCTCTATATCTTTTTATTACAGATTGTGACTGAGGTTCCATAAGCAGGTTATTTTTTAATGATACCTCTACATCTTTTTATTACAGATTGTGACTGAGGTTCCATAAGCAGGTTATTTTTAAATGATACCTCTATATCTTTGTGTTACTGAGTGTGACTGAGGTGCCATAAGCAGGTTATTTTTTTATGATACCTCTATATCTTTTTATTACAGATTGTGACTGAGGTTCCATAAGCAGGTTATTTTTAAATGGTACCTCTATATCTTTGTGTTACTGAGTGTGACTGAGGTGCCATTAGTAGGTTATGTTTTAAACATTAGCTCTATATCTTTATGTTACAGAGTGTGACTGAGGTGCCTGGCCGTCAGCTGATTCACAATGGTGACCTAGCTGAGTTAGACCTAGAGTCCTATGTCCAACTGCAGAGGGTCCACATGTTCTTGCTCAATGATAGCCTAATGATAGCTTCATGGTTACAGAACAGGTAGGCATGCAATTGACAGGTAAAAATGTACATTCAGTGTCATCTCTTGACTACAGTAAAGGTAGGATTTCAACAGTAGCAACTATTGACAGGTAAAAATGTACTTTCTGTGTCATCTCATGACTACAGTGAAGGTTAGCTTGACCATGGGCAGCCATATACAAGTTTAAAAGTGTACTCTCAATACCATCTCTTGGCTATGGAATATGGACACTTGCAAAACTAGCAGACATAAACTGTAATTATTTGTATATGGTATGCATTTCTATATTGTGTGCACCCCTTTTCTGTTATCGGGGTGGTTAAGTAGGGGTCAGGGATATCAATCACTTGTAAAGTGTATGGACCCCATTTTGACCCACCTGCTCTCTGGGCAATATAGGCAGTATAAAATCACAGTTCCCATGTTGCTTGCTGT
Source organism: Sinonovacula constricta (assembly GCA_007844125.1). NCBI lineage: Eukaryota > Metazoa > Mollusca > Bivalvia > Cardiida > Solecurtidae > Sinonovacula > Sinonovacula constricta. Next base: position 4,090,938 of record CM017566.1, on the reverse strand, counting down.
TTAATTTCCTTTAGTTAATTGAATATTCAGAACATCATTTCTAGTACTGTGACATTATAAACCTGTGTCATGATAGGAAGACTAGGTGTGGTATTATGGACCTGTGTCGAGATAGAAAGACTAGATAAAACATCCCACATGTTTCTGACAGTGTGGACAAAACATCCCTGCCACCCTGCCAAAAAGATGTGGGATATTTTGTCCATCCCATGAAAAATGGTATGGGAGGTTTTGTCCATGGGATGTTTTGTCCTATATTCGAGGTCATCTCTTACCAGTGAACAGTACAAACACAATTATCTCATGGTAACCTGGTACAAGGTACCAATAATTTGCAACCAGTTAATACCAATTCACTCCACTTTTCTTTTTTTTGACCATGTCAAAGAAGCTGTCTTTTTTTACAAGGTTTTCAACAAAAATCCTGGTTCTTAGATTGGGATATGGCAGGCGAGCGGGTGGGTGTGCTTTCAGTTGGGCGGGCTGCATCAAACAGACGGTTTCCAGTCAATAACTTCAGTTTGGAAAAATCAGTCTTGCTGAAACTTTGGATATAACATGCTTGCATAAAGACCAAGCTTGGGTTCGGATTTGGAGCCAGTCTGATCAAGGAAAAGGTCACTGTTACTAAAAATAGAAAAACAGTTTCCAGTCAATAACTTTAGTATGGATAAACCAATCTTGTTGAAACTTTTTAAAATAGCAAGCTTGCATGAAGACCTAGCTTGTGATTGGATTTGAGCCCAGTCAGGTCAAGGCCAAGGTCACTGTTACTTAAAAAAAAAAAAAAAAGTTTCCGCTTAATAATTTGTGTTTAATTGTTGAAAACCTGATTTAATGGCATGGCCAAGTTTCTTGTTTTTAGATATATAAAGATTAATTCTTACCTCATATCTCTTGATATTTACACATTGATTTAAAGACTCTGTATGTTTGCAGAATTACAAATCTTTGCTTTTAAAATTATATTGTACAGGACTTTGTACTTGAAAATTCACTAAATATGCTAATATTTATTCTTGATCAATGCACTTTTCACAAAACAGTGGAAATTGAAGATCAAGAAGCATTTAACAATATAAAAGAGTGTGTAATATATTTTTTATATAAATTTATATATATATTTATATAAATATTAGAGCAATGTGAAAATATATCTGAACATGAATTTGCCTGTTTCAATAGCTAAAAATCACAGAAGTATTTTAAAAGTCAGTACCTTTATCTTGTAAGAAATTATTTCCTCTCAAATCTCTTCTTTCATCCCACAACCTATCTAAATCTGTTAGTTATAATTATGAGGGTTGCTGTTTTTGGTGACTCAACAAATTTAAATATTTTTATTTAAAGCATTGTCATTTTTTTAAAATTTTAGACGTGGACCAATGCGCTACAGATTCCAGGGCTTGTATGAGTTAGACAACCTGGCCATCGTGAATATCCGAGATGCTGGACCAGTGAAAAATGCGTTCAAAGTTCTCATGTTCCCGGACTCCAAGATCTATCAGGCTGATAGTGCCAAGTCTAAGGTTGGTGAATATGAAATTACAAAAATGTCTAAATAGTAAGGGAAAGCAGTCCTTTGTATCAGATTTCTTTACTTACCTAACTGACAGTGCTATGTCTGACATACATTTATAACCAGAAAGCAAACATTCATCCTATTTTGCTGTTCTACAAAGCCTTATTTTTAAAAGTGCATCTAGTTTGTTTGGTGAATAATCGCTGTTAGATATCTTTTGGTTTAACTGTAAATTAAACCAATTTCATGCTTTTTAATGAATTTGTGAAACTGCATTCTGTTTTGTGGATAAGTTCAGATATTGAGCTGCAATTATTAAAGACTAACCCAGTTAACAATTTTTTCTAGGAGTCATTGTTTAAATTATTTCCATTGAAAACCATGTTTACCTACCGGTCGCAATAGCTCAGGTGGTAGAGCGTTAGCTTGCGAATCGGGAGGTCGTGGGTTCGAAACCTGGCCGGGTCAAACCAAAGACTTTAACGTTGGTAGTAGTGGCTTCCCTCCTAATGCTCAGGGCTAAGGGGAAAGCATTATGCCTCGTCAGTGTCAGTATAATGGACCGGCTGGGTTCAGACCCTGGGCACCTCATAATTGCCCCTGTGCTATAATGATAGAAATGTCGCTGGGCAGTATCGGCAAAATGCCGGCTAATCCCATCCCATGTTTATCTATTTCAACCTTTTGTTATTACACTGTGCTATACTGATTTTTGTTGGACACAATGACCAGCACTATTAAGACACCAGCTAAAAGTTAACATTGAGAACCATGCCAAGATGTGTCTAATATCTGTGTTTACTTCAGAGATTCTGGCTGGATATTTTGGAAGAAACTAAAAAAAAGAAGGTAGCTCGAGACAAGCAGAAAAAAGAGGCTGCAATGAGGGTTGTTGCAGAAAACACTGCTGCTGCTGCTACACACAAACAGGAGGAACAGAAAAAGAAGGGTAATTATCATGTTTCATACTGGTGTTTTCTTTAATACATAGTTGGCTGTCAAAACAAGGCACTGAAGTTATTATTCATTTTATAATGTTGTTGTAGAGTTAAATTATATTTTTATAATGATAAGGAAGTATTTATCACTCTTTATTAAAAAATATTCAGCCACAACTATTGAAATCATTGTCAGCAGCTATGCATGACAACAATAGATGTTATTAAACACATTTATTTCTCAGTTATAGTTTAAGAAGCAAAAGAAAAATAATGAAATGAGGATAAAACCTGTTTGTTGGTTATAATTGTGAATAAAATCAGACAGTTACAGTTGTTGTCAATTAAAGTCAGTAATTGGGAATGAAAGGCAATGATTGCTGTCAATTCATTGATAGCATTAATTGATCAACCTTATGAATTAAGAATGCAGTGTCAGTTCTCAGTATCACTTTGACTGGCCACAATAGCTCAAGTGGTCGAGCGTTGGCTTGCAGATCAGGAGGTCGCGGGTTCAAACCCTGGCAGAGTCAAACCAAAGACTTTAAAGTTGATAGTATTGGCTTACCTCCTAATGCTCGAGACTAAGGGGACAGCATTACGCCTGACTAGTCGGTGTCAGTATAATGGACCGGCCGGGTTCAGTCCCTGGGCACCTCTTAAGTGCCTCTTTTCTATGATAGTAATGTCGCAGTATTGGCAAAAATGCTGGCAAATCCCAATCCCATCCCATTATCACTTTGTAATAAAACAGGGTAAGTCTTTATGCAAGGTACATTTGCATATATTAGTAAATAATGTACACACTAGTTCCTTAATCACTGATGAATTAATTATGAATAACAACGGTTTCAACACTGTCAGATAGTTGTTATACAAAACAAGAGGTAAATGTTGGGAGTATGTGATGCTTGGAATAAGTTTCTTATTTCCATAATGATATTCTTTCACTTAAAATATATTTGATATTACTTGTCAAAAAAAGAAATAAAGGGACATCGAATATGTGAAAAATGTTCACAATACCTTAAAGTTAATTTAAGTTAAAATTTTAAGTTGAATATGAGTCATGTGGTCCAGTTAATTTTTACCTGTAGAAATTGATGAGATTGTAGGAGCAGCATTTGAACCTTGATTGTGTAGGTAACATTGATTGTGTAGGTAATGACAGCAACATTTGAACCTTGATTGTGTAGGTAACATTGATTGTGTGGGTAATGTGAGCAACATTTGAACCTTGATTGTGTAGGTAACCTTGATTGTGTAGGTAACATTGATTGTGTAGGTAATGAGAGCAGCATTTGAACCTTGATTGTAATGTCAATAAGAGCAACATTTGAACCTTGATTGTGTAGGTAATAAGAGCAACATTTGAACCTTGATTGTAATGGTGATAGGAGCAACATTTGAACCTTGATTGTAATGTTAATAAGAGCAACATTTGAACCTTGATTGTGTAGGTAATGAGAGCACCATTTGAACCTTGATTGTAATGTCAATAAGAGCAACATTTGAACCTTGATTGTGTAGGTAATAAGAGCAACATTTGAACCTTGATTGTGTAGGTAACATTGATTGTGTAGGTAATGAGAGCAACATTTGAACTTTGATTGTAATGGTAATAGGAGCAACATTTGAACCTTGATTGTGTAGGTAATAAGAGCAACATTTGAACCTTGAACCTTGATTGTGTAGGTAACCTTGATTGTGGAGGTAATGAGAGCAACATTTGAACCTTGATTGTGTAGGTAACCTTGATTGTGCAGGTAATAAGAGCAGCATTTGAACCTTGGTTGTGTAGGTAATGAGAGCACCATTTGAACCTTGATTGTAATGGTAATAAGAGCAACATTTGAACCTTGAACCTTGATTGTGTAGGTAACCTTGATTGTGTAGGTAATGAGAGCAACATTTGAACCTTGATTGTGTAGGTAACCTTGATTGTGTATGTAATAAGAGCAACAGCACATAAGACTCTTGCATGCATTTTGATAAGATTTGAGTTAAGCCACAATTGTTAAAATCAAACAAAATTTGGGACTACATCTTTAATAGCCTTTGTTACATGCCTAAAATGGCAGGTGTGGTATTATCTCCATGTAAAACATGTGATATCTTTAATATAAGTAGTAAGACTGAGTTGAAAGTGTAAGCATTTGTAAAATCATATATGATGTGTACATCCCTATCCTTCCTTTGTCTATTCATCTTGTGCATTTTTGGGGGACTTGAAATTGCTAAGTGGTTGGTAATGAAGCTTATAATTTATTACTCATCAGTTCTGTGTACATCCCTATCCTTCCTTTGTCTATTCATCTTATTTATTAAAAATCATCAATATCTTGAGCTGCGTAGGATGAATAATCTGCTAATTGCTATGTATTGTCATTCAAGGCAAAAAATCCAGACAATCCTTAATTGGGTAGTTTCCTCCATTTTGCCAATATTACAATATTCAAGTTCAGATAACTGGTTTCCAATAAGGAGCCTTAGAGAGCTTATACAACATATCTGATGCAGAGTTGTATATATGAAAGTTGTTAATATGACCATTAATGGTAAGTCAGGGACATTGATAAGGTTAAAGAAGCAATACTGTGTAGTACAAGGACCTAACTGGCTGCTTGAGTTTGGTATTCACCAACCTTTCTCAAGACCAGGGCAATTTAAATCTGGAATTCACCAACTTTTCTCAAGACCAGGGCAATTTTAAATCTGGAATTCACCAACCTTTCTCAAGACTAGGGCAATTTAAATCTGGAATTCACCAACCTTTCTCAAGACCAGGATAATTTAAGTCTGGTATTACCAACCTTTGTCAAGACTAGGGTAATTTAAATCTGGAATTCACCAACCTTTCTCAAGACCAGGGCAATTTTAAATCTGGAATTCACCAACCTTTCTCAAGACTAGGGCAATTTAAATCTGGAATTCACCAACCTTTCTCAAGACCAGGATAATTTAAGTCTGGTATTCACCAACCTTTCTCAAGACCAGGGCAATTTAAATCTGGAACTCACCAACCTTTCTCAAGACCAGGATAATTTAAATCTGATATTCACCAACCTTTCTCAAGACCAGTGCAATTTAAATCTGATAAGAGACCTGAGAATCAGACAAGTTACAAGTTAACTTATTTACCCTTGACCACAGGCACCCCCTTATAATGATGATGATGATGATGATGATGGTACTTGAATCTCTTAATTGTTATCATGGTGGTAGTGATTGGGATGGTTATTAGGATGATAGCGATGATAATGATGATGGTTGTGATGGTCAAAATGATCATCATGATGAGGAAGTTTGAGGTGGCATGATGATGATTATGTTGGTGATGATGATGTTTAAGAAGATGATGATTATTCTTGTCCCCATTAAATGCTGTATAACAAATGATGAGAGGATTGTCACTCCCCTACCCATCTCAAAAACAGCTATACATTAAAATGTGTATTAATTTATTTCACTTTCAGCTGTTGATGTTACTGATGCAGCTGCCAAGAAACAGCAGAAGATAGCAGCAGAAATCCTTAATGCTGATTGGCTACAAGAACTTCCTGAAGACCTTGATATGTGCATCGCCCAACGAGACTTTGAAGGAGCAGTTGATCTGATAGAGAGAGGTGGGTAAACAGAGACTGGACAAGGGCAGTGACTCTGGTACAATATATTGTATTTCTTCTTTTTAAGAATTAAGAATTGTTGAATGATGATGTGGTTGGCTTGATCTTTTAGGATTAACTCATGCATATTTGCACTTGTAGGAAGTATTTTATTTATGGCCTTGTATTTTTTTTTATTTTATAAAATATTCTACCTACATACTAGATGTTGCTTTTAATCTGATTGGTTTAAAATCTTATAATGGGCATAACAAATATATTATCCCCAGACCCCATAGTTCAACGTTGCTCATTAAATTATAGAAGTAAATGCCAAGATCACAGGACAATTATAGGAGTAAATGCCAAGATCACAGTACAATTATAGAAGTAAATGCCAAGATCACAAGACAATTATAGGGGTAAATGCCAAGATCACAAGACAATTATAGGAGTAAATGCCAAGATCACAAGACAATTATAGGGGTAAATGCCAAGATCACAAGACAATTATAGGAGTAAATGCCAAGATCACAGGACAATTATAGGAGTAAATGCCAAGATCATAAGACAATTATAGGAGTAAATGCCAAGATCACAAGACAATTATAGTAGTAAATTCCAAGATCACAAGACAATTATAGGAGTAAATGCCAAGATCACAGGACAATTATAGGAGTAAATGCCAAGATCACAAGACAATTATAGAAGTAAATGCCAAGATCATAAGACAATTATAGGAGTAAATGCCAAGATCACAGGACAATTAATGGAGTAAATGCCAAGATCACAGGACAATTATAGGAGTGAATGTCAAGATCACAGGACAATTATAGGAGTGAATGTCAAGATCATAGGACAATTATAGGAGTAAATGCCAAGATCACAGGACAATTATAGGGGTAAATGCCAAGATCATAAGACAATTATAGGAGTAAATGACAAGATCACAGGACAATTATAGGAGTAAATGACAAGATCACAGGACAATTATAGGAGTAAATGCCAAGATCATAAGACAATTATAGGAGTAAATGCCAAGATCATAAGACAATTATAGGAGTAAATGCCAAGATCACAGGACAATTATAGGAGTAAATGCCAATATCATAAGACAATTATAGGAGTAAATGCCAAGATCACAAGACAATTATAGGAGTAAATGCCAAGATCACAGGACAATTATAGGAGTAAATGCCAAGATCATAAGACAATTATAGGAGTAAATGCCAAGATCACAAGACAATTATAGGAGTAAATTCCAAGATCACAAGACAATTATAGGAGTAAATGCCAAGATCACAGGACAATTATAGGAGTAAATGCCAATATCATAAGACAATTATAGGAGCAAATGCCAAGATCACAAGACAATTATAGGGGTAAATGCCAAGATCACAAGACAATTATAGGGGTAAATGCCAAGGTCACAAGACAATTATAGGAGTAAATGCCAAGATCACAAGACAATTATAGGAGTAAATGCCAAGATCACAAGACAATTATAGTAGTAAATGCCAAGATCACAAGACAATTATAGGGGTAAATGCCAAGATCACAAGACAATTATATGAGTAAATGCCAAGATCATAAGACAATTATAGGAGTAAATGCCAAGATCACAGGACAATTAATGGAGTAAATGCCAAGATCACAGGACAATTATAGGAGTGAATGTCAAGATCATAGGACAATTATAGGAGTAAATGCCAAGATCACAGGACAATTATAGGGGTAAATGCCAAGATCATAAGACAATTATAGGAGTAAATGACAAGATCGCAGGACAATTATAGAAGTAAATGCCAAGATCACAGGACAATTATAGGAGTAAATGCCAAGATCATAAGACAATTATAGGAGTAAATGCCAAGATCATAAGACAATTATGGGAGTAAATGCCAAGATCACAGGACAATTATAGGAGTAAATGCCAATATCATAAGACAATTATAGGAGTAAATGCCAAGATCACAAGACAATTATAGGAGTAAATGCCAAGATCACAGGACAATTATAGGAGTAAATGCCAAGATCATAAGACAATTATAGGAGTAAATGCCAAGATCACAAGACAATTATAGGAGTAAATGCCAAGATCACAAGACAATTATAGGAGTAAATGCCAAGATCACAGGACAATTATAGGAGTAAATGCCAAGATCACAGGACAATTATAGGGGTGAATGTCAAGATCACAGGACAATTATAGGAGTGAATGTCAAGATCACAGGACAATTATAGGAGTAAATGCCAAGATCACAGGACAATTATAGGAGTAAATGTCAAGATCATAAAACAATTATAGTAGTAAATGCCAAGATCACAGGACAATTATAGGAGTAAATGCCAAGATCATAAGATAATTATAGGGGTAAATGCCAAGATCACAGGACAATTATAGGAGTAAATGCCAAGATCATAAGACAATTATAGGAGTAAATGCCAAGATCAATAATGAAATAATAAATGGCCATAAACTATTGTTGAAATATTATATTTTATATTATATTTTATATATATTTACATTATAACATTTATAATATTATAATTATATTATAATATTATAATTATGAAATGATTATATTTACAGTCATTTGATGACAAAAGTCCAATACATATATTACATTAAACAGCGTGACATTATTTTGAAAATATTTGTGTACATATTTTATACATAATGTGTACATAATGTGTACATAATGCATCATTACTAGCTAATGATGAGCTCACATTGCTTCATCATTTACAAAAAAGAAAACTATGCGAAAAGATTGACAAGGCTGTCAAAGGAGCATTTATCACAACGAGGTCACTATATATGATCTCTATTTCACCATACATAAAAATGTTTGCAGTGGATAGAACTGAGAGACAAATAAATGATTCAACCTGGATTTATAAGCTGCCAATCATCCACATCAAAGATGGAGCAACACAACAACATCATGCTAGTAAACATTCAGTGAATGGCAGGAAAACAATGTTATCATGAAATAACATTGATGCCATTATATTGTTTCTAATATGCCAGCACCCATCCTGTTTGAAAAAATTTAGAAGAGCAAGTGTTTATGTTTAACTCCTGACAAAAGTAATTTTTCTTAAATTTGAGTTGAAGCTTTTAAAAGAAAGTGTAATTCTATGGTTCCTTGTCAAACAATTTATGGCATTGTTATTTACTGTTTCTTTGTTAAGATATGTTTTTAAAGAAAGTGACATATTAATATACTTGCTAGCCTATTTATTGCTATTGTGTTATTTTGTCTTTTAGTCAATGACCACCTAAAGGGATGTGAGAAGACTCCAGATGTGAAAGAGTTCAGGTAATGTATGCAACACTTTCTTACCCTTTAGCTTAAAATTACTTGTCTAAAGTACCTGTTGGCACAACTTAGTACACTCACCTTTCTGTTTTGCTATGTTTTGTTGGAACTATAATAGCCATTATAACACTTTCATATATTCTTGATGAAGCATCTCTGTTAATTTAATATGGAATTTTCTGAGTAAAATCACTAAAACACACTACATGTCACCAGTGGAACCACAACACACTGCATGTCACCAATGGAACCACCAACACACTGATGTCAACAGTAAAACCACAAGCACACTTCATGTCAACAGTAAAACCACAAGCACACTTCATGTCAACAGTAAAACCACAAGCACACTTCATGTCAACAGTAAAACCACCAACACACTGCATGTCAACAGTAGAACCACCAACACACTGCATGTCACCAATGGAACCACCAACACACGGCATGTCAACAGTAAAACCACAAACACACTTCATGTCATCAGTAAAACCACAAACACACTGCATGTCAACAGTAAAACCATCAACACACTGCATGTCAACAGTAGAACCACCAACACACTACATGTCAACAGTTAAACCACCAACACACTGCATGTCAACAGTAAAACCACCAACACACAGCATGTCAACAGTGGAACCACCAACACACAGCATGTCAACAGTGGAACCACCAACACACTGCATGTCAACAGTAAAACCACCAACACACAGCATGTCAACAGTAGAACCACCAACACACTGCATGTCAACAGTAGAACCACCAACACACAGCATGTCAACAGTAGAATACCAACACACAACATGTCAACAGTAGAATACCAGCACTTCATGTCAACAGTAGAATACCAACACACAACATGTCAACAGTAGAACCACCAACACACTGTATGTCAACAGTAAAACCACCAACACACTGCATGTCAACAGTAGAATCACCAACACATTGCAGGTTAACAGTATAACCACAAACACACAGAATGTCAACAGTAGAATCACCAACACACTGCATGTCAACAGTAAAACCAACAACACACAGAATGTCAACAGTAAAACCACTAACACACAGCATGTCAACATTAGAATCACCAACACACTGCATGTCAACAGTAAAACCAACAACACACAGAATGTCAACAGTAAAACCACCAACACACAGCATGTCAACAGTAAAATCACCAACACACTGAATGTCAACAGTAGAACCACAACACACTGCATGTCAACAGTAGAATCACCAACACACTATGGTCAACAGTAGAACCACCAACACACTACATGTCAACAGTAAAACCACCAACACACAGCATGTCAACAGTAAAACCACCAACACACAGCATGCAACAGTAAAACCAACAACACACTGCATGTCAACAGTAAAATCACCAACACACAGCATGTCAACAGTAAAACCACCAACACACTGCATGTCAACAGTAAAACCACCAACAAACAACATGTCAACAGTAGAATACCAGCATACTGCATGTCAACAGTAGAACCACCAACAAACAACATGTCAACAGTAGAATACCAGCATACTGCATGTCAACAGTAGAACCACCAACACACTGCGTGTCAACAGTAGAACCACCAACACACTACATGTCAACAGTAAAACCACCAACACACAGCATGTCAACAGTAAAATCACCAACACACAGCATGTCAGCAGTAAAACCACCAACACACTGCGTGTCAACAGTAGAACCACCAACACACTACATGTCAACAGTAAAACCACCAACACACAGCATGCAACAGTAAAACCACCAACACACTGCATGTCAACAGTAAAACCACCAACAAACAACATGTCAACAGTAGAATACCAGCATACTGCATGTCAACAGTAGAACCACCAACACACTGCATGTTTTCTGTAGAACCGCCAACACACAACATAGCAACAGTCGAACCACCAAAACACTGCATATCAACAGTAAGACATTTCAAATGAACATATCTGGAACTTAACTTCACATATTGAAGGGAACAGTTGACTTATTGAAACCCACACAATTGTTAGAAAAGAAGCATTTTACTTATCTAACAGCAATACCTGGCAAGCATAATTAAACATCAATTGTCAGTTTTAATACAGTTGATTTGTGAGAAATGTCCTGGAATGTGAGCACTCTTGGTTTGGCTAGAATGTTTTGCTATTATAACATATTGTTCCTATAAAGTTAGTTTATTCAGCATGTATACCCTTCCAAACAAGGAGATTTCCACCGAGCGAGAAACATTTTACCACAATCTATTGAAGGAAAGTCTTTATGTAAAAACTCAATCCCCTTTTTTTCAATAAAGTCTTTGATAATTTAGCTATTGTGGCATAGCAACTGTAACCTTTATTGAAGTGCAGAAGCCTTGCATGCATATTGCTTTCTGTTGATGACTTATGGGGAGATAACATGGGTTTTGTCTTGCAATAGTAACTTCCTTTAAGTCCCTAAATGCTAATGGTCTTAACAGTAAGTGTGGCATAAAAACTATAACTAAAATTATATATCTTCAGAATTAAGAAATAGAGAATAATACTTATATCATCAAATAAATAATGTGAAGATGTTTTTATATTATTTTTTATATGAGATTGCTATAAAAATGGAATGACATAAAAAATGAGTTGTTATATTTTGGTTCCAGAGCCCGTATAGATCACCGTATAAAGCTGCTGACTGAAGGTCTGATGAGCGAGCTTCAGGTGTCCCCAGAGCGGTCATTACGTGGGGGACCCCGTGCAGCTCGACGTGCTGTGGCCCAGCTGATACGTCTGGGTAGGTCTACACAGGTAAGGGAATGAAGCCTTGGGTCCAGACCCACTAACCTGTATTTATCGTAGATGTTAGTCTTTTGACCTGCCACATAATTATGTTTTTTACTATTCCCTTTTAAGCAATATCACAATAAATTTGTTTTATTTAAGGATTAATTTAAACACTGGCTGCCTCTGCGTTTTAATTCACTTGGCAGCAAAAGGTCACTTACTCGAAGCAAGAAATTGTGTTGTTTTTTAACTGGACTTTAAATTGGTGGTATCTAAGAGACTGTACATAGGAGGGCAAACTGCCATGGGAAGGCTACTGATGTGTAGTACCTGCATACATGTTATCAAATAGTCAGAGCTTTATAAAAGGTATATGAATTATGAATCTTCACTGTTTTTTAAAATTAAACTAGAAATGTTCTAAAATTAAAGAAAAGCCATAAGATAATAAGATGATAAGATTTTTGTTAATTTAGCAGATTTTTTTATTAACGAACATTGATAACTTGTCATAAAATATTCATTTTTTTAAGTGTCAAACGATATCTGGATCTTTATGGATATTACCCCAGGTGCACTTCTATGCCTTCAACAGGCAGGTCATTATGAACATGTAGCTGCAAAGTGTAGTCATAGTAATTTACTACAGGATCACTACTGGGTGGTCCCATAAGGTGTTGATCACAGGTCATGGCCGGTCATAAAGTCATAATGTTCTAAGACTAATAATTTAGCACCTGGCACTATGTGTCAGTATTAATTAGCTGCAGGATTACAACTGGGTGGTCCAATAAGGTGTTGAGCAAAGGTCACGGCCAGATGTGATTCTATGCCTGAAGAATTAAAACGTTTAGTTAGTACTGAAATAAAAAAAACATTTTTCATCATTTTTTGTTTGTGTATTTTATTCCCTGTTTTTGTTTGTTGTTTTTGCATGTTAAATAGAAATTGATCTTATGAATCCATTTTCTTGCTTACAACACCATTCTACCTATTTACAGTAAAGAGTTAAGCAAAAAATACAGATTCATACCGGCTGCAATAGCTCAAGTGGTAGAGCGTGGTTGAGCATTGGCTTGTGGATCTGAAGGTCACAGGTTCAAACCACGGCCGGGTTAAACCAAAGACTTTAAAGTTGGTAGTAGTGGCTTCCCTCCTAATGCTCGGGGCCAAGGGGACAGCCTGACTTGTCAGTGTCAGTATAATGGACCAGCTGGGTTCAGTCCCTGGGCATCTTATAATTGCCCCTGTGCTATAATGACAGCTTGCCTATGTCAAATATATGTAACAATATCTGTCCTCTGTCACAAGTATTTGTGCATAGTTTCTACAGAAAGATCATACTTCAGCCTAAACTTAGACAACTTTCAACGGTATCGCAATTTTAGGTCCGTAAAACTCGTTAATCAGCACTTATAATATTTATTCTTTTAAATATGTAAATAAGAACGTCTGGGATTCGTGCTGAAAATAGACTTTGACGTCAGGGCGAGTGACATGAATGAGCTTAAACATAAGTGGTCATGTGGTTTTCTTAGTTTAAAAATAGCTAACTGTGCAGCGTGGCTCAGATAGAAAATACATGTTTATATTGACGATTCTGTGTTATGGTTTACTTTCACACAGGTGTAGGACATCAATAAACATCATTTTGCGAGATCTATTCAGGTAACAATAATTTATTTGGTTGCTTAATGAAAAAAATGGTTCAAACTGTCGGATACCACCTTTAAGAATTTGAAGCTTTTTTGCTTATGTAGCAGATTAAAGGTATGGTTTTAGACATGTCAAGTTAGATTGCTGCTCAGATAAAACAGTCTTTACTTTTATAAAATAAAACCTGACAGTAAATGGTCATTGAAATGTTGTGGAGATCTACATGGTATTATTAAAATGTTTCCAGCTTGAAGTCAAATAAACTGCACTTAGCTGTCTTTGGAATGTGAGGAGGAGGTGATAATAAAGGAAAATTTTAGTTCAAACAATCAATAGTGAAACAAAGAAAGTTTTGCTTTTGCAATCCAGCAGTATTAAGTAGACTTAGTGAACTCTTCATATGTGTAATAGTTACACTTAGTGACTTGGGATGATTTGTGTGGGTATGGAAAATTTCTAGTGAATATTTATGATTAAACAATAAAAGATACATTTATATTTAACAAAACTGAAATACATTTAATAATTAAAATACATATTTAAATTCAGCATGTATAGAATATTTTTATTTTAAACATATATATATTTACATATTTTAAACTGACTTATTTGTTTTTCTAAAGGCTAGAAAATTGAAATTTTGACTCCCTTTTCTGTTTTTTCTACCGCCTGGTCAATTGATGTTTTTATGTATTTTTACTACTGGCAAATGAGCTAAAACAACTGATTAGTCCTATGTAACCTTGATCACATTGAGAATGTTGGTTAAAAATTATACTTATCTTTAGTTATATGCTCACAGATTTTCGCATATGTATATAAAAAATTTTACTAATGAAGACTTAGCAAGCGAATAGTGGAGTTTCTGTTCAGAAATTTTCACAGGGGAGGTGGCTTACCTGTTTTTACACTAATTGGCTTAGGCTGCTGAACAATCTGTAATCAACGATTTACAGCTTCTTACCTTTTTGTTCTTTTTACCAGGCCTGTGAACTGTTCCTGAGGAATCGTAGCGCTATTATCAAGTACAACATCCGCCAGCTGAAGTTTGAAGGCGCCACCACTTTGTACATTCGCTGTTTATGTGGCGTCTTCTTCACCTCTCTTTCGGAGACAGGCAGAGAGTTCCACAAGGCCTTCCCACAACACCTGGGCTGCTTCTCAGGTACAGGATTGGAGTATTAGTCATTAGTCATGATTCTAACTTGCATAGATAAGTGGCAGATATCTTTCAGGTTCTCCGCATTCTATGTATGAATATTAGGTTTGTCAATGTTGCACATTAACATAAACATTCAGGTACAGGAGGCCCTGGGTTTGATCCTGGGCCGCGACATACCAAAGTCGTAAAAAATGTTGTAATCTCCCTTGCTTATGCTCAAGCAAATATAAAGGTAGTTCCACGACTGGTTGGCCCAGTGTCAGGATAATGTGAATTGGTGAGGTATCATGCCATGTGTTCACTGCATGCTATACACAGTGAAAGAGTGAAAGCTGCACTATGTCTGCTTTAAGTGGACACTGTCTCCAGATAACTGAAATACTGTTGGTGGGACGATAAACCCAATAAACAAACAGACATAAACATTCATATTTTTATGGCTGTCTTAATTCTTGTAAAATGCTACTGTTACAACATATCTACTTTTTACAGTGTGAAAAATAACAATATGATGAACGATATTTAGAAAAATAGTTTTCTGCTGTGCGATGTAGAAGCTGTATAATTAACACCTGGCATGGAGGGTCTTGGTCTCAAGTCCAGCTACAATACACTAATGTTTTCATCTTCCAAGAGTAGTGCCATTGACATAACTCCCCTGCTTCCACATGGCCTTTTATATTTGTATCACAATGTGTGCACCCAGTGTTGGGATAATGTGACTGTGTGAGGCAGGGCTGGAAACTAATAGTAGGCTATGTGGGCAAGTCCTATTCATTGTCCGGACTGGCAAGTAGCTTATTAAACTTTATAAGGTGATTGTGAATGAAACTTGCCACAAATAGTGTCTTATTTTAATACATAAAGCAGTATTCACTGTTAAATAAATATAAATCTTACAGGCATCATATGGGAAAATTGTACCACCAGCTAATAGTAATCAGACTATATTAAGCAGAAAAATGAAAACACAAACGCTGCTGCTCAATTACGGTATGGCTGGTTGGGATAATTACACTGCACCACTTCACCAAAAACAGAACACTGCTTTGTTAATGTATATATTGTGTATCTTGTAATTCTTTACTAAACCTTGAATGTTTATTTAATTTTGTTATAGTGAGATAAGTTTAAGATGTGCATTTGTTGCTCATGAATTTGAGAGTAAGAAAGAAGTTAGTTTGATAATTGCACTATTGTATTTGGCCGATTGGTCTACATAAGTTTACAGGTACTTTTTCAACATTTGAAACATTATTTTTCTGCTAGCACTAGAATGTATCATATTTATGAGTATGAGTGTTTATTTACAATTTATATGGCTGTGAGTGTTGATTTACACCTGTTCATACCCCTAGGGTCATCTTATGGCTAACTGTTACTGACATATATTGCAAAGTGTAAAATGATTTGACATTCACATGGTCCTTTTTTGTTGTGACTGTCAGCTGGACCTTGTATAAAGGTGTTATTTTGTTTTCCTATGGCATCAAAAACATTGCAGAATATGTGTTTCATGAGTGGTTCAGTTTCCTAAAACTGTTTTCAACACAGGTTGTGGGAATGTGTAGGCCATGTTGTCCTTATGCCCTTAACATTCAAAGAATTGTAAAGGTTCATTATGTGTTACCCTGTCAGTTAATCTGTCAACAGTTTTAGTATTTGTTGGTTTCCAATTAAGAACCAATTCTGTAGTTTTTACTGCTCATCATGTTTGTTTCAACACACACTGAGTTAACTCAATATTTTTAGACTATCAATGTACGAACAGGGGTTATAATTCATCACAGACCTATATCCATATGACTGTTTCATTACTTAGGGTATCCATATGACTGTTTCATTACTTAGGATATTCATGTTACGGTTTCATTACTTAGGATATTCATATTACTGTTTCATTACTTAGGATATCCATATGACTGTTTTATTACTTAGGATATCCATATGACTGTTTCCTTACTTAGGATATCCATATGACTGTTTCATTACTTAGGGCCTCCATATGAATGTTTCATTACTTAGGATATCCATATGACTGTTTCATTACTTAGGATATCCATATGACTGTTTCATTACTTAGGATATCCATATTACTGTGTCATTACTAAGGATATCCATATGACTGTTTCTTTATTTAGGATATCCATATGACTGTTTCATTACTTAGGATATCCATATTACTGTTTTATTACTAAGGATATCCATATGACTGTTTCATTACTTAGGATATCCATATGACTGTTTCATTACTTAGGATATCCATATGACTGTTTCATTACTTAGGATATCCATATTACTGTTTCATTACTTAGGATATCCATATTACTGTATCATTACTTAGGATATCCATATGACTGTTTCATTTCTTAAGACATCCATATGACTGTTTCATTACTTAAGGCATACATATGACTGTTTCATTACTTAGGATATCCATATGACTGTTTCCTTACTTAGGATATCCATATGACTGTTTCATTACTTAGGGCCTCCATATGAATGTTTCATTACTTAGGATATCCATATGACTGTTTCATTACTTAGGATATCCATATGACTGTTTCATTACTTAGGATATCCATATTACTGTGTCATTACTAAGGATATCCATATGACTGTTTCATTACTTAGGATATCCATATGACTGTTTCATTAATTAGGATATCCATATTACTGTTTCATTACTAAGGATATCCATATGACTGTTTCATTACTTAGGATATCCATATGACTGTTTCATTACTTAGGATATCCATATGACTGTTTCATTACTTAGGATATCCATATGACTTCTTCATTACTTAGGATATCCATATTACTGTGTCATTACTTAGGGTATCCATATGACTGTTTCATTTCTTAAGACATCCATATGACTGTTTCATTACTTAAGGTATACATATGACTGTTTCATTACTTAGGATATCCATATGACTTCTTCATTACTTAGGGTATCCATATGACTGTTTCATTACTTAGGATATCCATATGACTGTTTCATTACTTAGGATATCCATATTACTGTTTCATTACTTAGGATATCCATATGACTGTTTCATTACTTAGGGTATCCATATGACTGTTTCATTACTTAGGGTATCCATATGACTGTTTCATTACTTAGTATATCCAAATGACTGTTTCATTACTTAGGGTATCCATATTACTGTTTCATTACTTAGGATATCCATATTACTGTTTCATTACTTAGGGTATCCATATGACTGTTTCATTACTTAGGATATCCATATGACTGTTTCATTACTTAGGATATCCATATGACTGTTTCATTACTTAGGATATCCATATGACTGTTTCATTACTTAGGATATCCATATTACTGTTTCATTACTTAGGATATCCATATGACTGTTTCATTACTTAGGGTATCCATATGACTGTTTCATTACTTAGGATATCCATATGACTGTTTCATTACTTAGGATATCCATATGACTGTTTCATTACTTAGGATATCCATATGACTGTTTCATTACTTAGGATATCCATATTACTGTTTCATTACTTAGGATATCCATGTTACTGTTTCATTACTTAGGGTATCCATATGACTGTTTCATTACTTAGGATATCCATATTACTGTTTCATTACTTAGGGCATCCATGTTACTGTTTCATGACTAAGGGTATCCATATGAATGTTTCATTACTTAGGATATCCATATGACTGTTTCATTACTTAGAATATCCATGTTACTGTTTCATTACTTAGGATATCCATGTTACTGTTTCATTACTTAGGGTATCCATATGACTGTTTCATTTCTTAGGGTATCCATATGACTGTTTCATTACTTGGGATATCCATATGACTGTTTCATTACTTAGGGTATCCATATGACTGTTTCATTACTTAGGGTATCCATATGACTGTTTCATTACTTAGGATATCCATATGACTGTTTCCTTACTTAGGATATCCATATTACTGTGTCATTACTAAGGATATCCATATGAATGTTTCATTACTTAGGGTATCCATATGACTGTATCATTACTTAGGATATCCATATGACTGTTTCATTTCTTAAGACATCCATATGACTGTTTCATTACTTAAGGCATACATATGACTGTTTCATTACTTAGGATATCCATATGACTTCTTCATTACTTAGGATATCCATATTACTGTGTCATTACTTAGGGTATCCATATGACTGTTTCATTTCTTAAGACATCCATATGACTGTTTCATTACTTAAGGCATACATATGACTGTTTCATTACTTAGGATATCCATATGACTTCTTCATTACTTAGGGTATCCATATGACTGTTTCATTACTTAGGATATCCATATGACTGTTTCATTACTTAGGATATCCATATTACTGTTTCATTACTTAGGATATCCATATGACTGTTTCATTACTTAGGGTATCCATATGACTGTTTCATTACTTAGGGTATCCATATGACTGTTTCATTACTTAGTATATCCAAATGACTGTTTCATTACTTAGGGTATCCATATTACTGTTTCATTACTTAGGATATCCATATTACTGTTTCATTACTTAGGGTATCCATATGACTGTTTCATTACTTAGGATATCCATATGACTGTTTCATTACTTAGGATATCCATATGACTGTTTCATTACTTAGGATATCCATATGACTGTTTCATTACTTAGGATATCCATATTACTGTTTCATTACTTAGGATATCCATATGACTGTTTCATTACTTAGGATATCCATATGACTGTTTCATTACTTAGGATATCCATATGACTGTTTCATTACTTAGGATATCCATATTACTGTTTCATTACTTAGGATATCCATGTTACTGTTTCATTACTTAGGGTATCCATATGACTGTTTCATTACTTAGGATATCCATATTACTGTTTCATTACTTAGGGCATCCATGTTACTGTTTCATGACTAAGGGTATCCATATGAATGTTTCATTACTTAGGATATCCATATGACTGTTTCATTACTTAGAATATCCATGTTACTGTTTCATTACTTAGGATATCCATGTTACTGTTTCATTACTTAGGGTATCCATATGACTGTTTCATTTCTTAGGGTATCCATATGACTGTTTCATTACTTGGGATATCCATATGACTGTTTCATTACTTAGGGTATCCATATGACTGTTTCATTACTTAGGGTATCCATATGACTGTTTCATTACTTAGGATATCCATGTTACTGTTTCATTACTTAGGATATCCATATGACTGTTTCCTTACTTAGGATATCCATATTACTGTGTCATTACTAAGGATATCCATATGAATGTTTCATTACTTAGGGTATCCATATGACTGTATCATTACTTAGGATATCCATATGACTGTTTCATTTCTTAAGACATCCATATGACTGTTTCATTACTTAAGGCATACATATGACTGTTTCATTACTTAGGATATCCATATGACTTCTTCATTACTTAGGATATCCATATTACTGTGTCATTACTTAGGGTATCCATATGACTGTTTCATTTCTTAAGACATCCATATGACTGTTTCATTACTTAAGGCATACATATGACTGTTTCATTACTTAGGATATCCATATGACTGTTTCATTACTTAGGATATCCATATGACTGTTTCATTACTTAGAATATCCATGTTACTGTTTCATTACTTAGGATATCCATATGACTGTTTCATTACTTAGGATATCCATGTTACTGTTTCATTACTTAGGATATCCATATGACTGTTTCATTACTTAGGATATCCATATTACTGTTTCATTACTTAGGGCATCCATGTTACTGTTTCATGACTTAGGGTATCCATATGAATGTTTCATTACTTAGGATATCCATATGACTGTTTCATTACTTAGAATATCCATGTTACTGTTTCATTACTTAGGATATCCATGTTACTGTTTCATTACTTAGGGTATCCATATGACTGTTTCATTTCTTAGGGTATCCATATGACTGTTTCATTTCTTGGGATATCCATATGACTGTTTCATTACTTAGGGTATCCATATGACTGTTTCATTACTTAGGGTATCCATATGACTGTTTCATTACTTAGGATATCCATGTTACTGTTTCATTACTTAGGATATCCATATGACTGTTTCCTTACTTAGGATATCCATATTACTGTGTCATTACTAAGGATATCCATATGAATGTTTCATTACTTAGGGTATCCATATGACTGTTTCATTACTTAGGCTATCCATATGACTGTTTCATTACTTAGGATATCCATGTTACTGTTTCATTACTTAGGGTTTCCATATGAATGTTTCATTACTTAGGATATCCATATGAATGTTTCATTACTTAGGGTATTCATATGACTGTTTCATTACTTAGGATATCCATGTTACTGTTTCATTACTTAGGGTATTCATATGAATGTTTCATTACTTAGGATATCCATGTTACTGTGTCATTACTTAGGGTATCCATATGAATGTTTCATTACTTAGGGTATTCATATGACTGTTTCATTACTTAGGATATCCATGTTACTGTTTCATTACTTAGGGTATTCATATGGCTGTTTCATTACTTAGGATATCCATGTTACTGTTTCATTACTTAGGGTATCCATATGGCTGTTTCATTACTTAGGATATCCATGTTACTGTTTCATTACTTAGGGTATCCATATGGCTGTTTCATTACTTAGGATATCCATGTTACTGTTTCATTACTTAGGATATCCATGTTACTGTTTCATTACTTAGGATATCCAAGTTACTGTTTCATTACTTAGGGTATCCATATGACTGTTTCATTACTTAGGATATCCATGTTACTGTTTCATTACTTAGGGTATCCATATGAATGTTTCATTACTTAGGGTATCCGTATGGCTGTTTCATTACTTAGGATATCCATGTTACTGTTTTATTACTTAGGGTATCCATATGGCTGTTTCATTACTTAGGATATCCATATTACTGTTTCATTACTTAGGGTATCCATATGACTGTTTCATTACTTAGGATATCCATGTTACTGTTTCATTACTTAGGGTATCCATATGACTGTTTCATTACTTAGGATATCCATATTACTGTTTCATTACTTAGGGTATCCATATGACTGTTTCATTACTTAGGATATCCATATAACTGTTTCATTACTCAGGATATCCATATGAATGTTTCATTACTTAGGGCATCCATGTTACTGTTTCATGACTTAGGATATCCATATGACTGTTTCATTACTTAGGATATCCATATGGCTGTTTCATTACTTAGGGCATCCATATGACTGTTTCATTACTTAGGATATCCATATGACTGTTTCATTACTTAGGATATCCATATTACTGTTTCATTACTTAGGATATTCATATGACTGTTTCATTACTTAGGATATCCATATGACTGCTTCATTACTTAGGGTATCCATGCCAAGGTGTTAAGTGCATGTGACAGGGTGTGGTAGCATGCCAGGTGTTTAGTGCACATGACAGGGTATGGTGGTATGCCAGGTGTTAAGTGCATGTGACAAGGTGTGGTGGTATGCCATGTGTTAAGTGCAAAGGACAAGGTGTGGTGTCATGCCAGGTATTAAGTGCATGTTACAATGTGTGGTATTATGCAAGGTGTTAAGTGCACATGACAGGTTGTGGTATCATTTCAGGTATTAAGTGCACATGACAGGGTGTAGTATCATTTCAGGTATTAAGTGCACATGACAGGGTGTGTTATCATGCCAGGTGTTAGGTGCATGTGACAATGTGTTGTGTCATGCAGGGTGTTAAGTGCATGAGACAGGGTGTGGTATGCCATGTGTTAAGTGTATGTGATAAGGTGTGGTATCATGCCAGGTGTTAAGTGCATGTGACAAGGTGTGGTATCATGCCAGGTGTTAAGGGCATCTGACAGGGTGTGCTATGCCATGTGTTAAGGGCACCTGACAGGGTGTGGTATCATGCCAGGTGTTAATGGCACCTGACAGGGTGTGGTATCTTGCCAGGTGTTAAGGGCACATGACAAGGTGTGGTATCATGCCATGTGTTAAGGGCACATGACAAGGTGTGGTATCATGCCAGGTGTTAAGGGCACCTGGCAAGGTGTGGTATCATGCCAGGTGTTAAGGGTGTGTTATTCATTGAGAATGCAGCTCCCTATATTCCTTCAAATAAACCCCATCTCTGGTTACTTATAAAAATTCTGTTCTTTATAGTCTACAAACAAAAAGTCAATCATTAAGACATGCTGTCTTCATAGGTTAGATAGTGTTGCCATCACTTTGACACTATGTTGTTCTATCATTTTTTTTACAATTTATATAATTATGATTTTGTTTGTTTATTGATATAGGGATTGGGTGATACAAAATTCAGAAATGTTTATAAAGTATATGTTTCTTATTCAATCCTAGCATTCATGGTATGGACTAAACTAGAACTGGAAAGTTTCGTGCAGATCTTCAAACGTCATGTGTTTGACAGCAAATCCAACCTTTCCACCATTGCTGAATGTGTCTCCACAGCAACCAAACACTGTTCTGAGGTAATAAAGCATGGGCTTTTAACTTTTTATGTTTACATTTTAAATTTTTTGTTTATGCAGTTTCTATATTTTTTATTACATGGTTGCTTTATGAAAATTCCAGGGTGGTGTAAACATAGGTGTGTAATGCCACGCACTTGCTAGGGTGACTTGGAGGAATAGATACAGTCACCCAGTTTCTAGGGTACATTATCTGAGTGGGTACAATTGACCACTTTGATGCCTTAGCCATGTGAGCACAAGTATGTACAGTCACCCACCTACTAGGGTGCCTTGGTCAAGTATGAACAGTCACCCACCTACTAGGGTGCCTTGGTCAAGTATGTACAGTCACCCACCTACTAGGGTGCCTTGACCAAGTATGTACAGTCACCCATCTACTAGGGTGCCTTGACCAAGTATGTACAGTCACCCACCTACTAGGGTGCCTTGGTCAAGTATGTACAGTCGCCCACCTACTAGGGTGCCTTGACCAAGTATGTACAGTCACCCACCTACTAGGGTGCCTTGGTCAAGTATGTACAGTCACCCACCTACTAGGGTGCCTTGGTCAAGTATGTACAGTCACCCACCTACTAGGGTGCCTTGACCAAGTATGTACAGTCACCCATCTACTAGGGTGCCTTGACCAAGTATGTACTGTCACCCACCTACTAGGGTGCCTTGGTCAAGTGTGTACAGTCACCCACCTACTAGGGTGCCTTGACCAAGTATGTACAGTCACCCATCTACTAGGGTGCCTTGACCAAGTATGTACAGTCACCCACCTACTAGGGTGCCTTGACCAAGTATGTACAGTCACCCACCTACTAGGGTGCCTTGACCAAGTATGTACAGTCACCCACCTACTAGGGTGCCTTGACCAAGTGTGTACAGTCACCCACATACTAGGGTGCCTTGGTCAAGTATGTACAGTCACCCACCTACTAGGGTGCCTTGGTCAAGTATGTACAGTCACCCACCTACTAGGGTGCCTTGACCAAGTATGTACAGTCACCCATCTACTAGGGTGCCTTGACCAAGTATGTACAGTCACCCACCTACTAGGGTGCCTTGGTCAAGTATGTACAGTCGCCCACCTACTAGGGTGCCTTGACCAAGTATGTACAGTCACCCACCTACTAGGGTGCCTTGGTCAAGTATGTACAGTCACCCACCTACTAGGGTGCCTTGGTCAAGTATGTACAGTCACCCACCTACTAGGGTGCCTTGACCAAGTATGTACAGTCACCCATCTACTAGGGTGCCTTGACCAAGTATGTACAGTCACCCACCTACTAGGGTGCCTTGGTCAAGTATGTACAGTCACCCACCTACTAGGGTGCCTTGACCAAGTATGTACAGTCACCCATCTACTAGGGTGCCTTGACCAAGTATGTACAGTCACCCACCTACTAGGGTGCCTTGACCAAGTATGTACAGTCACCCACCTACTAGGGTGCCTTGACCAAGTATGTACAGTCACCCACCTACTAGGGTGCCTTGACCAAGTGTGTACAGTCACCCACATACTAGGGTGCCTTGACCAAGTATGTACAGTCACCCACCTACTAGGGTGCCTTGGTCAAGTATGTACAGTCACCCACCTACTAGGGTGCCTTGACCAAGTATGTACAGTCACCCACCTACTAGGGTGCCTTGACCAAGTATGTACAGTCACCCACCTACTAGGGTGCCTTGACCAAGTATGTACAGTCACCCACCTACTAGGGTGCCTTGACCAAGTATGTACAGTCACCCACCTACTAGGGTGCCTTAACCAAGTATGTACAGTCACCCACCTACTAGGGTGCCTTGACCAAGTATGTACAGTCACCCACCTACTAGGGTGCCTTGACCAAGTATGTACAGTCATCCACCTACTAGGGTGCCTTGACCAAGTATGTACAGTCACCCACATACTAGGGTGCCTTGACCAAGTATGTACAGTCACCCACTTACTATGGTGCCTTGACCAAGTATGTACAGTCACCCACCTACTAGGGTGCCTTGACCAAGTATGTACAGTCACCCACCTACTAGGGTGCCTTGACCAAGTGTGTACAGTCACCCACATACTAGGGTGCCTTGACTAAGTATGTACAGTCACCCACCTACTAGGGTGCCTTTGTCAAGTGTGTACAGTTACCCACCTGCTAGGGTGCCTTGACCAAGTATGTACAGTCACCCACTTACTATGGTGCCTTGGTCAAGTGTGTACAGTCACCCACCTGCTAGGGTGCCATGGTCAAGTGCGTACAGTTTCCCACCTGCTAGGGTGCCTTGGCCAAGTGTGTACAGCTGCCCACCTGCTAGGGTGCCTTGGCCAAGTGTGTACAGATGCCCACTTGCTAGGGTGCCGTGGTCAAGTGTGTACAGTCACCCACCTGCTAGGGTGCCATGGCCAAGTGTGTACAGTTGCCCACCTGCTAGGGTGCCTTGGCCAAGTGTGTACAGCTGCCCACCTGCTAGGGGGCCTTGGCCAAGGGTGTACAGTCACCCACCTGCTAGGATGCCTTGGCTAAGTGTGTACAGTTGCCCACCTGCTAGGATGCCTTGGCCAAGTGTGTACAGCTGCCTACCTGCTAAGGTGCCTTGGCCAAGTGTGTACAGCTGCCCACCTGCTAGGGGGCCTTGGCCAAGGGTGTACAGTCACCCACCTGCTAGGATGCCTTGGCTAAGTGTGTACAGTTGCCCACCTGCTAGGATGCCTTGGCCAAGTGTGTACAGCTGCCTACCTGCTAGGGTGCCTTGGCCAAGTGTGTACAGCTGCCCACCTGCTACGGTGCCTTGGCCAAGTGTGTACAGTTGGCATCCTGGCTAAATGGGTGCAGATGCCCATTTGCTAGGGTGCCTAGGCCAAATGGGTACAGTTGCCCATTTGCAAGGGTGCCTAGGCCAAATGGGTACAGTTGCCCACTTTCTAGGGTGCCTAGACCAAATGGGTACAGTTGCCCACCTGCTAGGGTGCCTAGGCCAAATGGGTACAGTTGCCCATTTGCTAGGGTGCCTAGGCCAAATGGGTACAGTTGCCCACTTGCTAGGGTGCCTTGGCCAAATTGGTACAGTTGCCCCTTGCTGGGGCATCATGGCCAAATAGGTACAGTTGCCCACTTGCTAGGGTACCTTGGCCAAATGTGTACAGTTGCCCACTTGCTAGGGTGCCTTGGCCAAATGGATACAGATGCCCCCTTGCTAGGGTGCCTAGGCCAATGGACACAGTTGCCCACTTTCTAGGGTGCCTAGGCCAAATGAGTACAGTTGCCCACTTGCTATGGTGCCTAGGCCAAATGGGTACAGTTGCCCACTTGCTAGGGTACCTTGGCCAAATGGGTACACTTGCCCACTTGCTAGGTAGCCTTGATGGTGTGGGTACAGCTCCCCACTTGCAACTGTAGTTGTTCTACTTTCTCTGTACCTCAACACTGTGGTTAGAATGGATCAGAGGTTGTTAAAGTCTACTTTATTTTCCAGCTGTCATCTGCTGGGTTGGATGTGGGGTTCTGTGTGGACCAGAGATGGTTTAGTGTACTTTATTTTCCAGCTGTCATCTGCTGGGTTGGATGTGGGATTCTGTGTGGACCAGAGATGGTTTAGTGTACTTTATTTTCCAGCTGTCATCTGCTGGGTTGGATGTGGGATTCTGTGTGGACCAGATGATTGGGGAGAGCATAGAGACAGTCATCACAGACACAAGGGACCAAACGATTGAGGGGATCAAATACAGGGCAGAAGTAAGAGGGTTATGTACATGAATAGGTCTGGTTGTTACATGAATGTATTAATCACTCTGGACCTAAATTCTCATGGACATATTATTATTCTGGACAAGACAAAATAACCAATCGTTGTAAATACATTGTAGTTACAAAAAGGAAATTTCAATTCTTGTTTTTCTTGATTTTGTGTGTAAACATTTTAGCTCATTTTAATATAATCCCTTTTGGTAAACTGTATATTGATGTAGAATATAATTTGTAGCAAAATACCATGAAGAATAAAGTATGTTTTAAAAACAGTGGTTTTATCAGCACTATGGAAGTGCAGTAGGAGAGTTTGGGTGTAAGAAAAAGTGAAGGGAGTTTTTTTGTCCAGACAAGTGAAGGAAAAGGGTTTTCCCACACTTCCAAAATAGTGGGAGAGATTTTCTCCAGGAGCTTTTTTGTCACTAACTCTATTAAGATTTTCAAAAATGTTCAAAAAATCATTTTGTTCTTAAGCACATAGGATCAGTTACTAAGGTCATTGAATTTAATGTTTTCATGATTATTTTGTTGTATTTTATCAAGATTTTCTTATACAGCGCGCATTTAAATCTTTCTCACCATGTTCGTAACATGTAGAGATTTAATCAACACGCCCAAGAAATTTTTCAAAATTATTTAACAGTAAAACTTATAAATTATTACAAGTATTACTGGGAATCCCTAGACCACTTATATATATATATATTGTCCATTATAAACTGCTAAGAATGAATTAATCAGGCCAAAGTAAATGTGTGTACTCCTTAATAATAACATACATTAGTGCCACTGCAGTGTTTTGAATCCTGTAAATATTGAGTACCAGTAGGATAATTTACATCTTCGTTACTTCCCCCCTCCAGGAGGACCTGTGGCGTCCTATGAATCTCCTGAATGAGCTTGAGTGTGCCAAGTTTGTGGAAGATATGGCGTCAGTGGGTCTGGAGGTGAAGGATAGTGTCTACAGTAAGTTCACAGCTGTGTCATAGCTCCAGTCATGTTATGTTTAGACAAAAGTTTTTATTATCTGCTGACAGCTATAGGAAAAGTTAAGAAGACTAAAGCTAAATATTTAATAGTAAATATAATCAGACAGCTCCCAGATTCATAGAAAACAACAGAGGCGGGAGAACTCTTGATTCACAATCACAATAAGCAAACATAAGAAAAGATAAAATCACCACAACTAAGAACAACTAAGCACTGATGCCTTGTCACAATTGTTTTTGAAAATGTTTCGAGAAGTCAAACTTTCTTTATTACTATGCTTATTTTTTAATTAGTTGCAAAATTGTATGCAGAAACACTAAAATGTACTTCTATATAGAAACGAACTGGACTACTGGTGACTGCCTTTAAGGCTACATTAACATAGACAAATATCTGGACTACTGGTGACTGCCTTTAAGGCTACATTAACATAGACAAATATCTGGACTACTGGTGACTGCCTTTAAGGCTACATTAACATAGACAAATATCTTGACTACTGGTGACTGCCTTTAAGGCTACATTAACATAGACAAATATCTTGACTACTGGTGACTGCCTTTAAGGCTACATTAACATAGACAAATATCTTGACTACTGGTGACTGCCTTTAAGGCTACATTAACATAGACAAATATCTTGACTACTGGTGACTGCCTTTAAGGCTACATTAACATAGACAAATATCTTGACTACTGGTGACTGCCTTTAAGGCTACATTAACATTGACAAATATCTTGACTACTGGTGACTGCCTTTAAGGCTACATTAACATAGACAAATATCTTGACTACTGGTGACTGCCTTTAAGGCTACATTAACATAGACAAATATCTTGACTACTGGTGACTGCCTTTAAGGCTACATTAACATAGACAAATATCTGGACTACTGGTGACTGCCTTTAAGGCTACATTAACATAGACAAATATCTTGACTACTGGTGACTGCCTTTAAGGCTACATTAACATAGACAAATATCTGGACTACTGGTGACTGCCTTTAAGGCTACATTAACATAGACAAATATCTTGACTACTGGTGACTGCCTTTAAGGCTACATTAACATAGACAAATATCTGGACTACTGGTGACTGCCTTTAAGGCTACATTAACATAGACAAATATCTTGACTACTGGTGACTGCCTTTAAGGCTACATTAACATAGACAAATATCTTGACTACTGGTGACTGCCTTTAAGGCTACATTAACATAGACAAATATCTTGACTACTGGTGACTGCCTTTAAGGCTACATTAACATAGACAAATATCTGGACTACTGGTGACTGCCTTTAAGGCTACATTAACATAGACAAATATCTTGACTACTGGTGACTGCCTTTAAGGCTACATTAACATAGACAAATATCTTGACTACTTGTGACTGCCTTTAAGGCTACATTAACATAGACAAATATCTTGACTACTGGTGACTGCCTTTAAGGCTACATTAACATAGACAAATATCTTGACTACTGGTGACTGCCTTTAAGCCTACATTAACATAGACAAATATCTTGACTACTTGTGACTGACTTTAAGGCTACATTAACATAGACAAATATCCTGACTACTGGTGACTGCCTTTAAGGCTACATTAACATAGACAAATATCTGGACTACTGGTGACTGCCTTTAAGGCTACATTAACATAGACAAATATCTTGACTACTGGTGACTGCCTTTAAGGCTACATTAACATAGACAAATATCTTGACTACTGGTGACTGCCTTTAAGGCTACATTAACATAGACAAATATCTTGACTACTGGTGACTGCCTTTAAGGCTACATTAACATTGACAAATATCTTGACTACTGGTGACTGCCTTTAAGGCTACATTAACATTGACAAATATCTTGACTACTGGTGACTGCCTTTAAGGCTACATTAACATTGACAAATATCTTGACTACTGGTGACTGCCTTTAAGGCTACATTAACATTGACAAATATCTTGACTACTGGTGACTGCCTTTAAGGCTACATTAACATAGACAAATATCTTGACTACTGGTGACTGCCTTTAAGGCTACATTAACATAGACAAATATCTTGACTACTGGTGACTGCCTTTAAGGCTACATTAACATAGACAAATATCTTGACTACTGGTGACTGCCTTTAAGGCTACATTAACATAGACAAATATCTTGACTACTGGTGACTGCCTTTAAGGCTACATTAACATAGACAAATATCTTGACTACTGGTGACTGCCTTTAAGGTAACATAGACAAATATCTTGACTACTGGTGACTGCCTTTAAGGCTACATTAACATTGACAAATATCTTGACTACTGGTGACTGCCTTTAAGGCTACATTAACATAGACAAATATCCTGACTACTGGTGACTGCCTTTAAGGCTACATTAACATAGACAAATATCTTGACTACTGGTGACTGCCTTTAAGGCTACATTAACATTGACAAATATCTTGACTACTGGTGACTGCCTTTAAGGCTACATTAACATAGACAAATATCTTGACTACTGGTGACTGCCTTTAAGGCTACATTAACATTGACAAATATCTTGACTACTGGTGACTGCCTTTAAGGCTACATTAACATAGACAAATATCTTGACTACTTGTGACTGACTTTAAGGCTACATTAACATAGACAAATATCCTGACTACTGGTGACTGCCTTTAAGGCTACATTAACATTGACAAATATCTTGACTACTGGTGACTGCCTTTAAGGCTACATTAACATAGACAAATATCTTGACTACTGGTGACTGCCTTTAAGGCTACATTAACATAGACAAATATCTTGACTACTGGTGACTGCCTTTAAGGCTACATTAACATAGACAAATATCTTGACTACTGGTGACTGCCTTTAAGGCTACATTAACATAGACAAATATCTTGACTACTGGTGACTGCCTTTAAGGCTACATTAACATAGACAAATATCTTGACTACTGGTGACTGCCTTTAAGGCTACATTAACATAGACAAATATCTTGACTACTGGTGACTGCCTTTAAGGCTACATTAACATAGACAAATATCTTGACTACTTGTGACTGACTTTAAGGCTACATTAACATAGACAAATATCCTGACTACTGGTGACTGCCTTTAAGGCTACATTAACATTGACAAATATCTTGACTACTGGTGACTGCCTTTAAGGCTACATTAACATAGACAAATATCTTGACTACTGGTGACTGCCTTTAAGGCTACATTAACATAGACAAATATCTGGACTACTGGTGACTGCCTTTAAGGCTACATTAACATAGACAAATATCTTGACTACTGGTGACTGCCTTTAAGGCTACATTAACATTGACAAATATCTTGACTACTGGTGACTGCCTTTAAGGCTACATTAACATAGACAAATATCTTGACTACTTGTGACTGACTTTAAGGCTACATTAACATAGACAAATATCCTGACTACTGGTGACTGCCTTTAAGGCTACATTAACATTGACAAATATCTTGACTACTGGTGACTGCCTTTAAGGCTACATTAACATAGACAAATATCTTGACTACTGGTGACTGCCTTTAAGGCTACATTGACATAGACAAATATCTGGACTACTGGTGACTGCCTTTAAGGCTACATTAACATAGACAAATATCTTGACTACTGGTGACTGCCTTTAAGGCTACATTGACATTGACAAATATCTTGACTACTGGTGACTGCCTTTTAGGCTACATTAACATTGACAAATATCTTGACTACTGGTGACTGCCTTTAAGGCTACATTAACATAGACAAATATCTTGACTACTGGTGACTGCCTTTAAGGCTACATTAACATAGACAAATATCTTGACTACTGGTGACTGCCTTTAAGGCTACATTAACATAGACAAATATCTTGACTACTGGTGACTGCCTTTAAGGCTACATTAACATAGACAAATATCTTGACTACTGGTGACTGCCTTTAAGGCTACATTAACATAGACAAATATCTTGACTACTGGTGACTGCCTTTAAGGTAACATAGACAAATATCTTGACTACTGGTGACTGCCTTTAAGGCTACATTAACATTGACAAATATCTTGACTACTGGTGACTGCCTTTAGGCTACATTAACATAGACAAATATCTTGACTACTGGTGACTGCCTTTAAGGCTACATTAACATTGACAAATATCTTGACTACTGGTGACTGCCTTTAAGGCTACATTAACATAGACAAATATCTTGACTACTGGTGACTGCCTTTAAGGCTACATTAACATAGACAAATATCTTGACTACTGGTGACTGCCTTTAAGGCTACATTAACATTGACAAATATCTTTACTACTGGTGACTGCCTTTAAGGCTACATTAACATAGACAAATATCTTGACTACTGGTGACTGCCTTTAAGGCTACATTAACATAGACAAATATCTTGACTACTGGTGACTGCCTTTAAGGCTACATTAACATAGACAAATATCTTGACAAATTATACTAGGATCTGAGACAAAGCTATTTTTCATTTGTAATAATAGAAAGTTTATAATATTTACCTATATTTACCTTACATCAGCCTTTTTGTATGTGAATGTTTTGTGTTTTTGTTCAATTTTGCATATAAAATTGCATGTTGGTTTCATCCTAAAAGCCTATTTTTTTAGGCAAGCAGTATCATAGATACCACTTTCCTCCTTCTGTTTCTAGGGATGTAGTTTATCTAAGACCTTTATAGACTTGACTATTTATTCTGTAAGTATTTCAAATGTTTCCATTTTTCCATTCACCTTTCCGATGATGATGAAATCTTTTGTTTTGTCAACAGAACAATCCTCTTCTAACTCATGAATACCTTGTTAATAAATGTCAACACTTTTGGTCGAACCTTGTAATTGTTGGCATTTCCTTAATTGGAATGAGACAAACGTCAACATAAGCCCGTAACCTACTTCATTTATTACTGTCCCATAATTCTTAGTTTTTTTACAACAATTTGCTATGGTAACCAGATGAAGATATATTGGTAGAGACTAGAACAAATAGTGCAGACTCTAACAGCTCCCAGTGAGACCAGTCTGACCAGGATCTGCACTCTTCTGGTGTACCTGATCAATTTGCGTTAAGCAGGCTCAAATCTAATACAAATCAGCAATAATCACCTACTAATTCAGCTTGCACGTTATTAGGAATAGTGTTAATATTCCTTTAATATATGGGTTCAAGAAAGGCTGTTAATTGATAAAGCATGCGCAATTTGTGCCGTATGAGTTGGCTTGGAATTGTGCCAAACAAAGGACTTGTGTCTAATTCACCATATTTTAGTATTGTTTATAGTATGAAAATTGTGTCAATGCTATAAAATTATTCAGTTGGTTTACACTTCACTAAAATATTTCAAACAAGACAAGACAGTTGTGTTTAATATTGTCAACATATTCTACTGTATTGTGAAAATTGTGTCAAGGCAATCATTTTATGGAAAAAAATGAACTGGTTTACCCTTTTTAAACTAAGTTATAGTTATTGAATGGTGAAAAACTTAATGTAGGTACTGGAGTACCAAAGCAAAATTAAATAATGGGGCCCCATTGAGCATACAAACAGCAATCACAGATTAGGTATTTTGTAGATTTCCTTATTTGGTGCACTGCTTATTTTATATTGTTTTTTATGGTGTTGTTTCCAATTAAGCACAAGGGTCCTTTAAATCTTAATGTTTACTTTTTTTTTGTAATTTGATATTTACGCAACTTAAGCAGCCACAATTTAAAAAAGACTTTCTTGTTTATTTAGGAATGGTTACAGTTTACGGGTTAACCTCATCTTGGGAAGGTTAACCGGTAACAAATTCGGTAACCAGTTATTCGGTTTTATTATACATACAGAAAACAAGTTTCTCATGGTGAGATAAGCAACTGCTATACATTGAGTACAGTACTATTTTATTTGGGGGGCTGGGACAACTGATTTAGTTTGTATTGTGTCTTGCATTTTCACTTCTGTTTTATTGTCAAATAAAACGCCTGTCAATGGCTTTTAATTGTTTTCAAGATAATGAAGACCGTTTCATCCTCCTACATCGTCCCAGCCCAAAATACTATCACGTCTCATATCATGTGACTGCTGATAGGACAAAGGAAGCCAACATACCTCTCACTAGCGGTATGCCAGAACATGAGTACTGGGGTCAATTTAGCTTCATGGTTGAAAGAGTCTGTTTGTGAATTTGTGCTCTCAGGCAAGGTGGTGGCATGTGTTCACAGCAACGAGCATAATATGGTGGCAGCAGGTGACCTAAGTGATGAATGAAAAGAAATTAGGTATTTTGGTCACAGGTTTCAACTATTGAAGAATAACAAAGTTTCCTTTTTTACTGATTTTATAACCTTTGCCATCCCTTGTTTATTTATGTAATTAGTAAAATTCTTGTCTACCATCAGGCCGTGTTCTGTGTGCTATCTATTTCAAATAGTTGTTTTAACTTCCTGACAATGAACACGACCCAGTTCTGTGTGCTATCTATTCAGATGGTTGTTGTATCTCTCTGACAATGAACAAGGCCCAGTTCTGTGTGCTATCTATTCAGATGGTTGTTGTATCTCTCTGACAATGAACATGGCCCAGTTCTGTGTGCTATCTAGTCAGATGGTTGTTGTATCTCTCTGACAATAAACACGGCCCAATTCTGTGTGCTATTTATTCAGATGGTTGTTGTATCTCTCTGACAATGAACAAGGCCCAGTTCTGTGTGCTATTTATTCAGATGGTTGTTGTATCTCTCTGACAATGAACATGGCCCAGTTCTGTGTGCTATTTATTTAGATGGTTGTTGTATCTCTCTGACAATGAACAAGGCCCAGTTCTGTGTCCTATTTATTCAGATGGTTGTTGTATCTCTCTGACAATGAACATGGCCCAGTTCTGTGTGCTATTTATTCAGATGTTTGTTGTATCTCTCTGACAATGAACATGGCCCAGTTCTGTGTGCTATTTATTCAGATGGTTGTTGTATCTCTCTGACAATGAACATGGCCCAATTCTGTGTGCTATTTATTCAGATGGTTGTTGTATCTCTCTGACAATGAACAAGGCCCAATTCTGTGTGCTATTTATTCAGATGGTTGTTGTATCTCTCTGACAATGAACAAGGCCCAGTTCTGTGTGCTATTTATTCAGATGGTTGTTGTATCTCTCTGACAATGAACATGGCCCAATTCTGTGTGCTATCTATTCAGATGGTTGTTGTATCTCTCTGACAATGAACAAGGCCCAATTCTGTGTGCTATCTATTCAGATGTTTGTTTTATCTCCTTGACAATGAACAAGGCCCAATTCTGTGTGCTATCTATTCAGATGGTTGTTGTATCTCCCTGACAATGAACTTGGCCCAATTCTGTGTGCTATCTATTCAGATGGTTGTTGTATCTCTCTGACAATGAACAAGGCCCAGTTCTGTGTGCTATCTATTCAGATGGTTGTTGTATCTCCCTGACAAGGAACATGGCCCAATTCTGTGTGCTATCTATTCAGATGGTTGTTGTATCTCCCTGACAAGGAACATGGTCCAATTCTGTGTGCTATTTATTTTAGATGGTTGTTTTAACTCCCTGACAATGAACACGGCCCAATTCTGTGTGCTATCTATTCAGATGGTTGTTGTATCTCTCTGACAATGAACACGGCCCAATTCTGTGTGCTATCTATTCAGATGGTTGTTGTATCTCTCTGACAATGAACATGGCCCAGTTCTGTGTGCTATTTATTCAGATGGTTGTTGTATCTCCCTGACAATGAACACGGCCCAATTCTGTGTGCTATCTATTCAGATGGTTGTTGTATCTCTCTGACAATGAACAAGGCCCAATTCTGTGTGCTATTTATTCAGATGGTTGTTGTATCTCTCTGACAATGAACAAGGCCCAGTTCTGTGTGCTATCTATTCAGATGGTTGTTGTATCTCTCTGACAATGAACATGGCCCAGTTCTGTGTGCTATTTATTCAGATGTTGTTGTATCTCTCTGACAATAAACACGGCCCAATTCTGTGTGCTATTTATTCATATGGTTGTTGTATCTCTCTGACAATGAACAAGGCCCAGTTCTGTGTGCTATCTATTCAGATGGTTGTTGTATCTCTCTGACAATGAACAAGGCCCAGTTCTGTGTGCTATCTATTCAGATGGTTGTTGTATCTCTCTGACAATGAACAAGGCCCAGTTCTGTGTGCTATCTATTCAGATGGTTGTTGTATCTCTCTGACAATGAACATGGCCCAGTTCTGTGTGCTATTTATTCAGATGGTTGTTGTATCTCTCTGACAATAAACACGGCCCAATTCTGTGTGCTATTTATTCAGATGGTTGTTGTATCTCTCTGACAATGAACAAGGCCCAGTTCTGTGTGCTATCTATTCAGATGGTTGTTGTATCTCTCTGACAATGAACAAGGCCCAGTTCTGTGTGCTATCTATTCAGATGGTTGTTATATCTCTCTGACAATGAACAAGGCCTAGTTCTGTGTGCTATCTATTCAGATGGTTGTTGTATCTCTCTGACAATGAACAAGGCCCAGTTCTGTGTGCTATCTATTCAGATGGTTGTTGTATCTCTCTGACAATGAACAAGGCCCAGTTCTGTGTGCTATCTATTCAAATGGTTGTTGTATCTCTCTGACAATGAACAAGGCTCAATTCTGTGTGCTATCTATTTAGATGTTTGTTTTACCTCCCTGACAATGAACACGGCCCAATTGTGTGTGCTATCTATTCAGATGGTTGTTGTATCTCTCTG
Source organism: Sinonovacula constricta (assembly GCA_007844125.1). Taxonomy (NCBI): domain Eukaryota; kingdom Metazoa; phylum Mollusca; class Bivalvia; order Cardiida; family Solecurtidae; genus Sinonovacula; species Sinonovacula constricta. The sequence continues at coordinate 4,053,981 of CM017566.1, read as the reverse complement.
ACAATGAACATGGCCCAATTCTGTGTGCTATCTATTTCAGATGGTTGTTGTATCTCTCTGACAATGAAAAAGGCCCAGTTCTGTGTGCTATCTATTCAGATGGTTGTTGTATTCATCTGACAATGAACATGGCCCAATTCTGTGTGCTTTCTTTTTCAGATGGTTGTTGTATCTCTCTGACAATGAAAAAGGCCCAGTTCTGTGTGCTATCTATTCAGATGGTTGTTGTATCTCCCTGACAATGAACAAGGCCCAATTCTGTGTGCTATTTATTCAGATGGTTGTTTTATCTCTCTGACAATGAACAAGGCCCAATTCTGTGTGCTATTTATTCAGATGGTTGTTGTATCTCTCTGACAATGAACACGACCCAATTCTGTGTGCTATCTATTTCAGATGGTTGTTGTATCTCCCTGACAATGAACAAGGCCCAATTCTGTGTGCTATTTATTCAGATGGTTGTTGTATCTCACTGACAATGAACAAGGCCCAATTCTGTGTGCTATCTATTCAGATGGTTGTTTTATCTCTCTGACAATGAACAAGGCCCAATTCTGTGTGCTATTTATTCAGATGGTTGTTGTATCTCTCTGACAAGGAACAAGGCCCATTTCTGTGTGCTATCTATTCAGATGGTTGTTGTATCTCTCTGACAATGGACAAGGCCCATTTCTGTGTGCTATCTGTTTCAGATGGTCGTTTTATCTCTCTGACAATGAACATGGCCCAATTCTGTGTGCTATCTATTTCAGATGGTTGTTTTATCTCTCTGGCAATGAACAAGGCCCAATTCTGTGTGCTGTCTGTTTCAGATGGTTGTTGTATCTCTCTGACAATGAACAAGGCCCAATTCTGTGTGCTATCTATTCAGATGGTTGTTGTATCTCTCTGACAATGAACATGGCCCAGTTCTGTGTGCTATTTATTCAGATGGTTGTTGTATCTCTCTGACAATGAACATGGCCCAGTTCTGTGTGCTATTTATTCAGATGGTTGTTGTATCTCTCTGACAATGAACATGGCCCAATTCTGTGTGCTATTTATTCAGATGGTTGTTGTATCTCTCTGACAATGAACAAGGCCCAGTTCTGTGTCCTATTTATTCAGATGGTTGTTGTATCTCTCTGACAATGAACAAGGCCCAATTCTGTGTGCTATCTATTCAGATGGTTGTTGTATCTCTCTGACAATGAACAAGGCCCAGTTCTGTGTGCTATCTATTTCAGATGGTTGTTGTATCTCTCTGACAATGAACAAGGCCCAGTTCTGTGTGCTATCTATTTCAGATGGTTGTTTTATCTCTCTGACAATGAACATGGCCCAATTTTGTGTGCTATCTATTTCAGATGGTTGTTTTATCTCTCTGACAATGAACATGGCCCAATTTTGTGTGCTATCTATTTCAGATGGTTGTTTTATCTCTCTGACAATGAACATGGCCCAATTCTGTGTGCTATCTATTTCAGATGGTTGTTTTATCTCCCTGACGATGAACAAGGCCCAATTCTGTGTGCTATCTATTTCAGATGGTTGTTTTATCTCTCTGACAATGAACATGGCCCAATTTTGTGTGCTATCTATTTCAGATGGTTGTTTTATCTCTCTGACAATGAACATGGCCCAATTTTGTGTGCTATCTATTTCAGATGGTTGTTTTATCTCTCTGACAATGAACATGGCCCAATTCTGTGTGCTATCTATTTCAGATGGTTGTTTTATCTCCCTGACAATGAACATGGCCCAATTCTGTGTGCTATCTATTTCAGATGGTTGTTTTATCTCTCTGACAATGAACATGGCCCAATTCTGTGTGCTATCTATTTCAGATGGTTGTTTTATCTCCCTGACGATGAACACAGCCCAGTTTTGTAAGACATGTATTGTGATGGCACAGAGCTTGCTACTGATCCACTCAAGTGAGAGGGACTCTCTCATCACAGACACACTGGTACATATCTTCAAGGCCCAGATCAGCCATATTGAGAGGTCTATACGCTCTGAGAAGTTTGAGGTGAGTTATATTTAAATGACTAACATGTCTTAAAGGCCCCATGATCATGTGACTAGAATAACTGACTTGTAACTACTCAGCCTTTCACCTTGTTGGTTCAATTCCAGGTTGAGGCAAAAATTTAATGAAACTGTATTGTGCAGGACTTCCATTTATCTTGTCTTCTCTTTTAAATGACAACTTAAGATGCTTTGTTTCAAAATGTATACTGAAGATGCCATCCGAATTTCAGACATTTAAGAGGAGTACTATAAAGTATGTTTTAATAAAGTAAATTCTATACTTGTATTAGAAAGTTAGCATAAAAGCAAAATTGAGTTGAGTACTATGAAATATTAACATCAAAAGTTATAATTCTTAGAATCAAATTAAAGTATTGGGAAGTTAGTTTGAGAAATGCAATTTGAAGTGAAAGCAATTTAGAAACTTTGTCTCTTGTCTCTTCACCTGCTAAGCACAATATAACTGGAAAACATTGTAAGTCGAGACTAAGCCGATTCCGCAGTGGGCTGTCTGACCAGAGAGTGCACTTTTTGCTGCCTTGTGTCTTGGTATATGTTTTTACAATAAAGTGTAGTTGTTTGAAAAGAACTAAGAAGTTAGTTTGCGTCATCATCCGATGTGGCCTGATAGCCACAGAATATTGATTTAGACAATTCAGCAACTTAGGATTGATGAAACTAAGGATTTGTGTAATAAGCATGCTCATTAAATGATTGTTTAAATTCCGTTTAATTGAGCCAATAAAGCATCATTTGGAACAAGTTATAGCAATGTATTCTTCCTTAACTCTAAACCCTCACATGCACATAAAGTTTGGACTAAAACTGGGTCACAACTGTGTTGTGTTTGTTTGTAAAGAGCTAATTTCTAAACATAAAGCAAATGTTGATGTTACATCACATGTAATAGTTTGTACATAATGTTAATTGTTTGTACCACCAACAAAGCAGCAAACTGCCAAAGGCAGAGGTTACAGTAAGTTGATATTTATGATAAACACTTAGATATAATGCACAATGCTTTTCTGGTTCATGGTATTCTAACTACAAATAGTGGGTGCTGTAAAAGAGTCCTCTCATCCGTACATCTGTTCCAGTGTGTGGTTTGATGTCTGCAAATATGCCGGGTGGTATGGAAATTAACTACTGTTAGTAATCTTTCTATAGTTGTAGCAAAAATATGTCTATCACATGATTATAGCCTGGTTAGTCCAACATTTGAGAACCCTGTAAATAATGGTGCACTCAGGGGTTTTTAGAGTCAGAGTACAGGAGTGTAGTGTTGATGAAATAAATAACTGGGAGTTATTTTAAACTGTTATTTGGTTGCATTTAAGAGCATTTATTTTAGACCAAATTTACATTAATATGCAATTATATTGAAAGTATGTATGTTAAAAAAAAAACATTTTATTTTGTCAGATCAGATGTTAAACTTTGTTGTAACTTTTGTCATGTTGTAACTTTTGTCACAATATACAATAACAAATATTTTTAAAAGTTGTGTTGTTTGCAACTGATAACTTGTCTGATTTCCTCTGTGTTGTACATTTACTACAGAATAATTATAATTTACCATTATTTGCACACCTTTAATCACTTACAGAGTTAAACTTACACCACCCTTACAGCGCTTTGTTAACAAAAGCTTTTTTTTAATACTTTGGTGCTGGGAAGTCACATTACTGACTTACATTACCCTCCCAGGTACCTATTTATACATCAAGGAAATTAGCTGCAACCTGATCGGGGTTTGAACCATGGACCCTGTGATCCAGAGTCATACCTTTTATCATTGGACTATTCTGCTCCACAAAGTGCTGATGCTGATCAGGCAGGTGTCATCAGTATTCTAGCTAATCAGGCAGGTGCAATTAGTATTATAGCTGATCAGGCAGGTGTCATCAGTATTCTAGCTAATCAGGCAGGTGCAATTAGTATTATAGCTGATCAGGGAGGTGTCATCAGTATATTAGCTAATAAGGGAGGTGTCATCAGTATTCTAGCTGATCAGGGAGGTGCCATCAGTATTCTAGCTGATCATGGAGGTGCCATCAGTATTCTAGCTGATCATGGAGGTGCCATCAGTATTCTAGCTGATCAGGGAGGTGTCATCAATTTTCTAGCTGATCAGGGAGAAGCCATCAGTATTCTAGCTGATTAGAGAGGTGCCATCAGTATTTTAGCTGATTAGGGAGGTGCCATCAGTATTCTAGCTGATCAGGGAGGTGTCATCAGTATTCTAGCTGATCAGGGAGGTGCTATCAGTATTCTAGCTGATCAGGGAGAAGCCATCAGTATTCTAGCTGATCAGGGAGGTGCCATCAGTATTCTAGCTGATCAAGGAGGTGTCATCAGTATTCTAGCTGATCAGGGGGGGTGCCATCAGTATTCTAGCTGATCAGGGAGGTGTCATCAGTATTTTAGCTGATCAGGGAGGTGTAATCAGTATTCTAGCTGATCAGGGATGTGTCATCAGTATTCTAGCTGATCAGGGAGGTGCCACCAGTATTCTAGCTGATCATGGAGTTGCCATCACTATTCTAGCTGATCAGGAATGTGTCATCAGTATTCTAGCTGATCAGGGAGGTGCCATCAGTATTCTAGCTGATCAGGGAGGTGCCATCAGTATTCTATCTGATCAGGGAGGTGCCATCAGTATTTTAGCTGATCAGAGAGGTGTCATCAGTATTCTAGCTGATCAGGGAGGTGTCATCAGTATTCTAGCTGATCAGAGAGGTGTCATCAGTATTCTAGCTGATCAGGGAGGTGCCATCGGTTTTCTAGCTGATCAGGGAGGTGTCATCAGTATTCTAGCTGATCAGGGAGGTGTCATCAATATTCTAGCTAATCAGGGAGATGTCATCAGTATTTTAGCTGATCAGAGAGGTGCCATCAGTATTCTAGCTGACCAGGGAGGTGCCATTAGTATTCCAGCTGATTAGGGAGGTGTCATCAGTATTCTAGCTGATCAGGATCTGCATTATCTGTAAAAAGATTATCAAATCCTGATTAGTTGGACAATAGTTCACATAATTAATTTTCTTTAGACATATACAGTTGACTAGCAATTTGAAAAGAACAACTATAAATGTTAAGTGAAAAGTCTCGGTGTTAAAAGTGGGAGGGCTTCAATTCCCTGCTGTACCTGGCCAAATTTACCTGTAGCAATGTTTTTATCTAGATCTTGTTTATATTTGCAGATGAAGTTCATATTGAAAAACAGCCAGTATATTTTGGAAGTGCTGATGTCAAAGATTGAAGAGATGTACAAGAGTCAGAGAGTCTCCTTTCCTCACCAGTTGATTGCTGTCAATGGGGAGTATCGACGGCTAAAAACAGTTGTAGCAAGTCTCACCAAGTCAGCCGAATGACTTTAATAAGTTTCATGTGTTTTCTTGTATAAATGTTTTATATGAAATGTTTTCATTACATTGAATATACCTTGTTGGTATTTATTTTAATCTATGCTTTTTTATAAAACAAAGTGTTGTTATGATAAGTTTTTTTTTGTTTTCATGAAAATGCTTATGATACACATGTAACTCTGTAAATACTTTAGTCAACAAAGTGTTGCCTAACATGTTTATGTTTACAGTTTGTAGATAGCTACAATGGGATGAAAGTGCAAAGTGTCACTACAAAATGTTCATGTGTTATAGTACATAATACATAGCCACAAGGGAATGTGTTATAGTACATCATATATAGCCACAAGGGAATGTGTTATAGTACATCATACATAGCCACAAGGGAATGTGTTATAGTACATCATATATAGCCACAAGGGAATGTGTTATAGTACATAATACATAGCCACAAGGGAATGTGTTATAGTACATCATATATAGCCACAAGGGAATGTGTTATAGTACATAATATATAGCTACAAGGGAATGTGTTATAGTACATAATACATAGGTACAAGGGAGTGTGTTATAGTACATAATATATAGCCACAAGGGAATGTGTTATAGTACATAATACATAGCCACAAGGGAGTGTGTTATAGTACATAATATATAGCCACAAGGGAAAGTGTTATAGTACATAATACATAGCCACAAGGGAATGTGTTATAGTACATAATACATAGCCACAAGGGAATGTGTTATAGTACATAATATATAGCCACAAGGGAATGTGTTATAGTACATAATACATAGCCACAAGGGAGTGTGTTATAGTACATAATGCATAGCCACAAGGGAATGTGTTATAGTACATAATGCATAGCCACAAGGGAATGTGTTATAGTACATAATGCATAGCCACAAGGGAGTGTGTTATAGTACATAATGCATAGCAACAAGGGAATGTGTTATAGTACATAATACATAGCCACAAGGGAATGTGTTATAGTACATAATGCATAGCCACAAGGGAGTGTGTTATAGTACATAATACATAGCCACAAGGGAATGTGTTATAGTACATAAAGGGAATGTGTTATAGTACATAATATATAGCCACAAGGGAGTGTGTTATAGTACATAATACATAGCCACAAGGGAATGTGTTATAGTACATAATATATAGCCACAAGGGAGTGTGTTATAGTACATAATACAGAGCCACAAGGGAATGTGTTATAGTACATAATATATAGCCACAAGGGAGTGTGTTATAGTACAATACAGAGCCACAAGGGAATGTGTTATAGTACATAATATATAGCCACAAGGGAGTGTGTTATAGTACATAATACAGAGCCACAAGGGAATGTGTTATAGTACATAATATATAGCCACAAGGGAGTGTGTTATAGTACATAATACAGAGCCACAAGGGAGGTAGATATTTTATACCAGCTAAAAGGAAAAAAGGAATTACATGATAAATTAGGGATTGTGCAATTGATGTGTTGTGGGTTGTTGCTGTTTTTGGCACTGTGTGTTAACTTGTTACTGCATTGTTGTAATTGCCATATTGGGATCTTCTTCAACAATGCCATAAAGTGTTTGTCTTAATCGTACCATATACAACATTGTTTCTGATCAGTTCCTTGTAGCTTTGTGCAGATATTGGACTAGTTTATTTGTTTTTTCTTAAATGTTTAGACTAAATTTTCAAAGCTTTTAATATCAGTAGTTGTCATATATAATTTGATGTTATTGCAGTCATTCAGTACTATACAGCAAAAGTTTTACAGCTTTGAGTATTCACTGTTTGCCAAATCTTTGAGACCTTCCTAACATGCTTGTTGAGAGCAGCATTACGGTCAATCCTGTTTTAATGAATATGTTTTATCAAGTATATCTGATGTTTTTGTATCTGGCTAAATGAATCCATGAAATGTTATAATATCAGTTTGTGTTTGGATCCTGTATTGAATAAACACATATTACTATGTTTAAGTGTAATGATAAATAAATGTGTAAAGTATGTCTTTGTTTATAGAATGGTTTCCATTCACTTGTCGTTTTTGAAGAATTTCTCCCAATGGAATCTGGTAATTATTTGTGTTCACTGTCACCAACTTATTTTAAAAACACCCAGAGTAGTGGATGATCCCAACAAACTTAGCAAACATTGATTGTAAAGATACTCACAGAACTGGGCTACACCTCTGTACTTAGAAATCTGTGTAATTTTGTCTACATAATGATACTTACATTACCTTGCAATTTGTTTTTCTTGGAAAGAAAGAACTTCACTTACTGGGAAATCTTTTTTAGGTTTGCTTCTTAGGAAGTATTTTTTAACTTTACCTGAAGTACTTCTCTTATATAGAAATCTTCTGTATATCCTCAGACGTTCATAACATCAGATTGTGAAGATGTTGATCTAGAATAATATTCATAAATGTTCACACTAAAAATAGAAATATGATCAACAGCCTGTCCCATGGCTGGATCAAGTTGCATTAGCAGTCCAATTACCACTTGATTGACAGAAAGGTCACATTGTACTGGATACTGGACATAACTGAACTTAATTAGGGTTTGTTATGATATTTGTTTGCATAAAATGCACAAAACTATTATCCAATATAGAGCAAGATTCCTAACTGTTTGCATTTTCAGCCCCAATTGATTTGTTTCTGTTTGCACTATTTGTTTCCCTTCTCTACATATTCTGAAGCCAAGTTGGTTTTATTATTTATTATTCATAAGATGTAAAAGCGTACTGTTAACCTAATAAGCTTAGACCAAGTGATCGTATTTAGACAATAATGTGGATCCAGTTCAATCACTGGATCAGTATATTTACTATTTTCTGCCAAGTTTCCAACACTCTGTACATTACTGTTTGGCATATATATTAAAGAAAACATCTGACAGTAGCTTTGGATAAGCAGGCAAGTTATTTTTTATAAAGTTATGAAATAGGACTTACGTAAGGTGGATGTTAAATACTATCTAACAGTAACCAACTGAGTTTGCATTTAATTTAATACTATTGTTACTAAAATGGTTAGTACCTTTTTGTACTCCACAATATCTTCATATAAAACCTAATAGTTAAGTAACTTAGCCTTTGAACACGTGGCAAACACTTCAACTGTTAAGTTAACATTCGATTGATTGGTTCTGTTTCAACAATTTGATATGTACAATGCCATAATGATGGTTGAGTTAAAATCATTTCGTTTTTTTACCATATCTCGGTTAAATACTACTTTCACTTTTACTAAAACCATAAATATATTGTTCTAGAGCAGGGACATAAATAATTTTCGTATATTTTGTGTCACTTCTTGAAATGGTTAAACCGACACAGTCATTGAAGTATGACCCCTAACCGAAACAGTTATTGAAGTACTGATCCGTAACCGACACAGTCATTGAAGTACTGAGCCCTAACCGACACAGTCATTGAAGTACTGATCCCTAACCGACACAGTCATTAAAGTTCTGATCCCTAACCGACACAGTCATTGAAGTACTGATCCCTAACCGACACAGTCATTGAAGTACTGATCCCTAACCGACACAGTCATTGAAGTACTGATCCCTAACCACACAGTCATTGAAGTACTGATCCCTAACCGACACAGTCATTAAATTACTGATCCCTAACCGACACAGTCATTAAAGTACTGATCCCTAACCAACACAGTCATTGAAGTACTGATCCCTAACACACTGATCATACATTGTCTGCATACCTGGTAACATCTCTTTTTAAATGTGTTTGTTCAGGTGGTGGTAGTGGTGAATTCCAAGTATGACATACGTTATGGCAATGACATTAAAGAACATTGTTTCTGATATCTGTTAACTTTGCATGAATATTGAAGGCGGTTTCAATTATCGCACCTATACTGTAACCAACTATAATCTCTCTTCATGGACACTTAAAGTAGTGAGCACAACATTGGCATTGAAGTGCCGGCAAGCCTCACAAATAACCTTGCACGTTAAATACCTATTCTGCGACGATATGCGATTTGAAAAAACAACAACACAAAAACATTATTAATCAAGTCATATCCTACACACAGGCATAAATTGTCTTGCCTTTTTGCTATTATAATTTTGATATTAAAAGAAAAAAAATGCAAAAGACGCCGCCCCGCTAATCGAATCATGCATTTTGCTGGTAAAGAGAGTGACATTGAGTCAGCCCTAGAATGCGGCTACAATGTTTTGGTGACAGCCAAAATCGTGTGGGCTTGTTATTTGGTGTCGGGGCCCAGTCTCGCCACGAGAATACGGCCCAGTTATTGGCCAGACGCATCTTCTCCTTATTGAAATAACAAATATATTTATATTTTGTGTGTGTTCTTTACATTTGCCATGTTGGGTTATTAACAAAAACAACACGAAAAAACAACAAACACACACAAAAAAAAAGAAAATCAAAAGCAGCAAAAAACAAAACAAAAAAAAAACCGACACGACAACGTTTTGGTTTTAGTTGTTTTAATAAGTATGTTTCTCAAGGGATGCCAGTGTCTTTGCCAACATTTGTCTAGATTATGTAAGTATAGGTGAAATGTTGCTGAACCCCGTATCTATGGTTATGTAAAATAACTGGCGTCTTTGTAGGAATGAAGTGGCGTCGGCTGGTGAAAGCAAATAATAAAGGATTTAACAGACTGTATGCCTTGTTGACTGGTTTATATTTATAAGGCTTATCTTATCTGTGGCCTAACAAGAGTTGATGCTGTGAATAATTTCGAATTTGATAAAGTTTGTTTTAAAATCCATCGCAGCCACCCAATATGGTCATTTCAACGACGCCCAGCTTTTTGGTGGAGAAAGAACCCGGACAACTAGAACTCCGCGAGTCGGATGTGTCGCCTGACGACAATTTTGTTAGTTGACATAAAAAATGTTAATTCGTTTTTTGTTGTACAGATATTAGCAATGTATTTGCACAAAATTCACATATAAAATAACCTTTTAATTGTCTCATTGCAAAAAAACAACAACATGCACAACAAGTTATGCCCTTGAAAGAACTGCACTAAAAATCAATCAAAGCGGAATAACTAAACAACGGAAGAAGGTAGAGTTACCGTTCTTGTGCACTGCACTTTGAGTCATAGCCAGAAACATGCATACCAAGTTTGGAGTCATTTTGACCTAGGGTGACAAAGTTACACTCCGGACAAGAAATGCTCTATAATAATCAAAAGGGAATAATTAAAAAACGGAACAAGATAGAGTTACGGTTCTTGTGCGCTGCACTTCAAATCATTGCTAGAAACATGCATACTAAGTTTGGAGTCATTTGGACCTACGGTGACAATGTTAGGCTCCGGACAAGAAAATTAATGCTCTATAAAAATCAATCAAAGGGGAATTATTAAAAAACGGAACAAGGTAGAGTAACGGTTCTTGTTCGCTGCACTTCGAGTCATTGCCAGAAACATGCATACCAAGTTCGGAGTCATTTGGACATACGGTGACAAAGTTATCCGGACGACGCCGTGGACGCGGACGCCGCCGACAAAGTAATCCCTATATGTCGCCTATTCAGGCGACACAAAAATAGAACCAATGGCGCACCGCAGGTATGCAGGAATAGCTTTCAACATAGCGTCATTCGCTCCGACCGGGTCTCGAGTCCAGGCAGTCAGATACTGAGTAGTCAAAAGAAAGAGTTACAAGTTGGCGGCATTACCACTTTACCACGGGCACTCCTGTCGATATTGTAGCTTTTATTTTATAAAGCAAATGTACGCAAATGTTCTTCCTTCAAATCGTGCCAAACAAATTCTCATTTATCTGTCAACTAAGACAAAATTAACTTTTTTTTTCATGTGCACTTTATCGTCGCAATCCTTATTGTAGCTACATTTAGCTGCTGCTAAGTATATTTGGACATTTCAATTACAAGGTGAAATAGGCTGTTGCTGTTTGTTGTCTTTGAACAGATCGACCTTTATGGCCATCATGAATACTAGTATTGCCTGAAGACGCTTCCACCGGTAATCTGGATAGAACCACCGACCAGATCCTCTCTGCTCTGGGGGTCTCTGCTCTGTGTCAGGACTATGCCACGGACTTAATTCATGCTTAGGTTTATATAAAAGTTGAAGTTGGACTGAACATACAAAGGAAACGAAAGTTTGTTAGGTAAATTATTTGTGTAATAAATCGGGATGAAGACCTACTCGCCAGATTGTTATAGAAATTGCCTGGGGACAGATGAGTGCTTTAACAACAAATCTGTGAATATTTTGTCAACTCAATCGTATTTGTATACTGAACAGTTTCCTTCCCTGTAAAACAGGACAATTAAATGGTTTGTTAAAAGAATAAATGATATGGCTATTTAGTTGTTGTAAATATTTATTCAGAAGCAATATTTCTTATGGTATATAATGCTAAAGCAACATTATATAAGAAAAAGTGGTTTGTTTTATAACACCCGAACAAAGGGAACGGACGGATCAAATTTGGACGCAGTGAAATCAAAGCTAAAAGGATAATACGTAATGTGACGTCAATAAAACTTGTTTGACATCTGCTCAATTAAGCAAAGATACAATACATTGTAAATGGTATCATGCGCAATATAAATGAAATATACACAGTATAAAAGCACAAACACATCTATAGCAAAATAAGATGGAAGCATGGCCAACTGAATAAACACATGGCCGTAGTTTAATGTGTATTTCTGTCATTTAATTCCTTTTATTTAAAGGAAAAAAATAAATAAGGTAGCACGTTAAACGTGTTGATGAAAAAAAGAAAACAATTGAAATAGGCATTCTATATTCATAGAATGGAAATACAGTCTTGTCAGTACTTTAATATACAGACAACGGCCAGGCATTGGCATAAAGTTCAAACTCGTAGGTATTACGTAATTACTAAATGTAGGAAATGATTGCATAGCATAATATGATACAATGATTTCGTGATAATGAATAAAGTGTCGACATAACTATATGTAAATATATATAAATATATGTAACATTTTAATGACTGGTATTAAAGGATTTTATCTTAAAATTGTATAATCTACCAAGATACAGGATTTTAGGTAACGTTTTTGTTTGTAAACATTAACAGTGTAGTACGGCGGAGACAGATTAAAATATGCCTACCTTTCATTTGTATGCTTTTTTAATACAGTATGTTGACAAGAAACTAAAATCATTATATATATGTATTATAATTATTATTTATGACGCATTATATAAAAAGTTATGTCAATTTAAATTACTTAAAGGTTAATATTAATTGGTCATAAACGAAATGCGGATAATATGTACAAAACACAGATTTCGTTGATGATATATGATAAAGTATGTTACGTCTAGATATATACAGATAATACTTATATCAGAAGTAACAAATCAGTAGATAGCACTTCACTGGTTAACAAATCTTAGCAATGGATAAAGGCTTCAACTATTTTATTGTTCATTGATATAACACAGTGTAAGTTAAAGACACTTATTGTAGAATGTTTGTTTAAATTGATTGCATTTTAAATACAAGGGTAAAGTAGCTATTTTCTTGAAGCTACTCGGTTACGGTTGGTAAAGTTTTTATTTAAAAAAAAGAGCAAATCTTTGTTTAATCACAATGAATAATGAACAAAAATTACATCTGATCTCTTTATACAATGTGAACGTGACATTTCTCAAAATATTGTAGAAGGGTTGTGGCAATTACAAGCGTTCCGACACATTTTACAGGTTGTAACCGTCTTTAAGCCGAGCATCACCGGCGCTTGTCACCTGTTGTTGCCGTCTTTAGGTGTGTTGCATCGTCACTTAAAGAAGAGCGTGGATGTTAGACATTCAAGGCGCCACAGAAAGCATGCGATTTAAACTAGAAGACTATCCTGGGAACTTAACACTTTCATACCCTGTCAATTCAAGTAAAAGTAACGAACCGTAACTCTGATAGGTACTAGTCTGCTACTTTGACTTCTTCCTTGTCTGCCACATATGTAATTTCAAGCTGCCTTGTTAATATCGGTATACACAATTTCTTGTGTTAAACAAACAGCTGGGAATTCATTAATGCCTGCTACTTTTTGTAATTGCAAACTACACTTTATTGTTGCAAGCTACACGATTAATAAAGCGGAATACTCTGTTCTTTTCTCCGGAAAGGGTCTCACAGAACAACTGCGACTGCCTGTTATTATCCCTGTTACCAACGTCCCCATGAAATGCATTCCTCCCGAGCGGCGCCAGTTATTCGGTACAAAAAGGAAAAAGGTAAATTGTGTTGAAACATTCATTGCTAATTAAAATGGCTCTTTTCGTGTGTTATATCAATGGTCAAATGACAGTGTGACAATTCCATGAGAATAACATTATATATCAAAAAAGACAACAATAAAAATATGGAAAAAAAACAGTTACGGCCATTTAACGGTCAGTTGGCTAAATGACCGGCTGTTGTGACTAAATGCATTAATTGATCTATTTAGAGAACATTTTCACAAACTGTGTGATATTTTCATAAAAAAATCTATGAAAATGTAAGTTTCCATGCACACTCGATAGAATATTGAAAGAAAAGAAAGGTTTTATTTCGTCTATGATGGGTCACAGTTTTGTTGTTTTATGACGTCATGTGTTGTGTTGTTTAATGATGTCATTTCGGCTGTCCATCATTCGGATTACTTGTTCTTGAATCTTTGTTCACCCTCCTCAACGATCCCTAGACTCTGTAACGATGGAAAAATATGCGATGAGACATATATTATGTATCTTTTTATGTAACAAAAATGAAATAATGCTAATAATAACATTGTTATCCTTGACTCAAGTCATGACGGTTAGTAAATATATGAATATTAAACAATAAAAGATAATAAACAATATTGTTGTCTAACCTTGCGAATGGCAACTTACTTCGTGGTCAATTTATTATAATAAATTATGATAAACACATGAAGGTAATAAAATATCCTACTTATAGCCTAAGTCAATTTACACATATCAGGCATGCAATTGTCAAATATTGCAATAGTAAAATGAGAAAACAACGACAACAATACAGTCAAACACACAACATCACATGCAATGTGAGACACATCAAAGATGAACATGTATACATTGAGATAGGTATAAAATGTGAACGGTATTGTATGTGTTTCGTAATGAAATTTTACGATAATTGTGCGTATGTATGTACAGACACGATTAAATATGTATAACTTCTAAATATATATATACACATGAGCAAACCCGTCTTAAATATTTAATACAAATGCAAACTACACAGTATAGTACTTGTGATTTATTTTACGCACGTATATACACGATTTGTATCTGGTATTTACTTATCTCGATGAAGTATTTCTGTATCTATACCACTCTGAATAGTAGAGCAACCAAGAACGCATTAGACGCTCTGGGTTATTTTCTAGTAATTTACCTACAAACAAATTATGTATAACTTAAAACAAATAAATACATAAGAAAATAGGGAGGGGGTACTTTCTCTATGCTAATATAACTAGCGAGTTACTAAAGTTATTCTTGCTCTTTTTTCCGTGTGCGTAAAAGAAGGCAACTGTGCATTTTTAATTTACCAACAGAAGTTGATTTTTTGTTGTAAGACTAGCGGGACCAAACTGTCAGTCTTATGTCATAACCATTTCCTAAAAACTCGGCTTACCAGCTACTTTAATCACATTAAATTTAACTTCAACGGTATAACTGCACCACTGACTGCTCCACGCTCTACCATAACGGATTCTGTTGAGTAAACAATCAAATGGAACTTCAATTGTTCGCAATGCAGCAGCAAACATAGCTTCAAAACATTTTAGAAAATAACCCTTTGAAGACGTGTCATTTACTTTCCTGCTGTATCGACATGGAAAACAATGAACAACATAACAATAAATTATATCTTGACCTGATGTCCCAAAACCAAACATAAATTTTCGCTGCTTCAAATCCCTGGTATATTACCAACTGGTACATTATAGATATATAATTACATTACTTAGGCTGTTGTTCATTCAATGATTCTCGGTTAAAACCGCGTTATTTTTTTATCTCGAGGAATGTATGGAATATAATCATGTGACATTGAGTAAAAGATGAAAAAGTGCCTAGACCTTTAATTAAAAGTGTTATACAAGGACCGGAGAGACCCTATTGGAAACGAGTACAATATCTAAAAATGTAGGCAAGAACATGGTTTTATAAAGGACATTATTTATATCGTTGTTATAGTAATCTATTTAAGGATCGCTAAATATATTTATTAACAAAAACGTATATACCATATCATCATTCCAATTTAAAGTGTGAATTCAACAAATGTCAATCACTCTTCAATGCAGAACACAGTCTGAACGATGTTACTTACAGTTTCTGGTGATACAACGGCCATGACCTGAACACATATTAACAGGCAATGATTAGAACTCTTCTCTTTTACAAGCCATATCCATATAAATTTTATTGCTTTGTAAATATTCTCGTAAAAACTGCAATCTTTTGTACGTGCATTTAGATGTTTTTTACCCACTTCGTTCAAATGGAACATATTATAAAGTTAAAATAATAAAACACTGATTTTTTTTCAACCAACGGACTTCAACTGGTTCTGTCTTTGCTTTAAGATCTCCTAACCTCGGTAAGTTGATAAAACAATTGGACGTTTAACATTAAGCACACAACCATTGTTTTTAACATAAGTTTTCCGTTAGTTACAAGATATTGTCAGAAGAAAATTGAAGAAATCATGTATTAAAGGATGACATCTTGTAATAAAGGACTGACATTTTGTAATAAAGGACTGACATCTTGTAATAAAGGACTGGCATCTTGTAATAAAGGACTGGCATCTTGTATTAAAGGACTGGCATCTTGTAATAAAGGACTGACATCTTGTATTAAAGGACTGACATTTTTGGAGATTAAATGAATGACATTTTGGAGATTAAAGGACTGACATTCTTGGAGAAAACACACCTAAAACGACACCATACGAAAGTGCTGTTAAGTAAACACATTTAACTGCTAATAAGCAATTTATATACATGTTTTCTTTTTGTATTATAGACTTTCTTTTCAGAAAAGCATATAAAGTTTGTTTGTTTGTTTTTGTTGTTGTTTTTGTTGCTGTTGTTTGTTATGAAATTGCCTAGCCTGGAAAACCAATGGCTATGTCATTAAAAAGAAACATGTGTTTGGCTCTACAATGAAAACATGTAGATAAGTTAAAAATTGATAATTATCTTTGAATGACCCCATTTAGTTTTATATAAATGCTTGATAAATTGTCAAATGTTGTTTTTATTAACCATAATTTGATCAGTCTTACATAGTTATATTACCTAAATCTGGAAATAAATTCCTGTGTGTCACATTTAAATGCACTTCAGATATAATGAATGTATCTGCCTGTACATTTCAATTTTGTAAACATTCAATGTTTTCAAGTATATAGTTCATGCATTATTCAAAGGCAGACACATCACTAGCAATTTACACCCTCAATCTTGCAGGGCAATAGTCAATTCTCGTTGCGGATATCTATTCTTGGAATGACATACCAAAACACGCTTCATCCAGAAAAAGAACTAAAATGTTAAGATCACTTTTGACATGATCAATTCATTAACAATTCTATATTAAACATAGGGAGTATATGCCTAATTATTCTATATACGTGTGTTATTCAATGTGCTAACTGATTGTGCGGCTTACTGCGGAAAAATCGAACCTTCTTGCTAAGTTTGTACTAGCAAGATATTGATTGCCTTAAGAATGCCAAATATAGATTATCGTCGCATTTTCATTCAATTCCATGTGTTGAGTGTTTCTACTTTTGAATCCGATAACAAGATTTCTATTAATAGATTCTTGCTAAAACAAAACCGCCGAATTTCAATATGCGAAACAAACAAATCACCGCACTGTTTTTTTATAGAAATTTTAGTAAAGGTATTGTCTAAAAAAAGAAAACACTCTTAATATATCCAATTCATGAATGCGTCCTAAAAAGAAATGTAAACTATCCAGAAATAAAACTTTTATTTGGATTGATAGAACTTTGCATTCTGGAATGTTCTAGTTTGTCACGGTTAGCCATTGGCAGAGTCATTGAGTGATGTGGAAAGTAGATAAAAACAATAAGCTAAACGACCATTAAAGCAGTTCAGCAAAGCGTCACTCGGTGAATTTGACATAACGCCTGTCTATCTAATTATTGACTCCACCAATGGGACCCAGTCCATTGTCCTCCTGTCAGCACAGTACGTACCAACAAACAACTAAGACCATTGCAAATGACAGCACTTGAGTACATTTAATTGTTCGTGTGTTTAACACTTTAACACCTTTAATGCATGTAAGTCACATAAAATTGGTAAACTTCGTAAGAAATGCAAACTTATAACAACCAGCGAATGTTACAAGTCCATAATTCGACAATGATATCTTTATGCTTATTGGTATAGACTAGAGCGCGCCTTTTAGCGGCAGTCAAATAAATACATTAGGTGGAAATCTTTCCATGGATCTTTTAAGACAACTGTATATTTATATTCATTTGAGATAAATGTCGCATATATAATGTGGCAAATGCTTATCCATTTGTTTAAAGTGCCCATTTGAGAACAACCGCATTAATTTGTTATAACAATTGTATGTCCATTCTAGGCAAATAATATATATTTAGTATGTCAATTGTACGTACATCTGAGACAAAATCGCATCCATCTATTATAACAGCTGTGTGATTAGCGGTATGTATGTCCATATAAGACAAATGCCACAGATTTTTTAGTATGCCATGATAGTTGAATCAGCGACTAGTCACATGCTCTTTGGAAATATTCAGTTTCTCATTACCAAAACGAGAAAAACAGCGGAGTTTCTTTTATTTAAAGTCTATTTAGGTGCCACATGATAAACTTATAAATAATTATATATAAACAAACTATATGTTTTCGTTGCAAAATTGAATACTTCATTTAAGTTACACATATTCCCGAATCTACATGTTACGGAGACGTTCATGCGCAGGTCTAAACCTAAACTGTATACAAAATATATAACGTTTACAGGATTATAATTCTGCAACCATAAAAGCATTACCTCAAATAATAATCATGCATGACTTAATGTACATAGCTAAGTTTGTTCTACGGGTCCGCACCGACTAGGGATAAGCTTTGTATGCAGCCATACAGTTCAGAGCCTAGCAATTACGGGGTACCGTTTCTCAACAAAACACCAGAAGCCACAGCCCTTGACTTGCAAACTAACACAATTATAAATCAATAGTAAAATTGTATGAATATTTTAATATTATTTTTTGGTGTTGCAATTGAGTTACACCAAGATAACCGACAAAACTGATAAATATTTTTGATACAAGGCAGTACAACCTTCTTTTTCATATTGGCTTCTGGTGATTGTTTATAACAATAAATAGAATGATTGGCATTTGTCTCATTTGAAGTTTCTATGGCCTTTCTTTTGAAATAATGTTTATGGCAGCAACTTCCACATAAGAGGTATTGTACATATGTACCAAGCGAGGCACCTTGTTGTGATTGAATTGGTTAGTTAACCAAGTTATTTCCAACTTATGTCCTTTGCAGTCTTATTGTACATATTAATTAGTTAGTATTATACTTTTTGTATCCAGGGACATGTTTTACCCTTCATGGTATAATAAAAGACAATGATTGGTGAAACAAATGCCAGAATAACTATCTGTACACTATATATTTATATGACGACAATAAACATACTTGTTCGCTCACACGCCTCTATTAGGCACATTGTCTGAAATAAAAACATAACTTCTACATGAAGTACATACGTGACGTATGTTCACGTGTAGGTGTTATAAAAGGATTACATGTACTTGGCTAGTAGAGCTGTTGTGTGCAATAAGACGAAAAATATCGAAGGTTTTGTCAGAATGATCACATAGCAACAATTGGACATGGATTTTAAAAAGAACAAAACTATGATTAGTGATAATTGATATGTTATGTTGTATGCTAAAAGAATACGTATTGCTGAAAATGCATTGATAAAAAGTACTAAGTCTTAATTTATTTACAACATATTAATCACATGCCCTACATAGTAAAGTTGCTACGGTAGATTTCTGACGAAGCATACACTTTAATGATAAAATGAAATATACTTTGTCCATAATTACAACTTTATCTTAGTGCTCTGTAAAGGAACAGTGTGTATGAAGCGTATGGAATAAAAGATATGGTAGAATTCATACATAGTATAGTTAATCGGAACATTATGATGGGCTGATACTGTGACGTCAATGGCATTAAAATTGTTAATTAAAGCAAAGTTAAAACATTCAGTTTTATAAAGCATATACATGCACTTAAACCTAAAACGTAACACAGTTCAAAAACAAATCGATTTGCTGAACAAAAAGTCTTCATGCTAGGCAGTTCTTCCAAAATGATCTACTGAGTTGATGAACGACGTCTTAACTTATTTATACACTGGCAATATCCGATATATAGAGCCACATAGACTGGCAATATCAGATATATAGAGCCACATAAACTGGCAATATCAGATATATAGAGCCACATAGACTGGCAATATCAGATATATAGAGCCACATAGACTGGCAATATCAGATATATAGAGCCACATAGACTGGCAATATCAGATATATAGAGCCACATAAACTGGCAATATCAGATATATAGAGAGCCACATAAACTGGCAATCTCATATATATAGAGTCACATTAACTGGCAATATCAGATATAGAGAGCCACATAAACTGGCAATATCAGATATATAGAGCCACATAAACTGGCAATATCAGATATAGAGAGCCACATAAACTGGCAATATCAGATATATAGAGCCACATAAACTGGCAATATCAGATATAGAGAGCCACATAAACTGGAAATATCAGATATATAGAGAGCCACATCAACTGGAAATATCAGATATATAGAGCCACATAAACTGGCAATATCAGATATATAGAGCCACATAAACTGGCAATATCAGATATATAGAGCCACATAGACTGGCAATATCATACATAAAGAGCCACATAAACTGGAAATATCAAATATATAGAGCCACATAAACTGGCAATATTGTACATAAAGTGGCACATAAACTGGCAATATCAGATATATAGAGCCACATAAACTGGCAATATCAAATATATAGAGCCACATAAACTGGCAATATCAGATATATAGAGCCACATAAACTGGCAATATCAGATATACAGAGCCACATAAACTGGCAATATCAGATATATAGAGCCACATAAACTGGTAATATCAGATATATAGAGCCACATAAACTGGTAATATCAGATATATAGAGCCACATAAACTGGTAATATGAGATATATAGAGCCACATAAACTGGTAATATGAGATATATAGAGCCACATAAACTGGAAATATCAAATATATAGAGCCACATAAACTGGTAATATCAGATATATAGAGCCACATAAACTGGTAATATTAGATATATAGAGCCACATAAACTGGCAATATCGTACATAAAGTGGCACATAAACTGGCAATATCAGATATATAGAGCCACATAAACTGGCAATATCAAATATATAGAGCCACATAAACTGGCAATATCGTACATAAGGTGGCACATAAACTGGCAATATCAAATATATAGAGCCACATAAACTGGCAATATCAAATATATAGAGCCACATAAAGCGATATCAGATATATAGAGCCACATAAACTGGCAATATCAAATATATAGAGCCACATAAAGTGGCAATATCATACATAAAGTGGCACATAAACTGGCAATTTCGTACATAAAGTGGCACATAAACTGGCAATATCAGATATATAGAGCCACATAAACTGGCAATATCAAATATATAGAGCCACATAAACTGGCAATATCAGATATATAGAGCCACATAAACTGGCAATATCAGATATATAGAGCCACATAAACTGGTAATATCAGATATATAGAGCCACATAAACTGGTAATATCAGATACATAGAGCCACATAAACTGGTAATATCAGATATATAGAGCCACATAAACTGGCAATATCAGATATATAGAGCCACATAAACTGGAAATATCAAATATATAGAGCCACATAAACTGGTAATATCAGATATATAGAGCCACATAAACTGGTAATATCTGATATATAGAGCCACATAAACTGGCAATATCGTACATAAAGTGGCACATAAACTGGCAATATCAGATATATAGAGCCACATAAACTGGCAATATCAAATATATAGAGCCACATAAACTGGCAATATCGTACATAAGGTGGCACATAAACTGGCAATATCAAATATATAGAGCCACATAAACTGGAAATATCAAATATATAGAGCCACATAAACCGATATCAGATATATAGAGCCACATAAACTGGCAATATCAGATATATAGAGCCACATAAACTGGCAATATCAGATATATAGAGAGCCACATAAACCGATATCAGATATATAGAGCCACATAAACTGGCAATATCAGATATATAGAGCCACATAAACTGGAAATATCAAATATATAGAGCCACATAAACCGATATCAGATATATAGAGCCACATAAACTGGCAATATGAAATATATAGAGCCACATAAACTGGCAATATCAAATATATAGAGCCACATAAAGCGATATCAGATATATAGAGCCACATAACTGGCAATATCAAATATATAGAGCCACATAAACTGGCAATATCATACATAAAGTGGCACATAAACTGGCAATAACATACATAAAGAGCCACATAAACTGGCAATATCAAATATATAGAGCCACATAAACTGGAAATATCAAATATATAGAGCCACATAAACCGATATCAGATATATAGCGCCATATAACCTGGTAATATCAGATATATAGAGCCACATAAACTGGCAATATCATACATAAAGAGCCACATAAACTGGCAATATCATACATAAAGAGCCACATAAACTGGCAATATCAGATATATAGAGCCACATAAACTGGCAATATCAGATATATAGAGCCACATAAACTGGCAATATCAGATATATAGAGCCACATAACTGGCAATATCAGATATATAGAGCCACATAAACTGGCAATATCATACATAAAGAGCCACATAAACTGGCAATATCAGATATATGGAGCAACATAAACTGGAAATATCATACATAAAGAGCCACATAAACTGGAAATATCAAATATATAGAGCCACATAAACTGGTGATATCATACATAAAGAGCCACATAAACTGGCAATATCAGATATATAGAGCCACATAAACTGGCAATATCATACATAAAGAGCCACATAAACTGGCAATATCAGATATATAGAGCAACATAAACTGGAAATATCATACATAAAGAGCCACATAAACTGGAAATATCAAATATATAGAGCCACATAAACTGGTAATATCATACATAAAGAGCCACATAAACTGGCAATTTCAGATATATAGAGCAACATAAACTGGCAATATCATACATAAAGAGCCACATAAACTGGAAATATCAAATATATAGAGCCACATAAACTGGTAATATCATACATAAAGAGCCACATAAACTGGCAATATCAGATATATAGAGCAACATAAACTGGAAATATCAAATATATAGAGCAACATAAACCGATATCAGATATATAGAGCCACATAAACTGGCAATATCATACATAAAGAGCCACATAAACTGGAAATATCAAATATATAGAGCCACATAAACCGATATCAGATATATAGAGCCACATAGACTGGCAATATCATACATAAAGAGCCACATAAACTGGAAATATCAAATATATAGAGCTATCTAAACTGGTAATATCATACATAAAGAGCCACATAAACTGGAAATATCAAATATATAGAGCCACATAAACCGATATCAGATATATAGAGCCACATAAACTGGCAATATCAGATATATAGAGCCACATAAACTGGAAATATCAGATATATAGAGCCACATAAACTGGAAATATCAGATATATAGAGCCACATAAACGGGTAATATCAGATATATAGAGCCACATAAACTGGTAATATCAGATATATAGAGCCACATAAACTGGAAATATCAGATATATAGAGCCACATAAACTGGAAATATCAGATATATAGAGCCACATAAACTGGTAATATCAGATATATAGAGCCACATAAACTGGAAATATCAGATATACAGAGCCACATAAACTGGAAATATCAGATATAAAGAGCCACACAAAAAGTCAGTTGGGTCTAATAATGTAAATGGTTTTAGACATGAAGAACCTGAAATATAATTACTTTCTACATGTCTTTAAAGCTTATAGCAAAGCCAGTCAATACGTGTAAAAACTAATGTTCATTACGGGACTTACTGACAAGATTTCATCCTTACCAAACTACCCATACCACTATGGTTAATATTATATTGTTATATTTTACACTTATTTTCTTACCCACTACTAATACCGACGTTTGCGGTTGCTCCTATAACTAGCACTACTGACTGAAACATTTCTACATTTCAACTCACCTACTATTCCGACATTGCTTCAAGTTCATAAATATTTGTCCTAACACTCAATCCTACAACTTTAACCATATACAATATGCTTAACAAAATGACGATCCTTGACTACAAATCAAAGATACTTTAATACAAGTACAAGCTAAGTACTTTTATAGTCGTTAAATTACTTCTAAGTTAACTTGTTCTATTAACTAATCTTTCTTACTTACTATTGCCAACAGCAAATATGTAATCAAAAGCAAATCTTACGTTACATCAATTATTGGTGAAAAATTCATTGACTACACCCATCCCCACACTTTTATTCTTAATGATTGCTTTTTTTGTCTACAGTAAAGCACAACCAATTCGTGAAAATTGCATAAACCGCAATCCTTATCAGAAACAATTTATTCGACAATCACTACAGGCACCAATCTACCATGGTAAATGGTTGCACCAATCTACTTGACATACCCAAAGATAAAAGGATGCGCCAATCTACTTGACATACCCAAAGATAAAAGGATGCGCCAATCTACTTGACATACCCAAAGATAAAAGGATGCGCCAATCTACTTGACATACCCAAAGATAAAAGGATGCGCCAATCTACTTGCCATACCGAAAGGTAAATGGTTGCACAAATCGATTTGACATACCCAAAGATAAAAGGACGCACCAATCTACTTGACATACCAAAAGATAAAAGGACGCACCAATCTACTTGACATAGCCAAAGATAAAAGGACGCACCATTCTACTTTGCATAGCCAAAGATAAATGGATGCACCAATCTACTTGACATAGCCAAAGATAAAAGGACGCACCATTCTACTTTACATAGCCAAAGATAAATGGATGCACCAATCTACTTGACATAGCCAAAGATAAAAGGACGCACCATTCTACTTGACATAGCCAAAGATAAATGGACGCACCAATCTACTTGACATAGCCAAAGATAAAAGGACGCACCATTCTACT
The DNA here is from genome assembly GCA_007844125.1 of Sinonovacula constricta. NCBI lineage: Eukaryota > Metazoa > Mollusca > Bivalvia > Cardiida > Solecurtidae > Sinonovacula > Sinonovacula constricta. The sequence continues at coordinate 4,029,076 of CM017566.1, read as the reverse complement.
TTACATAGCCAAAGATAAATGGATGCACCAATCTACTTGACATAGCCAAAGATAAAAGGACGCACCAATCTACTTGACATAGCCAAAGATAAATGGACGCACCAATCTACTTGACATACCCAAAGATAAAAGGACGCACCAATCTACTTGACATACCCAAAGATAAAAGGACGCACCAATCTACTTGACATACCCAAAGATAAAAGGACGCACCAATCTACTTGACATAGCCAAAGATAAATGGATGCACCAATCTACTTGACATATCCAAAGATAAATGGATGCGCCAATCTACTTGCCATACCGAAAGGTAAATGGTTGCACCAATCTACTTGACATACCCAAAGGTAAATGGATGCACCAATCTACTTGACATACCCAAAGGAAAAAGGATGCGCCAATCTACTTGCCATACCGAAAGGTAAATGGTTGCACTAATCTACTTGACATACTCAAAGATAAATGGATGCGCCAATCTACTTGACATACCCAAAGATAAATGGATGCACCAATCTACTTGACATACCCAAAGATAAATGGATGCACCAATCTACTTGACATACCCAAAGATAAATGGACGCACCAATCTACTTGACATACCCAAAGATAAAAGGATGCGCCAATCTACTTGACATACCCAAAGATAAATGGATGCACCAATCTACTTGACATACCCAAAGATAAATGGACGCACCAATCTACTTGACATACCCAAAGGAAAAAGGATGCACCAATCTACTTGACATACCCAAAGGAAAAAGGATGCACCAATCTACTTGACAAACCCAAAGGTAAATGGTTGCACCAATCTACTTGACAAACCCAAAAGTAAATGGACGCACCAATCTACTTGACATACCCAAAGGTAAATGGATGCACCAATTTACTTGACATGCCCAAAGGATAAAGGATGCACCAATCTACTTGACATACCCAAAGGAAAAAGGATGCACCAATCTACTTGACATGCCCAAAGGAAAATGGATGCACCAATCTACTTGACATACCCATAGGTAAATGGAGCTGATTATGACAAAACTCTCTAGCTTGGTGTCCTGACTCTCAGCGTATTGAATCAGTGTTATTGTTTATTTCAACTTTACTCCGAAACCGCTACATGTCCCTGCTCCACAACAGCATTTCGACCACTTCCAATTCATATGCTGAAACAACTTCTCATACTGTTTATGAGTTCTTCTGATAACTTGAGTACAAAACAGCTTAATACGTCTTTCTTTAACACCGAAGTTCACGTGACTGTCATCTTCAAACTTAACAGTATTTACTACAACTATATTCCAGTCTTAACCTAACTACGAGCAGCTATAGAAGAAGTCCCAACTAAACCACTAGCACATAGTCCATTTACAATTCCTCAGCTGTAACAATTTTCTCTTTTCGTATATAAAAGGACGTTACTATAACTATATAACGTCACCTAACATAAAGAATATTTATTACATTAAGTATATGAAAATACCTTCCCATGAGGAGGTTAGCCAATAGGTTTCTTTCATCTCGAAAAAAAGGAATAACGTATATTGTTACTACTTCTTCTGTTAGGCTACAAGACAGCAAGACACTACCAAAATGTAAAACACTCAAATTACACACAACGTGTCGTTGTTCATCTTTATTACTAAACACTTCCCTGAAGCATGGCTTGCACCAAGTTAGAACCTACTGAACGTACCCATGAGTAGAAGGTGGCGGCCCCGCAGCTGATGATAACGATGTCTTCAAGTTTAATGTCCTTCAACATGTTCTTGGCCTTCTTTAGTGTGTCATGTGTCAGTCTGTTCACGTCCACTTCCTGGATCCGCCTCTTCAGAGACTGCTTGCCCGTCTTCCCAATCAACATCTGCACATTCTTCCATTCCTGTACAAACATTGAAACAGGTTGACGTAAGATTGTGTTTATTCTTTAAACCAATCCTATTTGACGTGTTTATGATTTTACTTTGCACGTTTAACAATAGTTTGACTGAAGTCTTATGGTTCTGTAAGTACCACAGTACATGTTAAGTTAAATCGTTAAAGCTTTAAATTTGACAACAATGTCTGTTTGAACGTACTGTAATAAGCATTACAATCCTCCATACCCCTCCACCCCCTTACGGTCCATACCCCTCCACTCCCATGCGGTCCATACCCCTCCACCCCCATACGGTCCATACCCCTTCACCCCCATACGGTCCATACCCCTCCACCCCATACGGTCCATACCCCTCCACCCCATGCGGTCCATACCCCTCCACCCCATACGGTCCATACCCCTCCACCCCCATGCGGTCCATACCCCTCCACCCCCATACGGTCCATACCCCTCCACCTCCATACGGTCCATACCCCTCCACCCCATGCGGTCCATACCCCTCCACCCCATACGGTCCATACCCCTCCACCCCCATACGGTCCATACCCCTCCACCTCCATACGGTCCATACCCCTCCACCCCCATACGGTCCATACCCCTCCACCCCCATACGGTCCATACCCCTCCACCCCCATACGGTCCATACCCCTCCACGTCATACGGTCCATACCCCTCCACCCCCATACGGTCCATACCCCTCCACCTCCATACGGTCCATACCACACCACCCCCATACGGTCCATACCCCTCCACCCCCATACGGTCCATACCCCTCCACCCCCATACGGTCCATACCCCTCCACCCCCATACGGTCCATACCCCTCCACCCCTATACCCCTCCATCCCATACGGTCCATACCCCTCCACCTCATGCGGTCCATACCCCTCCACCCCATACGGTCCATACCCCTCCACCCCATGCGGTCCATACCCCTCCACCCCATACGGTCCATACCCCTCCACCCCCATACGGTCCATACCCCTCCACCTCCATACGGTCCATACCCCTCCACCCCCATACGGTCCATACCCCTCCACCCTCATACGGTCCATACCCCTCCACCCCCATACGGTCCATACCCCTCCACCCCATACGGTCCATACCCCTCCATCCCATACGGTCCATACCCCTCCACCCCATGCGGTCCATACCCCTCCACCCCATACGGTCCATACCCCTCCACCCCATGCGGTCCATACCCCTCCACCCCATACGGTCCATACCCCTCCACCCCCATGCGGTCCATACCCTTCCACCCCCATACGGGGGTGTCTGTGTCAGAGTCCCTCAGAAGGTGCGACACTGTCTGTCTGTGTCAAAGTCCCACAGAACGTGCGACACTGTCTGTATGTGTCAAAAGTCCCCGGAAGAAGCGACACTGTCTGTTTGTGTCAGAGTCCCTCAGAAGGTGCGATACTGTCTGTCTGTGTCAAAGTCCCCCGGAAGATGCGACACTGTGTGTGTCTGTGTCAAAGTCCCCCGGAAGATGCGACAATGTCTGTTTGTGTTAAAGTCCCTCGAAAGGTGCGATACTGTCTGTCTATCTGTGTCAGAGTCCCTGGGAAGGTGCGAAACCGTCTGATTGTCTGTGTCAAAGTCGCTCGGAAGTTGCAACACTGTCTGTCTGTGTCAGAGTCCCTCGAAAGGTGCGACACTGTCTGTCTGTGTCGGAGTCCCTCGGAAGTTGCGACGCCGTCTGTCTGTCTGTGTCAGAGTCCCTCGGAAGGTGCGACACTGTCTGTCTTTGTCAAAGTCGCTCGGAATGTGCGACACTGTCTGTCTGTGTCGGAGTCCCTCGGAAGGTGCGACAATGTCTGTCTGTCAAAATAGCTCGGAATGTGCAACACTGTCTGTCTGTGTCAGATTCTTTCGGAAGGTGCGACAATGCCTGTCTGTGTCAGAGTCCCTCGGAAGGTGCTTCACAGTCTGTTTGTGTCAGAATTCCTCGGAAGGTGCGTCACACTCTGTCTGTGTCAGAGTCCCTCGGAAGGTGCGACACTGTCTGTCTGTGTCAGAGTCCCTCGGAAGGTGCAACACTGTCTGTCTGTGTCAGAGTCCCTCGGAAGGTGCAACACTGTCTGTCTGTGTCAGAGTCCCTCGGAAGGTGCGACAATGCCTGTCTGTGTCAGAGTCCCTCGGATGGTGCAACACTGTCTGTCTGTGTCAGAGTCCCTCGGAAGGTGCAACACTGTCTGTCTGTGTCAGAGTCCCTCGGAAGGTGCAACACTGTCTGTCTGTGTCAGAGTCCCTCGGAAGGTGAAACACTGTCTGTCTGTGTCAAAGTCCCTCGGAAGGTGCAACACCGCTTAATTGTGCCAAAGGCCCTCAGAAGGTGCAAAGTCCGTTAGAAAAAGCATGTATTAAAACAAGATCTTCAATAAATTTTCTGACCTCTTAACAAAATCCTACCAGAAAGGTTATTGATGATGTTTACAATCCAGGAATTCGTTTATGTTCTGCATTGCTTGCAATTGTAATGTTTCTTTTACAGCTATAAACCTGAACTGCTGTAAATTAAACGACGACTGGAAAGGTCGTTGATACTACATGATACCGGTAGGACGGATGGTCAGTAATGGAATGTCGGCTCATGACTCGCCAGTCGTGCCTTATATAGGTAAGGCAACAGAAGCAATCTCAAAAGTCTTTAACGTGAAATTGCACAGTAAGGATATCTTTGCCTTATATCACATACAGAAAAATCATCAGCTTGGTATATAATTATGTAAGGACATGTAACATAAACGGTTCACAATACTAAATTATTGCTTCGTAGGTATTTAGCTGGCATTGTCTTTATTTTCCACTTATATCACGGCGTATAAGCATACCGGTACCGTCTTCAAGGCAGCGGTTCCCTCTTGGGGAAATTACATAGAAATAATTTTATTTATTATCTAGGTCAGCCAAAGTAAACGAAAGGTTTACCACTAATTGGATGCATGCTAATTAACGAAACCTGCACCACCGAACACTACCATAGCATAGAAATCAGTGTACACGTATTGTGTCATTTCTCCCACATTTAATGTACTGGGTTCAATTACAGGTTGTCAATTTTATTCAACTATTACACTCTTAAAAAGAAAAAAGGAACTCGAAACAATGGTTAGTTTGCTGTGATTTACATTGCACCTGACACGAATACTCAAAAACATTGTGTTTGTGTTAATATTTCATTATATATATTTATATTTTTGTTATGACACTAGAAGCTAGACAGTTTCATTTATAATGGTTTGCACAAGACATGCAGACACACATGCAAAGGTAAATCCAACGATGTTCCGTGGTGCACGTTTAATTAATTAAAATGCATTCAAAAGATTGAAACGTTCGTTTTCATATGTGGACTCGATAAAATCCGAGTTTTTCTATAAAAACCCGTTTTAAAACAGATGTTATTTCTCCACTGCGAGATGGACAACATGGCTTAGTTTTAGTCGGGATCATTTGGAAGATTTATTTATAACAGATGGGCTCAACAGCTTTGAGGGACATTTCGTGTACTTTAATTTGTACGCATTGTCCATATTTTTATTTATAAATAGATAAGATAATTTCTAGTTCCAATTGCTGATTTTATCCATATGATAAACATTGCCTCCTACAGGTAGTGCGAGGATGGAGCTCAGTGCCTGTGTCTTGTGCTGGCTTAGATTTAAATATACATGTACGTGATAATTCTTGTTCTAACAATAGGTTTCTATATTTAAGGCGCACAATGACTTTTGATGTTATGAAAACACTCCGATAGTGGAGGAAATAAACTATTTATCTCGATATATATATATACATGTATAGAACATACGACATAATGAGATAAGAAATTATTTATTAAAAAAATAATTAACTGTCCATTCATTCAGGAAATGATAATAAAAACTGCAAAAAAACGTCAAAATGGCAGTTTCAAACAATGCATAAATCCTTACCTTAAAAAGAATATGATTAAATAATTGATAAGTTTCTCAAATATTGATAATTATTTTATAGGAATAACAAACTCATGCTGTTAGGGACACATAGGATAACATCATCGACATATTGGGCAAGAAAATATGACAAGCTTCTAACATGTATAAAATTGTACAAAGGTTATTCACCTGCCAGTTAAATGTAAAACTGACAAAAACACTTAGACGGGACATAACATTAAATAAAGCAATGCAAACAGTTACCGCCTTAGAACGGTCAGATTTGGTACATGTAGTGTGAACAAAACGAACCTATGAAAAGGTCTCAGTGGAACAACATGCAATAAATTTGAACAAGTAAAACTTGTCGGGGAAACAAAAATACAAGTTTAAAATAAAAGTGATATAAGTACACTGAGGCGATACATTAAAGCAGTAAACGCCTCGCACAGGGAATGCAAAGTCATTGAAAGTCAGGTTCTAACTTAATATCAGTGCATGACGACCAAACAATCCATGTCTACTTTATTAGTATCGTTCAACATAAATAAATTCGTGAATATATGACATGATATACTAATTAATATATAAAGACATGAAAAGTTATGTTCTAAATCAATGTCAGTGCATGACGACCAAATAATCAATGTCTGTTATTTGAGTGACGTTAAAGATGAACACCATATATGGTATGCAGTATGATAATCAATATCAAGATAAGGAACTGCTAAGCATCTTATATGGTATAGGAGGATTCCATATCCATGGTAATGCCGCCACTGACGTCAATACGCACTGGTTGTATAACACTGATGATTGAAATTAAAATTACCTGTATTATTTGAGATTGTACATCCAAAGTTATGTCGAGGTTATTGTTCTCAACTTTTGTTTTTGTGTATCAGACAATTAACCAAGAACAGTCGGAAAACATTTCAGACTTCACTGTAAAATTTTCATAAAGTCATTTCCAAATTCTGACACGAAAGAAAATTATTAAACACGGGACTTTTAAACTAAAAAATCAATAAAAACACTGACCATCCAGCTGGACTCAATATTCAGAGAATTATTTGTCCTAATTGCGAGGAGCGTTAGTCTCCATGGAATATCCCCCCTCCCCGCTACAGGTCAGTTTTCTTGTTATTGGATATCTATAATCCAATTCAATTCTTTCATTACAAAGCATTAGTTTCATTTAAATACTTATCATTTAAATACTTATAAAGTCGGGTTTGGTTAAATATCATTTAAGCCTGTAAGTGTGTTGGTTATATGGCATTCGAGGTTGTTTAATGAACGGACATGTAATCGTGCCGACCGACCGTGTGTGTGTGTGGGGGGGGGGGGGTAACTCCTGGATTTGATATGTTTTAATAAATAACGACCCATTAATATGGCCTGGACAGAAGATCGTCACTCTACAGGCTCGGTCCAGTTCGACAATCTTTAGTCCAATGTGGATTTACCAAATTTCTATCTTTACTATCATTATGTAAATATATTTTCGACTTCTCTTTTTGTTTATTTTTGTTTATTTATTTAATATAATTATACTATATCGTATAAATTGATGTATCTTAGCAATCATTTAACAAAAATGAGGCACATGTCATCAGTTCGAGCCGTGTCATATAACGCTTTGTTAATTTACCTTTGTCACGAAAACAACTATGTGGGGTTTTTTTTCACTTTGTAAGTTTATGAATGAAATACTCCGAGTTTTTACTGGCTGAAATATAATAGATCATAAATATTGACAAAGATGATGAAGCCCACTTGTATTCTCGTTTTCCAAAATGCTTTGTCATCAAGTATATTGAATGTAACGATTTCTCATTTGTGTGCTATGAATAAATAAAATTGCTCACAATCTATATCATTTGTTCTAGATTTTCCAATCTGCCTCATGCAATGCGCTTTGTCATGTAAGCTCCAACGTCCTTTATCATCACTGCATGACTTAGTGATAAAGTCCTTGAAACCCGCAACGTTGTAGTTTTTTTTCCAACCTGCATCAACAACAATTTGTTATGTTTACCAATTTCTCATGACATGAATATAACTATTCATGATAGCAAATAATCCTCAAAGAACTTTAGAACTGGAAATAACTGTAAAGTCGACGTTAAACACCACAACACCTCCACCCGCACCCCCCCCCCAATCCCCCCCCACCCCCCGCTCCCGCCATTTCAATTTTTCCAACCTTGGCAAACATGCATCACAAGGAGTAAAGATCACTTTACCTTTGTTTCGTCTTCCGCGTTGCCTAGCAACATGAGAGTCGCTCTCATCACAACGTGGACTTCGTGGATCGGATGAGCGTAGGATCGGATCTCCGAGATCGTCCTCTGGTTTAGCGTCATGACCTTTTATAGAATAACGGAGGCAGAAATTAACATAAGGACATAATTATTATAGGTGCATAATTCATTCAATAACATGTAATATGTAATGTAATATTAACTTATGGAACTTTCTGTTTAGGGACGATAATATTAACTTATGGAACTTTCTGTTTAGGGACGATAATGAACTAATAGTGCTGAACAACCGGGACTTGAGAATCTGCATTTAGATTCCCCATGTTAACATTTCGTCCGTCTTGCTACATATTAGAAACATGACACAAAGCGGCTGTCAGCTCGTTTTTTCATTGACCTAGTTAGATTTACTTGTGATGTCACCGGACTTAATTAAAATCAATAATTCTCTCAATTTCCTTTTTCGACAATTCTGGAGATTTGTTTGTGAGGTGAACTCAACCGTACCTCGTGTATAAGCTTCTGTAGCCGTTTAAGGCGTGCTATGAGGTCCCTGGCCTCCCTAAGCTCGGGTCCCAGCTTGTTGGCGTACCCCTTGCTCTCCACCAGGTCCACAGACCGCTCTAGTAGCTCCAGGTCCTGTGACTCAATGGCAGTCCGCAGATCTGTAATACAACCACATTAATATCGTCTTACATAATAATATAAATATGTGCACAAAACACTTCGACGTTCTTAATGTGCATCCATTTCCCGCAATATGACATCATCCTTTTAAAAAAAAAATTGAGTAATTGTCACGTGGATGTTTAGTATATCAATTAATAATTGAAGTCACGCAGTTAATTCTGATATTGTTGTTAGTGATTTCATATAGATAATTTTATATAGCATTGAACCATCATATTGACCGTCGATTTGTGGGCTCTATCCGTCAGTCCTCGGTCACTGGGCTGATATAAGCTCCAAACTCATGATATTAGTTTTTATATAGTAAGTGGGAACATTCGTTGTGAAAGAAAAAGAAGGCATCAAACAGTTGGCCGATTCAATCGTTTCTTTCTTGTTGCTTAAACATTCCGTTTCAATACACATATGTATACATATAAGTCACATGCAGTGTTTACAAAAATATGACAACATTAAAAGATATGTGATATGAAAAGTCAACAATACTAGTTCTAGTTCAGAATTTAATTACCTCTATGCTAGATGTCTAAAGTTCAAACATTTCTGTTTAGCACGTTATGTACAGCCTGGTCCCCTTGTACAGGCATTTCTCAGTTGATGTTTGTTCAAGAAGGTTTCTTGCACAAACATTTTAAAATTATTATATTTATGTACAACGGGCTGTTAGTGTTGCCAATGTATTGTGGTGAGCTGTCAAAGTGGAACGAAGTCTGATGAGGTTAAATCTGAGATTAGGGAAATTCTCAATTGAAAATTGTCCCTACACGTGGGTATGGTACTTACTTTCTCTAAGTTCGTCCTCCTCGTCATTGTCCGGGGTTGGTTCCCGTCGGTCTTCCACAGGGACCGGTGCTGGAGCCGGGTTACAGATCACGTGATAGTTACAGATGTTGTGCTCATGGCCTTCAAATAAACAAAAAGATGGAAACTGACTATCTTGGCCGTCTTACATTCTCGTGAGAGAGAAGATGTGTTGCATAACAGTCTCCCATCGTGTAATATTTGACTTTGTGACGGTCGCATTGTAGGACACCACTTACGTCACTGCTTACGTCACTTATTGGTAGAATCTTCGCAATCACGTGATACTGATTTGCAGACGATCGCAGTAAATTCTTGTAATTCAATTGGTGTATTCTCGAACATTCTTAGTTATTATAAATGGTGTTGTTTTGATTTACGTTCGACATCCATTAGACTCTCAATACCTAAAAGACCTTTTGTGACCTCACGCTCTAAAATACCAACAGTGAATAAGTGTAACAAGTGTTTTTAATAACAACAGGGTGGGAATACACCTTTGGGTTACAGTTATAGTGATTATCTATATTGATAGTATCGACATCTTCGGATAGTATTTTGGATTTTATAAGGAACTTGGATTCTCATCAAGTAAGTGGACAATTTTCCTAAAACTTTGACTTTATTTTGGATACCCGATTTATTGTTCCGTATGTTATTGTAATATTGCAATAATGTGTAACGTGTTTGTTAAATAAAAATATATTGTGTTGTAAAACTTGTTGCCGAGTTTTACTTTCCGTTGCGCCCTTGATCGTAACAGGTGGGGCAATGAAAATGTAACTACTGCTTTTGCAACGTGGATTGTAACGAATACTCAACCATATCTGTTAACTGCTGACATACACTACCTTCGTTAAATCAAAATGGAGAGGGTTATCTTCGGTATTACTTTTAAAATACAAACATAGACCAACGATACGAGAGAACAGACCCCCAAACTATGCGTGTAATCAGCAGTCAGTCGATTATTCACAACGGTGTCACATAAAGTTCAATTAGATCTAATAACACCAACCTTCCCCAAACAGATGTGATATTTTCATCTTGAACTCGCCAGGTTCGACGTTCACAGTAGCTGAAAGGATGTCTCCATTCTTCTTAAAGGGGTTTCTCTCTACCATACTGTCGTCGTCATTTCCAAGAGGCAAAAGGGCATGTACGATGTTGGCCCCAATCTTCGTGAACTTGGCTTGGTCCACGATTTTGAACTTAACCTACCGATGGAAGATCGATCAGATTGATAAAATGGGCAAGGAATAGGGTTTTACAGTTTACGTCACATGGTAAGTCTGAACAACATCGCGACAATTTAAATGCTCCCACGCTCAAATAATGAATTTGGATTTATATCCCACCACTGAAAACTTAATACAGATATTTAAATACCTCGAAGAACATTTTCTACAAAAATGTTAATATTTGAGACGACCAGCTTATTATTGGCGGAAGAAAGTAAGGGTAGAACCACCGGTGTACCGCAGGTCAGCTGGAACACCTTCCCATGAGACAGTCCTAGCCCCGACTGGGACTAGAAGTTGGAACCCCCGCAGTAAGGGGCGGAGGAAGTTCATGTCAGTAATCGCTATGCCAAGAGCGCCCCTAAGAACACTTTCAGCTAATTATCAAAATACCAGTGCTATAACATACGCAAAAAAAAAATCAATCAACAATGAAAAATCAAGACAAAAAGGAAATCTGAATACATATTACTTTGTTTGTTAAAGCTCTTAAAGAATACATACAGTACAGAATCGAAGTCAAGACTTCAAGTAAAGAGATGAATTCAATTCATAAACTGATGGTCATAAGTTAAAATATTAACTGTATACGTGAAAGAGAAGACCGTTCGCAAATACTTTGAAAAAAAGACCTCAAGCTCAAGACAGACTTTAAATTTCTAAAGGATAAAATTAAATCTGCTTTTTTCAGACTTGACCAAATGAAATGCGTGATAACATTCTGTCTCGTTAATTATGTCAAATAATTAAGCAGGCCGTACCTCCAGTGGACCAGGTAACATCTTGATGACACCGGTCTGATGGCTAAGCGCCACCAACCCGAACTCTTCCAAGAGCTTGTTGGGTCCCCAGCCGGCCGCCTCTAAGATCGGGAAGAATGTCTGCTTCTCCGGAATGCTCTTAACCTCCACCTTATAAATGGCTACCCAGTCAAAGTCGTATTCTGGGGTTCTAACTGTCATATCCTTCCCAACAATTTCCAACTTATATGTCCCAACCTTTGGGAAGCGAACCTTAATGGACAAAACATTTTCATTGGGTCGGTGAACGAAATCCAACTGTACGTTTTTCTGTGGCAGCTCTACTGGTCGTGTTCGTGAAGATTTGCCGCCTTCCACAAAGAAAGTGGGGATGCATAGGAAAGTGTGGTTTACAGACTTTTCCGGGTGGAGGCCAAACAGAATGTCCACCTCGCCTTCTTTGGCTTCAATATTACAGAATGGATGTGACAAAACACGCATCTCGAGGGTAAAGAACCTGTCCTTGAGAAAGACCATGGTCTCAAACTCTTTGATTGTCTTTTTGTTGTCGATCAATTGCCAATTAGGCTCCTCGGGGAAGTGTGTATAGATAATCTGTTGGGGATCGGCAAGAAAGAAGTCTTCGTCGCAAGTGTACACATAGTCTGAAAAGAACAATGCAAAAATAACGTACGTACGTATTATGCATATTTTTATACATTTGAGTATCGACGAAAATATGAAATCACAGCTACTTAAATTTCAGGAAATGTGTCCCGTGTGCATATATGTTAAGTACAAAATCTAATACTTTAATACCGGCAGTAAATTGATTTAAGCATGTGAAAAAAACACTTTTTTTAACATTCTAGATTGATATCAATACCTTGTTCATGATTGTCTAAGCCATCTGAAAGAAAACATGCACGCCAAATGGAATCCGATACTTTGTTTATCATTGCCTATGTTAACTGAGAGCACACATGCGCCATAAATGGATATTAGTACTTTGTTTATTACTGCACGTGTTGACTTAGAGCACACATGCCCTAAATGGATATCAATACTTTGTCTATCATTGCCCATGTTAACTGAAAGCACACATGCGCCCTAAATGGATATCAATACTTTATCTGTCATTGCCAATGTTAACTGAGGGCACTCATGTGCCCTAAATGGATATCAATACTTTGTCTGTCATTGCCCATGTTAACTGAGAGCACACATGCGCCCTAAATGGATATCAATACTTTGTCTGTCATTGCCAATGTTAACTGAGAGCACACATGCGCCCTAAATGGATATCAATACTTTGTCTGTCATTGCCAATGTTAACTGAGGGCACTCATGCGCCCTAAATGGATATCAATACTTTGTCTGTCATTGCCAATGTTAACTGAGGGCACTCATGCGCCCTAAATGGATATTAATACTTTGTCTGTCATTGCCAATGTTAACTGAGAGCACTCATGCGCCCTAAATGGATATCAATAATTTGTCTGTCATTGCCCATGTTAACTGAGGGCACTCATGCGCCCTAAATGGATATCAATACTTTGTCATTGCCAATGTTAACTGAGGGCACTCATGCGCCCTAAATGGATATCAATAATTTGTCTGTCATTGCCCATGTTAACTGAGGGCACTCATGCGCCCTAAATGGATATCAATACTTTGTCTGTCATTGCCCATGTTAACTGAGAGCACACATGCGCCCTAAATGGATATCAATACTTTGTCATTGCCAATTTTAACTGAGAGCACACATGCGCCCTAAATGGATATCAATACTTTGTCATTGCCAATGTTAACTAAGAGCACTCATGCGCCCTAAATGGATATCAATAATTTGTCTGTCATTGCCAATGTTAACTGAAAGCACACATGCGCCCTAAATGGATATTAATGCTTCGTTTATCATTTTCCACATCTGATAGAGCACAGAGGTGCCCCAAATGGATAAACATACCATGTTTATCATTGTCGACATCATCTGAGAGCATACAAGCGCCCGAGATGGAATGGATATAGATGCATTTTTATCATCGTCGTCGTCATCTGAGAGCACAGAAGCGCTCCACATAAAATGGATACACATACTTTGCTTATCATCATCATCTGGTAGCATGCAGGTTCCCCAGATATAGATGCCTTTTTATCATCGTCGACATCATACGAGAGCCTACATACCTTGTTTATCATTGTCGATATCATCAGAGAGGACACAGGCGCCCCAGAAAGCGTTGATGAGCCGCCAGTTGCCATCTATGAGGACGGCGTTCCACTCTCCCCGGTGGAGATTCTTGTCAATCTTCTGACCCACCTCGTACGTGGACCCCTTCAGGTATCCCCGAATTATAGCACAGGGGAGGTTCGCGTACCTAGAACAGGGCATAGTGAAATAAACTAACTGTCACTTTGTATAAAATACTTGTTGCGTTAAGAAGGTAAATATAGCACTTATCAAAACTTTTTTTAACTCTTAAACATTTTTTTCTTGATTAAAGAATTTACTTTTAAAATTTGGCGAGAATTTATTGATACTTTCTGGTATCGTCTTTACAACATGAAACGTGTGTTTATGGATTTCTTTAGTATCTAGTGTTTACTGACACGAGTCTATAACCACAATTACCACTGTGTAAATCAGTATTTCGCTATTAATAAGTTTCTCGCGAAACGAGGGTATGTTAACCCTACATATTCCGTAAGTGATCGTGCATATTTTCAATATTTACAGGAAGTTTTGGGTGATAATCAATCAGTCATGCATCACAAATATAAAATTGCACGACTTCTCAACAAATACGTTTGCGGGGAGCTAGAACGTCAATTGTTTCTAAGTAATGTCGTACATTGTATTATCATACTGCGTCATTCGGTAAAACTAGAGAGCCAGATATACAGATGGAAAAGTTTTGACCATGGTGCTATTTATACAGAGGGACATCTACTTTTATATAAACCTATATAAGAGTATATAATTAGTAATCTTATATTAGAAAATATTATAATATACAGACAGATGTAGCCATGTGGGATAGGTTTATTATAGAGTTTCTCCTTATGTTTAACTTAAACGGAGAGCGTGTTTAAGCTTAATTTAATGACATCTCTTCTGTTATATTAGTACGTGAAGCTGTAACATCGCATTAATTATTATTATTATCATTTGTTATTATTATTATTATTATTATTATTATTATTATTATTATTATTATTTATGATTATTATAATTATTATTTATTATTATTACTATAATTATTATTTATTGTTATTTATTATTTTTATTATTATTAATATTATTATTAATATTATTATTATAACTACTAGCCATAATCTATCTGCTCTTCAGTAATGTGTCTAGAGAAAAGATTTCTGGTCAAGATGTTTCTGATATAACGTTGTGTGAGATATAATGATGAGATAATGGCCGGCAGTAGCAGTTGTGTGAGGTATAATGATGAGATAATGGCCGGCAGTAGCAGTTTAAATACAAAGCAGGAACAGTTCAGTCTTATGACGGGTGTGAGGCGACTTGCAACGTTTGTAGTACCGAAAATTCATAAAAAGTCAAGTAACATTTGGTTGTTAATGTAAGTGAATATTAAGGCTTTACGGTACATTAATAATACTAACAAATGTAGCAGATCAAACGTTTACGTTGTCGAAGAGTTCACAATTTAGAATAAAAATAATAAAATAAACAGGAAAAAATAGAATACTGCAATAATTATGTAATGATAAGACGATTGACATCTTGATGCTGCAATGATAGTGAATATGAACATTGTTTCTTTACTTGTAAACGTGTGAAATTATTTTGGCTCCGTAGCCATGATACTTCATACACTTGATTTTAAAAATACCTTACAATTAGTCAAACTGATGTTTAGATAGTGTATATGCTAGTTTGATACTAAGCGAACATAATTAGTCATTTTAAAAAAGATTTGTTTTCATGGTATATTCCTGGACCTAAACTCTAAAATGAATATATTATCCAATGATACCGTCTTTTAAATGCCATCTGTTTAGTATTTAAGAAATTTACAGTCCTTGTTCGGAAGCTCATCTATCTAAATGTTCAATAAATTGTAAGTGCGGAAATGATGTAAAAAGTACTTATCTTGGGGAAAAAATGCCTAAATTATAAAGTATACGTTTAATTGTTTATTTTTGTTGAAAAGATCTCTTAACATTCAGGACGATCTTGATCACATATTGTGAAATTGTGTTGTTATTTGTTTCATTTTGATATAAAGTAAAGTAGGCAAATCCCTAGCAATTATTTTATTGTTAGTATTCCAACATGTATCTTGTTTGTACCAGTTCATGTTTCAAATTAAATATTCGAAATTAGATATTTTCATGTTGGTATTTTTGTTTCGAATACATTTAGGAGTAGTTTGTTGTTTGTCTCTCAGTCTTTTAACGCAATTCATATTATGGAGGCACTCGTGGTCGGATGGCTTAAGTCGCCGACCTGTTACGCCTCAAATGGCAATATGTTCCATTGCTGTGAATGTAGCAACCTTAAGTACAATATGTATTTTAGCCAAACTTTAAAACAGAATCATGACAGTAAATCTTAAGGACGGTGGCCATATACCGCCAGATTCCTTTACATTTAAACTGCAGGTTAATTACCTAAAATATCTCATATTTCTGTGTCGAAATCCCAAAATAAGCCTTTATATATAACCGTTTTATTATATAGGATCGCACAGATATAAAAGGCTTATTTCTTAAAACCAAACAAATCAAAGTATCGATAACTGCATGAGTGCATTCAAAGCTTGTGTCACGTTACGAAAAAAAGGCAGCATGGTTTGTGTTCGTGTGCTTCGTGCCATATCAAGACTTCTGCGATGGCTTTTACTATTTAAAAATCATTTAATGGCCAAACGTCTTTGTGATTTATTTATAACATACACAACAACAAGATAAAGTTAAAGTTAGCATTTTATATGTGTATATAAAGCATTTCATCTCACGCATTTATCTATGTTTTGTTATTTAGTTTTGTTACGTTAATCTAAACTGACAAAGGTAAGCTGCTAATAAAACATATGTTTTCTTGTTTTCCTTTATTTATTGATGGCGAAAAGACATGTATAAAGAACTACATGTGTATATGGAGATATAGAAAACAAATCTCACCAGCAAAGTAGGGCGAAAAAGCCGGCGTATGTGTTTTTCTTATGTTTTAGGTTGTAAAGGTGGAACATGGCGGTGTTTGCCTTGGCTCCTTTCTTGTAGTCTGCCCGTTCCACAGGCTGTGCCGTAAACCACCGATACAAGGCTCGGATCTTCGACAAATCATCTTCGTAATCTCCCGTCAACAGTCGGACAAGTTCGTTAAGTGTCTTTTCCAGATCGAAACCTTGGAGCTGAAATGAATCAGTGACAAAAAGCATCCATTTATGCTGGTGTAAATGATCTAAACGGGATAGTCCAAGGTCTAATATAAATGTGTCCTTGTTGTGTAACGTTGCTCAAGGTTATAGCTAAGAATATCAGTAAACTCAATGGTAAACCTTGAGGGAATTAGTACATTGCAAAGTATAACGTCTCCTTAGAGACTGATGCTCGAATTAGATACGAAGGCGTTAATTATTTAGCCATTTTAAACGTATAGGCTTGAATCTCGTATTGTTTTAAATAAGCCTGCATGAGGTTAGATTGTATAACAACACAAAAGGTGTAGATCCTGAACAACACCATGGTAAAATTATGAAAAAATAATATCTTCTTTGTTTTTGTTAAACTATTTGTTAATAGTATATTAGAAAAGGACACTCTCTTGTAACTTGAGTATCCCCTCTCGACTTCCCACGTTCTGGTCAGAACCCAAGCAGTAACTGTATCTAACACGGTGCTATTAAAATCTTACCAGTCGACTGACACTGCATGATTGGTGTCAAGTTAGAACCCAGAACCCTCCGAGAGACTAATGCCTTAACAACACGACCATGGACTAAGCTAGTCATTTCAACACTACCACCACCACCAGCACGATAACAACAAGAAAATCACACCAACAACATGGTCTTACCGCATCCGTTCTTTCATCCACGTGGGTATAGGCTTCCGGGTCGAAGATCTCGTGTTTTCTGGTTGGTGCTGTGTGAGGGGGAGGACATTCATCCTCTAATCGCTGGATGTCATTGCTGTACAAGAAATGTGTGTGAGAGAACTCGTAGTTCTCGCCGTACGGTGGCAAATAGGACAGGAGCTCCCAGGCCTCCGGGTAGTCCTGCTGTAGAAACGGAGAGCATTGTGTACTTAGCAGATAGCATACTACATTTATTAACAAGTAATTCGAAATATAAGTTCTTTGCTAAGTCTACATACAAAGATATAATGACAACAGTTAATATTGTAGATCCCTAGCAGACATCTCCGAGCGTGCGCTGTCTAATCATGATCTACATTGTTTGTTAACATTTACTAGGTCAATTCGTACTTCACGTGCAAAGAACATAGCAAACAATGATCGTGAATCTATCTCACAGGACGAGCAAACTTTAATAGCGTCGGCCATGGTTAGTCTTCGACTTGTAAATCCCCTCTCCACGTGGGTTTGAGTCCCGGTCAAGGCGAGTGCTTTCAATTTTGGAGGAGGGGTGGAGAATCCTTTAGCTGACCTATAATGCGCACGTGGTTCTCCATATATATTTGGTTTATTTGGGTTCTTCCTCCGCCAATAATCGGCACAATGCAACAAAAAGAAAAAGATCTTAACGCCCAGATGCGGTGTGGGAACGAACTTCGGGATCTAACGCAATATAGGATCAAACCCTAATATGAGTCAATATTTAAACACCAATGTGTGTTTATTTACTGCCGTATAACACATGATAGTATAAAACATTAAAATCATCATCATTCGATATGTGTTTGTATTGTTTCTACCGTAATTATCATTATGCCCTTGTTGCTTACGATCATAAATTTTGTCATTTCCATCATAATTAAAATAAACATTGACATCATCATTATCATTATCTTTATCATTACAATCACCACAACCTACAACCTCATTATAACCATTTTAATTAATTAATTAATCAATTTATTTATTTAATTATTTAATTAATTATTTATTATTATAATTACTATTATTATTACTATTATTATTATTATTATTATTATTATTATTATTATTATTATTATTATTATTATGCTGTTGATGAGGATGAGGATGAAACTCACTGATGGATCCACCTTCATAGTACATTGGATCATGAAGTTCGTTTGACGCCGAAGTAAGTTAGACCCCACAGTGCGATAAACATCTAAGTGCTTTGAACTAAGAAGTGCTTTGTATTCCTAGGTGAGTTGGACCCCTAGGGGATTTGGATCCCGATGTGAGGTGTACCCAGAGGTGAGTTGGATTCTGATGGGCATTGGACCCTTATGTGAGTTGTACCCCGAGGGAAGTTGGACCGCGAGTTTAGTTTTACCCCTAGGTGAGTTGTACCCCGAGGGAAGTTGGACCGCGAGTGGAGTTGTACCCCGAGGGAATGCGGACCGCGAGTGAAGCTGGACCCCAAGTGGAGCTGGACCCCAAGTGGAGCTGGACCCCGAGTGGAGCTGGACCCCAAGGGGAGCTGGACCCCAAGTGGAACTGGACCACCAAGTAAGGGGAGCTGGACCCCAAGTGGAGCTTGACCGCGAGTGGAGCTGGACCCCGAGTGGAGCTGGACCGCGAGTGGAGCTGGACCCCGAGTGGAGCTGGACTTTTAAGTGCATTCCCACAGAGGTATTTAGTGTATATGACCTTCAAAGACTCAAAAGACTCATTTGCTTACATACCCTGTGTCGCACGACCACTTTGCTAGTATATATGCAATCATTTTCGGATATTATGAAAAAAATGACTAAGTTGCGGCAAAAAGGACGATTGATCTTGTATCCCAGATTAACAACTGCGTTTTTTAATCTGTTTGAATTATATCAAATTGACACACATTCGCAAAATATTATTATAACTTTTTTTTTTCAATGGCGTTTTCTTATACGATATATATAATTCAATCGACTTGTTTTAAATTGTGGACAGTTTTGCGTAAGTACATGAATAAAAGAGTCACACGATCTGGATATGCATATACGTGATTACGTCACTATCGAGGCAATCGTCGCCATATAAACATGCATATTACTATATGCATTCCTCTTACGGGATTTTCTGTTTCTTGGTCGTTGTGCTAGAATGAATAAAAGATTGAATAGCGTCGTGACGCTTTCTAATTTTTTCCTCCTCAAAGACAACACAGTATTGTTTAGAAGACAGCATGTTTAAAAATATACGCTAATGATCAAATATTCTATTCCATTATTCACTGGTTTGAAAAAAGATTTGCCTTTTAAAGAAAAGACAAAAGAGTGCAGACCAGTGATTAGCAGGCCGATTTTAATCGTATTATTTTATTAACTTTACGCAAAGGCGTTGACGCAGAAGACTTCGTTGTTGTTTTTTAAGCAGAGACGAAAATACATCAACTACTTACTTACTCAGTGTTGTAATTTAGTCAAACTATGAGTCAGATATTAATGGCATGGAACTAACAACGTCATATCTCTGTAATTGTAGACAGTTTTAGGCTTTGTGTGATATCCCACTGATAACCTATGTATTTTGAAGTGTACTTTCTTTCTATAACATGTGCAGGGCTTTTTTGTAATATTATGGTTATAGGTACGGCTTAATGTAAAAAGTACATACTACAATACGTAAAGAGTTTCAAACATTTCTAAATGTGAGAGCTATAAACAACCAACAAAACCATCGTAGAAAGGGCTATCCCCGAACCTCCACAAGGAACGTTGTACTCGAATCCTCCTTATCAGCAGAACAGAACAGAACATGATTTTATTAAGATTTTTACATAGACCATCGTCGTTACAAATGCAAGTTAAACAAATCATACACACAAATAATGTAGCTAAATAATATTAAATTGCAAGTAAGGATGTTGCTACATTTGAAAATATCACTGTTGTTGTTGTGTTTTTGTTGTTGTTGTGTTTCTTTTGCGATTGGGTGTGGGGATTTGTGCATAATTGCTGCATTAACTTTAAATAAGTTAAAGAAAAGGCTGCTATTACACTATACCTATTGTAACGTAGTACAAATGGTATAATATATCACGCTAAATTTATATTATTTTAAAATCTTTATTTACGCACAATGGGGATTTGAGCTAACAAGTAAGTTTTCGGATATACTTCGTAGCTCGGATAGAATATACCTATTTATAGAGAAAAAATGTGGTGTTATGCTTTACATTTCGCATGGATTTAGGGCACCAACAAACAGCATTTCACTGGATCTTTTCAATATTTATGTATTTAGTTGCGCTATCTAGAGGAGAAATGTGTACTTTCCGAAACCGCCTTTAATAACGCAGTTATAAGTGTCATCGAACCACGTGTACTTATTACAGAAACAACATTTTTCAGACAGAAGACAAATCAATACATTTATCTTATATCATTTAGGTTTCAAAGATTGAGCATGCCTTTATCCCACCTAGTCACTGAACCTTTATTTAAAGGTAGGCCTTTGGTCACATTTGAGTTATTTTGTCTTACACATGCTCAAAACATGACACATGTTCGACAGTTAATTGTTACACTTTGGCATGCCTAAAGAAAAAACACAAAACTTTTAACCTTGCACCTGGAATAGTGACGTATTTAGGTTATTTGACTGATTACTGCTATTTGATATATGGATATTTGGATGTCATTACCGCTATTCGATATTTGGAAGTCATTACCGCTATTTTGTCTGATATTTGGATGTCATTACCGCTATTTATCTGATATTTGGATGTCATTACCGCTTTTTGTCTGATATTTGGATGTCATTACCGCTATTTGACATTTGGATGTAATCACCGCTATTTGATATTTGGATGTCATGACCGCTATTTGTCTCATATTTGGATGTCATTACCGCTATATGACATTTGGATGTCATTACCGCTATTTGATATTTGGATGTCATCACCGCTATTTGTCTCATATTTGGATGTCATTACCGCTATATGACATTTGGATGTCATTACCGCTATTTGACATTTGGATGTCATTACCGCTATTTGATATTTGGATGTCATTACCGCTATTTGACATTTGGATGTCATTACCGCTATTTGAGATTTGGATGTCATTACCGCTATTTGACATTTGGATTTCATTACCGCTATTTGACATTTGGATGTCATTACCGCTATTTGACATTTGGATGTCATTACCGCTATTTGAGATTTGGATGTCATTACCGCTATTTGACATTTGGATTTCATTACCGCTATTTGACATTTGGATGTCATTACCGCTATTTGACATTTGGATGTCATCACCGCTATTTGACATTTGGATGTCATTACCGCTATATGACATTTGGATGTCATTACCGCTATTTGACATTTGGATGTCATCACCGCTATTTGACATTTGGATTTCATTACCGCTATTTGACATTTGGATGTCATTACCGCTATTTGATATTTGGATGTCATCACCGCTATTTGATATTTGGATGTCATCACCGCTATTTTATACTTGGATGTCATTACCGCTATTTGATATTTGGATGTCATCACCGCTATTTGATATTTGGATGTCATCACCGCTATTTTATACTTGGATGTCATTACCGCTATTTGTCTGATACTTGGATGTCATTTCCGCTATTTGTCTCATATTTGAATGTCATTACCGTTATTTATCTGATGTTTGGATGCCAGTTATGTATCAGTCCAGAGCAAAAGATTATCCTATATTCTTGACTTGTCTCAACTTATCCTTTAAAATATGATGATAAGAATTGGACAAAAAGTTTCAACTTCAGTGCACCCACAAATGATATGTTTTTGGCTATCGTGACATATCTACAATCTCTAGTCGACAATGCACTTTATCATTCCTAAAATTATTAACTGGACACTTGACAATCTACTGGACACTTGACTATCTACTGGACACTTGACAATCTACTGGACACTTGTATGATTTTCCTTGTCTATCTGTATGAAGGGTTGAAAGCCACTTGTATAGATATGACTGTAATTCGAGAAGTGTGATTCTCCAGACAAATCTGCAAAAAACTAAAAGGAGTCCCTAGTGTAATGGGTCTTTTAAATAGGTGCTTAGTTGTTAATAGAAAGACACAAGATCAGACGGGTAGATTTATACAATCCAGGGAGTATCCTATGATTTGTACAATCCAGGGAGTATCCTGTGATTTATACAATACAAGTTGTTCGTATCCTGTGATTATAGGAAATAAAAAAGCACGATGTTTGTGAAATGCATAAACAATCAAATCCATGTGGTCATGCGATGACATGTGGTTTTCTGTTTTGAGGACTATATGAACAACAGCACTTAAGTGTATGATACCCCCTGCCAGACTGACGATCAGATCTATATGAAGGGGCACGGCATTCAAGATGCTTATCCTTTGTAAAATTACTAGCACTTCAAAAAGTTCTTCCAAATAAATTGAACACTTTGTCAAAATTACTCTTATGTTTTAAAACGCACTTTATTCCTAAGTATATATGTAATGGGAAGGACAGGTGGGGCGATTATGAATATCGACAAATGAGTGACTCATGTCTTCGTGTGGACAACATATATCTCCCCTGGTGTTACATTTGCTTAATTCCGATGTGTAATTAATCTACTATTTCTGTTAAGACATGTATGCAGAGAAATACGTAATACTGATCGAGACTGCTCAGCAGGAAGTACAGATCCTGACCGGGACCACTGGTAGCTGGTTGTTCTGGATCTGCACTAACTGTTAATGTTTAATCCATTCATGCTGACCAGGTAATTGATTTCATTATTCCACCATTCCAAGTGGCTTTAGATGTCCCAGATTAAGGGGGTGGGGATGCTTGTCTCAGGAGTAATCCTTTAGTTTTCACTACATCCTATAACTAGCAAATAATCCTCGTCCTTAGACCGTGGTTATTATGTCGGAGTATCCAAACATATCGTTTGGTTAAGAGTTATGGGTTATATTTCCCGACAAAATATATTAAAACTTGAAAATAGAGCACCTGTGTTCCAAGACCACTTGTAAACCTACCACCCGGGGACAAAACACGAAGCCAAACCTGATTAATAACAGGTTCGTTTGTTTGTATATTTATAAAAGTAATGGTGTAGTTTGTTCCATTGTCCATTAAAATATATGATTATTTTATCAAGAATAAATCGATGGACACTGTTTTGTCTGTCGTCGTGGTGAAAAAGAAAAACACACACGTGGAGAAAAAATGTGATTTAAAAGCCTGTTGGCAGGTGTCGTTAGCATTGTAAACCGCACAGTGCGTTTAATTAATAATTATAAAGTCTGCACATAACATTAGAAACGGCATCCTCTTATTCAACCAATTCGAAATTAGTAACTGTATTGTGTTAAGAAGAAGTTTATTCAGGACATATAGTTGCTGTAAACAAATGTCCGAGATAACTGTGATTCGGTGGGTTGTATGCAAAACCTTTTAAAGGATCGGGTTCTTATAAAAAAAATAAACCCACATGTAAAGTTGAATCAATATATTCTGGCCAACAATTGACTGTGTACATAAATAGATGAAAAGCCACTGAGATTCAATCATTCACGAGCAAACTGACGAAGAAATCAAGTCGACAGGTTTGCTTGCTGAGTGCCAATCAGTGTACGACTCCTCCACCAATAACAAATAAAAACCAACAACCATCACTGCATGAAGTTCACCAAAGGGAAATCATCGTGCCAGTATATTTACCCGCCCTTTGACTGGACGCGGCCCTTTTGCATTTTTAACTTTTTCTTGTTTTTGTGGTTGCAAAATCTTTTCTTCAGCCTTCGTCTGCTGTACTTCCTCGGCCGACGCTGCCTGTTCATGTTTTTCGCCTTGATTTCCAGTTGGGGAGGACTTATGATCACTTTCTTCACCCTTGTGTAGGACTGGAGTCTGTAGGTCTTTTGGAAATTCGTTTGTCATGCTATGTTCACTGTCGTCTGTCTTAGATATATGTGGCACGTCTTGTTCCTTTTTTATTATTGACGCATCATGTTTTGGTGGTTGTAAATATGTGTTGTTGATCTGCTGTTGAACAGAAGCTTGATGCAGTTTGACGTTGACCCCGTTTGATTCGTAGTGGGCGGAAGTCAAGTGTTTGGATGCCGTACTCCGATTAATTGAATTTTGCACCGCTTTCTACCAATTTGGAGACAAATAAAAATAAAATGTACGCGTTACATGAAACTGTTACGATACCGATGAATATGATGATGAATATGATGATGCTGATTGTGATGGTGGTGGTGGCGGTGACGATGATGATGATGATGATGATGATTATGACAATGACGACGACGACGCATGATGGCTAACACACACACACACACACACACACAAACACACACACACACACACACACATATAAATATATATAAACAACACGTTATTTGACACGCTAATAGTTAATGTCATTAGGCTTGGCCGGATACAAGTTCCATTTGGCAAACGGCAATGATAATCCGCTTAATCATTTTATTTCTTTGTCATTTCATGTCCTTAATATAACAAAATTAAATCGAAGGCTGGCTGCAACATAAAGTACCTACACACTGCCGATCTTTGTTAAAAAGTAAAGATCCGCTCTAAACGGTGAGGAAAATATTGCGACATTCAATTTCCTATAAATCTTAGCAAACAACGATGTAAAATGTTTGTTCTGCATTTCTCTGTTTGTTTCTAGACTAATTTATATAAGATGTATAAACTGACGTTAGAGGATAAGTGTTTATTTTCAGGTGACACCAGTTCTTTTGCATTTGCTTGACACTTACCCGAAATATGGGTCGTGTTTCCATACCCCCACCCCCGACACGACGTTCGAGTTCACCCTGTCTGTCCATCAGACTTCTGGCGGACTTACAAGTGTTTAATGTTCTCTTTACTTACCTAGGGTATATAATAGCAACATTAACCCATTTTACAACATTAAACACTAAAAGTGAAGTCATGACACATAGAACTACACGATCCGCAATTCGTTTGTATTTTGATTACTGCGTCATTATCGAGCCAATCGGCGTACCATTTATGACTGACGTATACACATGGCTTTTAATGGCGCATGCGCAGTTATAAGATATACTAGGCTGCGATGCTTTTGATTCTCCCAAGCTAAAACAACAAAACTTGAAAAAGACAGCAAGTTCACTTATAATCTGGGGATAATTTCTAAACTTTTATTCCAATGTTCTGGGTGTATTAACTAACTTTTGCTATTTTATCAAAGCTAACTTAAAAAGTAATGACCGAAGAGGTAGAAATATAAGCGCTTCAAACCAGCCTCGTAGATGGGTAAACACTTTTGCGACGTGATTTTAGCGGTTGCCAAACTTGCGCGGTTAAAAACGGTTACCGTGGCTAGTGTATTGATGGGTGACGGTTGGAGAGGGCCGACCTGCGTTACAAATTTTAATTCGCCCAACTGTGACACGGTCACTTTAACGCTACGGTAAATGTAAAGAAGTAAACGGCACACATTTTATATTTACTGTTCAGGTTGATATGCAACACTTTTCCAAAATTAGCGTTGAAGTTTTAACAGTAATCTTTTATTTCAGACGAAGAGTCTTATTTTCTGTTGTTAAAGGTGATACTAGATATCAATAAAAAACATATCATCGTATGCAATATTTTAACGCAATTCTCTCTAAAAAAAAGTTAAGGCAATATTGTTTTGATATGCAACAGTTCTCCAATATTTTAGTTAAAACGCACGACAAACAATAGTTTTGCTATATCATTCTTGTACCATGATTCAATTGTAGGTGTATTGTGTTTATAACACGTGCCAGTCACAATTTTTGGTATATTGGCAAAGTTATTGCGTGTGGACAACAATTCTGAACCACCACTGATATCAGTGGCATCAAGGAAGAAATGGGGACTCGCCAAGTATCATAAACTAAAATGGAAAAGAAAACAAATTCGTTCGTTCGAATAAAATATACTTTAATGTGGGCATGCAATTATTATAAGTTTAACAATAAATAATGGGTTTGATTGGTGCGCTTTTAAATCGGCGATTCTTTTTATTGAGATGGGGGTATTTTTTTTCTTTATTTATTCAAATTTTATTTGTTTATTTATTTATTGTAATTTTTACAGTATATTGCAATATATTGCTATATTTTTTTTAAGAAAAGGGCAAAATTGCTCAAAGAATAAAACAATAACACAGCTGCGGGTTTGTTGCGCACGCGCATCACAAAAGCTTCCAGTGTAGAATGTATAATGTAAACAATGGAATTCAAGTTGATAGAAAATTGAAAGTAAAAGTTGAAAATGTAAGGGATTGAACGCTTCAATAAACATCTTTTACTTAAATAAGGTTAAATGTTGCACAAATTCCCCAGTTTAATGTTGTAACCCCTGCCCTCTATGTTACTTCAGGTATTAGATGAAGGCAAACTGTTACCATTTTGTTTGCATTTGTCCATGCTACACTAACTTACGCAGAAGTTTTTTTGGATCGTATTTATTACACAAGACCTTCAGTATTTAAATATAATCAGTTAATGTCCTCCAAGGACGAAAACATTTTATTTAAATTGGCCAAATACCTTAAGTCAGCTTTGTTAGTTAGAAACAGTATTGTTGTTTAACACTCTTAACTAGTTTACGTTTATTGCTATATGGTCAACAATATCTTGTCACACATTGTCTGTTTTCTTTTAATATCGTCTTTTGTCTATACCAGTGATCACACATGTATTTTGATGTCATTTCTTGTTTTGTAAGATGAGGAACCTTAGTTGTACAAATCTGAAATTAATTATCAATTCATTCATTGTATGATACCACCTATAAGTCTCCACAACAACAACGACTTATTGTAGAGTCATTTACTAGGAGTACTAACGTAACACTTGAATAACATGGCCTCGGTTAAACGCAAGGACACTATGGGCTTTGTTAAGCCTTTAAACATTGACGGCTATATTTGTTTACCAATCCCGAATTCTGGGGATTTCTACTCAGGTAACATATTGCATTGGTAACAAGAAATTGTAGCGACATAGTAACTAACAGTGGCGATCTAGATTAAAAAGGTCTCGTTGTGACTGGCTGATTGCAGGCCTTATCCTGATCCATTCATGCTCAAATTTCGAATGAGCATAAAATATCACAGTAACAAGTATTTACTGTCCATAAATGTTTTTACTTTATACGTTCTGTTGCTTCTAACCAATAAAATTCCAAAAAACAACAGCTGCTATAAGAGCGTGTTTAATACTTCGCCGTTATGGTGGTTGACGTCTGTATATTATTGGTGAAGGAAAGATTAAGGTCTGGGTGGAAAAGCTGCAAAACCGCCTCTCATGAGGTTTGTGTGTAGCACATAAAAACTAGCACAATCTTAAAAAAATAAAATGTGATAATTGCTTAATAGAATGTTTATGTCAAAAACACTGTAAAAACGATCTTCGAACTTAAGTATTCACTTCGGGTTGGGTTTTTTCTTGACTGTGAGAACAAGTGTATTTCGTTAGTTTTTTATAGTTTAAGAGACCTTCAAACGTTATAATCATTCGACTTAGTTTAAATGCTTAGAGACAAACTACGTTTTTTTCAGTGTTCTCTTGATGTTGACAAAAAGTTATTATTTTCTGTCATTGGTTTTTATGGCAACGCATCCTTCAAAAATGATACTAAGCTCACCTAGGTCTGAAGACTCAGACCCATTGGTAAAAATATAAAGTTGTATTGACGGCGTGAGGTAAATACTTATTTTCATAAAGAATTAAATATAATGAAAGTATATACGCTTATTTTGAATTGTGTATTTATAGATAGTATGTACGGGAGGATGTCTCCAAAATATCCTGATTGTTTCGGTCCATTTTGCATGTAAACATAAGAATTGGTTATCAAGGTTCAACAGTGCAAACGAACCACTGGTTATTCCACTCTTATCTCAAATATAAAACTTTAAACATTGGTTTCACACGGAAACAGATCTGTGTACTACAACACTAACAGTACACTGTGAAGACCTTCGATGTCGGACGATAAAAGTATGCTGAACTGAATCGTGACGTAAATCAATAAAAGTGAACACTATTATTTTTAATATAAACCCATAGAATAACAGATTAATAAAGAATGGTTATTTGTTTGTATATGTTTCTTTCGGATATGACCGCTGGCAACGACATGGTTTGTTTTTGTCTGTTGTGTCAGGCCAGGTATAACAGCAATACTTTAAGTAAGCATGAACAATGTAGAAATGCTAGCATAAGATTTCTACAATAAAACACTACCTACACACTAATCAGCTACGGTTACCTAACAGGGTTATTGAGCTTCCAAAATATCTGCCCTCAATCTGCACAGTTGGGTAAGCACGTACAATACGTGATTAATTTGAGATCACCAATCAACAGAAACTTCCTGAAGCAATGTATATATATAGTCCACATGCCAATACAATAACTGTATAAAGAGATATAACTGGCTAAGTCAAACACTTATTAAAACATGTATTATTTAACAATTATAATACAGACTGGACGTCAAGAAATATTACCTATAAAGTTAGAAAAATGCTTGTTGAGAGACTCGAGTAAAGAATAACAGCTGAATAGGTACGACAAGTCATGAATTAGATGCATTCATACATGTAGTACAACTGTAGTTCTACAATCCCATGACAGGGCAAATCTCTAACTATTACATTAACACACACAGTGTAAATATTATAATCATCATGTCTATTGGACGTAGGGAACGTTGAGATATACAAATGACAAGTAATTAATGTTTTTAACATTAAATATTGTCACAAGTGGCCAAGATCACAATTTGTTGATGAATGATATTTGCATTTATCTTGGCCAAGTGGCCAATTACATTCTTTTGTGGTTCTGTTTATTACTGTGAACATTTGTCATAAACAAGCAAAGGTCTCTGCTTAAAGCCTTGTAAAAATAAACATACCAGTTTATGTAAACATTATTTTACAACACACATGACGAGTTCACAGTATTACTGTAAAATGACCATAGCCTATGCAATATGTAATCATGTAGATGACAAACGTTCATGTTATTATTGGAATCAGATAAAAAAAAAGGCAAAACAACAAAACAAACATTTCCTTGAAATATAAATATAATAAATGAGATTTAAATCTGCTTCAAAATATTGCCTACTGCCCAAAACCTGAAGCGGAGACCGTTCTGTTTCTCAACTCACAAAATGAATTCAGTTTATTTTCAAATTAATGTATACCTTTGCATGCATTGGTAAAGTATGAAGCTTAAAGCCATGCCGCATTTTTGAAATAATTTGTACATACATTTAATTTTTGTTTCTAAAGTCTGCCATAACGATACGATACCCAGCATTAACTTTGGGAGGAAGACCGCACACATCTGCTCGAGTATGAACACCGGCGTACCGCTGCTTATACTTGTAGAAAACACCTAACATGCTAAAGGATATACTTGTAGTTTAGTCCAGGGACTTATACAATAGATGGGACAATTAAGGAATAGCAACGAAAGAATAGATGCCAATCATATACATTATTCGACCATTGGCATTCCACTGGAAATAACGTTTAAGGAATGTGTTATTGAAAAGTACGACCAAACCAGACCACAGGAACAATAAATGCACTTTATGTTATTCATCATAAACTCTTCAAGGCTATACACATCTAGGAGAGCTGACGTACATGTCTTAAACTACTCAAGGACGTCGGTATAATTATGCACGTATACCAGACTTTTTATAGCTGATATTTGCAATTATTCTATATGAAGGATGAATAGGTTAAAATTTCCTTCTGCGAGAGAGTAGTACGCAAGTGAGACTGTGTCACATGGTAAGTGTATTATTCAATCACTATATAAATTGCGGATTGATGTTGATGTTTTAGCCCCTCCGTCATGTTTTACTTTACATGTAAAATATAAAGACATGGTGATATAAAAATGCAATTGCCTGTTAGATCGGTGGTGTCTTGCTAACCTCTCGTACAAGAGGCCCTCTTTTTACAAGATTTAATTAAAATAATGATTTATTTAATTTCATTGATTTCAAGAAAAAATAAGAAAACATATCTTTGTATAGTGTTAATTATACAAACTGTAAAATAATACGACAAAGGCGCAACTGTAATTTATATTCCCTAGCTAGAACAGTTAAATAACAATTTGACGGTTTTACCGGAACTGTATGCGGAGTATATACTGTGCTACTAATGGGGTTCATTCGTTTACAAATAACATAAACAATGATTAAAAAATAGTTATATATGTGTTTTCGTGGGCTATTTATACTTTGCGGAACGGAACGAAACGGAACGGAACAAACATTGAGGCACCACACGGGGCACAGCAATTTTTTTACTAATATGTAAATATATTAAATAAAAATAATGAAATATTTGAAACTGCCTAGCGAACAGTCGATCTAGGGCTTTTTCGAACTGAACCATCTGAATACCTACTTCTAAATGGACATTATTTATATAAAATCTTCGGGACTGCAAACAGTTGTTCCGTTTCGTTCCGCAAAGTATAAATATCCCCTAGGATAATGATATTTAGCGGAACGGAACGGAACAAGATTTAATAATTGTTATTTATGATTAATTTCCTCCTTTATAATGCTTGTATAAACTTCACTTATAAATAATCATTCATGATGCATAAACGAAATAGCAGGCTACCTATCCTGCTAATGAAGACTCGTCACTTTGTTTATGAAATGACAACATATAAATCAAATACAGAAATGTGGAAACTATCTTATTATTATACACAAATTAAATTTGAGAACATGTATATATATATATATATATATATATATATATATATATATATATATATATACATATATATATATATATATATATATATATATATATATATATATATATATATTTATATATATCTATTTATATATATAAATATATATATATTTTTTATATATACAATTTGTAATTACATGCACTAATAAAGCTGAAATATCACTATTACAGTCAGAGTTGTGTACAAACCTTGTCTTCAACTCTTATTTATTGTGATTCCGTTTCGTTCCGCAAAGTATAAATATCCCCTAGGATAATTATATTTAGCGGAACGGAACGGAACAAGATTTGTAGCTGCCAACTTCCCTACATGAATCAGAGGTGGAGGACTAATGATGTCAGACTAAATGTCTTATCAAATCGGCACGGAGAACATTGCCCGCCCAAGGATCAAACTTAGACACCGACGCTCAAACCTATTGATCTAAGCGGGTGGGTTGGAAAGCTTTATAATATTATCGTAAACAAATTCAATTTAAAAACATGTTTGCCATATAATTTGAATGTGCATGCACTAATAAAGCTGAAATATTACTATTACAGTCAGCATTGTGTACAAACCATGTCTTCAACTCTATTTATTGTGATTCCGTTTCGTTCCGCAAAGTATAAATATCCCCTAGGATAATGATATTTAGCGGAACGGAACGGAACAAGATTTGTTATTCAATATCCATTTCCTCCTTTATAATGCTTGTATAAACTTCACATATAAATAATCATTCATGATGCATAAACAAAATCGCAGGCTACCTATCCTGCTAATGAAGACTCGTCACTTTTAGAAATCACAACATATAAATAAAATACAGAAATGTGGAAACTATAACACCGTTTTCAACAGTACTTCAGTTATGTCACGATGGGCAGTTAACCTAAACAGTGTTCCTGGATTCTGTACCCGTACTTACCTGTTCTCCACAAGTAACTGCCAACTTCCCCACATGAATCAGAGGTGGAGGACGAATGATGTCACACACAATGTGTTATCAAATCGGCACGGAGAACATTGCCCGCCCAAGG
Source organism: Sinonovacula constricta (assembly GCA_007844125.1). Lineage (NCBI taxonomy): Eukaryota > Metazoa > Mollusca > Bivalvia > Cardiida > Solecurtidae > Sinonovacula > Sinonovacula constricta. Next base: position 3,996,599 of record CM017566.1, on the reverse strand, counting down.
ATCGAACTTAGACACCGACGCTCCTTTCTACTGATTTAAGCGGGCGAGTTGGAAACTTATATAATTATCGTAAACAAATTAAATTTTAAACATGTTTGCCATACATAATTTGATTGTGCATGCACTAATAAAGCTGAAATATCACTATAACAGTCAGAGTTGTGTACAAACCTTGTCTTCAACTCTTATTTATTGTGATTCCGTTTCGTTCCGCAAAGTATAAATATCCCCTAGGATAATGATATTTAGCGGAACGGAACGGAACAAGATTTGTAACTGCCAACTTTTCCACGTGAATCAGAGGCGGAGGACAAATGATGTCAGACTAAATGTCTTATCAAATCGGCACGGAGAACATTGCCCGCCCAAGGATCGAACTTAGACACCGACGCTCCTTTCTACTGATTTAAGCGGGCGAGTTGGAAACTTATATAATTATCGTAAACAAATTAAATCTAAAACATGTTTGCCATACATAATTTGATTGTGCATGCACTAATAAAGCTGAAATATCACTATTACAGTCAGAGTTGTGTACAAACCTTGTCTTCAACTCTTATTTATTGTGATTCCGTTTCGTTCCGCAAAGTATAAATATCCCCTAGGATAATGATATTAAGCGGAACGGAACGGAACGGAACAAGATTTGTAACTGCCAACTTTTCCACATGAATCAGAGGCGGAGGACAAATGATGTCACACACAATGTGTTATCAAATCGGCACGGAGAACATTGCCCGCCCAAGGATCGAACTTAGACACCGACGCTCCTTTCTACTGATTTAAGCGGGCGAGTTGGAAACTTATATAATTATCGTAAACAAATTAAATTTAAAACATGTTTGCCATACATAATTTGATTGTGCATGCACTAATAAAGCTGAAATATCACTATTAAAGTCAGCGTTGTGTACAAACCACGTCGTCAACTCTATAAATTGTGATTCCGTTTCGTTCCGCAAAGTATAAATATCCCCTACGATAATGATATTTAGCGGAACGGAACGGAACGGAACAAGATTTGTTATTCAATATCCATTTCCTCCTTTATAATGCTTGTATAAACTTCACATATAAATAATCATTCATGATGCATAAACAAAATCGCAGGCTACCTATCCTGCTAACGAAGACTCGTCACTTTTAGAAATCACAACATATAAATAAAATACAGAAATGTGGAAACTATAACACCGTTTTCAACAGTATTTCAGTTATGTCACGATGGGCAGTTAACCTAAACAGTGTTCCTGGATTCTGTACCCGTACTTACCTGTTCTCCATAAGTAACTGCTAACTTCCCGGATCGAACTTGCGACTCTGCGATCCGAAAACCGACGCTCTTACCTACAGACCTAAGTGTGTGTGTTGGAAACTATATTATAATCGTAAAGAAATTAAATTTAAAAACATGTTTGCCATATAATTTGAATGTGCATGCACTAATAAAGCTGAAATATCACCATTACTGTCAGCATTGTGTACAATCCTTGTCTTCAACTCTATAAATTGTGATTCCGTTTCGTTTCGCAAAGTATAAATATCCTCTAGGATAATGATATTTAGCGGAACGGAACGGAACAAGATTTCCCCTAGGATAATGATATTTAGCTTACGGAACCGAACAAGATTTGTGACTGCCAACTTCCCCACATAAATCAGAGGTGGAGTACAAATGATGTCAGACTAAATGACTTATCATCTTCACGGAGAACATTGCCCACCCAAGGATCGAACTCGCGACACTGATGCTGTCTCATATCTCCGCAGAAAAAAAAGAAACTTGAGGCAATTATGTATAAATGATATAATTGATACTTAAAAGCTGTATTTCTTTTTCAGTGCTATGAAATATATTTAGGCTTAGTAAATGGATGCTTGCATTCTTTTAGGATAAATTGTGTGTTGGGTACACCCCTGAATCAGATAGTAAATAGACACAAATGTTATAAGTAAATCAGGATGAACAAGTGGGTTGGGCAGGGGATTTTTAACAGAGCGTCGGTTGGCAGTTACAAATCTTGTTCCGTTCCGTTCCGTTCCGCTTAATATCATTATCCTAGGGGATATTTATACTTTGCGGAACGAAACGGAATCACAATAAATAAGAGTTGAAGACAAGGTTTGTACACAACTCTGACTGTAATAGTGATATTTCAGCTTTATTAGTGCATGCACAATCAAATTATGTATGGCAAACATGTTTTAGATTTAATTTGTTTACGATAATTATATAAGTTTCCAACTCGCCCGCTTAAATCAGTAGAAAGGAGCGTCGGTGTCTAAGTTCGATCCTTGGGCGGGCAATGTTCTCCGTGCCGATTTGATAAGACATTTAGTCTGACATCATTTGTCCTCCGCCTCTGATTCACGTGGAAAAGTTGGCAGTTACAAATCTTGTTCCGTTCCGTTCCGCTAAATATCATTATCCTAGGGGATATTTATACTTTGCGGAACGAAACGGAATCACAATAAATAAGAGTTGAAGACAAGGTTTGTACACAACTCTGACTGTTATAGTGATATTTCAGCTTTATTAGTGCATGCACAATCAAATTATGTATGGCAAACATGTTTAAAATTTAATTTGTTTACGATAATTATATAAGTTTCCAACTCGCCCGCTTAAATCAGTAGAAAGGAGCGTCGGTGTCTAAGTTCGATCCTTGGGCGGGCAATGTTCTCCGTGCCGATTTGATAAGACATTTAGTCTGACATCATTTGTCCTCCGCCTCTGATTCACGTGGAAAAGTTGGCAGTTACAAATCTTGTTCCGTTCCGTTCCGCTAAATATCATTATCCTAGGGGTTATTTATACTTTGCGGAACGAAACGGAATCACAATAAATAAGAGTTGAAGACAAGGTTTGTACACAACTCTGACTGTAATAGTGATATTTCAGCTTTATTAGTGCATGCACAATCAAATTATGTATGGCAAACATGTTTAAAATTTAATTTGTTTACGATAATTATATAAGTTTCCAACTCGCCCGCTTAAATCAGTAGAAAGGAGCGTCGGTGTCTAAGTTCGATCCTTGGGCGGGCAATGTTCTCCGTGCCGATTTGATAACACATTGTGTGTGACATCATTCGTCCTCCACCTCTGATTCATGTGGGGAAGTTGGCAGTTACTTGTGGAGAACAGGTAAGTACGGGTACAGAATCCAGGAACACTGTTTAGGTTAACTGCCCATCGTGACATAACTGAAGTACTGTTGAAAACGGTGTTATAGTTTCCACATTTCTGTATTTTATTTATATGTTGTGATTTCTAAAAGTGACGAGTCTTCATTAGCAGGATAGGTAGCCTGCGATTTTGTTTATGCATCATGAATGATTATTTATATGTGAAGTTTATACAAGCATTATAAAGGAGGAAATGGATATTGAATAACAAATCTTGTTCCGTTCCGTTCCGCTAAATATCATTATCCTAGGGGATATTTATACTTTGCGGAACGAAACGGAATCACAATAAATAGAGTTGAAGACATGGTTTGTACACAATGCTGACTGTAATAGTAATATTTCAGCTTTATTAGTGCATGCACATTCAAATTATATGGCAAACATGTTTTTAAATTGAATTTGTTTACGATAATATTATAAAGCTTTCCAACCCACCCGCTTAGATCAATAGGTTTGAGCGTCGGTGTCTAAGTTTGATCCTTGGGCGGGCAATGTTCTCCGTGCCGATTTGATAAGACATTTAGTCTGACATCATTAGTCCTCCACCTCTGATTCATGTAGGGAAGTTGGCAGCTACAAATCTTGTTCCGTTCCGCTAAATATAATTATCCTAGGGGATATTTATACTTTGCGGAACGAAACGGAATCACAATAAATAAGAGTTGAAGACAAGGTTTGTACACAACTCTGACTGTAATAGTGATATTTCAGCTTTATTAGTGCATGTAATTACAAATTGTATATATAAAAAATATATATATATTTATATATATATATATATATATATATATATATATATATATATATATATATATATATATATATATATATATATATATATATATATACATGTTCTCAAATTTAATTTGTGTATAATAATAAGATAGTTTCCACATTTCTGTATTTGATTTATATGTTGTCATTTCATAAACAAAGTGACGAGTCTTCATTAGCAGGATAGGTAGCCTGCTATTTCGTTTATGCATCATGAATGATTATTTATAAGTGAAGTTTATACAAGCATTATAAAGGAGGAAATTAATCATAAATAACAATTATTAAATCTTGTTCCGTTCCGTTCCGCTAAATATCATTATCCTAGGGGATATTTATACTTTGCGGAACGAAACGGAACAACTGTTTGCAGTCCCGAAGATTTTATATAAATAATGTCCATTTAGAAGTAGGTATTCAGATGGTTCAGTTCGAAAAAGCCCTAGATCGGCTGTTCGCTAGGCAGTTTCAATATTTCATTATTTTTATTTAATATATTTACATATTAGTAAAAAAATTGCTGTGCCCCGTGTGGTGCCTCAATGTTTGTTCCGTTCCGTTTCGTTCCGTTCCGCAAAGTATAAATAGCCGTTTTCGTGTTGCTTGTCTAAGTATGTTTGTATATATATCTGAATAAAACAATTTTGTATTATTTCTATCATCATGTAAAACGATTAGTATATGAATCCTATGTTAGCAGTATATCTATTGTGTACTAAGGTTTTGGATCAACCCTTCTGTTTATTTTCAAGATATTATCGATTCTATGAAACATTCCATTTTGGCTAATGCAAATAGTGTAGGTCGAGATCAGTCAAAGCCAGCTAGGACTTGTCTGGTTGCGATCCTCACAATGCACTTCACAATGTCCATAAAACAGCCTATTAAACTATGCATAAAGTATTGAAGTAGATAATTGATAAATTTTATATTTAGTTATTCTCAAAAAGCACGATCAAGATTATCAATTAAATGAAGTTTTTCCTCAGATTGGTTGTTCTTTAAACATATTTATTCTACTTTGTAATAAATTTAATACACTATAAGAAACTACCAGAACTAGTTTGTTTTCACTTACCGGCAGTGGCGGCTTGGATGACCCACTCCCCATGGTTAATCCGTCTCTGTATACTTCCCAATCACATTTAACTGTCAGAAGACGTATTTATATAAGAACTTCCTTATGATAACGTCATAGGCATAATCAATAAAAAGGCCAAGTAAAACAGGTTGAATGCAAGGATAGAGGCGATACTTATGCAGTTAAAACGCACAGATAACCCGTCCTACCCTTCCAATCATAGATATGGGTAGAGTATCTTTACACGCTATGTCCCGACGGGTAAATAAAAATGAGATCCACACATAACAATAACCCCATACAAGAATACCACGTAGGTACAAACAGGCCTAGTGGGCAAATTAAAACCTTTCAGTTCAGTAATCGCTTCTCAATACGCCTGTTATAATCGATATTCGAACTGCTATACATACAGTGCTGGGGACAAAGATTTGGTCCCGGTTAAATAAACGCCATTGTTTTTGTAACAATAGACCGTATAATGTTGAAACGCTACATAGACGTTTACAGTAAAAAAAGCGAGGCATTGTTTCTGTTCTTCGACATTACAATGCTGAAAATCGGCGTAATTATGTGTGTATTTAATTACCTCGTGCATGAAGGCATGTAAGTCTACAATTTCAATTATCCACATTAAAGTAGCATTGTTGTTATCTGTCCAAAAGAAATTATACATGGGTATGAAGTTAAGTTACTTCGAACCTCGCCTCTGATCGCTTATTTGAAATGTATCGCTTTGTGTTATGGCCAGCAGAGAATATATTTTATAAATGCGCACACACACATAAACTCATTTTTCTGTGCAAATGATGGAGAGAGAAAAACATTGATTACATTAGGCAAAGATAGCATGTATAATTCTATTAGCTATCATAAAATCCCTTTATTAAAAACATATTTTAAAGTTTTTCCTAACAAATCAATCTGCTGTTTTATTTATACAACACGAGAAACGATCTGATTTTGAAATCAGACTGTTTTTATGACAAAACTCATTGTAAGACCACACCGCTTATATGACCCAACGTACAACCACGTCGGTTGTAATACCATGCCGCTTTTATGACTAACCCACCCCGTACGACTTCACCGTTTGTAAGACCGCATCGCTTATATGATCCAACGCACAATCACACCGTTTGTAAGACCAGGTCGATTTTACGACCCCACCCCGTACGACCACATTGTAAAAACTCACGGCTTGTCAAGCCACACAATGGTTATTAGACAACGGCGTTTGATAACAACAACGCTTGTAGAACCAGACCACTATAAAGGCCAAACCATGTGTAAGACGCCGCCGCTTGTTTGACCACACAATTTGTACGACCACATAGCTTGTACGACCGCACCGCTTGTACGACCACACCGCTTGTACGACCACATAGCTTGTACGACCGCACCGCTTGTACGACCACACCGCTTGTACGACCACACCGCTTGTACGACCGCACCGCTTGTACGACCACATCGCTTGTACGACCACACCGCTTGTACGACCACACCGCTTGTTTGACCACACCGCTTGCTAAAGCACCACTGCTTGTTAGACAACGTCTCTTTTAGCCACATATGCTTGCTAAACCCCTAGTGGTTGTTAGATAACGCCGCTTTTGGCCACACTACTGGTATTTTAAAGAATTAAACTGGTATATACCATTCATAACTTCTGAGCTGTGCCATTTATGCCCGGTCATTAACGGTCAGCGTAATAAGTTAGTTACTTACCTGGGGAAAACATCACGTACAGAAGATTCTTTGAACAATACAGTAAATAGATACCATGTACATACGGAGACTATATCTGTTTTAACTCCCGATGCAGGTGCTTACTGTTTGTTGTTTCACTTTGACGGGATGTTTTTATTTACACTGTTTGTTTGATAGAAAACCCTTCAGGAAGTGCGAGGTTGGAGCGCTCCACAAACCAGGTTTAAGCACCCCAGTCGGCCCTTTTGCCGACTGACCGTTCCAAGGCGGTAACTGATAGTTTTTCTTTTTGTGTGTTATGTCTCGTCTCTGTGTTTTTGTCACATTTACATTTACCGTGTTTGCCTTTGTCTACAGGTAGATAAAATTTAAATATCTGTGGAAATTTTTATAGGACCTTATCTTTTTTACCTATTCAATTTTACATTACGGTATGTTACAGAGGTAAGGAAGACCCCATCCCCACCAGCCCCACAAGTCCCCAACCCACGTCCTATCCACACCTATCCTTAAAATACAAAATCGAATTCTCCTCACTTAAAGAACAACAATTAAAGCAAAAAAAACCAACTTGATAAACGTTTTGTGTATTGCTTCAGAATACGTATTTAATAGGTTAATTATCAAAGCGCTGAAAAGCGCTGTTTTGGGAAGTTTACGTTTTACCATGTAAGCAATTTAAGATACGCAAATAATGATCACTTAAATGTTTTCTGTTGTAAAACTATTTAAAACAGATAACAATATTAATGTTAACATTTAAAGCATGGCTGTACACCAGTGACCCGACTAGTCTCCTTCGACTTGCATATTTCATTCTGTACACATACTACTTTTTCCCAGGCATGTACTGACGGCGGATAGTCCTGCAGGGTCAATCCTTCTGAAGTTCAGCTTTCTATTAACCCTGGACGCTGTCGCAAGGGACACCTGGTTAAATTTTACAATGAGAAGTAAAACGTTGATGGGTATGTAATGGAAACTTATTATAACTTTGCTAATCTGGTTTCTGCATTCGTTCATTCCTGACTCAGCTACTTTATCCTCGTTAGTGTTTAACATTTACACTAGCCATTATGTTTTTTATACAAGAACAAACAAAACATGTGTAAAATATTCTACACAATGCATATTATTACTGAAACAAAAAAGTGTGAAATTTTAGAACGAATTTTATTCGAAAAATATTTGTGTCATCCATGTTGATTATGCTAAGTCTAGGGTCAAGCCAAGAGATATGATAAGATTGTTGTTTTTAACGACCCTCTACAAACTGTCCTGAATGTTGTCAGCAATATAGATGTAAACATATCTGAAAGTAAAGGCGGAGAAAATGTGCCTGTACTGTTCTATATTTATGATATATTTAAATGATCTATATGCCTTAAAGGTGGGGTCCATTTCTCAATGTTAGGACTATACAGTGTTGTTATGTTATTTATATGCTTTATTTGTCCCAAGATATTAGACTAAATGCATCAGTAAACATGTTAAAATCCATTTATTCTGTCATTATTTACACTTCAGCAGAAATACACGAATCTGCCGCCATTTAATGGGTTTAAGATAATGTTTTTACATCTGAACAAATACCTGTTTACAAGTATGAGTTGGTTTTCATTTTAGTTTAACTAAAGTTTGTTTAAGTGATAAATTGTATTGTAAAAAGAAAATCAATACATACAATTACTGATCTGAGCCTGAATCTGAACATGCGAAGGAAGTATAGAATATTCAATTCCATCACATTTTGCAAATTGTAATCTTCCTACGTTATTTAAAGACGCACGCATACATGGACATGCATCTTGCATCAATCGATATTGTTAGGAGATTAAAAAGATGAATAAATGGTAACAATCAATGGCAAGTTCAGATTTGCTGGGAGAATTTGTTAAAGGGAAGTGTTTGCCGTGTCCGGGACTCGAACTTTCGCGACGTGAGGCACGGAGCCTTAAGCTGGAGACTATAACCGATTGAACACGCCCCCGCCCCCATCCCCACTCCCCACCCCCATCCCCACCCCACCCACCTCCCCTCTCAAGTTTGTATGTTATGCCCCCACTTATGTGCTAAGTACACACTATTGTAAACTACAGTTAATATTATAAGTGGTTTCAAGTATTTGAACCATGAGACATTCATCTGTTATGGATAAATAGAAAAGACGAATGTAAATTTGAATTACTTTCAGAAAATACAAAGCGTATTTAAATATTGATAACTGCGTGAAAGCTCACAATTGAATAGAACCCTATTAATATGTTTAAACATCTTGAAGAGGTTTGTAAATAAAGTATGCATATGGAAGGTTAATATTAGGCTGTAAAATAGCGAACACACAGTACATATATAGCACCAGTACCGTGCATGTACTATATGTGCCAATGACCCTTCATTGATATAAATAATGCTTCCTGTGTCACAATATTAATTAACATAAACCTTGTATATATGTTCACTAACCCTGACAAAATACGTGGATCCGTTTAATTACTCTAGATTTCTTCCTCAATAAATTGTCGATTATTAAATAAATGCACATGTAAGGGGTGGGTGTAAAAAAATCGCTGGATCCAGTCAAATTGCCAATTCAGCTCGTAACATCTGGAAAACGAACTTTGTTGTTGTCGGATTTATTGATCGTTATTGTATTATTATCATGCAATGCAAAAAAATAAATGCAGGTGTTATTATAGACATGCAGTAATTATTTCACAAAGAGTTTAAGTAAAAAGAAATTTCGTTTTACCAAAAGCTACGTTCGTATGAACGATTGTATGTTGTCTCGTTTGAGACTTTTGCCACATAGTTGTATTATGTTATACAAACATACCAAGTATTTATTATTTAAAATGACTATTTTTATTTATACTGTTATTCTTATATTGTATTAGATAAGTAACTATACGACCTTTGACGTGTGTTTATGCCAAAAAAGAATACGCAACTTCCGAGAACTGCAACAGTTCCCGCCAATATTGACGTCTCTAGTGCTGGAGGTTTGAATGTTACTGAGGCAGTAGGTACAGATAGAACACCGACCCTTTTGGTTGGAATAGGAAGTTGTCTAACATAAACGATTTAGTCATGCAAAACAACGGCAAGAACAGTTTGTTTAATTACAATTGTCGGAAGGCAGGCAGCCATTTTGTCTTAAGTATGATTCAAACCGAGATTCGATTATCGTTAAATTGAAGTCGAGTATTCACAAATTGAGTGAATTAAAACCTAAGTGTGCAACTGAAAATCATGTCAGAATCCCTTTTGCAATTTTAATTAAATATCAAATTAAAAATTAGAGAGACGTGTCATTGGACGAAGACACCATATAATTAAACCATTAACAAGCAATATCTAGTCGTACAAAAAGATAACAATGAAAGCACACAACCAAGTAGGTTATACAAATATTTAATGTACATATTTTGGAACAATAAACAAACAATGCATATTCGAAGAAGCAGTCATTTCTGACATCAAAGTTTAAGATCTTTTCAAACTTTAATCAAAGCACACATGTCAGGAATAGTAAACACACACATACAGTTTGGATCATGTTCTCACTTTTTCATCTTTAAACCACTAATTGATTACGTGATTACAAATCTTCTATCCCTAGGTCAGCTTTTTTACTGGTTGATCGGAACTATGTTTTTGCTACCGAGTGCCTCTCACATCCCAGGCGGCGTTTCTGTTTGCGTTACAGAAAGCAGTAACAAATAGTAAAAAATAAAATCATAATGGATGTTTTATGTTGGGCGTATCGGCCCATTAGCAATCTAAGACAAATAATGTTAACCAAGAAAGCAGATCGAAAAAGAACGCCTGTGGAGAAATATATACATATATACTCACCGGGTACTCCAGGCCGGACACTCCGCATCCCATTATGGTATAGTCACGGTTGTTTTGTCAAGTCCTAACAAAAGACCTCTTTCACGCCTTTCACGCCTTTCCGTATAGAAGTACACATACTTATTCGCCAAAAACCGCCAACCCTAGCAGCGTGTGTAATCAGTAAAAACAAACAAACCACGTCGAACAAATATCTGGCATTGTTCGATAGTTCAAACGTTTTTGTTTTCTTGTGTTGTGTTATGGTTTGGTTAACATCTAAAATAATATCACTTCCTGCAACCCTGAGTATAACTGTATACTACACATACATGCTCTTAATTACTATGGTGAAAGACCCTATCCGTTCTGAGACAAGTCGATAGATTACCAACCTTCAGTGAAAAATAAGTCTTCAATATGAAGTGCAGCTTTGTTTGTTTTGTTTTCATTTTTTGAAGGGTAGGTATGGGGGCGGGTGGGACTTAGGTTGTATCAAGAAATCGCTGTCATATTTCATGATGAAAAATATAGAAAATCACTCACCTATATACTAACTATACACGTTTGTCACTATTAATCCATGAGTAAACAAAAACTTTCTAAAAACTCTTCTTATAATTAATAAATTTGTTATAAAACTCAGTGTTTAATATCAAACAAGTATTGAATCTGTTACATGACCAGAATTTTTATTGTGTGTGTATAAGGGGGGTATCAAGATCCATTTAACAATATTGCCGTAAATATTAGATATATGCCTACAGAGTAAGAGACCCTAACTTCGACTTAGCAGGTTGATGGGGGGGGGGGGGGTGCACGCCCCACCCCTGGATCCATACCTGGCACGAACATCAGTCACATTCATCAAGTTGAATGACCTTACAGCGATCACCAGTCCCGTGATCAGAACACAGTCTGTTTCTAACCACGAAAACTGGTTAAACACTCAATACTCAATATATGTACAAACATGTAATGAATGAACTCACAAGAATTGATCACAATTTTCATAACAACAGAGGTTCGCTATCAAATAAAGACACCCTGCGCAGAGATAGACATGCCGCGCTCAAAGGAAACAGCCTACCTCATGAACTATGCACAAATTAAGGTTCGCCTGGGTGTTGGTTATTGCTTATTTGGCAGTTGATAAATTGTTTTTTTGGCAAACGGGGAGAGGCTATACATGTAAGGTAGAATCTTTTGACATTGAGTCAGTGGTTCTACCCACATCCAGGAATCAAAATGATTTGACCATGTAACACCCCTACCCCTACCCTTCCCTCACCAGTCAGCAGCTGTCCGATCAACATGGACACTATTTGTTGCTTAGTCTCTGGTTGCGTGCCCAGATACTTTAGCATGTTCGGGTTAGAAGAGAACTGGAATGTGAACGAGTTAAACAATGTCATGTTATAAGGGTAATGGCGGCGGAGCTCATTTCAGAATGAAACGATTCAAGATCATTCGAATGACTTCTGTCGTCGAGTTGTAAATAGTCGGGGTTTGGGGTCGGTTGGTCCCGGGTTTGAGCCCTAGACGTTGGTCTTTTGCCAGGACAATTATCTACGCATCGCTCCACATGCATGTATATTTATTGTCTGAGTACTGGTTTTACCTAGTAAGAGGATGGGTGATTTAAAGAATTGAAGTGGAAAGTTCTAATTTGCCAATTGACTTTTAAGAAAGACTATTAAAGAAATAAAAATAAAATCGAGTGCGGGATAGGTGTGGTGTGTGTCCCTCAATGAGCATTTATTATCCGATATAAAGGTATGACGCCATATACCGAATGTCATACCGCATTGGATAAGCGCTGTATAAACAGCCAACATTTGGAAATATTCGATGGTCACTGGTCTGATATTGGACACGACTTAATATAGAAAAATAGTTGTGAATGTCCTTGTCCTTGAAAACAACAGATCAAGGATGGAGAGTTTAATGTGCATGTGTTGATTCAATTGATTATACAGCCGGATAGGGACCTTGAGCACAAGTATCCAAGGCCATGATCAAACTACAGGCGTCCTTTATAAAGCGTTTTTTTTTATTACACCGTCGACAATATAACTTTTACGATATCTTACGTATATTTACAAGTTAGCCAATGCCCGTGCGTATGTGCGCGCGCGTGTGTGCTTATGTGCGCGCGCGTTTGTGCGTATGTTGGATGAGCTGGACGCTATAATAAGTTAATAACAGTCTGATGAGTCATAAGTGACCTTGGTACACACACATATATATATATCGATTCTTTTCGAAGGTTTTCGTTTTCTTTCTAGAAGCTTAAATGTAAAAAGGAGTTTATATTTTTATTATGATGAACCGGCCTTGAAATATCATTCCCATACACGCATACAATTTTTAAGTACAAGAGGCTTTATATATGGACATGGAAACAAACCAGGTTACATTTGCCAAACAATATAGTTTGTTAATATGCACGTTCGTAAAAATTTAAAGAGCAGCCTTATTAGCTTATTAGCAATATTTAGTTTGACAACGTTTAAACAATAACGTGTCAGCTACATACATTCTAAGTTCGAGTATAAAGTCATTCCAGCGTGGCTATGAAATACCGTGAAAAATAATGAAACGTTTAAAAGGTAATGATGGCCTTACTTTATGTTAGTTTCCTTACAACACCATTTTACTTTTAAGAACGTTTTATTATGCCATTACTGTCATTTGAAGAATATTTCTTGATGGCTTTAATGTATTTAAGAATGCGTCTAAATGCCGTTACGTTCAGTTTTATAATGTATAATGTTGTTTCGTGACATATTTTAGTTTAAGAACAATTAAGTTGTTTTCTTAGTATAAAAACAACTTTCTTTACCGCGTGGCTGAAAAAGAAAATACCTGTTTGCAATGACAAGTGGTGACTTTTTACTTCACTGTTCACACTGATCTAGAGCAGCAATAAACAACATTTTGCGGGACCTTTTCTGGTATCAATGACTTATTTAGTTATCTTAGAGAAAAATATTTTTGTCTAAATTGTCGGATATCACCATTCTAAGTGACACAGCAAATAATTCTAAAAGATGTAGATATGCAGAACAGAGCACTCGTGACCAGATAATTAAATCGGACGCCAATTGATTGGTCATGAGATGTTGGGTTTGGTATTTTTCCATCGGAAATCGACGAGTGTTTTGCTTGTGTCACTTTTCGTCGCTGTCTATACACAGTGTTACCTTTCTTTGACCATCGACTATTGGGAGGTAGTACTTCTGCACTTTTCAGCGACCTTGATAATTCAATATACGATAATCGTTAATGATAACCCAACTAGAGCCCTTAGACCAGGGTCACTCTGTCTCAATGACATGTGTGACATACAGAGAAACAAACCGTGAATACAACCCCAGAGAGTCCTGAAAATGCGGGTCCATTCCGGTTACTACAAATAATGTATTAGTTTCATCCGAATTACTTATGTCTCTGTGTTGTTGTTTAAATGTCATTCGCTTGTGCTTTGACCACAACAGCATTTGTCGATTAGAAAAAAGAATGTGACATTTACGCAGTATAGTTGTAAATATTTAAATTGAAACCTAAATGGTAGAAGGTGGGTCAAGTAAGACCCGCAAATACGCGGGTCAATCTGACTTTAATGTTCTATTTAATTATAACAGTATCACGTTAAAAATACGTGCTTGTTGTTGCTGGGGTAATTACCCATATACATAAACAATAGATGGTGACTATTCGCGTTAATACCATGCATGAACACACTTTACCCGATACCTAGAATATTGTTGGTTGGGCGATCGAACCATACCGGCAAAACTCACCGGCAGTAGTAAGGTTCATGAAAATGAAAGTATTTTTTAACATTAAAATGCTAATAAAATGAAATGATTTCAACAATGCTGGTTCATTATTTTGTAAAAACGTGCCAGTGTTGTTAAATCATTATCTTAGTGTTTCTGCTTCTCTAGATTCGTGTATTTCTTCTTTGTTTAAACATGCCACTCGTAGTCTATTTTCGGGAAGCAAATTTATAATGGTGTTACCGTTAAGCCTCTTGAACAAAATATATTTATAGTTATAGTAAAGCCAAAATGATTTATATATTTATATTAAATTAAACCATGTAAAGTAAGAAAATTTAAAGTTGTCATTATTGTTTATTAAAAAGAATGTATGTAATATACAGTTCGAACCTACTTGTGTATGATTGTATCTTCTGTTTAATGCACTATTTTAATATTTTTCTCAAATGTTTGATGTCTTTACAAGAAACATCACAACGATACAGTCCTTCATTTAAAAGCGTTCATATGATCATGATATAATCTAAAATTAGAACGCTGGTTTTAACACGGGACACCGGGCACATTACCATACACAAAGCTTGATTTTTATCAAGTAATCTGTCAGAAGCAAGCAATCCAAAAAAAGATTTTTGAAAGATAAATATAGTTGTTGTTTATTTGTGTGTGTGTGTGTGTTGAGTTCGTGTGAAGCAGAGAGTAAGGAAGAAACTCCTGTTTGGTATAAATTAATATCTTTGAAGTAAGTGTTTATGCATGTAGAAGAAATGAAAAGAGGAACATATATATGCAATTTTATTTGCGGGTGTGCATTCGTTACACGGACACTTCGAATATTCCGGCTAAATTCTATGTCAATAATGTGACGTTTATTGTTTTGATTATCCTGCCAAAAGCGGTTCCGATCATCTTATTTACTTTATATCACACCTTTATGCATGTAAACTTGACAAAGAGACGAGTAAATTTAGTAATACTATGTTTACTTTATTTTCTCCTACATCCCACGTACACATATAACTATAATCAGTTTGTGTATTTAATGGCGATAGGTTTTGCGCGATTTAAGGCACGAATTAGCACCTTTCGCTAGAAGGACATTCTATTTATATTGACAAGGGATTGCTTAGAGGACATCCTTGAAGGAACTACCTAACCATATGGCCTTCTGTATAGGTCAGAAGCTGCTAATTGGGACCTTGGGAACGATGGTATAAAGGCGACTGTTCTTCTACAAAGACCATCTTCTGAAGTGACCAGCAGTGATGCAAGTGTTGAGACGGACATAGGTAAAAAAGATAAGTTGATTTTCTTTCTTGATTCTGTGTTTCTTGTAAACCGTCTTTACGTCTGTAATTGTCGTCGTGTCTCAAACAAAGAAATGTAAATGGATCCGTCGTGATTTTACTGTGAATGACTTAATATGATTTTTTCCATATTTTGTGATTTTTGTTTACATACTTTAAAGACATTTACATTTAAGACTAAGCTCATAAAGTCTGTCATGTTTAAAGAAGTTTAAATATTACTATTATGTACAACGGCAGTCGATTTCGCATTGAAGAAATACAGTGTGCTTTGTCTTATCTTAAGGCAAACATTTTGCTTTTTGAATGTGTGTCGATCGATCCATTTTCATTTATCCTAAGCATATTATCAATGTTTATCCATTTAAAGCATGAACATTTTGTTTTAACTAAACACGTTTTACAGGAAAATAGCCTAGAAGTAATAACAAGATTTGAATGCCGTTCAGATTGTGTATTTGCATTATGTTCATGTAATCTAAGCATGGTTTTATACAGGGAGGTTATTTCTAAACATAGACAAATGCATAAACTGTATGCGTCCTTTTGCTCTATGTGTAACCCATTACGTTATTCAGGTCGAAAAAGAAAACAGACTCACGAAATCAACAACTGTAGATTGATTGACCAAATAGTTTCTACTCGACAAAATCAAAAGTGAGTGTTATCAAAACTTTGGCAATTACAATAAAGACACACTTTAACCGGCGATCATTCCATAGACTTTTCAAAACTGAAAATGAAATGGAACTACCTTACCGCTATAACGTTAAAATGACTGCAAAATGTTAAACTTAAACAACATTGCCAGTTTCATATATTATAGGTAAAACTGATATCGATAATCACCCAATGAAGCAAGTCCCTAGCGGAATATAACAAATCACGTTGCCACCAGTATAACCATAATTAATGGTAGAATTTGCAATATCGCAAGTTCCATGTGAGCTGAGCATCAAATCAAACCAAGGAAATGTCAATGGTTGACAAAGAATCACTCTAGAAGTGTCCGTCGATGCGTTACTCCAAGCTTCAATATAGACACTGTCGCAATGAGGCGACTTGCCGTGGTTGTCGAAAACAATTCCTGACCAATCAGACCAAGAGAACATACCAATTGTATTCGTATACTCACACATTTGTATAAACAATCCTACGACAAATATTTTTATGGGCAGCATTCGCTTTTTTGCAATGTTTCATAGATTTGGACGAGAACTTAACTAGTTCATAATACTTACGACATTACCAAGCATGTGACCATTACAACGCATGTGTGTGACATTACAAAAGCATTTGTAAGGACGTGCCATGTCTGTTTGATTATGTTGCATTATGTAACATTAACGGGACTCGTAATAATTGAAACTAATCTTTGCGAGCCTTTAGCATGCTCACATGCACAACAAAGTGAAAAATGAAAGCAAAAAGCACAGTAATGATTACACTTTATTATATTTTAATATTCAAATGATACACCGCTTTAAATAGTGAAGCAAAACTTTTGCAAAAAAGCGAATCCTTTCTAAGAAACATGTATAAAATAACATTTTGTCCCCGTTTGTCAATGGCTCAAGAACAAACAAATTCCTAGCAAACATTATTCTCACATTCTATTCAAAAGGGCTTCAAGAACCAAATAATTTGTTACGTTTTTGTACAACAAATATTTCAGAGAAAAGTCAATTTGACTTGTTTTACAAAAACAAACAACAGTTAAAGAGTATTAAATAGAACGAAATGAAATAACCAAAAGCGATTCAAAGTTCCAATGTTATTGAACTATGTCATATTATAGTATGAATAAATAAAGTCAATACCCTGCTATATGAAAATAAGTTTGAAATCATTTAATCATATTTAAATTTAAACAGAAATTGCTTAGAATGGTCAGGTAGAAAATCAAAATGCGGTCGGTGGCATAAAACAGCAACCAAAACAACATTTCGAATTAAGGTTATTCTGCGCTATTTTAATCACCTGGTTAAAAAATTAAGCGAAACAGAATACTTGTCGGTGAAACTTTAGCCAAAGTAAGTTTCATATCCTACTGTTGTGTACTGACTGAAGCAATTTACCACATTAACCCAAGCACTGCTGCATTGTCAATTACCTATATTCATTCTTAGTTTCTTTTCCTTACACAAATGCATGTGCATATATTTGTATAGATCTCTGTTTTACACGTGACACGTTGAGCTTGTATTGCTAGATACACGCACATATAGATTACGGAGACTATCAGAAAACTCGTGGATTGTAGTATTTCAGACGAAGAGCAGTCTGATCCGAACCTACACAATTGGCTTAGGTTTGATCCAAGTGTACTCCCATGTTAAGCAGGAGATTATATATTTCCTCTTGTTGAATTGGAGATATCATCAACAGAAATAAGTCAGCAACCAATCAGATATTGATGTTGTTGTTTTTAAATTGCCACGAGTGCTGTTTATGCTGACAATTTAGAACGTAATAATTAAGGCATGAAAGGGTAGGTCGGCGCATTTAAATCTCTCAAAATAATAGTCCATCTCTACTCGTCTTCTTTATACTGGTCTAGACTCTAAATGTGGTATAATGTTGGACATTATACCAGAAGTATTATAGAATGATTGCCGAGTTTAAATATTGTAAATGTGATAACAGTTTTCCCGTTAGTAACACAATAAATTACATCTGTAAGAGCTAGGAATATTTGAATTTAATGAGCATAAAACCTTTTTTATTTGCCTTCAAGGTTTTCGCTAAATTTTGGATTCATTTTCTATTTGTGGCAAGATTGATTATGCCAGGAATGCCGACTAAGTTAAAATTTATATTATCTCAAACGTGTATTACACGATAATATTACGTATAAGACATCCACTCGAGATAAGTTAATAAATTAGATTTTTTTTAAATATTTATAGTAAAGCAGTACACTATTTTTTCTGACTTTTATCTTTTTAATATTTAATTCTGATCAAAACATAATGTAAACACTTTTAACAATGATACCATGCAGGATACAATAAGCAACAACATAGCACAATAGGGTCACATGGAGACACACTGTAAAACACAAAAGTAGAAATAGTAACAAACAAAAAATATAAAATACATACAAAGACTAAGGTGAAACATAAAAGCCAACCAGGAAACGTTGACTCGATCACCGCAGGCAACCACTTTCTCGTCTCTCAACTGCTCATACAGTGTTTCTGTTAAAGCGAGATATTATTGGCTTCAACGAAGGCATTTGATTGATTCTTTGTTCCAAAGCATATAAACAACCGTTAATTCTTGTAATGTAATTAAGCATTTAAAATAAGCGTAATATTGAAAATGAAAACATTAAACCAGAACTGTTCAAAAATATATAGTGATTCTCTACATTTCAAGAGTAATATAAAAATCTGTCCTGTTTCATAACGATATCTGGCTCTATTATAAGAGTATTCTTTAGAAACAAAGTCCCCAAACATTGCGACAATATACTTAATTGATAAAAGTATTAAAAAACTGTGACAAAACGTCACTAACAAATGGTCCATTACATAAAAAACATGTAAACAAAATAGTAAAAATATAAATATACCAAGCATAAATTTTATTTTATAATAATTCACTTTATCAAAACCAAAATATCGTTGATAGTAGTAGTAAGTACGTAGTGGTTTTGTATGCAAACAAAAAACAGCGAATCTATCAAATAACAATGAAACCCGTTAGATAAAGCAAAGAAACTGATCTTCCTGTGCCAAATAAGGGAAAAACTCATTTTCAAAATAAAACAAGTCTTGACATAATTCGTCCTTGAAGATGAAGTCGCCATTAGCAACTATCCCACGAAGACAATGTCTAAGCTATAAAATATTCCAGAGGCCAAATAAATTAACAGGTTTTACAAACATTTGCCTCTGTAGAAACGAACTTCATTAGCGAGTCTTTCAAATCAATATTGGAGTATGGAAAATGTTATTAAATTAATTCCTGTCGTTTATGAAGATTCTATTTAAACCTAATGAATTTAGAGCGATGCTAGTTTAGACCATTGATGTAAGAACAAAGCCTTTCATTAAATTGCCGAGATCGAGCACATAAGTTAAAGAACTAAATGATCTCTATAATAAATTGCTCAAATAAGTCCTACCGGACAACATGAAATTAAAATTTAAGTATTTAGTTGTCTGTCAACATGCACCACCAGACAAGCATTGAGAAACGATTGTGATGACATGTTGCTGATATTCCAGACAACTATAAACATATGTGTTGTCTCCGCGATATTTAGTTCCCCACGTATTCATGACCGTAAGAATACAGGCACATTAAAGAACACGATTTATACGTAAGTATCAACACGTTTTTCTTTCAATAAAATGCGAACATTAATTAATAATGACGTTATCAACTCAATAAAAATAAATATTAACTCTACACACAGTTGAAGTTTCAATTACTAAACATGCTTCTACTTACACTGTATTGCCCTTGTGTGATTCTGCTATGGGATCGGACTTTACTTTATAGCCTTGAGAAGCTCTGGAACGATGAAAGTTTTAACCGTTTCGAACGTGGAACTGACATTTGTTTTCCCATTGCCTTTATGCGATGTTGAGATATGACGTCATAAAGATGAGATGTTTTGGTACTTTTGACTCGGGGTATGGGACACGAAGACGACGCTACATTGGCTGTATTTGTCCAATCCACGCCTAGAATGGGACATATGCTTAATTTGCGATAAATTAATTTAGAAATTAAGAATTTGGTGTACAATTAGCCAAGACAAAACTAACTATAACACAGAAAGGATTATTAAAATCCGTTTGCATTAAACATTGAACCGATCAGTTTCAGTTTTTAAACATGAAACACTGCTTGCTGTAAACTGTTTTGAATTAATATTTGACAGGTGGGCATATTTTATTTGATTGGAAAAAACATCAATAATTTACCCATATTTTCATCTTAGAAATATATAGATCCTATAACACAGTTTCACTAGTAGTAATTAAACGCTTTATGTTTGTTAAAAAAGAACAGTTAAATGCTTTCTAATTAATTTACGATTTCTGTTCATGAACTGTAATTGGGAGTTAAATTGTCATTAGCGTAGGTTAGGAAATGCTGTCACTATCGACGTTTTTGGTGTTCCGTTGAGCGTCAAAAGTACGAAAACCATATTATCCTTATGACGTTATAACTTCGAAAGAACGTATGAAGGTAATAGGAAAAAGGTCCAGTTTCAAATTTGGAACTGTTAAAACTTTTATGCAGTTAGGATCTTTTTTAAGGTCGTCAGAATAAATTAAAGCCCGAATCCATTTTACTTTTAAGGACTTATTTACTTACAGGTTCAAAAGATACGATTTTCGATTTGTGCAGAATTCGCATTTGATAAGTTAACTATTCTGGAAACCAAGTATTCTTATCCCGGTTAGGAAAACCGTCAGACTGTCAAATTTCTAGGAAATAACATTTAGTTTTCGACAGGTTCTCATTTATTTCGACAGGTAAGTAGGAATTACCCTACTTGGTCATTATTTCCGTGAATTGGTATAGATGTGAATTGTGATCGTTGAACTTGTGTATTTTGTTTTGGTATATATGGCCTTGGAACAACCTGTGTTATTTCTTTCTCAGTGTCATTGTCACTTGTGTTAAATGTTTACTTAGATTTCTCTTAAATTGTCGTACATGATGATGTAAAGATTGTATTTTTGGTTAAATTTTACATTTATTACTTTCACGAGATTGCAATGGATCTCAATGTATATTTCATTCGAATATAATAATAAAATTGACATCTTCGTGATGTGATTTCATTCTTTAAATTATTAATTTCTTTTTGCTTATTGTATCATTTCAGGTATTGGATGTTTAGTAACCATTTGTATTTTGTCACAAAACACAGGTATAATTAAGTTAGTTCCAATCTTAGTTTTCTGCAAAGTCACTTTTCTCCAATTTTCTTTAAAATACTCAACATTTTGTCATGAAGCTTTTAGTTGTAATAATATATCACTTCCCTTCTTGCCTGGTAACAAAGTCAGTTAGGTTTACACAAATGGATCATTTCGTTTATGGTTGAGAGAATGCCCGCAGTCTGATTGTTCTGTGTCATATTCATAGGCTATTTTTCAGAATAATCTTTCACTTGGGGTGCCAATCTCTTTCCTAAAGACCATCCTTACACTACGGCTTATATATTTAAACTAAACTAACTTTTTCATCGTAACTCTTCGATTTCAACAATCAATGATAGTCACCCCATCAAAACAAACCTTTGCCATCAGATTAAGCATATTGATGCTTTGTTGCTTTAGAGAGGAGATTGGCACAGATTGAATGAGGTATTTTGGACATACCCTATGAAAGATGACTTGGTTTAATCAGACTGCAGGTAAAGAGATTCAATCCTAAACAGGATCATCCAAGCTGCGTAAGACCTAACTGAATTATAATCGGCATGAAGGAGCCTGATGAATTTAACATTTTTAAAGGTTTCATGACACAAGGTATAGAGGTCTTCAAGAAATTTGGGGAAAAGTGGCCTTAAAAAATTCCCGAGTGGAACCAGCTTATTAAGCCAGTATTGACTGTTACGAGTTGGAAACATTTTTGTTCCGAATTCTTTGGTTTGAAACAGAATACTACTCCAGCTTCTAAAAAGGCAAGGGAATACTATTCGAGTTGCACTTATTCTTACAAAAATTGCTCAAAGCAAAAAGAAGCAGAATGACTGCTATCATACAAATTGGCATATACGGAAATGATAAACGATCTCCAAATATCACGATTTGTTTTCATTCCAATCTATTTTCCTCGTAACAAAAATGTTTCCACTATCGTCACATAATTGGCTCAACGCAAAGATGACGCCTGGCCACGACCGACAGACAGCAAACAACAAGCGCCATCAACGGGAACTCATCATAAATAAACACCAAACTTTGATCTTAAAACTTTCTTGACTCTTAAGTCTCTAGGTAAACGGTTTTCACCTGTTATTAAAGAACAGCCCATTGGTAGTGGAGAGAAGAAAGTGGGAGAGTGTCGGAGTGGTATGTTATTAAATTATTACTGCACAGGTAAGTTAGTTCATTTCCTTGAACATAACTTAATAGTCAAATTGGAAGTGTCAAGAAAATGTTTGGTTTCTTTGATAATTTTAAAATCGGGATTTCTTTGTGTTTTGAAATGTGTGAGGTTCCTTTTGGAAGAGTTTGTTATTTCAGGGTGGTCTTTAAGTCGTTCTGGTGGTTTGGTGTTTTTTTTTCAGCTAATGATAGTGGTCTTTGATAAATTGGTTTATCATTTGTTTGTTGTTGCTGCTGCTGCTTTTTGGTGTTAAAATTGGCTTCTATATGACTCAGAGGTACGTTTGGCGCGAGAGGGGGACCGAGCGAGTGGATACAAAAGTTTTACCATGTCTTTTCTTGTTGCTTATTTTTCAACGGCATTATCAAAGCCATAAAGGTTGTCTCCTGGCTATAAAAGATTCCGAGAATCAACAGGGTCTGTACACTCCTTGATAATCTAAACAGCTATTATTATACCAATTTGTTATTTCTGCTGAAATTTTAACACTTTTTCTAATATATATTGTAAGTTCTCTAAAACAAATGCTATCCGAATATAGCGTTGGTTTCTAACATGAACTGCTGCCTTGTCTTGATGTTCACTAAATATACAATACCTTTATCGGCAGGGATCGTGTGGGAGTGGGTGTGTGTGATGGACAAATAAAGAAAGCCATATTTCTGGTACGCTTGCTAATCGTTTTTTTGTTTTTGTACCTTCTTTGTATATCGTAATATTTCTTTCGGACAACAAGCATGATTTGTGTCAAATATTTTTTAGAAAAAATAATACATGAAAGCATTTCGAGACGGCTTAAATACGAAAAAAGTTGGGGAAGTCTTCGTAGAACGGTATATTGCAATACATTTTGATCTAGCAAACTGTGTATTTAATGTTACTGACGTCTTTCCTTAATACTTATAACATGGCGATGTAAAATTTTACAAATGTTTCATGTATTTTCTTGATTGAAGTGAGTGCAAATCGAATTGGTTGATGCTGTGTTCAGGTACTCGTTCCAAACTCTGTCCATTGCGGTATATTTTTGTTGGGTTACGATGCTTTTTAATGTTCAGTCTGTTGCGTGCTTCCGTAAGGTACGATGTGTCGTCTTGTGGATGCTGTAGGATCATAAGGGGTATGTGTGCGGTCGCATGTCACAGACATGCTTGTTTGTATTGCAATATACCGGTTAACGGTTAGAGATCTCCCCCCTCCTGGTATGACAGAGGGAGGTTGTTTTGTATACTCAAGCTGCAACTTTCTTTCATACTTGTTTTCAAGGTTTAGTACCGTGCCATTATTGTGTTGTAAATATATTTGAAGACTGTATATTCCCAAATGTTAAGGATATTAAGGTTTAAGGATATTCCCTGGATTATTTATTTAGTTTAACTCTATTTCTTTCTGTCTGAAATGTTAAGGATAAGTTTCTATAAGAGATAAAGGATTTGTTAAAATCATTAACTGAATAAAGATGGTTATGCTCCATGTCTAATATGACACAGGTTCTTTTGATAACTGTTGGTTGAATAATGTCACATTTTAATCATGTCTTAAGTGGTTTTGGCTGGGTAAACTGTTAATGTGGTATGTTGTCGATCCCTTCACGTTTTTCCTCTAAGTATTTTATTGTAGTTTTCTTTCCATATCTGCAATGTAAAACAGCAGAACTTACCGTTTCTTTTCAGGTCTTGAATGGAGATGGATGAATGCAAAAGTTGTGAGCCGTGTTACACGAAATACAATACAATGCTCACGACAAATATCTCAATTACAAATCAAACATATCACAATATATATCGATGGCTGGCGACGTTCTTTTGTCGTTGTTTATGTCAGTTCAAAGCATGTGTACTTCGTGCATTGAACGGCTTAACCTCGGCTGTAAAGTATACAAGTGATTCTTGGCGGTATCTTACACAATTTGTGGCTAGTGTATGCATTTTAGGTATAACCAATCTTAAAATAAAACCTTTTGTCTCCGGTAGGCTATTTTTTTTTTCAAGTTGCACCGAATCGGCAACAGGAAGAGGTATGCTAGTTAGGCTGAGTTGAAATAAATTTTATTTAGTCGGCATAGTTAATTTATGTAATAAGCGTTTTGGGGACTTTCTGGTATTCAAAATTCTGTAAATGAGATCATTGTTGATTCATTGGAACAGATGTGATTTATTATGTTTCTCGCAGGTGAGTTGTTTGATTGCTTTATTAAGAACAGTCAGGGTAAGGTGACACTTTATTCTTGTATATACAGTGCAGATCATTTAATTGTAATTAGCTCTTGTAAACAACATATTACTAAAATGCGCCATTAACATAAATTATTATCGATATCAATAAAATATTAAATAATATATTTAGATTTAACAATATGTAAGAATAAATAAAACATATTATTCTCCTTTAATAGGTTATGGACTTTTAGTTAAGAATTTTAATTAAGTACTTATATTTTTCCTGCCCCTTCTCCGTGTGTAAGTTTTTGTATGAATGAGATCTGTGTTGCAGTTGCTGACGTTGTAAAGGGCTACAAGGTACACAAGAGCTCGACAATAAGGTATCTTGTTTAATTTCTATACGTAAGCAGTGTTTACCTACTTGATAAAACAAGTATCTGACAATTTCCTGTAAACATTTCATAATCCTTTAATATTATCTACTTCATAAAAATTAAACATTGACGTCAAATGTGTACCATATATTACGTTTGATATTTCACTATTTATACACACAAGAATTAGGTTAATGTAATGGCGTGATTTTACCTAGGGACAAATGAAGAAAAGCATAAATCTGAATGCTAAACTTGATTTTTTTCCATTTTAAGAAGATACCATTCAGAATATATTTTTTTAATTTTGATGCAGGATATCCAATAGCCGACATTCTGGTCTGCCTTGTGAAGCGGACTGGCACACAGACGGTTTCTGTAGGTAGGGTTCGATTTAACAACTCTTTGTGTGTTTTTTCATTAGATATGTACAATTATATAAATTCTAAATATAGAAATCAATAGAATTTAGTTTCAAGAATTAAAAAACAACATCGCCACCACTCGGCGTTGCTCTGACTAACACGTTTAGGTTTTGTTTCTACATTGATATCGGGCATGGACGTTATCGGCGGTTTATAAATGTTTGATGTCTTTATTTACTTATTTGTTCTATCAGTTGCGTTAATAAACACGTAGTAAAAAAGCAATGATACAACTAATTCACCTTGGGGCAAATAATCTCGTGTTTGTTGATTTCTCTAAGAATAGTCGCTTAAGGGTAACACATGTTCAGGAACTTGGAACACTGTTTAAGGTACAACTAAATTATTTATTTATTGTGTTCTGCTGTGCGTTTATTTAGATATGGACATGATAAAAGGGATTAAATACAATGCTATGTAATGAAAGATTAAACCTGGGATATCTAGATAAAGCACCAATCTTTCCCGCAATGTCAGTTAAAAGAAAAGAGCTGCGAACACAACATATCTTGCCCTTATCGTTCTTTTAAAAAGAACAAGAGTATACAAAAAGGATTAAAGAATTATCTAGGAAAATGTATGCATACCTTTTATTTACATATATCCAACCCATCAGAAATATAAAAACAGACATTAAAACCCTTATGTAAGATGTGATTTTAATGCAATGTATATGATGTCATATATGACGTGTTTGAGCGCAATGGACATGTACCTTCATAATGACGTCATTTAATATTTAGGGTGAAGTTGACATTCCAAATTCTGGTGGTAGTACTTGACAAAGATGTATGTATAAGTGTTACATAATACGATCCAATATCAATATTACAGCATTTAATCGTGAATATAAAGGATGCTATTGAATGATTCTATTTTAGAATCATTTTCGGCTGGTGAGTGACCAGAGGGTACGAAGTTCAGGCCTCCGGGGTTCATACCGGACGACAGAATTGCCACAGGTAGTTTTAGCATTTTACGTTCTTCTTTTGATTTCTTTCATTATAGTGGTTAGGAAACATCAAAGGTTAGAGAGATCTAGTACGGTACTAAATAAAATGTTAAATAGTTTGTCCGGATCTCTGAAGTTTGTGAGCATACTTGATCCAGTTAAAGAGTAAGCAACGTTTTGTTGTTTTATGAATAGATATACTTATTTACTCCTTTCGGATGAGTGACGTCTAGAATTTAAAAGACGATACAGGTTATTTAATGGGAAGCGTACGTTGTCTGGTAGAAATTTTAACATTATTATGAGGTGATTTGCAGGACGGGAAGGACCACGCGCTTCACAGGGACGTTGATATAAGGGAAACAACTCGAGGAGCAACCATCCAGGTATATTTACTGTTCTTGGGATCATACTATCAAAATTTAGAGTAGATCTTAATTATTTCTCCTGTTCTTTTTATTCATTTTCTTTACATACTTTCGATCGATATGTATTCGCAAAATGAATACTGTTTTAAATTTGCAATTCAATGTCTTAAGTATAAGTGTAAATTTGTTTGTATACAATATCATATTGTATTATTATTAAATGCTTAAAGGATACTTTCATACTTTTTATTAGCACGAATTTATCAGACTTTGGCAAACATTTTGGATTCAGATCAACCAGACATGAACTGCTGATCTGGCTCTGCATCGTTTGAAATTTGGTATATTTACTTATCAACTAAATATATCGTAATGTAATGGTTACATAACATATCTAAGGACTTATACGTATATTTTCACGATTATGAATGCATGAATGAATACATGTCTAGTAAAACATTTCAAATAAGATCAATATTTACTGCTGCAGCAGGACTGGACCGGGATTCCATGAAGAAGGCAACATAAGGGAATTAACTCAAGGAACATCTACAAGGTAATAATCTTTGCCTGTGGTTATGTCCCTTCTTATGTCACAGCCGTGAAGAATATTTAAATTTGTTCGTATTGTTTTTTTCTAAATTAAATCATGTATTCACACTGTCAGATAATTTCAATCACTGTATATTGGAATATTTAACTGCTCTCTTTCGTGTTCTCTTGGCGGTTTCTTCTATTATCAAACGTTAACTTTGGTTATGAAAATTTGCTTATCATTGCCTTGATTTCTATAGTTATTTAGTATAAAAAATAAAAGATATTCATATTATTCAATTTCAAGTTTAAGAAAACTTATATATTTTTTATCTTACAAACATTATTTTACAAAGTTTGAAAATTACAAATAATATTTTACAAACTTTGGAAATAACAAACTTGAAAATTACAAACAATATTTTACAAACTTTAAAAAATTCAAACAATATTTTACACACTTTTAATTTGCAAACAATATTTTACAAGCTTTAAAAAATACAAACAATATTTTACACACTTCAAATTTGCAAACAATATTTTACAAGCTTTAAAATTACAAACAATATTTTACTAACTTTGATTCTGCAAACAATTTTACAAGATTTTAAAATTAGAAACAATATTTTACAAACTTTGAAAATTTTCGACCCAAAAGGGACACCGCTTGTACATTTTATTTTAATACAGTATCACTTAACTGTACCCTTATTTCGAATTTAGTTTGTATGTGGAATAAGTGGCCCGTCATTTGTTCAATCCTAACTAGAAACTAACCATCATGTTACTATTTCCAGGAGGGGCATCTCTACTTGGTGATAACTGATCAGCAGTTCTGGCTGTCTGATGCAGAATCGTACTTGACGCCTGCTTCTTCGAGGGCTTCAACGGTGAGTCACAGTTTTGATGTCCTGTTGATTTAATGTACTGTGTTAGAAACAAAAACACAAAACGAATAATTGTAAGATTTCTTTAAATACACTTAACTGATAGTATTACAAACGACGAAAATTTTATATAACCTAATTTGTATGGTTTAAACACGCACACGCACATTCTTTTGGTCGATAATTCGGTGCATTTAAAGGACAGAATCATAAATAGATAAGCGAAAATCATGCATAGTCCTTTTAGGACACTCATTTTTACATAGGACACAGTTAAGCGGTCTTCTTCGGTGATCACGCCATCGTTGGTTATCTATCCATCAATTATACAAACACCGATCACTACTGCCGTGCTTGATATTTGCAAAACACGTGTGTCTGGATAAAAAACATAGTTATCATACATGGATATTAGAATAAAACGCCATTTGATGGGAAGTTTTCAACTCCAGGTGTGACTTGCATTCGTCTCTCATTTTGCAAATTGTGCTCTGCAGTTGTTTTCAGTAAAAGGCAAAAAACATTGGTCCAGTGAAACTCTTTCAAGGTCACGACCATCCATTTAGCGTTTGACTTCTTCACGTTTTCATTTTGTCCTCTTCAGGAACATAAAAATCCACCTTCTAACTGCCACCACCTACGGTTAAGATTTTCATCATCGGTGAACTTAAAACTTAAATGCGATTCCAAATAACACCCTAGAACCTAAACATTTTTCAACTGATCCTCAGCTTTCTCTTATGGATTTGTATTTCATTTGTATTTTTTCCTAAAATAGTACTTCAAATATATATATAATATACCCTATCCGGAATAAAAAAGAAATATTGTCTAAACTCCGTGGGTGGGATTTAAAAAAATTAACAACTTTGAACATCTGTAGAATTATTTTTATTATTTATTCTCTCTCTCTTTCTACCTTTCTCTCTCTATCTCCCTCTCTCTCTCTCTCTCTCTCTCTCTCTCTCTATCTCTTTGTATCTCTCTCTGCCTCTCTCTCTCTGTTTCTCTGTCTCTCTCTGTCTTTCTCTCTTTTTCTCTTCTCTCTCTCTCTCTCTCTCTCTCTCTCTCTCTCTCTCTCTCTCTCTCTCTCTCTCTCTCGCTCTCTCTATCTTGTTAGAGGGTTTCATAGCTAGAAGCAGGTGCATGGTGAACAAATAAGTGCGTGCACTTGACTAATTATGCAATATTTAAGACAACGATCCTGTTTACCTCCAAACTGTTCTTAAAAACAAAACAGACTGGTCACAAATGTCGGTTATCATATTCTGAACAGATCTGTCCACCCTGACGTTTTCAAAAGCACATAAACTTGGTCAATAAATACGTAGTGTTGTCATTGTAACTTTCTGCTATTGGTATCTTTGTTTCCAATGCTTGCGTCATTATCTTGTCAAAACTTAATTACCGTCAAAACTTAATTACCCTTATTAGAAAATTATGTCCGTGCATTTTGTATATAGATATAAAAGATATGTAATCATAACATAATTGCGCTCCCTTTTTAACAAGGGAAGTAACTCATGAAAAGTACCACGAAGTTTTAGTATCATTGTTGTCCCCTTGTATTGTCAACTCGCAATCCCATTAATTCAAGGTCAAGTGTAAAGTACACCGGATCTCTGGTATTGTGTCACCGGCGAACATATGGACACAGAATCAATAGAGCGGGATGGCATTATCATCCAGACCTGACAGAATTATACCAACCTTGGTCAATAAATGCTCAAACAGGAAAAAAGCTGGCTAACAAAATTCAGGAAATGTGTATTTGCCCTTAATAAAAAAATACAACATAATCTTTTGGCTCAAAATTATTACGGGATCGTCCATAAAAATGTGTTATCTTTTGATTTATAGAAAAATCTCCACTTTAACTAATTAAAAAGTTTTTTAAGAGAATACTTTACTAGTAAACAATTATCCGTAACATGAGCAAATGCCACTTTATTTATTTAACATCAGTATTTTAAGTCCTTGACATTATGCTCATAAAGTCATTGTTTACCGAAACGATGTTGATTCTCCCATAGAAAACATAAACAAACTCTTGTGAAGGACAACGTGGTTACATACTACATTTAATGTTCTGAGCGGACATAATACTTGCATTCAGCAAAGGTTAGCCGTGTTGGGAAATTGTTGCTGATACAACTAAAGGAAAGAAGGTCATAAAATAGTAACACTGGAAATGTTGATGGTGTTTTTTCAAGGCTAAATATCGGTAATTTACTTTACAAAACAGCCGTCATCACCTAACCTTTATGAATTGCGTTGTACAATCTAGAGGTTTCAATGCATGACGTGTATCGTATAACTCTTTCTCGCAAAAGTACACCCACACCCAACCTGGTAAGCTCCCGGTCCCACAAGGCTGTATATCTTAAAAATGCATTGTGTTTTCACGCTGTCCGGTTAAAGCCCTGGTTGGTGATTTGAAGTGTGCATTATCCAACGTAATTTTACGTGTTCGAGATAAACTCGATTTCTGTGCTGCTTGTTCATAGAATTGTTAATTGTTTTTATCTTGTTTGTTGTTTCATCCACGAACATAAGAATGGTCATATTGACGTGGTCCAGATAATGTTTGGTGGGGAAACATCCCAGACATCAGTCTGGGTAGAACCACCGGCGCACCACAGGGCAACTGAAAGACATCCCACATAAAAGTTCGGCCCCGAATGGGATTCAAACCTGCGCAGTAAGGGACTGAGGAATTGTAAGTCTGTGGTTGTAACCATTCGACCACGGACGCCCTTTGTAGCTATCATAACTTCAGCACAAATAAAACATCGCTAATTGTGGAATTATACAT
Source organism: Sinonovacula constricta (assembly GCA_007844125.1). NCBI lineage: Eukaryota > Metazoa > Mollusca > Bivalvia > Cardiida > Solecurtidae > Sinonovacula > Sinonovacula constricta. Next base: position 3,965,308 of record CM017566.1, on the reverse strand, counting down.
AGACTTCCAAGTACATAACTACTGCAATATAATAATCGTGTATAACGTAACGTGATTTAAATCAAATCGTAAGAACACCGTATTGTACTTTGCCTTAGGGTGTGGATAAGAATGAATGGATTTTAGTTCGTACACTAAGAGTACACTTACAAACGTTGTTAAATACGTAAAGTGAATCAATGCTTTGAGCAACAAACTGCGACTGAACCCATATCAAATATTTCTGTCCATATTATTACTTTTCATGTCATGAAAACTCGTAGTTTTGGGATATTGACATAGTTAGTATTACTTATTGACACTCAAAGTAAAACATCGCATGAACAGCTCCATGTGGACAATGTCTGACGTCCGCTGCAGCTTATTAATGAGCGTCACTGTTACAATGTCTCTGGGCGAGTCGCGATCGAACCTGTGTCTATGGTTTCTTTCTTATATAGTTATTTCTTTTGACATACAGGACTAACCTGCTTCAATGCTTATTTAGGCCACGGAAATTACCCTCTAAAGGTACAAATGACCGCTAGATGAACGCTAAAGATGGTATCTCGTACTCTGAGAAAGAAATAGCATCGCCGGTTTCGGAAACAAATGCCATGTGATTTACTTGAAGGTTGTATCCGAAAGTTTACCTATTTACCATTATACAATACCTTTCCACTAGTTTGGAGTATTAAGCCATAATTTCTGCATAAACTCATACTTTATTCTAAGTAATGACGATTATGAACATTAACTATGTTTTTAGACAGTACAATTGCGAAAAGAAATCACTCTAAATGTTCATTCACTCTAAATGTTCATTATTTCCAAACCTTAAAAAAAACACGACATTGATCGCGGCTGAAAATAGATATCGGCGTCAGAGCGGACTGCCCAAAAGACGATTTAACATGATCCCAAAAGTTAGTTGTCATGTGGTTTTCTTAGATTAAAAATATCTCCGCATCGTGGCTCAGTTAGGAAGTGTCAGTTTGCAATGACGAGTGGGGATTTATGGTTTTCTGTTTACACACATCTAGGTCACCAAGGAACAGCGTGTTGTAGGACCTCTTCAGGACTTATTTGGCAATTTAAGACAAAAAAGGTCCAAACTGTCGGATGCCACCATTAAAAGGGTTCGCTAAAATTGTACTATCTCAACATGTGTGGGCATTGCCTTGTTGTACCACAAGCATGATATGAGTGGGGCGACTCCAATCTCTATATATGCAGCATAGTTAGCGTTGGCTTTTTTTAACCAGCATCGGGAATTTTGAACCCTTTATCCACAAAACCATGGTTTTAGTAAGAACACAATCCTGGTCGTTTTTAAAGTAAATAATCTTGATAGAAATAATTCGCTCGCAAAAATGTTATGGCAAGATAACGTTTTCATTAAAATTTGAAATTATCTTTAGTGACCGTCTTTCCGATTACGTCTAAAATAGATAACAAAATAATAAAAAAAATTAAAAAAGTATTGCATGTCTATCTTGACATTTAAATTGTGAAAACATCGTTTTTGAATAAAGGCATTACTGTCCCATAGACCAGTTATCATTCCCAAATACCATAAGACGATGATTTACCTTCGGTACATATAAATGGTGCAATAGAACTGTCATCTGGTTCTGGGGCTTCTTTGCTAGTGTTAGCTTAGAGTCCACTATATGTTAACAGGTTACTTGGGTTAGTAATTCTGATGTCTTGGTGTAAGCCCACAGTCCACTATATGTTAACAGGTTACTTGGCTTAGTTATTTGTGATGTCTTGGTGTAAGCCCACAGTCCACTCTATGTTAGTAAGTTACTTGGGTTAGTTATTTGTGAGGTCTTGGTGTAAGCCTACAGTCCACTAGATGTTAACAGGTTACTTGGCTTAGTTATTCTGATGTCTTGGTGTAAGCCCACAGTCCACTCTATGTTAGTAAGTTACTTGGGTTAGTTATTTGTGAGGTCTTGGTGTAAGCCTACAGTCCACTAGATGTTAATAGGTTACTTGGCTTAGTTATTTGTAAGGTCGTGTAGTTATTTGTACGAGGTCTTGTTGTTAGCCTACAGTCCTCAATATGTAAATCTGTTACTTGGCTTAGTTATTTGTGAGGTCTTGGTGTAAGCCACTGTCGACTGTATATTAATAGGTTACTTGGTTTAGTTATTATTGAGGACTTAACAACTAACATTTGAGCGAGACTCGGCAGCCGGTGTGCAAATCCTGATTGGACAGCACCCCAGCAAGGGGCTGGCTGATTAGCATCATTATTAATGTCTAAAGTATTGCAATTCTTCCTTATCATGCTTTCGGTTAAAGGCGAGTCTAATCAGAAGTTATCTGAGCACTTGAACACATTGATCCGGGAATCTATCCGGAAACACATACATACTGCTAGAGTCCCGCAACTGACTTCCTGAATGCTGGATGGAAAGCGTTTTTTTTAATATTAATATTAAAATAATATTAAGATAGAAAAAAACGACTTATTAGAAAAATGTTAATAAAATTATGTATGAATACGTGTCAGAAAAGCTAGTGGGGAGTTTCGTAAGTTTCTACAGTAAGATGACTAAATAATGTCGATACGCAATGAAGTGTTAATACGCTCAGAGTTGTGTGAGAAAAAGTTAGTGTCCATGTACACAGACTTACATCAGACTTAAATCCTACCTTGCTAAAATGAAAGGATTTAGTTGGTGGTAACAAACACCCTTATAGCAACACCATGGCAGTGAGTTTCCTGCCGACCCATTCCTGTAATGAGCGAGGTAGACTTAATTAGAAATAACCATGTGACGTAAAGCTTAATGGGAATAAATGTAGTATTAAATTTTATTTTCTAGTAATCGTTTTAAATACTTATATTTTATTACTAAGCTTCTTGTTGTTGTTTTAATCGAAGTCGAAGAAATTGCCTCTGTTACCTTCCGACAGCTAGTATTTATGTAGACAAATACTGAACAGTTAAATTGGCAACAATAGACATAAGATTTTTTGCTAGAAATAGTTGTTGCAATTGTTGTATACATGCATACTCAGTGAAACACTTATTAAATAAACATATGCTTTTAGTTCATATGTTATATGGTATAGTTGGCCCGCTGATATATTTATATGGTATAGTTGGCCCGCTGATATATTTGTATGGTATAGTTGGCCCGTTGATATATTTATATGGTATAGTTGGCCCGCTGATATATTTATATGGTATAGTTGGCCCGCTGATATATTTACATGGTATAGTTGGCCCGCTGATATATTTGTATGGTATAGTTGGCCCGTTGATATATTTATATGGTATAGTTGGCCCGCTGATATATTTATATGGTATAGTTGGCCCGCTGATATATTTATATGGTATATTTGGCCCGCTGATATATTTATATGGTATAGTTGGCCCGCTGATATATTTGTATGGTATAGTTGGCCCGCTGATATGTTTGTATGGTATAGTTTGCCCGTTGATATATTTATGTGGTATAGTTGGCCCGCTGAAATATGTTTTGTTAAACTTTGTGGACATTTAAGTTGTTTGTGTGTGGGGTGGGCTGGGGTGGGGGGTTCTATATATACAATAATGTAGTTCGAGATCTTATAACATACCATCAACATGTATACATCACCCAGTATGAAGTACGATAACATCTAACCTTAACAATTACACTTAACATTGAAATGAAACCTAACGAGCAACTTCCGGTTGTCGGATAATTTGCAGTACATGCGGGCCATGCGATGAGACAGTTCAACATGTCTTCACACTTCATGAATTGATCCAAATTATGCAAATACTGTACTGGAAACTGACTGATCAGAACCTGCGCTATCTGGTGTTGAACCGCGAGCAATATCTCGTTCATATTTAATTATCATGCAACCGCTAATCATTTGCATTACTTATCAATCAATGTAGGATAATAAGGGTCCGGTATTTGTAAAGTGGACACACATCCGTAATTAGGGTCCCCTATCAGTGTAAGAGCAGGAAGATGGCTCGAGCCATCGGATTGTGTGTGTCATACTATGTCACAATACGCAATAAATCATTACTGTGAAAAATTAATATGCATTTAAATAGTACATTATGTTAGCAGACAGATATTTCAGTTAGAATATGCACAATGCATTACATAATGTGCATATATTGTATGTATGCGGTGTCGATTAACATTTGCAGTGTCATCAGGCGGTAAATCAGCAGTTAAGAAAGAAGAGGTGTGATCTATTAATAAGCATAGATTTCGAGATATTTCACAAACATGAGATATGAGATAAAAGAAAATTTCAGAACAACTCCTTTTTTACATTGACCAAATTACACTGTTAAACTTTTTTTTTATTTCCAAACTCCATGCCAGTGATATATTTCCGCTTAACAAAAAGTATGAAATGGGTAGAAAACATTTGTCAGTGACCGAACTTTACGACGGAATTAGTGTTAGAAACAAAACAAAAACACACTAGTGTTGTTGCTTTATCCCCGCTATTGTTGTCAGTCGGATGCAAACAGCTCAATACTGGTTCTAAAAAATTCTAAATGCGGCGTATGCAGAGATGGGATTCATCCCACCTACATCATGTCGTTACATAGCACCTCACGCATGTAGTACACCAAATCTCTGCTTTTAGCTAGACTTTTCTGGTAATCCATACGTTATTTGTATTTTCTTGGTGTTATTTCTTGCTCAGTTGTTAGATGTAATCTTTTAGGTACATATTCAATCGATTCAAACTCACCTTGAACTGTTATGCAAACGTGTGCTTGATCTTGATCCTTGTAAATTATTTTGAAAGGCATGTTCTGACCTTGTGATATCTGATTGATAATTACCGCGCCTTTCTATGCGTCACTTTATCACTTGATTATGTCTTTTAGAAACTGGTAAACAAAATTAATATTTCAGTTTGGAAGAAGCAATTTTCAATCGCACAGAGCCCGGTGAATACGGTCAGGGACATCTTGTTATTAGAAAGACGTAGATATTCCTCAATTAATGACTGATGCACACTAAATGCGTAGAATGCACTTTGAATGTTTGTATTTTAATGTTGCTATTATATCTACTTTAGTAACACCAGCTTCTTGTACTTGTTCATATTTAGTTCTTTATTCATTATTTCATGTAGCTTAGCTGCAACTGCTAGCCGAATTTTAACTAATTAGTGTTTCCTGTTAGATCAAAATTGTACTGGCTGAATGGTTATTGCCGTTGCATAGTTGAGTACATAATCGGTATGCTAGGTTGAGGTTTAATGTTGATGGTTATAACCAAACACGCGCCGGCTAATCACTAGCCTACATCTCCATTCCCTGAGGACCGAGTCACGTTTGTGTATCCGTAATCTAGAACGGCACGTTTATTGGTACAGTTTTTGCTGAGTCTGTGCAGACTGACGTGCTAAAAGACGTATACGTGTCGCAGTTTGTAGGCGTGGTCGTGCTAGAATGGTGAATTTATCAAGGTGCAACACATCCCATGTTCTTACTGACCATTACAGCGGCTTAGTTATTGGACGGTCAACATTAAAGGTAGTATCAGACAGTTTGAACCAAATATTTTTCCTCAGTGAACTAAATAAGTCATTGCTCCCTGAAATGGTACTGCGAAATTATGTTCAATGATTTCCTAGGTCCGTGTGAACAGTGAATTATAAATCCTAAGTCGTGATTACAAACATATATTTCCTATCTGACCTATGCTGCAGAGATAACTATATTTAAACCAAGAAAACCACATGACAACTATTGCGATCGTCATTCAGGTAATCCACTCTGATGTCGATATCTATTTTAGCAGGGGCCACTATCGGGCTTACTTATAGATTGGAAAAAAATTACCAACTAGAAAGATTTTCTGGGATTTCGTACTGTCGAATAACCATATTCATACATTTAAAGTTTTGGGAAACTTTCAGGGAAATATTTGTTAACTATAACATGTCCCATATCTGCTTACATCAACTTTAGACTCTCGACGTGAAGCAAAAACTGCATTGTATTGTCAAGCCTTGCTGGTATGTGCTGGATTGCATTGAACATATCAATTTCCGTTTCATATTAAGTTTTCCCGCTACATACCTTTCTTCAAGTTCCTGGTCTGTTTCTCTGAAAAAGAATCACGCGTCCTCCATTGTCAACTAGGAAGTTTTCTTTTCATAAAGTGGTTATATTTAAGCCTTCGTCATTGACTGAAGATATGGTGAAGTGAAAATCGAATTCACTTAACATTCCAAGTACAACAGTGAAGGGTGTGTACACACGTATGCGTTTCCTTGAAACTTAATGACTATGTATCTATATGGTGATATGAACATGCACGAAGTAATAATATGGTGTTTGACATGGTTATGTAGTTAGTTATTACACTTATGTAAATTTAAAAAAAAACGACAAACGAAAAAAAGAAGAAAAGAAAACAACAAAAAAACAAACAACAACAACAAAAAACACTCAAAAAAAAAACACACACACACAAAACAATACAAAAACACAACACCTGGACATTAATTACCTACGTCTACTTCTAGCATTGGCGAACTACAACTTGGCATTCTCAAATTGGTGTAGTTGTGTTAAAAATGGGTGCATACTATATCAGTTATTTCAATATTATATAACTTAAAATGTTGGGATAAATCAATAAACTATTAAATTAAAATGAACATATTTTACGGTACGTTTTTTGTCACGGTCTTCCAGACATCCCTCCTCCTCCGCAAACAAAAGCTAAGACTTTACCATCAATCATTGACATAGAACTCCTTCAATTGCTCAACTTGCGAAGTAGCACATTTAGTGTTTCATAAAAAAAACGTAGCCTTTTTATGACTGGAGTCTTCAAGCGTTATCTGCTAGGATCATACATGTGGATATTGTAAAACAACAGCTATTCATACACTCTTTCGCTTTGTTTCGGGAATGATTTTCACATATAACAATGGTATGTTCCTCCTCCTCCTCCTCCTCCTCCTCCTCCTCTTCTTCTTCTTCTCATTTTCTCGCGTCGTATCCCCTTTGTCGTGCCAAATGTTATTTTATAAATATATACATGTACATTTATTATATATATATATATATATATATATATATATATATATATATATATATATATATATTATTTGTACATGTTCTCCGTTACTGGCGGATATTACACATTTGACAAGCACCATACAGTTCAAACCATGCACATAACAATAAGTGTTTCTGTTTCATTTTCACATTATGTTGATACTGTGTCACATTTATCATTTTCTGATGAAAACATATATGGTTAGAAATAACAAGGAAATAATTAACGGATAGGCCACTCGTAGAACAATATCATCTTAATCTTCGTCTATTTAGTATGTGTCAGAAGGACGGCAGTTGTACTGTGTTGTTACCGGTCGCAACAGCTCAGATGGTAGAGCGTCTACTTGCGGATCGGGAGGTCGTGGGTTCGAACCCCGGCCGGGTCATACCAAAGACTTTAAAGTTGGTAGTAGTGGCTTCCCTCCTAACGCTCGGGGCTAAGGGGACAGCATTACGCCTGACTCGTCGGTGTCAGTATAATGGACCGGCCGGGTTCAGTCCCTGGGCACCTCATAAGTGCCCCTGTGCTATAATGATAGAAATGTCGCTGCGCAGTATCGGCAAAAATGCCGGCTAATCCAATCCAATCCAATCCATGTACTGTGTTGTTCGTGTAATTGTTCTCATTTGTTTATTATGTTAAGCGCCTTTACAACTAAGTCTACAACTTAGACAACTGGGTTAAAATAAATCTCTCGAGTGGAATTCACTTACCATGTGTAATTAAATTATTAAGTTAACAATATACGACTGCTGTATTCCTCTTATCGACAGTCCCTGTATCGGCCTTGTACGTTGACATGTAACCTTGACTCTCTGCAAACAATGACCGCGAGTCACGATGTTGTCACGTTCGCAAAATTGGTTTCTGTTTCTAGGAAATTATCTATTTATACATTTTATTTATACCTATTAAACATAAAATGAAATTACCCTTTAAAATTCGTAAATGACCTATTCGTTGGTTGATTTTGTACACGTTTAATAAGATGGGGTCATGTGGACGAGCTTCACGGGGCCATTTTGGATTCTGGAATGACGGAAATGCTTTCTGACGTGTTTCTGGAGACAATTTTACCTGTTTTCGTTTTTTAAATAAATGTATATAGTATAGGCCTTTTAAAGAGTGCTCCGGTTGTTTAAGGTTGTTCTTACCGCCTGAATCTGCTACTGGTACTGCAATGTACGGTATTGTGAATACATTTTGTGACTTAAAGGATTATCCGGTCTGAATATTTGCAGATGTAGTTTAAATGCTGACATAACCGTCCTCAGCAATTTTATAAGTAATATAACTATAATTATAATGTATATAGAGAGAGACTAAGAATCATATAGTTTATATCTTAATCAGACAACCCTCAACTGGAACTGACAGATCTGTGTAGATCCTAATCAGACAACTCCCCCATTCGACAGCAGATAGTGTAGATCCTAATCAGTCAGCTCCCCCATTCGACAGCAGATAGTGTAGATCCTAATCAGACAGCTCCCCCATTCGACAGCAGATAGTGTAGATCCTAATCAGACAGGTCCCCCATTCGACAGCAGATAGTGTAGATCCTAATCAGACAACTCCCCCATTCGACAGCAGATAGTGTAGATCCTAATCAGACAGCTCCCCCATTCGACAGCAGATAGTGTAGATCCTAATCAGACAGCTCCCCCATTCGACAGCAGATAGTGTAGATCCTAATCAGTCAGCTCCCCCATTCGACAGCAGATAGTGTAGATCCTAATCAGACAGCTCCCCCATTCGACAGCAGATAGTGTAGATCCTATTCAGACAGGTCCCCCATTCGACAGCAGATAGTGTAGATCCTAATCAGACAACTCCCCCATTCGACAGCAGATAGTGTAGATCCTAATCAGACAGCTCCCCCATTCGACAGCAGCTCCCCCATTCGACAGCAGATAGTGTAGATCCTAATCAGACAGCTCCGAACTGGAGTGGATGGATCTGTACCTACTCTATCTGACAGCTCAATTCGTGCAAAGCAGTCGATAAGTTAACCTGTTTATTATTTGGCCACTTTATTTTGGTTACAAATGTGTTTATTTCTCACGTGAACTTGCTCCACAGCCTGTCTCCGCTGAATTCATTTTTTAGAAAAACGTGATGATTTTCAGACATATTGGCCATGATAAAACTGCGTCTGACGAGCTTTGTTTACTTTCCTCTTAACCTTGAACAAAGCTATGAGTTTTACATTGACATGTTGCGTTCATCGCAAGTACAAAAAGGTTGTGCACGATTGTACACTAACGCCGTCTGCACTCTGTATAGACACATGCTACGATCACGTTTTGGTTATTTACATATACTGACATTTGCGCAGGATAAAACATTATGAACGGAATGACAGCTAATTCAAAGTTTCTTTAAGCAATTCTGGATTATTTTTAGTTTCAAACTATGAAATCTTACCTGAAATGTACCTTGTTTTGAAATAATTGCATATACCACTGAAGTTTATGTAACTAAACATAATATACACTAAATACATAAAAGTAAGCGCTAAGCAACATGAACCGCTCAAACCCAGCAATATTAATATATATATAATCAAATATTATTCTATCAACTGTGTTTATCAACAGAACTTAACAGAACTTTAGTCAGCATTGTGTGGTTTCGGGTAGGGCTAACTGCGTAAATGGCCTAGCCACTTGATAACAGTGATGACAATATTGTTGACCGGCTAAAAAGTCGGTGAGATTAGGTTGTTGGGGATGGTTGTCAGGTCGTTCAAGTTCATTCGGTCTGACCAGATTTCTGTTTGATTCTAATCATAGACACATGTGATATAGACCCTTATTTCACCTTCCTAATTAATTTAGCATGCCACTAATTTTGGATTATATATTGTGTAAGTATCCTAGGATGATCATGTATTAAAATTAATGTTTAGGTGTATAATGATAAGGGTGTTGTCAGACACGTCGCCATTCCTATGTTTACATTTCATTACATGTAATCTTAGGGTATCACAAAAAGTCAGTTTCCTTACTGAATCAACATTCACTGTTTTTTCCATGCCTATTTATCTCTTGTTGAAATAAAAAGTACCTATCTAATTAAAAACAAAGTAGGGAGTACCACTGGTAAGGTTGTTCAAAGATCAATCAATGATAAAACGAGTTTACGAAATATTCCCTGTAGTCCTACTGAAAACAGATATTTATGTAATGTAATGAATGTCGAGTTTTATTTAAATGACTCCCATTTTTTCACAATTATCAGTCCCCATGTAACTGAGTTATATAGCAAGGTCACATAACGCCCCAAGAAACCGTCCGAGACATGTTGATGCACCAACAACCTCTGCATTCGGACGACGCGTCGAGTTAAACCTTACCTATAAACCTCAGCTCATACAGATCAAACAATGGCAGTAAGAATCTGCCAGCTCTCAGAATCTACACCTATTGCCAGGACTTTCAGTAAAAATAAATAAGACTGGTTAAGAAATGTGGCGGGTTTAGGATCATACAACACAGAAAGTGACCCTGACTTTTATTGTTGATATTAACTACAAGACAAACACACATACACTACAAGTCCCTCTTGGCAGATAATCTACCAGTATAAACACCAGTCAAGGCCATCAAGTCCGTTTAGACTTGTTGATCACTTTATCGAATTGTTCATGCGAAATTTTCATTCCTGCATTCAAGTCAGTCTGTAGAAACAGACAGTCTATATAAACACAATACGTGATTCCAAATAACATGTTGTTTTATTCTTGTTTACCTCCTTATCTCAATAGTGCGTCATACGATTTTTAAAATGCAACAAACCTACAGCATGTGAGGATTACCGTGGACCGATTGAGAAATCGGCGTTGTGCGCATGACCTTGCTTCTTTCTGTATAGCCGTGAACAGGGTGTGTAGGGAATGTTTTTGTGAATACCCGGATGTTCTCAATGTTTACCTGCTGACGTCATTGTATGTACGAGTATTTGACCACAGGCTCAGGGTCGTTGGGTGTGGGTGTACCGCAACGCCACAAGATGGCTCAAGTACAAGGTTCACATGGTATTGGTCAGATAGTATTGGTTAACAAAGTACATGGATATGTCATGATAAAGGTCCTATGGAGATGGGGTGTGGTGAATGACGAAATAACATAATATCGTATTGATGAGTATGGCGGACATACGTCACGTCCCATTTGTGTTTACAAGTGTACACTCACCGATATTCGCATGTATCACGAGTTTAAGATATGACACGTTGCAGTGGTATTTAGAATTATCTAGCTGTGGACTGATATTCGTAAGTCTAGTCGAGTTTTATTTTTGTAATTCGCGTTATTAAAGATGATAATTAATGTGTACAATCCACTGTTTTAATAATATTGCGTGACCCCGTTTCAAATGATATCAATCGTTTTCTGTTCGTCGCACCTTCTAAATTGTAGTTATACAACCCTACCATGAAGGTAAAAAATGTTAAATATTATTTTTTAAAGGCATGACATTTTGAAACATTACCCATCCGGCCTTACACAGGTCAAATGTCTTGTTACGTGATGAGAGCAGAGTAAACCATCTCAGAAACAATGCACTGGTGCACTGGGGAAAAGGCTGGCACGGCATTTTCACAAAAGAGACTCTAGAAGTGATCTTGAGAAAACAACCTAATTTGATCACCTCTATCGTATTTCATCTTCATTTTTACAGCTCCTTCGGTGTTGGCGTTAATTTTTGCATCTTACATATTTTCCGTCGTAGTGCACGCGGACTAGATTTAACAGCTTTAATGCACACAATCGATCCAGCAACCTTTTACGCTTCTAGGCCAAATACGGGCATTTTATTCATCGCGGGAGAAGGAATTTACTGCCGTGAACCTTGGAAGGCTAAAACATTTCCCCACCTTGCACCAAATAACTCTCATGATTACATCTAAGCAGGCTTTTCTGTATAGTGCATCAATACATTTATAAGCAGGTTATTTACAATAAATACATCGCATAAAGCTATAATAATCACTGTTATCACTGTTGTGTACACAGATGTGCGATGTAAACTTGGTTTTCTTTGTTTTATTTAAAGTTTTAAATAATATTAAAATTGTCTTGGGAATAACATTAAATTGAATTAACTTTATTGTTTTATCGCACAAATCATAACAATACCTGAAATATTATTTAGCGAATTACATTTACCCCCAATTTATTGATATCGATGTTGTTGCGTGCAACTTCTTCCTTGGGTTTACCTGGTACATGAATTCATATATAAATGCATGTATTCTGTTAGATTACCTTGGACAGGCCTGCCTATGCTAACTTTATATGTTGTTTTGTTTGGGGTTTTCTTTTTGTATAAGGTATTTTTTCTGTTTATTTCCTCTGAACACTCATTTAAATGGCCAAAAAGCTGATAATGTGACTATGTAAATATTGCCTGATCCACAACGTTATGGATTCTACTAAACTCCTGTTGGGGTTAATTAACACCAAATACTATCTGTCAATTAGATCTACCACTTTATTACAGAAATATATTTAATTTTAGTGTTATATATCTGTTTGTCATCGACTCATCGTTAAAACACATAGATCTACTTGATCGATAAATTATTAATATTTTATATATTTTAAAAACATACATACTAGCTCCATGAAAGTCTACACGCAATTTTTATGTCAGTTTTAGAAAAAAATGCATTTTTTTCAAAATCTGAATTAAAAATGTGGGAATAAGGACACATGGCATTCAATAACGCGTGATCCTATATATTTTGTCATTCAGTGGGGTTAAAGTCCTAAGTTCTACGACCTTGGTCAATAAGGGGCTTCTACATTCTGAACATTCCAGACATATCTTCGAAACTTATTGTTAAGATAAATGATATCGAAATGTTGATCTGTATGCTGTTGTTTACACATACTAGTAAGAAAACTGAAGCCCCAATCAAATGACAATAATTGTGGTAAACAAAGTCCTTCAGTAGTATGACTATCCCTTGTTAACCGCTATTCGTCATGGACTTCTCCCCACACGGTGAACTGCCCGCATGACTTGACCTTGTAGCAACGCAGCAAGAACGTTTCTATTGCGTACATTTATTTATGTCGCTCAAGGTTGTCCGATATTCAATGACAGACGAAATCGTGCGCTCGTTCAAAATAGCCTCTAAACCAAAAGCTCTGAAGTAATGTTTTCAATTTTACCGATACGATAAGTAAAGTGGATATCCAACATTTACATATGTTGTTAGGCAGTTAAACAGCTACATTTTCTCATTCATGATTAAGGACAGACAATGCGGTGTAATGTGTAAATGCGAGAGAATGTTGATAAACCTTTGGTTTGAGGCTATTTCATTAAGAAGTACACTCGCTTGCTCTGTAGGTCAGGTGCACTCGTACCGTTTCTGACGATCTGATTGGCTGAGAAAAAATAGCAAGGTCAACAATCGAGCGGGTCTAGAATAGTTGTGTATCAAATAAAAATCGACTGTTGTAACAGGCGGACGATACAAGTTATTGAGGCACAGTGCGACACTATGTTCTACAATAATATAGCTTAACGATATATATTAGTTAACATTTCACATTTATCGGATACATTTGTTGTTAAGCTGACAGAAGTGGATTTACGTTTAACTGTTTATCTTGTGAATCGGACTTAATATGAGAATATGGTATGTACTGTGAGTTTTATGTAATTAATTTCGCAATAATATTTATAGAATTTAAATGATCTAACATGTTTTCTCAACTCAAGAATTGGTGTATTGAAGAAAAGATGGTTTGTAAAGTATTCTTTATAAGAATCGGAAAATTACCTAAGCGGAAATCTAGTGAATTGATATATTGATATCTTAGTGAATTAAATTAAAAAAGCCCCCCAAAACAACACAAACAACCCTGCACAAAAACGGAAAATGTCGTAATTTACTTGTATTTATTATATGTGTGTGAACAAATAATTTGTTACAAACATTACATTTATAACAAAATTACTAATTAAAAAAAAACATTAAAAATAAAAAAGTGGCTGTATTCTTACGTAACGATGAAACCCAATTAGTATGAAGCAGCGTTGTTTCAAAAGGCAATAACTTTGATCCTAATGTTTGCTTTAAATTATAATGTAAACATATATACTTTTATCATATCCGCAGTTAGGTTACCCTTTTTATTTGTGTCTTCATATATCTTTTTTTTTCTTGGTTGCTATAAATTCGATGTTATTTAACTATATATATATATATATATATATATATATATATATATATATATATATATATATATATATATATATATATATATATATATATTAAATAACATCGAATTAACATCAACCAAGGAAAAAACTAAAATGTCTGCTAAATCAAAGAAAGTTACTTTTGTTTCACAAGATATAAAGGAATTGTCATGGTTAATTTATTTCTACTTTTGTCCCGTAATTTATCTTCTAAGAATTATTACTTAAAATATTGCTTTTTAGTAAACGGAAGTATTCGTCATGTAGTGTTTCTAAACTGTTCGTGTTTTCAGTTTTATCTCCACCACCCCTGTTTTATTCCTATAATTGTACGCAATGTTACGGAGGCTTATCCTTTGATCTAAAGACTAAAACTAGGACATCGATACGTCTAATGGCACGTTCACACATAGCTTTCTCTTTGTCGGCATAATAAACAGCATTCATATTTTCCTTTCTTGTTCTTTTTTTCAAGTTTCATCGTATATTTACTCGTATTGTATTTTAATGTTTACCTAGATATAAAATTGTAATATCTTCCGTTTTTAGACACTTTTCTTTCATTTCCTTTGTCCCGGTTTATTCAGAGGGTGAATCACTCCGAACGAACTTGGGTTCACTAAAGCACACAAACTGCGCCTTGAAACTTACAACTATTTATGTTCAAATTTTGTTATCCCTTTATGTACGAAAAGTTACAGAGGAATATAAACAAGACTAATAAAGGGTTAAACCGGCCAAATTAATGAAAGAATGTCTGGCCGTCGTCTGGCGCGGGGATTGACTTGCTTGCACCGGGGACGATGCTCCGGTTATCGCTTCATACTCACCATTACGTAATAAACAAAAGGCTGTCTCCACGAATCACTCCGCCGGCGCTCATGATAAACTTGGTATTGGAATATTTTTCGCGCATATTTTTCGCGCAGTCCCAATACTTGATTTCCTTATGGACCATTTGTAACTAACTATATGTTCTGAACTTATAAGCGTACCGCTGTGCGGAGGCTTTTTACATAACCGAGTAGGTCAGGTTATTCGCCGGGCTATAAATAGATCAACGATCGGGTCACTTCAACACACTACTGACCTAGATTTGCGATTCACGAGCCCGCTGCAGTTTACGAACGTGACTGCAAATCCTTCGTGTACAGTACGATAAAGCGCTGTACATTTCGCCTGAACAGTGAACGGCTGACTTAGATTTAGCTTGTAATAGAATGAATTCGTGTACTAGTTATAGAGATATCGGTATTCAAGTATGTTTCTGGCTGTACTTTTAAGCCTCCCCGTCAGACAGCAAGGGCCAGTTTATACTCGGCCTTTTAGGTTCAGATATCAGTTAAGCACAAGGCAATTGCAAGAGGTGTGTTGCTGTGAAAGAAAAAAAGAATAACAGTCGATCATATTGAGTAACAACTCGCAATTTGGTGGGTGTCGTTCAGAATTTGACAACTTTGGTGACTTGATCTCCCACTATTCAAAATGGGGTCATGGGTGTCTCAGTTAAGAATGATGCTAGTAAGTAACCCACTACAACAATGTACAGCGAGGGGTTTTTACTTAAAAATATTAGCCTTTTTTCAAAGGCATTTTAAATAATTGCGTTTTCTTAAAAACACAAACTATGTAATTCCCTCTACATTGACTCAAATGAATTCGTCGGTTTGGTGCACATCATATGAATCTAAATGTACATTGAATCTAAATGTATATAAACACATAACGAAAAGCCCATATTGAGTTACTTTCTCACATATTTGGCAGTTATTGCTGTTCAGGTGTAACTTGTTATTTGAGTTCTTCATTATGGCCTGGGTCGATGTTCTACCTAGTTCATTAATTTGTTTTTGACAGTCATGTTCACGTCATATCTTTGTTACTTTACTAATCTTTCTGTTTTATTGTATTTTCAGAAAGTTAAAGAACGACAGAAAGGCCTTAGAAGTTGAACCGTTGAAATTCGGTCTGCTATTGACCCGTTATTTACTACGGGTGGATATTAATTTATTTTTACGGGAATCTTCAGTGTTGCTTTATACACTCTCAGGGCGTTCGAACATTTTTGTTACCTCGGTGCATCTCCTACCATGGCTCCAACACACAACCTCCATTCCACGATGAACGAAGTGACATCAGGCAGTCAGGCAGTGCCAGAGCCACTACGCTTCAGAAACCAGCAGTCAATGAAACACTCCAGTGTGAAACCCACGCTCCAGAGCGTGCTTCGTGGTGAAGTACCTTCGGCGTACATGCATTTAGTGAAATCTCAACATCAGCAACAAAATCATCATCACCAGCAGCAGCAGCAGCAGCAGCATCAACAACAACAACACGCTGATAAGAACACTATGTCAAAGTTCAGTCCCAAACTTCACCGGTTGTTAACCTGCGAATCTCGCACTGAGAGTTACGTGAGATCGGTGCAGAGTTCGAACATCGAGACGTACATTCCAGCTTACAAGTCGGAGCCGAGCCGGTGCGCCGCGAGACACTCTCCCGAACCCTCCCATCATAGTTCCTCGTGGCTCGAACAACAGACCTCATCGTACGCCGAATTTACCTCGCAGAGAAACGGGTCCCCTACTTCATCGCATGACAACTCTTCATCATCTTCCTTGTCGTCATCATCGTCGCCTGCATCACACTCGTACCATGACAGATATTCACCGGCTTTCGAAAATCGGTCATCTCCCTTTAGCGATTCGGGGTCGCCATTTCTTACCCGTGAAACATCACCGTACTATGGCCAGCATTCTCCTCGGCGGGTCTTCTCGCCATACCCGCCTGCCGGTTCGCCCTACCTCACGCAACACTCGCCACCTTCCACATTTCAGTCATACTCCGTCGGAGACGAACGTTTATTTAACGAAGATCAACCGATAGATCTCTCTCAAAAATCGGACGCTAAAATATCAAATGGGACTTGTGCCAATACAATGGACAGTGACTGCAATCAAACGTCTCAGAACGACGGCTCATTATTACGGAATCTCTTGAACAACGGCAAACTTACTCACAAATCCAGCACGGCTGGTGATCGGGATTCTCCTTTTCCCGAGGTTTGTCGTGCGGACGTTCCTGTGACCGGAACTACCCGAGTGACTCTTGCGAAAAAGATGATGTACCCAATCACGTCACGAGTGTCTGACTGGCTCGTAAAAATTGTTCAGTTCTGTAAATCCATTCCGGAGTTCGCGAGTTTGTCTCAAAACGACAAAATGACTCTTCTGATCAACGCTTGGACTCGACTTTTGCTTTTGTCAATGGCTGAAAATGACTTTGAGTTCGCTGTGACGCCACTCCAGGCGGAGAAGTCGAGTGGGGACGGTACACCATCTCAAGACGAGCCTACGATGAAGAGTGTGGACGGGATACAGTCATTCATTAAAAAGTGCAAGAACATGAATCTGGACCAAAAGGAGTACGCTTTGCTGAGAATGTCCGTCCTCTTCAATGCTGGTGAGTTGATAGATTTCATTTCATTTTAACACTCTTATTCTTCATTTGTTTTTAACCAAATACCTAATTCTACGGCTATCTGCCCACATCTTCATATAAAGGTAACCATCTGTAGTGATATGAACACCAGATAAAGAAGATCTTGATCCGACAGCTGCAAGCGAAAACTGGATCTACACTACTTGTATTAGCCTTTAAGCTTGCCAATTCGTATTTAACAAGCAACAGTAAACAATAACTTATTTTCATTTTGACTGCCGTGTTATTTTTTCCTAACAATTTCAGTAACACAGTGAATTCAGTTTTTTTGTTGTTGTTTTGCTTTAACTGTTGCTGTTGTCGCCATTAGTCGAAGTTGAAGGAAGACATCTTGGAAACTTAATTTATATTTGCTTGGCAATGGGGAACAAGTGACATTTCGAGGTTGATGGTTCATATACAACGTTTCTATCCTCGAGTACTGTTCGAGTGTGACTCATCTTTTACAATGACGTTCACATTTAATAAAGTTCAAAGGCAGCAGTGAATTAATACCGATTTCCGCAGACAAGCTATTAATTCTTAGAAAGCATTGCTAAGAAACATTTTAATCACCTTATAAGGACAACCTATGTGTCATAATATAATAACTGACTATCTAAATCACGACGTGGTCTAGAGTTATTTAAAGAATAATGTGTGACGAGTCTTAATTAGTAGCGCATGCCTTATCATAGACCTAATTATCTTATAATGATCCTTGAACATTGACCCAGTGATTTCTGTCTTAAATATCTTATTATCAAATGACATATTTTCCCAATTACAGGTCTAATATGCTTGTTAATAAATAATTAAAACTCATTATTCATTCCACAAAAACACACAGCCTTGACAACTTACAGTTAAATGTTAATATACGCTATAAAGGCAACTCAGGGAACTTGTAATTTAATAATTTTGCCAGCTAGAATTCCATGAAAAAATCGCTGTTAATAAGGGTTTTCATCTGTACATCGTGACTTGCTGATGAGTCTTGCTTATGGCGGCTCTTTATTCTGCATAATTAGGAATGAAGGTCGCTTATTAAGTACAAATGACTGACATACTGACATATTAACACATTGACAGAATAATCTAATAAGAGAACGAGAGAAGTTTTTAATGGGTAATTATATAGATAAATAGGCGCATATACAATATCAAATATATCATTTAATTCATTTGACGCCACCCGCAGTGAGTAAAAAAATTAGCATATTGTAGTTGTGGAAAATTTTGTCAATTATATATGGACTTAAAAGGTTATTTCATTTTGAAATCCCCCAGAAATGAGAATACTGCGTCAAGTATACTCTGATATAAGCGTATTGGCGTTTCTAGCAGAAGCTTTCTGACAGTATGACTTGATCGTTCATTAAATACTGAGAAACAGGTTCTAAAAATCTTAAATGAAAAACACAATAGAACCACTGAACTATTTCAGAACGAAATTATAAAAATGTCGAAAATATAAAAATAAATGAATTTTGATACAGTTTTATTAAGCAGATAAAGAAAACTGCCAACCATCGTATGTGCCAGAGATGTGAATTTTCAAAACGCACTTTTCATGGTGTCATAAATCACGCCATTTCCGCGTTAATGTTTAGCATTCTGGTGAAATTATCAGCTATGAGCGCTTATCATGATCTGGTTTGTATTTATATATATGATAATAATATATGTATATGGATAATAATTATATGTACATTACCATAGAGCTTATCTCGGCCCTTCCCTTGCAATTTCAACCGAGGTCAAGTAGTGCATCGTGTGTTTTGCCCTGTGTGTTTCCTTCTCACTGCTGTGGTTAGGATCGTGATAGAGAAAAGTAGGGGACTGGTCATGGCAGCCGTATTGCATCATCATCACGGTTATAAATGGTGGTTTGAGAAATGGTTCTGGTTGATAGAGGTTGTGGAGGTAGAAATGGCTGTGGTTCAATTTCCTATAGTAGGTTTGGTAACAAGGCATTGTTGATATTTTTATTAACCAGACGTATTCATAAAGACTAAGCCGCAAATAGTGAATATTCTGACCAGACAGGCCCCAGCAAGGAGCCGTTTGATCTGAGACTATGCCGGTGGCCTTAGCCTAGCCATGTTAGCATTCTATGAGTTATTATAAGATAAACAGCCTTATAATCGCCGATCAGTGTAGACTGGTCTACAGTGTAGACTGATCTATGACGGTAACATCATACGGTAGCTTGGAAACGGATGTAATGTCAGTCTACATAAGTACACATGTTAAGTAGTAGAGACCTAATTTCCGCCATAAGACGTCCTACCTTGGCATACTGTCCGGACATACCTACTAGTGCGCATATAAACATATCTGTTATGCTATTGTATATCACGACTTGTCGATGTTCCTTAACGATATAGTAAACATTTCCACTCATCCTTTGTAAAAGATATTACCAAACTACGATTTGTGTCCGGTAATTTAACCCGACGTTCTTTATATTTATACGCATTTGTAATGGCATCCAGTCGCCGCAATTTGACCCTTAATTATTATATTTTTTTTTGGTTCAGACTGAAGTCATTTGCTCTCCATTTCTCTTTTCAATGGATAAATCGGGATAAAATCTGATGAAATGGTTGCTGGGTCATCGAAGCATTTCGTTGTTTGAGTCACTAAAGTACCCTTCCCTGGTTAAGGTCAGTGTCCGAGATTGACCCCTGTGCCTAGGGGCAGATGGTCAGTCGTGGTCATAATCGGCCAGCAGCTCACCAGTGACCATTGCGCGAGAGTTTGCACCCATACGCCAGAAATATCCACATTTCTGCATAGTAACAGTTTTGTTTTGTGAAAGCTATCGCACTTTTATTCACATTTTGTTGTCATTCCCTCTTCAAGACTACCTTAACCATCCACCTAATTTACACACCGGCCATTATATGCTTTGTTTTTGCATGACTGGCCATGCCCTTATGCTCCGGCCAAGGCTAGGTCACGTAAGACCCACTCTGACCACTGCTTGACCGCAATCTGACCAAGTAACTCCGGACAAAGACCTTGGGCTAACCTTTTACATTGGGTCTGTTTAATTATCCACAACCGAGCAGCGCTTTCTGATATTTTGATCAGTGTGCACTCATTCCATATGCTCATTATTTTATACAGCTACAATTTTATAAAGTTACAGTTAAAAGAATTATACATCCTTTTGGAGCGTGCAAGGCGTTGAATACGTATTTTTTACAATTTAGTTGTTAAAGCTGTTCACACACTGATAGGTTAAACGGATCCGGAGGCTATAAAGCGGAGTTCTTAAGACTGACTACTGTAACGCATCTGATTGGTCGAAATAAACTTCTTTAAAGCTCTGGCTAGATCTGCTGTTAGAAATCAAAATTAAAAAAAAAAGTTCTTAAGTTGCCTGGAGAGGTTCTTAAACGTGAAATTTTGACGACTTATGCCGATTCATTGCATGACGGTTGTCCAAGATCTTCATTTATCTTTAATTGTAGCTATTATATTTACAATTCACAAACATGATGCCAATCTTGGAGCTATAAAATCCTATCCGCTACTTATTGTAAATCATAACGATGACGGTGGTTCTGTTATCTTATAGTTGTATCTGAAATGTCTCTGCAAGACTCCGCGATCAATCACAGTGGTTGTTGTTATTTAATGTTCAATCAATCAATCAATCAATAAATAAAGCAAACAATCATTAACAACCAATCGAACTGTAATTTATACAAGCTCACTGTGTAAAACTTGTATATGGGCTAAGGTAAATTGCGAAAAAATGTCCTTGTTTTGACCCAAGGTCATTTAACGAGAACATACTGGCTAGTTCTGGCCTATTGACCTCGTGGTGTCCGGTTGGTTATGCAAGCCGATTGGTTATGCAAGCTATTTACGTGCTACTAGATCACCGTAGACCAATACACTGGGCTTACTCTAATCGTAATACGGGCGAGAACTGGTTTCTGGATTTGAAAAGTTCTTCAAGACAAAGCAGGATATACGCTCAATTTAAAGGTTAAAACACATTTACATGCGCTTTGCTTTGCACAAAATGTTATGATTCGTTTCCTGCATATATATTAAGCGAATATATACATACAGAGAATATCTACAACACACCTGGACAGGTTTACCAAGTGGAAACTCGGACCATTTTTCTACGCACTTTTAGGAAGTGGGATCATAATTAACAATTCGCTCACACATCATGCGCTATTAACCTTTCTGTAAATATGAAGGATGCATTACTTAATAGCCTAGATAGACTTACATTTACTACTTAGCAGTACAAATCCTACATGTTTGTGACAATGTAACAAGACTTATCATTAGCACAATTAGCAGAAAATACTGTAGGTCCTGACTAGACAGCTCTCTGAAGGGAGATTGCTGCTCTGGTTCTTCACTATTTGCGTGAACAATATCATTTTGTGAATAACATGCTACAAAATAACGATGAAAAACGACGACCCGCTGCTTGTTTGGTCAACACGTTATGACATTGACCATACAGTTATTCCAATTCAATCTAGACATTTGTTTGATAAAACCTCGAAGTTGTCATGGCCCGCTTCACTTGGAACATATATTGCCCAGCTTCTGTCATCTGGAGTAAATAAACACTGTGCTTCAAGCATTATTATGGGCCGGCTGTTGTAACAGTAAAGTAAATACGTAAATACAAACACGACAGTCACTGGCCTGTTGGAGAATTGGGGTGCGACGGAAAAGCGCCTTATAATATTTTGATATATATATATATATATATATATACAGTCAACTCTCGTTATCTCAAATTACAAGGGACCGTAGAAAATAGTTTGAGATATCCGAAGTTTGAGTTATCCGAATTTAAGGATAGTCTGTGTAAATCTTAAAAATCTTACCTGCTACACGATGACTGGTAATGACAGAAATTCCTTGTTATATCTGCCACTGTAAACTAGTTTGTGTCGTTTTGCATGTTTAAAGTGTTATTAGATTTTTTACAATGTAATTTAATATTCTTCTTTTTATTGTAGGTTGTATGTACGTGTATTGTGGGTAGGTAGTGGAAGAATGATAAAATCACTAACGCGACACCTCTTTTTATTTACAAGTTGAGAAGGTCGTGTCAACAAGTTCTCAAAAACTGTTACAACAAGTACAAACTGAAACACTTTAATCAGCGTTAATTGATAAACGAAATTGTTGTTCATTAAATCAACTAATTAAATAATAATCGATTAACCTCTTCTCCTTATTACGTGACACCCTGATTGCCGATAATTAGCGATAAAACTCGCGCCCAAATCTTCGCGAGTTTCACGGTAGGTGTGAAAATCACTATTGTTGCCGTTTTGCATCTTATAGCAATTTGAAGTTTGAGATAGACCAACTGATTTGAACAGTTTTATACGTGTGGGGACAAAGAATTTAGTTTGATATATCCTATAATTTGACACATCCGAATTTGAGATAAGCGGAGTCGAACTATATAGAAACTATAGGGAAAAAAACGGGACCGTAGAAAACAGTTTGACATAACCGGAAATTTGAGATAACCGATTTTGAGATAACGAGAGTCGACTGTATATATATATATATATATATATATATATATATATATATATATATATATATGTATGATTTCATACATCAACACCTCATATAATCTACAAGGTAGATAATATTTATATTAACATTTTTATATAAAAATGTCCTCAAAACGGGTAGCAGGTTTTGTAACTGATGGTTGGTTCGTAAGGTACAGATACGCGTTTCGGGTATATACAGTGGCCTGCTCAAAATATATGTTGATCCCAATTAGCAGTGGCAGCAACAACACCAGTAAACCAAACATCATTAATTAATTGATTTATAACACGTCCAAAAAAACTTGCAAGCTGTAAACGTGTCTTCCACTTTCCATTACATTTTAAGTTCGTTTTTAGCATGTTCGGTTCACATTTTTATCACGGTAGATATGCATGCTATATTAAGAGATACAAGATGAACTCTCCAATTTTGGTACCTGACAACAAGATTTAAGTATTTGCGTATTTGTGTCGTTCCAGGTTATGCCGGCCTGGACAAACCAGAACTGGTTGAACGTCTCAGCTCGGCGGTCCATCAGTTGCTACAACAACACGTGCGCGCCACGAGACCTTGTGACGTCATGCATTTTTCGCGAATTCTCATGAGCCTACCTTCACTCTATGGCATCAACTGCAAGATGATTGAAAATCTATTCTGCGCACGCATCAACTCAAACATGGACATGGAGGTACTGCTTAAAGAAATGCTGCAGAAATTATGAAGTATTTGACAAGTGAAATTGAACACTTTTATTCTCGAAAGAGCATTGACAGCTTTGCTTTAAAAAGCGCACTGAATGTGGAGTTATGCGAACGGTAAGAACAAACTCCACACTAAGCGAAAGTCATGATATGATAACGGAAGTGACGTCATTAAAGGCATCTAAGATGTAATTGTACATGTAGTAAACAGACATTATGGCTGTCTAACAGCACTCCATTGGATACACACACCCCTACTGCCATTATGGTATATGATGTGTTCACAAGACAGTGATAGCTGGGCAGGAATAGCATGGCGACAACTTCGGCATGTGGCGGCGATCAGTCGGCAGTCTCGGCAGTTTCCATACAGTGAATTATGCGGAAGTGCTTTTTTGGCCGAGCTGTTCGAAGAAGCAGACTGGGGAAGGGAGCGAACAGCTTGCGCATGTCCATCGAAGCGGAAGTGAAAGATGGCCACTCCTTAAATAAAGGTCATTTTACTGTGATCTCTCTACTTTTATTTCTTAAATGAATGATTGTTATTGAGAACGTTGCTGTTGTTTTGAGGCCAGTGTGACATTGTGAATATTTGGATCTGACAGATGTAAACTCGGGGTATTTTGTACAGGTTCACCCAAAATTGTTCAGGAATTACAACTCAATACAGGTCAAGTTTATTTTATCAGGGATGCTCGTATATACTTAATTGCTTGCTTTTTGTGCTGTTGGACGTTTTTGAATGCTGTACATAATGAATGTTTGGCAGATTTTGATTAAATTTGTGACTACTTGAACATTAAAATTTAAAGTTTGTAATTTTTTTTTTATCTTGAACGTTTAAATGTGATTTTACATTTTACTCTTTCAATAAACAAGGAGTCTGTGTTGTAATTAGAAATAAAAACATTATTGTAAATGTTTTTGAGAGATGTAACAGTTTAATCTTCTTCTTTTTTCAAATTATATGTTATGATTTTAATTGTTAAAGGCAGTATGCATACTTGGTTGAACTTAAATGTAAATGCTTTTGATAAAAGAAAGAAAGTGTTTATTAAGAAATTCTTGTTTGTAATGTTATAAACAATACATAATGTGAATTTTATTTGGTGATATTTTTATTAAATAGCATTGAACGAATGTATATATTGTGACTGAAAGTTGACAAAAAACAATGTTAAACGTTCGACTGTGTAAGTTATGTAATTTTAATAAAGTGACTTCTGTCGGTAATATTTCGTCCTGTGTCACAAAATTGTCTCTGTTATATTTTCCTTGTATTAATTTATTATCTTGACAAGGCTATATGATTTTGGTAGTAAAATATGTGAATGACATACAGGTGTTGGTTCTATATGTGTACACCCTTAATGACTTGGAGATCCCTATGACCAGTAAATCTAAAATCAGAATTGTATGATGGCATGAATCTACAGAAATGAAAGAGAAAAAAAACAGTGTTCAGTATACATCTGATGTTTTATGTGCATTTTATGTAACGTTACAGAGAGTAAATGCGATTTTTATACAAAATATTTTCAAGGAAAAATGATTGTGTTATGAATCCCTGAATTGCAAGCAATTGATTTAGAGAAACGTTATGTTTAATATTTAAGAAAAACGTAATAAAATCAAGAAAAATAATGTTGCTGCCCCATGGTGTATGCATTCCCTGTTACTGCTATTTCTCAGGGGTCATACAATATTCAATATAAATTCAGAAGTTCTCTTGTGCTCTATTCCTGACCATATACTGCTGATTATAAAACAGTATAAATTAATTGGACACTTCTATAAAGTCCCAACAATGTGTGTTCCTAAGAACTATGCGACATATTCCTACACCCTATCTGAAGCATTTTTAAAGCAGTCAGGTCACTCACTGTTTATTGACATGTTTGCAGTTAAACGTAAGCACACGACACAAACTGTCTCTCGAGCGGCACTTTATATTTATTGCAATTATTGCTTCCATATCAATTAAGAAGGTGTAAATTCTGTTAGTGGCTCCTAACTACCGCTGAAGATTGATGTTATATAGGCCTTACTTTGTTCAGTTTGAATGTGTATTACTTTGTTCAGCTTTCAACCGCAATACAAATGAAAACCGTCGCGATGCTTCCATTCTAAGTTACACCGCGATTTGTAGAAGGGCAGCATGTCATAATCTAGTGCCCAAGGCGATTAGCTGAATCCATTATTCATTGTGGTATAAAACAGCTTTTCCTCTTCCAGCAATAAAAATCACTCAACTTCAATAAGTGTGACCAAGTCGTTATTAAAATATAAATGCGAATTTTGATCAGAGTATATTGACGTGCTGAATAAAATGGACCACAACGATCTATAACACGCTTATAGCTTAAAACTAATCTTCAATGCACTAGCTTAAGACGATGTCTTTATAGAATAGATAGCTTTTTAGCGCCAGGCAAGAAATTTACATTTGACCAAAAGACAAGAGCACCAAGTCAGGTTAACTACAGTGGGACATATTTTGCCTGAATCGATTGACATACATTTAGATGTCCCACTTCTAACGGCAAGTTCAAACCTGACAATAGCAAATGATTACATACAAAGGCTGAAACTGGAGTCTCACATGATCTTATAAAATTATTGCGTACTATAGGCTAAACATAATAAAAACAAAACAAGTTAAATAACTAAGTCACTGTCACATTCTGGCAAGGGGTAACGTTCTCTATAATTAATGTTTTGTACAATAATTTCTGATGCATATGACCCATAATATGCTATAACTATATACAGTAATATGCAAGTATTATATACCGTTATATGATATGCAATAAAATATATCATAAAACATAATAAATATAAACCCTGATATACAATGGATATGCAATATAATATTCAACAAATATATATCATGGTATTCAGCAAATATATACAACAAAATACAGAAAATACATTTTATAATAGGACTAAATCATAATGTACATTATATACACAGATCACCGGCCGCAATAGCTCAGGTGGTAGAGCGTCGGCTTGCGGATCGGGAGGTCGTGGGTTCGAACCCCGGCCGGGTCATACCAAAGACTTTAAAGTTGGTAGTAGTGGCTTCCCTCATAACGCTCGGGGCTAAGGGGACAGCATTACGCCTGACTCGTCGGTGTCAGTATAATGGACCGGCCGGGTTTAGTCCTTGGGCACCTCATAAGTGCCCCTGTGCTATAATGATAGAAATGTCGCTGCGCAGTATCGGCAAAAATGGCGGCTAATCCTATATACACAGATCACATACCCTTTGACTTGAAAGCGTTTAGATTGGTCAAGCGATGGTTATGTGTGTGGGTCAGTATGGAGTGACAATCACCCGAGAAGTATCTCTTTTGTCTGCATTAAACGTGTTTAAAGTCTATGTAACCTTTTCCGGACTTCATATTTATATGGAAAAGACTCCTTTGAATCCCTTGAATTAGGAAAATGATATTAAATAATATGAACTGTATACCAATATGTCAAAACATGCACTTGACAAAAACATTTATTTGTCTGGTGCAGAGTACATTAATAAAAACATACATTTAATAAGTAACGCTTTTTGGACAGATGTTTACATCTCTTATTACACATATTTAAATTCCTTAGCACCAACAAATTATAAAGAGGCAACGTGTGAATACTCTTTATAAAATCTTTTACAACAAAAAATTCAGGGTCGGAGGAGGGTTCATCTGTAGACAGACATGTTTAGACCAACCAGTATAAACTATAAATGCAGACGGCTCATTCTTAAACTTCGGAGACTTTACCTTGACTATGCAAACCTGACATCGTCTGGAAAAAAAAACCTACTCAAGAAAGATTAAAATTTAAGACCTTGGAGATAAATAAGTGGAGCCACTCCTACCTTTTTCAGTTACAATATTTATCAAAACTAACACAGGATGCAGAATTGTTTATGATAATATGGTGAAAAAAATAAAGATGAAATCATACTAAATGGGTGAAGAGTTTAGGTAGTGATAATAATATCACTTTAAAGTAGATTTATATACCATTTAAATGCCATAAAAGCACATTTTAATGGTTTCGAAGTAGAATCTTAGGAACTAATACTCTTCTTTGAAAATAATGTCAGAGACAACATGTTCTTTGTGCTTATAAAGAGGAAACTATTCGTTATCTGTTCTACAACTGCTCCACTGCGAAGTGTTTTTGGCAGGACTTATTTGCACTTATTAATACATATTGTCCTTCTTTAAATACCCAGTTGTCAAAGTCAGCCATTGTTTATGGAAACAATTGCAATTATAATGTGTTTAATTTAGTATTTTTGTAAAATATGTGAATATTACATATTTAATCAAAAGAAACGATTTAAAAATCCAATGTTGGAGTATTTAAAAAGTATATAACTTGATCAATACAGAACTGATAAGTAAAATGCAAATACAAATATGGCACACACACAAAAACACAACAAATAATGAATACTGGATACCATCAACAAATTTAAAAAAGAATTATAATGACATAAAGTTATAATGAACAACCGTTTACACCGAAATTGGTCTTTAATGATATTTGGACATAAATGTAAAAATATAAACTGTATTAGTTGTATGTTGCATATTTTTAACATGTAGGTACACAAGGTTTGTGTATTTGGTGTGTTTTCATCTTTATATATGTGTGCACATCAGAAACTCGAAAACCATGGAACGGGGCCACGGTTTGATGGTTCATGGGCAATGCGTCATTAAAATGCCTTTAATTGGTTTAGGATGTATACAAGAATTTCTGAGAAAATCAATTGAATTAATCAATTAACTAAAGAAAGTGGCCACTTAGAAAAGAAGTTGTATATCAGGAGTATATAACATATATATATATATATATATATATATATATATATATATATATATATATATATATATATATATATATATATATATATATATATATATATATATATATATATATATATATATATATATATATATATATATATATATATATATATATATATATATCAACTCCTGCCCTCTCTCCTCTCTCTTTCTCCGTTTCTCTCTCCCTCTCTATCCCCACTCTCTCTCACTCCCTGTCTCTTTCACCACCTCTCTCTTACGACAAGAAAGCTTACAGAGTTAGCTATTAAGCATACAATGATATTCATTCTGACGTCACGTATTGCCCAACTTATCGAACTATAAGATCAGTTACCACTACAAAAATTTAGACTAGAAAACGTACACTTTACATATATACTTCCTTCTAAACTATAGAGTATTCCAATTCTGTTCAAATTGAAACAATTGACCACGCCTTGACGATTTAATCTTCGAGTGGATATTTCTGGTATCTTTGTTTCAAAATGTTATCTTAAGATCATGTTCGACATAGTAAAACAAGTTCTTGACATTTTAAAACCATTAGTACAATCTTGTTTTTATGCACATTAACACGGAATCGTGTTTTTAAATGTATTTAGAAATTTCTTTGGGGTTTTATTCTTTTTAATCTGTTTTTTTTTTTTCAGGAAATCTCGCTCAGTAGCCGATTAAAGTCTAAATGAAACCACCATAGAGTAAATACATTGATATGAACTGTTGTGCACTTATGCGGAACGGACGACTTTAAATGAGACTGAAACGGCAAATATTGTTTTTGTTCTTTTTGTTGATCACTTGCGCTGTATGGTACCTTAATGTTATCTAGGACTACTCACGGACAGGCGGAACATTGCTACATGCCATCGTTCAGGGGCATAATGAGTCTTGATACATTATATCGGCGATCTTTCAAACGAGACAGACGGGCGGGACGGACCTCGGAGAACGGACGGACGGACGGGCGGGAAGGGAGACAGGGAAACAAAGTGTGACTTGCTAAAGGATAAAGATACTGTCCAAGGCAAGTTCATTAATATGCTTGTTCATATAACAATTGTAAATGCGACCTTGACCTTAAATCGACACCTGTAGCCCTAAACTATACAGAGATAACCCTGGTAGACGGTTTAGCTAGCAGAAAAAACAACAACCACAAAACCAGACGCTGTTCTATTTTAATATCATATAACTTTCTATTGCCTGATCGTAGAGGCTTAGGCGTGTAAGGTGAGGTTGGGGGTGGGGCACATACTGGTGGGCACCACTAGTACCCGGGATACGGGAGGAACGGGAGGATGTGTAGCGGTCAGTGAGAGGACATGGCGATGACCGGACAACGAGGGGTTATAGAACCATCTGTTAGCCGAATTGCAAGGAAATGTCGGATTTAAACTTTTCGTAACCTCCCTTCTATCCTGCTGCATAATCGACTGACCTTTGTCCTGGGGTTGACCTGACCCCGCATGAGGTCAGTGTCACTGAAGATGGGGTACCTACAGGTCAAGGTACCCACGGTTATCCCCACACAGCCCCTGGTCTCGGCTGTAACAGCTCGCCTAATCGTTTCGTAAACACCAGCTTCTTAACCCCACCTTCATATGTCTATAGGCCAGACTAAATTCAGCAATTTGCTCACAACTTTGAGGATAAGAAATACAATATTTCTTTACACTGATACAGGAAGTGTAGATCCTATTTATGCAACTTTCAATGGGCTGATCTGGTTATACACTAGTTGCTTAAGCAAAGTATAAATAAGGGAGAACAGGTCCTAAGTTCATCCCTTCTTTCTCGTTGGAGCATTACACTACTTTAAATCATGAAATGTTGTTTTTCTATCCACAAAATATGTTACATATGGTATGATTTTACGAACACATGTTCTTTTGCAAGATCAGCTGAAATATAAAATATAAGCAAAATTGTTTTCGTCGCTGTCCTGGCTTTCAATTATAAATTCTGGAATATATAATATATACATCTTAATATTTCGGTGTGTCAGTTAACAGAAATTCTGACGAGTAATTCACTGCGGTGTTTTGTCACAAAAGTTTATATAAGCTGAGAGTCTGTCATGTATACGACAAAGCAAAACTACGACTTGTTTAGAATATGCGCTTATATATGAAAACATTATTTGAACGTTTTCTGTGCAGTCCACTAAAACTGACTGTTTATTAAATGCTTTTATATGCTTGTATACACCTGGGCCTCCGGCCTAAGCTATTGAATAATCGCATTTCGGATTATTCAGGGACGTGCAATTGCATATATTGCATATATATGTATATGTTATTGTACATTTCCATTTGCTTTCTAAGCTAAAAACATTGTTATGTGTCGTTAACTGCAACTATTTCAATGCGACTAATCTATAACTGTCCCGACTAATTGAGCAAGTCTCAACAGTAATATGTTTATAAAGTCTTACCAATCTTACAATTTTAAACAAACACAAACTGCGTCTCAAACATAGTATAAGAAATGGTTTCATGTCGGATGTTTTAGCGATGTAAGACCAGAAAGACATCCAACGACCTCCGTAAAGATCTGTTTAATTGTCACAAAATGTGATTAAACTCAATTGTCCAGTTTCTTAACTGGCACTATTTTTGGTATCACGTGACACGGCAGATCTAAAACGAGGCCATACGTGACAGTTCCCCATTTCGGATTATAGAAAATGTACGACATCGCTAAGTATTGATCGCTTTCTGTGGAGTAGCTGCATGCTTTGAAAATAAAATACTTAAACATACCGAGGAACTTAAACGAAAGTGTAACGGGGCAAAGGGGATCCTATCGGATGCTTTGTCGATTACATAACAATTAAAACTATACAGTGTGCCTTTTACAGAGACTTGTATAGTGATGTAATACTAGAATATATTTTTCTACCTAAAGCAAAAATGGTTTTGTTTGTATGTGCGTGTTTGCATAGTTAGGAGGCAACTTATAGCGACAAAAATGAGGCATTTTTGCTGTCTGATTCCATTTTGAACCATTTAACACGCAACTTTCGAGGCTCGAAATGTTTCACGCTTTGTTCAATTATATACAAAATTAAAAATACAACATGTAAAGTAAACCGCATGTGTTCTAAAAATAGTTTAAAGCATGCACTTAGTAAACAGTATTAATGTCACAGAGATAGGATCAATTTATAATCACTTAATTATCATCGCTTAAGCGAGTTGGCGAGCGGATGCTTCTTCCACACACCTCTTCTAATCAACGTAGCAAGAAACACACCCATTTTTACTTTAATGTGAAATGTAATAAATTAACAAAAAGCAATAGCGATATTTTGCCTTATGCTATTCGAAAATAAAAAGTAAATCCTTTGTCGTATTATAAAAGTCATACGGTTCTTTAGCTATCCGAAACAAGATTCCTGTCAGCAAAGACCTGTACACACATATGCGCGTGTAAGTCTTAGGTGACGTAAAACCGATATGTAAATAAAGACGGCATTCGGTAATTCTATACTTTTACCGCTAAAATTAAGAATGAAGACAAAAACAACAACAAATGAAAAATAAACAAATTCTTCCCCAAGATATATTCCCGTGCGCAACCCTTAACAGGAAATTTAGGTCTACCAATGAATTTAATTGCACCATCACATCGGTCAACACGTGTTTAGCATACAGTACAGAAGAAAGTCTTTTGAACAAAAGCAAAAAAAAAATACCGTTTTAATAAAACACTCATGCAAGTATAATTAATGCTGGTGTATAATCGAAATGAGATTCGGTAAGTCATTAAAATGATTCAGTCATTTATTATCTATACTTACATAATATTGTTCTATATAGGTTAACGTATTATGTAAGGATGTTGCTGGCTCAAAGAATATAGCCACTCCTTCTAAGGAATGGTTTTACAAAAGGCTGTGTTGTATGACTCACTTTTACGGGACAATCTTATTATTTGTAATTTCGATGAAATAGTGTGGAAGGAAAGAAAGGTTTCATTTCCTTATAATATAGCTTATATAACTGTTATTGCGCAAAAGTATCTGTTTTGATACATTTTAAAGATTTAATTTATTTATAAAGTTATTGAAACGTGAATGTAGAGGAACATAACCTTGGGACAACAGGCTATTTTCAATTTATGCAGAAAAAAAATGAATAATGCTGACAGATCGATCAGACATATTCTAATCTATTAATATTGGCAAACAGAAACATTGGTTTATTGACTGACTTAGATCTACGTTTATTGTCCATATTGTAAATTAAAAAAAAGCAACACAGATTTAACCAGAAAGAGAAAATGATACCTGCGAAACCGGCATTGGTTGGATTTACTAGTAATGATGCACAGATGATGATAACGCGGCCATGGTATCAACTCCCAGACCGACGAGGCAATTAAACCATAATTCAGTGCATTTATGACAACGTATTGTGTCATCGACCTTTCTCTTCTGTCTCGAACACTTACCGTAGAAAGAACAGAACAGAACAGAACAGAAACTTTTTCTACATAAGGGCCTTAAGCCCATGATACAATTTGCATAATTAAACAGTTATATAAAACAAGTGTTATGTTGATGTCATAACATTTATCTTCATCTTTTTATATAGTTGCATAAACAAACAAAAAACATAATTGTTTTAATACTAAATCATTATTTGATGCCATCAGCTTTATAAAATTTCTCTATCTCTGCGCCCTTTGTATCAATTAAGTAAAAACTTGTGTCTAGGTCCATCGTATCTAGGACAGAATAAATTACATGGAATTCATCTTCAATAACATGTTCATTAGACTTTTCTAAACAATACGTACATAACCTTTCACTACGTAATCTATTATTGTGGCGTCCAATTTCAATTGCATTATTTGTGATTAGAGTATCTAAATTTTGCGTATATCTTGTTAAACATGTATGGAATGGAAAGTAAATAAGCTGCAGTAAAGGTTCGACCAGTGTTACAGCGATCACCATTTATAGCAATAGCAACCATGACAACAGCGTTATAATCGATGTTCTTATTTGTCTGCACTTTTTTTCTTATTTAAATAGTTCCCTTGGCTGCAGGAAGCACCCACACCCACACAACGTCAAAAGACACAATGTTTAAATGATAACATTTATTTTCACGGTCCAACAATTCATAATACTGAATCAACTTCACGGTATACCCAACAAGGTCAACGTCACCACAGTGCAATATCAAGAATAACAACAGCAAACATGAATACAGCAACAATATTAACAAATACAGCACACAAACAACACTCTCCATAATGACCACAGCAGCCCCATAATCAACAACAACAGCAGTGTGTCATCTAACACCATCAACACCACCCAATTATTATCCTTTCCATCGCCCTCACCACCATGACCATTTTGCCACCACAAACTTGACTTATGTCAAACAATGTTTTCATGTGTTACGTCACTAAACCAAATCCCTGTTCTCCGTGTATTCGTCTTTTCGTCGAGCACCTTATACGATTTTTTAATAACAACAATATAAGTGACAAATAATAACTACAACCTTTTTATCAAGATGGTATATTTTCGAAAGGTGACTCGGCATTTTAAATCCCAAACCACAGTTTACACAATACAATCAAAATGCCCGACTTGTATAATACATGGTTGTCCTGATTGGCTGTGTTCCCACAATCACGTGGTATGACATGGTTGTCCTGATTGGCTGTGTTCCCACAATCACGTGGTATGACATGGTTGTCCTGATTGGCTGTGTTCCCACAATCACGTGGTATGACTGTCCTGATTGGCTGTGTTCCCACAATCACGTGGTATGACTGTCCTGATTGGCTGTGTTCCCACAATCACGTGGTATGACTGTCCTGATTGGCTGTGTTCCCACAATCACGTGGTATGACATGGTTGTCCTGATTGGCTGTGTTCCCACAATCACGTGGTATGACATGGTTGTCCTAATTGGCTGTGTTCCCACAATCACGTGGTATGACATGGTTGTCCTGATTGGCTGTGTTCCCACAATCACGTGGTATGACATGGTTGTCCTGATTGGCTGTGTTCCCACAATCACGTGGTATGACATGGTTGTCCTGATTGGCTGTGTTCCCACAATCACGTGGTATGACTGTCCTGATTGGCTGTGTTCCCACAATCACGTGGTATGACTGTCCTGATTGGCTGTGTTCCCACAATCACGTGGTATGACTGTCCTGATTGGCTGTGTTCCCACAATCACGTGGTATGACTGTCCTGATTGGCTGTGTTCCCACAATCACGTGGTATGACTGTCCTGATTGGCTGTGTTCCCACAATCACGTGGTATGACTGTCCTGATTGGCTGTGTTCCCACAATCACGTGGTATGACTGTCCTGATTGGCTGTGTTCCCACAATCACGTGGTATGACTGTCCTGATTGGCTGTGTTCCCATAATCACGTGGTATGACTAGGCAACCGACATCATACTCTTGTTCCGGCATGCCGTATGACTTATTGCGGTTCTTCGACGGCGGACGTCAACAGTTCAAATCGTACAACACCTGCACACCAAGGATTTGACAATTACAACACAAATACGCATCCTCCTCCTCATTATCACCTCGGTCAAACGGTGCTTATGTAAAATGTGAATGTACAGATATATACCTAGTTCAATTTGTTTCGGACTGAAATTGATGGGCTATAGATAACAGAGAGATACATTTTAGATGGTTTTACATGTCTACCTTTAATGACCAGTAATAGCAACTTAAATGCGCTCTGAACTACATTCTTGGATCAATATATACAAAGTAAGTGAGTATAAATACATCAGTATGAACTAACATTGTAATGACCGAAAATGACCAACAAAGACAGCTATAGACTAACAGTTCTGGAAAATTTCTTAATTATTAAAGGATATATTATTGTGTATTAAGAATTATTGTGTATCATTTCTTTTTACAAATATATGCTTTATATTCCATGGATACAAATATTATTTTACTTTTATTTTCATTTATTTTGCAGCCTGTTGTGAAGAGATGGGTTGGGTATAATCTATTCATCGTTATCATTTATGGAATAGAACCATTTATAGAATCAAACCCACCACTTTTATTACTATTGTTAGCAATAAATAATTTAAAACAAATATAGTGCTGCTATTTCTGTTATTTCAAGCCATGAACACTTGATATATCCATTAAACCCAGTAATTTTATTCTGAGACCAGTATCGTATAACTTTCAGTTTGAGTTGTCAAGAAATTGAGGTACCAAACGAATTTGCCACTGTTTAATGTCACATCTTGGTATCAAGCTTTTAACTTGAGCTCTCTCTTTCTGGAGCGGATGTGCAAGACACAAATACAGCAATACTTTCCTTGACTCACTCAAAAAAAAAACATATTCAATTTTAGTTTTTTATGGTAGTATATGTACCTTATTTATGTGATTTTGACATATTATGCCATTTTATTTACAGACCCTACAAACCACAAAATAGATTTCTTCCATACTTGAACACATGGTTGGACAGTGTCAAGCAACTCAATACGTTAAGAATAACTGAAACAGGCTATGGGAGATATTCTTGTCCAGTCAGACTAATGAAGAAATGAGATGAAAGGTAAACTATGACAAATCTATATCTGAAATAATTTTCAATTGTTTTACGACTGCTAATCTGTATATTACTGAACCCTGTGCATATGTTTTGTTTTTATGGTGTATTTCTTGTTTGTTGTTGTTATGTTACATCGCACCCATACAACTGTGGTCATATTGGCAACGTCCAGATTATTATTGATAGAGGAAGACATTATATTGATGTCTGGGCCGAACCACTGTTGTACATTGGTTATCTGGCTGGGCCGAACCACTGTTGTACTCTTGGTTATCTGGCTGGGCCGAACCACTGTTGTACTCTTGGTTATCTGGCTGGGCCGAACCACTGTTGTACTCTTGGTTATCTGGCTGGGCCGAACCACTGTTGTACTCTTGGTTATCTGGCTGGGCCGAACCACTGTTGTACTCTTGGTTATCTGGCTGGGCCGAACCACTGTTGTACTCTTGGTTATCTGGCTGGGCCGAACCACTGTTGTACTCTTGGTTATCTGGCTGGGCCGAACCACTGTTGTACTCTTGGTTATCTGGAGAACATTGCCACCTGATAGTTCTTATCCTGACCGGGACTCGAACCCATGCACTGAGGGGCAAAGGATTTACAAGTAATTTTTATGGGTTACTTAAAACACTATAAAGAGTACATGTATTTTGATGTCATGTGCTGTATCTCTATCATTTTTATAATATTAATATATGACACTAAATATATGCATTTTTTAAAACTTGGCACGTTAAAGTAAAAATTGTGTTAAATAATGTTATTAACGCATATCTGTTCTTTTTTATTATAGTTGTAGCCTATACAGTTTCCTGTCTCACTCTCTACTTCCTGCGCAGACCTGTTGCTAAGATCTTTTGGAAGAGCATTTCGGTCCACATAGAGGCATTTTGTGTCGACAGGTTAAGTCTACTATCAAGACATTCGTGTAGTGCAAAGAAAGTAAAAATTTAATACATATTAAAATCAACACATCTGCTGGGAATTTCTATAGGGTTAATAAATGCCATTTTACTTTAATAAGATGTATATACTGTCAAATAAAAGTATAATAGTTATACTTGTATGTCAGATGTTTATACATCATTAGAGATGGCACCCGACAGTTTGACTAAATAGATGTAATATAGATGTTTTGGGGAATTTCGTCATCGTTTTCTGCATAAACTCACTCTGTAGTCCAAGTTAAGGAAACTTAGAACTCTACATTAATTCATGTCACAATAATATATTTGGTTGTTTGAGGAAACAATGGTCTAAACGTTTGGATATCAACTTAAATTGCATTATCAAAAATGTTTTAATAACAGTAATGACAGTAAACCACGATGAGAAAGTATAGGTAGGATTTTTCTGTGTTTGACAACTATGACACAAATCTAGGACATAATTAGATTTGTTTTACTTTTATTCTAATTTTATATATTTTGCTTTATATTATTATTGGTGAATGAAGGCGCCCGATAATAAATGTGTTTGTCCTCACTAGGACTAGAACCAAAGAGGTTCAGCAGGTAAGTGCAACTTTTCATATAAAGCCAAAACCCATAAAGCACATTTTTCTATTTTTCCAGTTGCCATGACAAGAACCATTTCTTCAGAGACAGTTAACCTTTCAGACAACAGAAGCACAACTGTCAGGAAGGTAGACAGGAAATATCAGTTTTTTTTTGCAATCCTCTAAAAATTAAATATTATTAAAAGATTTCAAAGTTTCAGTCTGGTTCAGAATTGCTTTTTTACTGGTGTACCATTTCTGAACTTTTAAATAAAATTGATTTAATATATCACAAGTCAGAATTATGTTAAATATTGTTTATTTCTCCATATAGTCTACAAAACAATGTAGAAGTTAACAAAAATGAACATAATAGAAGAATCAAGTTCACTTTCCATCTCTAATAGGTGGCAGAATCATGTTTGTGAATGTTATCAGAACATCTTTAAAATGCATTTTACTAATATTCAAACACATGTTTTAAACGGCGAAAGAACTGCTAAATGGCACATTTATAGAGTACTTCCGCTATAATTAGTAAGATGTCATAAGAAGATCAAGTGATAAGAAACAACTTTAATAATTTGACCTTTGTTTCAAATTACAAGAAATGTGTATTTCATAATCATTGTCTGCATGTTTAAATTTGTATGTATTTGTATTAATTTGTCATAAATGCATTTTTCATGTAACATCAAATGTTAGCTGTATATTATATAGCTGTTACACCTTAACATGAACTAAATGGGAAAAAATTAAATAAAAGCCGGATGCAAGATTTAGTGGGTTGTAACCTTTGAACCAAGTTGAAAGTTTTCACACTGCAAAAGTTATATTATACATAGCAGGTTGTTAATTATTAAAGACACTTGTTAGTTTTATATCATAGACCCATTTATTCCTTTTGTAAAATATTATAAAGCGTTGGAGGTAGGCCTTGATTCTGTATTGGAATCCATCCAGTGACTCTTAATTGATTCAGTTTATTTGATGAGTAACCCTACTAAAACTAACAACATATATCATATGTTTTAAGTTGGAATGTTTGTTGTTATTTTAGCTAATAGCTTAATGTTTTCACAATACACACTGACTCAGAAAAACCGACGAAGCTTATTCCCAGTCAATACAAACATAAAATTAAAACTATATTTTTTTATTTATTTAATTGTTAATACTAAAAACATGTATGTAACATGTATTGTTGTGACTAGTCTACTAGGTCATATTAGTCTTACCTTTGATATGTCTATTGTCAGAACAATATAAAACTATAAAAAAACGTTCCCTCAATAAAAATAACTTTAATTATTGAATCAATCATACATTAGATAATGGAGTTCCTACATTTACACAATTTATAATTAGTCTACATAAATGTGTAAACCATGGTTCCTCTGACATCAACTATATGTCAGCAGTAGGTAATAAGCTCTGTCAATGTGCATATTAAATAAAACACACACCAAGAAGTCCACAACTTCAATGTTGGTAGTAGTTTTATATGATTTTTTTTTCGCAAACTGTTCTGTAAGAATAATAATTATATATGTTCATATCTTCTATTAAGCTTTTTGATAATTTTTATATTGTCTGGAAGAATGCTGGCTCCAAGATGTGTTCAAGGTGTTCTGTACCAGTTGAACCTCTCAGAGCAACAGGCACGGGCCAGGCAGACATTCGTCACTGTTCTCCTATTCATAGAATCAGTATAAAAAGAAAAACTAAGTGCATATTCTATAGGAAACAGATTAATCGAATTATACTTGTGTTCTAATATTTAGAGTTGATTGGGGGTTATAACAAAGCTTCAATTTAGACGAAATGCTGCCTCTGTTGAGAAATAAAAAGATCTTAGTTATCAGTGTTTCATTCTAGTACAAACACAAGAACAAGAAAAGCATTCATGCAAGCATCAAATGGCGACGCAACAATGAAAAATAACATTTATTAGAAATTTAGGGATGACTGATTTATATTTTTAAGTAAAGATTAAAATCACTGGAATAATTTATTTCTGGTATATTAGGCTACTTATATGTACAATCCAAAAAAAGGGACATACATGTCTTCATTAACAAGTATAACCGTTAGATGTACATTAATGTTTACAAAATTAAAAAGCAAAAATACCTCGTTTGTCTGGAAGTTAAAAACAAAGAATAAATACAAATAAATATAAAAAGAACACCATTTACCGAATTAGGACCCGTATGTTGAGAACGTGTAAATCGCGGAACTCCCGAACACCTCGCCCATTTGCGCTCAATTCTCTAGCGAGAACGGGAATAGCCAAGGAGATCCGCTCGCAAGTGCATTTTTTAGCGTCGCCAATAACTGATCAGTGATCATAATCAATAAATAAAAATTAACATTTGCTATTGATCAATATTCTTGTCTGTTTAAATGTTTCGTTTGTAATATTTATTGTAAAAACAAGGAAGAAAAGAGTCACAGAAATTATTTTTTGACTGCGACGGGACTCGATCTCTGGACACCGTTAACAACAGAACAAGTCCATAAACAATGCGATATTCCACGATTGTCACATACAACTGTGTGTGAGTAAAATTGATATTTTGTATAATGTGCCACTACAGACGCTATCGATGAGTTTTTAGAAATAGAGAAAAATAGTAAATTTTAAACGAATAACCAATAATTTTCATAAGATTTATAAACATATTAATACAAGAAACAACTTAACATAGTAATAAAACTGCATACTCGCTATAGTTATACATAAAAAGAACGCCATTTACCGAAATATGACCCGTACGTTGGTAATGTGAAAATCGGGAAACTTCCGGAATTCGGAAGGCCTTGACCATTTTCCCTCGAGCATTCTCTAGAATGAACGAAAATGTCCGAGGACATCCGCTCGCATGTGCACATTTTCAGCATTCCATATATAGGCGGCGCTAGAACGAGAATGTCCCAGGAAATCCGCTCGCATGTGCAAAATTTTTCAGCATTCCATATATAGGCGGCGCGGCGCGTCGCCATGAGGCTAATGAAAAAAATCCATTAATGCTATCATTTTTGTAACTTCTAAACCATTGCAAATGGGTCGATCTTTATCTTATGACAGATATGGTATGAAACCAGCCCATCAGGATTCTGAAACAGTAAACTATTGACCCTAATTTTGGACACGTCCTTCATGGGACTGCTTAGTGGAGGATTTCTAACCCAGTTATCCGCCCGACTTATTGCAGGCGTACTATAAACATACTAGGTTGTACACTCTTGTCTTTAGTGAGCATATAAAGTGTAGTCTACACTTAATCACTCGGTTACTCGACGCCCTAGCTTGTGGTTGTTTGTGTACACAGAATATATACACACTGGCCAATAAATTGTTTTTAAAAGAAGTATCCGACAGTTTGCCTATATCTAATATATGTAACAATATCTGACCTTTATTTTGGGTATGTGTGCATAGTTCCTGCAGAAAAAAATATATTAGTCTAAGCTTTGACGATTTTCAATTTTAGGGCAGTAAAACTCGTTAATCAACACTTAAATGTTCATTCTTTTCAAGCCTAAATAAGAACTATTGAGTTTTCTGCTAAAAACATCGACGTCACAACGGATGACATGGATGGGCTAAAACATAAGTGGTCACGTGGTTTACTTAGTTTAAAAATAGCTGTGCAGCGTGGCTCTAATAGGAAATACATGTTTGAAATGACGCTTGTGACGATATGGTTAAATTTTCAGACAGGTGTAGGACATCAATAAACAGGTATTTTGCGAGATCTGTTCAGGTAACAATAGTTTATTACATTCTTTAATGGAAATATGTTTGGCCCAAGCTGTCGGATACGTCCGGAAAAAGATGTACGCCAGACATAAACTGGCTTTGTTCCTTCTGAATGATCAAAATAGGAATTGACAAAATGGTTAAAATACAGCTACACGTTTTCCCCTTTTTCTTTTGGGTTCAGATAAAGTAAGTATTTTTAAGTTCAGAGAATAAACTTGAATAAATTTCTGTGATAAAAATAGGACAAAGACATGATCTGACCTCCTTATATGCCATTGTTAATTATAGTCATTAAATATGTGCCTTTCGTTAACCAATGTCTGTACATTATTTCCTCTAAAGGGAGTACATATAGCAAATAAATGATACAAACAGGCAATTAGTGCATGAAACGAAATAGACACAAACAGCAATCTGAGATAATGTCAATAAAGTGCAACAGCTGGCAGCTCAACAACACATGCAGATTGGGGATTTTGACAAAAAAAAAGACCTGAAGAGGAGTATCGGACCGGACTGTATATTACTTTAGCAAAATGAATAATCCGCTATTACGTCGGACAGCCAATAATTACAGGGTACTGGAACTCTCATATGTGTTTTTGTGCTTACTTTATTTTTCAATTAGTAAGTTTTGTATATTTTATGTTTATGCTGTGATAAATAAAGGGAAATGTGCTGGCTAGGTAACTTCAAAAGGAATCTCTGAATTTATGTCAGGCGTAGTTAAATTATAGAAAACGCGCAATAAATATTTACAGAAAAGCTTCAAAGTGGCTATATATTTAACATCTGTTCTGAAAAGATACATTTTTTCGTATCGTTTACAAAATCATCATAAAAAAGGCAGAAAACCACAATGACAGCATATTCTATATGTGCCGTGCACCTAACTGACACTGCATACAAGCGATACACTCAAACAACCACAAATATGGGCCTGCGGCAACCAATGTTTAAGCGTCTTGTGTAGGCCTCGCTGTATCGAGTATTGTTAGCTATTTATGATGAATGTTATTTTATCATCATCATCATCAACAACAACAACATCATTATCATCATCATCATCATCATCATCATCATCATCATCATCATCATCATCATCATCATATCATCATCATCATCATCATCATTATTATTATTATTATTATTATTATTATTATTATTATTATTATTATTATTAATTTACAAAGAACCTTATCAATATTGTTATTATATTTACCACCC
Organism: Sinonovacula constricta; assembly: GCA_007844125.1. Classification (NCBI taxonomy): domain Eukaryota; kingdom Metazoa; phylum Mollusca; class Bivalvia; order Cardiida; family Solecurtidae; genus Sinonovacula; species Sinonovacula constricta. The sequence continues at coordinate 3,922,346 of CM017566.1, read as the reverse complement.
CATGCCACGTTTTTTTGATAAAACCGAATATATTTGCCTTTGCATACACATATATGTGGCATATGCAAATTAAGTTAAATTAAAGTTATGTTGACTTGACTCGAGTTTTTGATCATGGTCCGAACCCACGTTCCAGCATGCAGCTTTGCTCCATGGTGCCGTGGGATATAAGTCTTGTACGGTGGATGATGCCCACTACGGATGAACGACTAAAACTTTGTCAAACCACACTTTTAACTGTCAACCGACAGTTACAAACATATATACTGTAGTGGACCTTGTTAATGACAGACACATGCCGACCGTCGTTGTTTATAATTCGTGTGCACGGCATGTCCGTACGTACCATTGTATGTGCGTCCTCTGGCAAGATGACAACATCACTTACTGAGATAGCTGTTAAGGTGGAAAGGGGCACATATTAATATTGTGTTTACCATATTTGTATTTTACCGGAGCGGATACTGATCATTCGTCACATCTAAGAAATCTAAAATCCTCGATAACACAAACATAACGTGACCTAGATACATACGAATGGCTTGATAAATGCAAATGTCGATAGGCTACCTTTTCAGTTTTTTTTTCCCACATGGAACAGTGGTTGATATAAGATTTTACTTAAGGGGGGCGTTATTTCCGTTTCAGATGTAAGTTATGTGGAAGGGATATGTTTAACGACCTCACGATTTGAATTTGCTTTTCAAGCCTGTACGCTCAGTTCATATTTGCTATGTGTTTATGGGCATGCTCTGTAACGATCCGTTTTGAAATAAAAACCCATTTTGAAGTAAGCTGAAGTTTTGAAGCTGATGTAACGAGTGTTCAAAAACATTATCCGAATAAAGTCTCAATTAAGTCTAAAGAAATCACAACTTTTTATGTCTGGATTAAAAAGATGACGATGTTTGTATAATTTGTTATTGGGAAGAAATCAACACATACCACTTTTAGATAACAGAAAGTAAACTTCGATCAGAATTTAAATGTGACATTAAACCATTTCCAAATAAATGTGAGTTTAACAAGTTTTAAATGTCCTTACAATAAGATAATAGTTGCCAGCAACAGCAATATTAATCATCTTTACAGAAGACAATCCGCATTTAGTATTTGTTTGTAGTTTGTTCTATACGATATAATGCTTACTTGGGACAAACTTCTAACTTTACATTTTCGCTGCAGCTTTTGCGCCAAAACATTTCAGAAATAGGTGACATTTCTCATTGGCCTTCATTCAGTTTGAACGACAAGCTTAAACCTTTTTCATCGAAGACTGTTTTTGGAGTTGTGACTTAAGTAACAATTAACAATGTTTCCTTAGTAGTCTTTAAATTGAGTCTTTTTGTCAGGCGATCATTAATGTAGTTGGTACCCAACAGATACAAAATGTTTGAGGTTTTCCAGGAAATACGATGTCATTTAATTTACTTATTTCCACAATTGTTACTCTCCCACCCCACCGCCATATGTTCCTATACTTACAGCTGGCAACACAGCAATATTTGCCGTGGGTTCCGACAATAAATTTTGACGAGACACAGACAAAACTACCCAGAGTAGAGCGTCACAATGTACGACACAGTAAGAACAAACTGTATCAGTGGGCTATATGAATGTATCTAAATATGTGGACAAGATATACGTACCATTTCATTTATAGGAACAGTATCTTACGTGGATGAAATAATACAAATACTACAAGCAGGTCATGTACACTACATTATCTAGGGGAGGTCATGAAGGGCAGCTTTGACACAGAACAGATCATTTAACCGAAATAATACTGTACTAGACATCAGGTATTTTTGTTCAAATTATTTATCCAATATATTGTTTTTTGTTAAATGACCATCATAAATTAAATGTTTCCAAGTTAAAATGTTAATATTTAACGTAAAAAATAAATGAGAACCCCAGATTCGGCGATGGTTTGTTTTAATGTGAGTTTAACAAGTTTTAAACGTCCTTACAATAAGATAATAGTGACCAGCATCAGCAATATTAATTATCTTTACAGAAGACAGTATTAAGCTATTGTCGCCATATTCTAATCCATATTAACTATTTTTTGTCTTACAGCGAGTTGCTGGCAATAAAAGAATGATTGATGTTTATTTAATAACAATTGTTATTACATGAACTATAAAAAGACGCAACACGATTGGTCATCCCGACCCCCCCCCCCCCCCCGACCCCCCCCCAAAAAATAAAATAAAAATAAAAATAAATAAATAAATAAAATAAATAAAAATAGTCTAATCAATAAATATAGATAGTGACCCGCTTTCGATGATATTTATTAACCGGTCTATTAATAGGATGCGAAATTTCCATCAATATTATGCGCGTGCATCTACAAAACTTCCTTCGAATTGTACGCATTGTGGGATACCCGTCCCAGACGAACAATATTCACAAAGTAAACAATGTAAACTATTTTCTTGCATTTATGTTTAGATAATAATTAAAGAAATAAAAACTATTTATTATTAACTATTTATAGTTCATGTAATAAAACAGTTATTTACTTATTAGCTGGGAAATATGCTGTTGATGTTGACCACAAAAACCGCCTCTGTCAATAACATGTTTTTGGTCAATATCACAGCATATTTCCAGCTAATAAGTTAATAATTGTATATTACATAACATAAGATTTTTTTCCAGTCACTTTTCAGCCTGTTATCAAACAAGACAAAACCAAACCCCGTCTCCAGTAAATTGTTTTGCGTTTCCTTCCACATTAACACTTGTTTTCCTTACATTTTCTAAACATACAAGTGATGCAGGATCTGACACAAACTTTCGCTATACACGCCATCAATGACATTATCTTTTGCCGGCGTTACATTTCTAGTGTATACTAGTGTAATTATACTGAATACAGTTTTATAAAAATATATATTAATATTTATATAAAGCTTCAGATTTAGAAAATTGTTTTATATTAAATAAATATGGCGTCATTATTTTACAATTTTTCGTGACTGATCAATAGTTGAAATATGTTTCAACGAAATGGGAATATATAAGGAAAAATGTATTGTTGGTGTATTACAAGTAAATCGTCCGACGTAAAGCCAGCTCAGCACTTACTGTTCAGATTTAAACGAGTAGTGAAGATAAAGAATTGCCGGCTCCTGCTTAATCACTTCATCTGATTATAAACTTAACGAACGTGTGTAAGCAGTTCTTAATATTTTGAATTGATTAACGTGTGTAAGCAGTTCTTAATATATTGAATTGATTACATAAATTGGACCATGATAATGGCCAGCGATCATCCTTCTTGACAGAGCATACTAGTGCTTCACTGTAGAAGGATCCTCGTAAAATGTTTGTTCTAAACCATTGTCTAGAATGCTCTCGTGTTTATTGTGGCTTATATCCGTGTCGTCTCCGGGTCAGTTACAACAGATTCTAACATTGGATGAACTGACTTTGATATGCTTTTTCTAGTTTATGGACTGACGTTTTCATATGGACTTTGTGTTTATATAGCGTTGGTTATTACTCATTTGTATAACACTATTGTTAAATAGGCCACGGTCCTACAAACACCATTCACCTAGATATACACGTATTGTTGACTCCTTTGTATGAAGAAGTTGTGATAGAGTCCTTGTATATGGTGCAAACTTATATCTAATTATTTAAAAATATATAGGGGAGGGGGCGTGTCGTAGTGGTAGAGTCGTCGACTTCGTCGCTAACTTCTCTAGCTGCTTAGCCTCTCATCGCGTGGGTTCGAGTTCCGTTCAGGGCGAAGGACTTCATTTAGGAAGGTCTTAAAATTGACCGGCGTTGCACCTTTGGTTCTACCCAGACAGTTGTCTTCCTCAGCAAAAATAGTTCGACGTTGCTAATACATAATTTGTCGCTGCGATGTACTAAACAAACCATAAATATTCGTACGACTTGTGTTCGCGAACAGATAGGAAAACAGTCACTGGCCTCCCTTCTATTATTTTTGAATCGTTTACTTTAACCTTGTACTGCATGGTGTTCTAAATTATGACATTCTTCTTACACACTTAAAATACACGCATATTTGTTTGATCAAAGCTATTGTTGCTTCATCAAGGTCATCACATCATGCAACTGGGACACCGCCGATAAGGTAATAGCATGACAATGTTCAACACATGACAATGTTCAACACATGACAATGTTCAACACATGACAATGTTTAACACTCTATTAAATAATTAAAACTAAAGAAATGAGATGATTTTATTTGTTATTTACCTAGAGACAGGAAATACACTATTCTAACAATGCGTACATACCTTTGAAGTTTAACTGAGCAATGTCTATCGCTCTTGTACATGTTTGGTCACGTGTGTGCGCGTGTGTGAGGTGGAGAATAGAGAGGACAGAGGGTGTGAGAACTGGGAAGGAAGGAGAAAGGGAGAGAGAGAGAGAGAGAGAGAGAGAGAGAGAGAGAGAGAGAGAGAGAGAGCGAGAGAGAGAGAATGTAAAATTTATCCAGAAACACTGACACAGACAGCGAGAACAGAGAGTCACTGCCACTCATTCGGCAAAACGACGGACAGAGGTGCTGGAACCTGCTTTACAGAGTCTTTACAGTTCGAGTCCCTAATAGGGAGTGGAGTTTTTCATCGTAAAGTCTTTCAACTGACGTGGACAGTGGTTTTTGTTCTACCCGGAAATTTGAAGTCCACTTTGAGTTTGTATGATGAATGTCGCCGATATGATTTGTGACAGTGCAACTGTATCGATAACAAAACAACAAAAATAGCCAGAAAGAATGTTAAAGGTCTTGAGTACTCTAAAGCTAGCGACATGAACATGTCGCAACCTTAACCGGTGACGATTGTAAAGTACAGGCTGTTATAACTGCCACATCGGAAAAGTCTTGTTTGCTTTTTCAATCGATAAACGCCCTGTTTCGTGTCGTCGATGTTGATGTTTCATAACAGTTGCGGCATACTGGTTCCAAATGTTATCTCGCAGTAGATTATTAGTGTCCATGCTTTTCCATTGTTTAAATAAGTAACAGTTGTGCATTTGTTTAGCGACTTTAACAGGAAAAATATATGTGTGGCGGAAACACCAAAACTGGAGTCTGATAAAGCATTCACCTAACTGTATTCATGAAGATTGGTATTGCACGTGATCTTATAAACATTCATATACAAAACACATACTTGTTCAACATAGATCGGCTCATTCCTTTCTACCCAGAAATATTGTAGTTCCTTAACATTTTTCATACCACGTATCGATGCAGTGGTACATCGATTTCCTTCACAAGACAAATTTAATGCCATTTTTTGTCAGCACCCACATTAAATGCAATAAAATAAAAGGGTTTTCTCTTAAATCTTTCCAAATTGAATTTTGTTTTCTTTTACATGCCAAGCAAACTAGCAGATTGGTTTTATTGGTTAAATATTAAAAATGAAACGCTCGAGATTATTTTCAGAAATCGAGCCAATTTATGCATATGTGATTTGGTCTTAAATATTTATAAATGCGTTAAACCCTCGTTTGTGGAAGCTTGTGTCACTTTTTCTACGCGTGGCTGATGTTACCTTGTTCTAAAAGGCACGTGATCTGTGACGTGGAGACTGATTTCAACAATGTAATCAGACCACTGCTGTATGTACACTTTAGCTGTACCAAATGACCGCGACCATTCGCAGGTCTTATGTTCAAAATGAAGTTTGCTATTATATCTTAATCCACTTGGTGAACCCAAGTTTTCCCAAAATAACCGATAAGAAAGGGCGTCAAGTCATTAAGTACTGCCTGTAGATAAGATGTACTTTTCATTCAGCTTGACTCTAATATATATATAGACAAACATTTAAAAATATTTCGGATATACATAATGTAAACTAAACTGAAGCTGATTTATATTTATTACTATAAATTATTTGGATAATCTTTCCGTGTATGTAATCTTTGGTGTTATTTGATGCAACCTGTCAGGATAGGCATATTGTCTTCTTAGCGAATATATCTACTTATATAATCAGACCTGTTATTTCTCGGCTTAATTTTGAGAGAAAAGGTTAAAAACGTTGTCCATTTTCTGCTAGATATGCATGCATGTGTTGCGTGCAAGCACTTTCAGCTTACTTCATATTATCAAGCTTTGAAAAATCGAACGCCTTGTGATGTATCACCTCTTGTTTGATTTTGTATTTACTGACTGTAACTTTATCACGCTAATGCAGCCGATCTTACAAACAATTCCTAAAGTAAAATTCCTAGTCGACAAACTCTAACAATTCCTAGCGCGATAAAGTAATTCTGCGTATATCTATGATATGATGTGAATAGAAAGGCAGAGTCACACTGTTTACATCATCAAATGTTAACAATAAAGTGTCGAGTCAGTCAAGATACTGAGGTCAGGTCTGGATCCAGGATTTTTGTTCGGGGAAGGGGGCAAATTTGCGAGTACCAGATGTACTAGTCGTCCCTGGGGAGTATGGGGATGTGCTCCACCAGAAAATTTTAAAAATTAGCAGCAAAATAAATCCATTTCCTGCCTTTCGACAAGCTGTTGAAAGCTTTTCCATGACCTCAAACTGTTTGTATTTTCGGCGACAAAGACGTGTTTGTAAGCATCATAGTAAGCTATTTTTATCATCAACCGACAAATGTTTATCACAAACTGATCTTAAACCTACTGGTAGAATAGAATATCTGTATCTTGAATTCAAATTTAAAATATTTTTTTAGAAACAGTCTTGTGCAATTATGTCAGAGAGAAGGTTGTTTGTAAGATCCTATGTTTAATCACGGGGTATATCCTTACTTGTTAGATGACGCGGTATAAATCAAATCGGGGATTAATCCGTCCATCTGTACAAGTAGGCTACTGATACACTTTTAACAGTTGAAGTTAAGTCAAACACCAAAATCGACATGATATCTTTTCAACTGTTGGTTAAGGCAAATTAACGGACACCACCTATAGATTGTGTCAAACAATGAATGTTATTGGTTATTTTACCTTGGCTACACCAATGTCTCTGGATTGACCGGGCAGTTGTTTTATTACCTACATTGCCACAATATCCATGACCTTTAACTGATCCGTCGTATTCACTTCGGCCATGTGACCACTCAGCGTTGGACATACCTGGCCGCGGTCATTCGATCAATTGGGAATGTACTAGATATTGGTTGTACTCGTTATCCGACACTATCAGGCTTTACAGTGTATTTAGTTATGTATGTGGATTAGATGTACTTTTGTGTGAAACGGAGCAATTACTGCACAAAGAAAGGCGGCTGGTAAAAGTTAACGACAAAATCACGTGACGCTCATTTAATGAAGATTATTCTTAGTTTACAAAACTAACACATTGTTATTTTATGAAACTGTCAATATCAGATGCAGAGACGTTGACGACAAAACTAGAAACCATAGGTCATATACAGTTTTAGGTGGTTCAGAAAGGTTTTGCTTAAAGACAGCATGTCGCCTAAAGGGAATAGCAGTTTAGGTGGCATGTTGTAAATACACTACATGGTAATTTAACACGCAATCATGTTATATCCCGCTTCGGCTTGACAAGTCAAAACAACGCTAAGCTTACCAAACGGACTTAACTTAAGAAAGATGTCAACATTCGAACACAAAAGAAAAAATAAGATTTTTCCAAGAGAAGAGAGAAAAAAATAAAATAAAAACCAACATTGAAAGCGCGCATCATAAAATAGATACATGAATACACCGTTACACGTCCTTAGTTACTGTTGCTATCTGTTCACAAGCTACCTTTAAATGGAGATGCTTAATTGCAAACTAAATATGTACCCTATGGCCAGACCCTGTGTGTTAAGTCTTCTTCTACCAATATAAAATGCATTTTAGTCTATATTCTCTATCGACAAATTTATAAATGTATAAATACATTAAGGCCGTACTCGTAAATATAGATATTTAGAACTGTTTCTTCAATTAACACCTGTTCAGAATTGTGTATGCTTTACACACTGGTGGTTGCATGTACGGTTTACCTCCGTCGCATGTGACCACTTTTTTGGGGATACATGATATTTTGCCGCATTCTGGTTTACTTTAGTAATCACGACATTAAAGGTGGCATTCGACAGTGTAGGCAGAAAAACATATCATTAAACATCATAATAAACCATTGTCACTTAAAAACAGATCTCACAAAATGTTGTTTATTGATGCCCTACACCTGTCCGAAAACTTTAACACATAATAACAAACAAACAAACAAAATGCATTTCCTATCTGAGCAACGCTGCACAGTTTGTTGTTTTTAAACTAAGAAAACCACGTGACCACTTATTTTAGCTGTGACGTCGATGTCTATTTTTAGCAGGAATCCCAATCGCTCTTATTTTTAAATTTGCAAGGAATAAACATTTGAAGTGTTAATTAACGAGTGTTACTGCCCTAAAATTGAGATACTGTTGAAATTGTCAAAACTTAGACTAAGTTCGTTTTTTTCTTCTACAGAAATTTTGCATAATTACCCCAGACAGAGATTGTTACATATATTAGGTATAGGCAAACTATTGGATACCACCTTTAACACGTTTAGATTGAGAAGTACTTTAAACTTTTCTGCAAAACAGGACTTTATGTAACTTACACCAAGGAACGTGTAAACCAAGACATGAGAGAAAATACGGTAAGAAACTTACTGAACCCGTCACATCCTAATAAAAATCCTCTTTGCGTCATTTTAGTGTATTACAAAAGAAAACAAAATTTTTCGTCTTGCCGGTATAGAGAAGGGGTCTTTTTTATCAGTGGAAAGAAAATATTTCTTTTGAATGTTTTTGACAATTTACCAATTAAAGAGTATTGCATAAGGCGAAATGTATGGGACTGTCGCTGCCCGGTCACTGCTCCTTAAATCGTGCGAACTTAACACACCTTAAGCGTATAATAGATTATGTGTGATTAATTCTCTGTTGATTAAATGCGAATTTTCGAAAACTTATTCTTTTAACTTTTTAAAAAAATATATATATATATATCTAAAGATGGTATTAAAATATGTAAAATTCAGACTGGATGCGTCCAGAATGCTTTTGGAAAATCACTCATTTATAGTGAGAAACATGACAAGTACACATAATACAATGCAAGTCAGTGAAATCTGTTTCAGTTTTTTTGCCAAATCGCACAAAATGTGAGCGGAATCAGGATTTATGCTTGATCTTTCTCCTATTAAATAATTATACTCTTGCGTTTATAACGTTTCAAATGGAAACCATGTTATCAGTGAGATTGTTAATTTGTAAATTCCATTCTCAGTAAAGTTGTATATGTGCAAAACCCATCATCAGTGGTATTGAACATTGAATAGGTTGTAAATGTATATACCATACCATCAGTGAGCTTGAAAATGTATAAACCCTGTCATCATTGAGGTTGTTAATGTATAAACGCTACCATCAGTGAGGTTGTAAATGTATAAACCCTGTCATCAGAGAGGATGTAAATGTATAAACCCTGTCATCAGTGAGGTTGTAAATGTATAAACCCTACCATCAGTGAGGTTTTAAATGATAAACCCTGTCATCAGTGAGGTTGTAAATGTATAAACCCCGTCATCAGAGAGGATGTAAATGTATAAACCCTGTCATCAATAAGGTTGTAAATGTATAAACCCTGTCATCAGTGAGGATGTAAATGTATGAACCCCGTCATCAGAGAGGATGTAAGTGTATAAACCCTGTCATCAGAGAGGATGTAAATTTATAAACCCTGTCATCAATAAGGTTGTAAATGTATAAACCACGTCATCAGAGAGGTTGTAAATGTATAAACCCCGTCATCAGAGAGGTTGTAAATGTATAAACCCTGTCATCAGAGAGGATGTAAAATGTATAAACCCTGTCATCAGAGATGATGTAAATGTATAAACCCCGTCATCAGAGAGGTTGTAAATGTATAAACCCTGTCATTAGTGAGGTTGTAGATGTATTAACCCCGTCATCAGAGAGGATGTAAATGTATAAACCCTACCATCAGTGAGGTTGTAAATGTATAAACCCTACCATCAGAGAGGATGTAAATGTATAAACCCTACCATCAGAGAGGTTGTAAATGTATAAGCCTGTCATCAGAGAGGATGTAAATGTATAAACCCTGTCATCAGTGAGGTTGTAAATGTATAAACCCTACCAACAGTGAGGTTGTAAATGTATAAACCCTGTCATCAGTGAGGTTGTAAATGTATCAACCCTGTCATCAGAGAGGATGTAAATGTATAAACCCTGTCATCAATAAGGTTGTAAATGTATAAACCCCGTCATCAGAGAGGATGTAAATGTATAAACCCTGTCATCAGTGAGGATGTAAATGTATAAACCCCGTCATCAGAGAGGATGTAAATGTATAAACCCCGTCATCAGAGAGGATGTAAATGTATAAACCATGTCATCAATAAGGTTGTAAATGTATAAACCCTGTCATCAGAGAGGATGTAAATGTATAAACCCTGTCATCAATAAGGTTGTAAATGTATAAACCCTGTCATCAGAGAGGATGTAAATGTATAAACCCTGTCATCAATAAGGTTGTAAATGTATAAACCACGTCATCAGAGAGGTTGTAAATGTATAAACCCCGTCATCAGAGAGGTTGTAAATGTATAAACCCTGTCATCAGAGAGGATGTAAATGTATAAACCCTGTCATCAGAGATGATGTAAATGTATAAACCCCGTCATCAGAGAGGTTGTAAATGTATAAACCCTGTCATTAGTGAGGTTGTAGATGTATTAACCCCGTCATCAGAGAGGATGTAAATGTATAAACCCTACCATCAGTGAGGTTGTAAATGTATAAACCCTACCATCAGAGAGGATGTAAATGTATAAACCCTACCATCAGAGAGGTTGTAAATGTATAAGCCTGTCATCAGAGAGGATGTAAATGTATAAACCCTGTCATCAGTGAGGTTGTAAATGTATAAACCCTACCAACAGTGAGGTTGTTAATGTATAAACCCTGTCATCAGTGAGGTTGTAAATGTATAAACCCTGTCATCAGAGAGGATGTAAATGTATAAACCCTGTCATCAATAAGGTTGTAAATGTATAAACCCCGTCATCAGAGAGGATGTAAATGTATAAACCCTGTCATCAGTGAGGATGTAAATGTATAAACCCCGTCATCAGAGAGGATGTAAATGTATAAACCCCGTCATCAGAGAGGATGTAAATGTATAAACCATGTCATCAATAAGGTTGTAAATGTATAAACCCTGTCATCAGAGAGGATGTAAATGTATAAACCCTGTCATCAATAAGGTTGTAAATGTATAAACCCTGTCATCAGAGAGGATGTAAATGTATAAACCCTGTCATCAGAGAGGATGTAAATGTATAAACCCTGTCATCAGTGAAGATGTAAATATATAAACCCTGTCATCAGAGAGGTTGTAAATGTATAAACCCTGTCATCAGAGAGGATGTAAATGTATAAACCCTGTCATCAGTGAGGATGTAAATGTATAAACCCTGTCATCAATAAGGTTGTAAATGTATAAACCCTGTCATCAGAGAGGATGTAAATGTATAAACCCTGTCATTAGTGAGGTTGTAAATATATAAACCCTGTCATCAGAGAGGTTGTAAATGTATAAACCCTGTCATCAGTGAGGATGTAAATGTATAAACCCTACCATCAGTGATGATGTAAACGCATAAACCCTGTCATCAGTGATGATGTAAATGTATAGACCCCGTCATCAGAGAGGATGTAAATGTATAAACCCTGTCATCAGTGAGGTTGTAAATGTATAAACCCTACCATCAGTGATGATGTAAACGCATAAACCCTGTCATCAGTGAGGTTGTAAATGTATCAACCCTACCATCAGAGAGGATGTAAATGTATAAACCCTGTCATCAATGATGTTGTAAATGTATAAACCCTGTCATCAGTGAGGATGTAAATGTATAAACCCCGTCATCCATCAGAGAGGATGCAAATGTATAAACCCTGTCATCAATAAGGTTGTAAATGTATAAACCCTGTCATCAATAAGGTTGTAAATATATAATCCCCGTCATCAGAGAGGATGTAAATGTATAAACCCTGTCATCAATAAGGTTGTAAATGTATAAACCCTGTCATCAATAAGGTTGTAAATGTATAATCCCCGTCATCAGAGAGGATGTAAATGTATAAACCCTGTCATCAGTGAGGAGAGTTTGCATGATGACCATTGATATGCCTTCTATATTTATTTCCACTGATTATATTGCTTACTCTTATCGCTTATCTTGAGCAATAGTTACACTTTCTTGTAACATGTATATATTGGGGTTGTATCCGATAGCTTGCCTGTATAACAATACAAATAACAATCTTTTACTCCTCTTTTAGGAAATCTGGGCATACGTTCAGCATAAGTTAATACTTTATTCTAAGTAAAGACTTTGAACATCTCCTAAATTTAAGGACAGTACAAATCGTCAGATAATTTGCTCTGAAAGTTCATTCTTTATAAATCTATGATATAAGCACGGTGGGAGTTTCTGTTAACAAATATCGACGTCAGACTGTTTTCCCGGAAGATGATATAGCGCGATCTCAAAAGTGATCACGTGGTTTTCTTAGTTTCAGCAAAGTTAACTTTGCAGCATGGGTCAGACAGGAAATGACGGGTTTGGTGTTATGATTCACTTATCAAATGCGTATATGATGTACAAAAAAAAAAAAAAAAAAAAAGTTTCGCAAGATCCTTTAAGATAACTATCATTTATTTGGTTATTGGAGAAAAATAATTGACCCAAACAGCCGCATTCCATCTTTAAATGTTTGCTAAAACTTCAACAAATAATGAATTAAAAATTATACAATCTCAAACAAAAGTAAAAGACTGATCATTTGCAGTGCGAAAACATAACACATATCTGATGTGATTTTAAAAGGATATTCCTATTTATATAACAGATTCAAACGCATTGCTAATGGTTATTATCAGATGGATATGTGATTCTGTTTGCCAGTACATGTATATGCATATCTAATTAAAAACGCCACGTAATTAAGATTAGACCTACCTAACAAGAACAGGATTTATCTGGTTTGGATTAATTATCAGATGGATATGTGATTTTACATAAAATTCATATATCAATAAATATGGCATATTAGTGTAAAGCTGAAAAGCATACGGACACTTTTTTCCTCAAAACACTTAGTTATTATCCTACTTTCTTATATTTGAAATAACATTATAGTGTAATGTCTGTATAGCATTTATTAACACGGATATTGCGTACATTTTGAATTTCTTAAGAATCGATTGAACAATTTTTATTCCTATCAAACAACTGACTTCTGAATTTTAATAAAATTTTGAAATGACATATTAAGTGATTAAATGAATAAACACATTTTAACTAAAATCAAACTCAGCTACATGGTGACGTCTTGTTAAACAAAAAGAAACCGAATATGTCGATATTAACATTGCAGCATGTATTTACAGATGTAGCAGACAGCAAGGAGGAAAGAAGAGTAGCAGATAGTCTAGTTTCCATCAGAGTTACGGTTCGTTACTCTCACATATATTTATATAATGTTAGAGTGTGTTTGGTTCCAAGAATAGTCACTGGGTCGCCGAGAACGGCGACATTTAAATTTATAATTGGCAATGGAAATTTTATTTTTAAAGATATACGTTTTATATGGTTTTACATATGTCTATATTTAATGACCAGTAATAACGACTTATATGCCCCCATAACCATACATATACTTTGGCTTGCATGTGAATACCTTTGTCCTGTGCCTTTTTCAGGGTCTGGTATATGTCGCAATGCTCATAGGACTTAGTCATATATTCTTATCACTGAAAGACATATTAATACATACACCCATACACCGAAAGTGAGCCTATATACGAAACGATATTGGTACAAATTAACATTGTAATAACCGAAAATGACCAACAAAGACAGGCATAGACCAAAAGTTCGGGAAAATTTCATAATTATTAAAGGGTAAATTATTGTGTATTAAGAATATTTTGTTTATGATTGATTTGGATGATGATTTATTTATTAAAAAGGACCTGTATATATACTAAATGAGTTGGTCTGTTAAATAATAATGTAAATGTGGGTCTGAGGTATAACATTGTCAAAATTCATGTATGCAAATGCGTTTCGAAATCATTTTCTTTTGTTGAATGCTCTGTTTACAAAAGTCTATTTTTACATTATTTTCCGGCGACTTTGATGCTCTGCATCAACCTTTTTCTGCCCTCTTGATTAAAGTGCATGCTCTGTGTTGCGTCTTAGATGTCTCACATACGTGCTCTTTCTGGTTGTCCATATAGGATACATAGGCGAAGGGGTAGCCATTAATTGCGCTTGCATGGCGTACTGTTTGTAATATCTGAACGCAGGGAAAAGACTAGTGCTCGGACCAAAGAGAACAAGAATGCGAGATTTGTTGCCTCTTACTTACGATCTCGCCGTAAGTGAAGGAACGTTTCTTTGGTCTTCTAGGTCGAAGCCACGGAAAGGAACTCAACTTACGTCTATTGTAATACAAAAAAATGTTATGTTTAAATTTTGCCTGGTTGGAAATACACCAAGTAGAATAAAACTGTCAGATTACAAAAGTGTGTGTGCGTGTGAACATGGTCCGATATCTTTGTCTATACCTTTGGCAGTACGCCCAAGGACACATGTCTACCACACTTTGTCCGATTTACACTCTGTCATGAGTCAGATGCTGCAGTGTGTCGTTTGAACAATACGGTGCAAACAAACCAAGGGCATTGTATTTCCATTCATATGCTTCATATTATGTCACGTTCTTCGGGATCGAAAATCCCTTTCTAAACGAACCCGTATTTAGAATGTTTTTTTTCGATTATTTAGCTGCTTGCCACACTATGGATGGCGTTTTATGAATGTCTGTAGACTTTTGATGTATTTTGCAAGTGCATCTTTCACCGTCGTTGTACATAAGTAGTATTGTTGACGTCACATGGCAACGGCCCAATGTACAGAGACTAGTACACTGTAAATACTGGTGTCCTGTTTCGTCTTAGGCCTCAACGTTCGCTGAATGTAGAATAATAATATTAAAGTCATAGGCGATATTTTTGATTGTTCAAGATTGTATGAGGCGCGCCATCCCCACCAAAATATAATAACCATCATTCTTTTTGTACAATGAAATAGAATTTATCCTATATTTCAGTATTTAACAACTTCTGGCCCAAGTCTCGCGGCCTTTCTAAGGATAATGCTCTTAATCATAATGTAAGGTAGATTTAAACATACCTTTTTTAAGTGTTCAGGCGCAACTGTGCATGTGAGAAGAGAAGATGCCCCGAAAGCGGCGCAGACTGGTTTGTCTCCACCCACGAAACGTGACTAGGCAGTTTTGTTGTGGAAAAGTACTGTGAAGTCAGTTAACCAAAGATGACAAGCCAAACTTGTTAGGGATGTCACAGAAATTTACTTTTTGTCATATATATAAAATACAAGAACACATGTATCTAATTAAAAATGGCTATCATTTCGAGGACTCTAATTAGTGGGTCAAAGAGAATGAACAGTAAAATGTGGTCTGTAAGTGTGATATGACGTCACTTTTTGCCGACAAGCTCCAACGAAAACGTCGGTCGTTTCGCCGGATAAGTTCTAAATTGTCTGTAAAAAGTTCAGCCAAGGAGGAGCACTAACCAGGTCAGTGTTATTTCGTGAGAAACTTCGGCATCGCTAGTCGCTCCCTTCTCCCCTCCTTAATTCTGATCTGTATTTATATTCTCATCAACCTATACGACATATAGGTTATCGTTCACAGGTTACTTATCTCTAAAATATTGAATTTAATGTGACACCATTTTGATTTTTGCTGACCTCGATGCCACATATTTGACAATTTGAAATATTTCGCGCCGTGATCAAGTTTCTCGGAAAAGCATAGCCTATATATGATTTCCTACCATAAACAACGCATTGTCTGAA
Organism: Sinonovacula constricta; assembly: GCA_007844125.1. NCBI lineage: Eukaryota > Metazoa > Mollusca > Bivalvia > Cardiida > Solecurtidae > Sinonovacula > Sinonovacula constricta. The sequence goes on along the minus strand of CM017566.1, from coordinate 3,906,366 downwards.
ATAAGTGAGGATTATTTTAAGCGTGAGTGAGTGTGTGCTATATTAGTGTTGTACACTGAACTCCAGCAAGAATTGGCCACGATTTGACAAATTGGGAAGATCCCAAACAGGCAGTTCAACTATGCAGGTGACTCTATTTCAGTATGTCCAATAACCATTGCATATTGATTTAAGACATGTAATATACATGGGTTATATATACAGTCTATAATGCATTGCATTTTAGAGCTCTTTTTATATATACGTATGGCTTTGAATAGCATTGAGCATAAAGATAATCACTGCCGGTATATTTATATAAGGTCCATAAAGAAGGTGTGTGCACAGCACGGTTTACCTACCAGAGGTCGTGTAACACATGGGTTGTCGAAGCTTGTGCTGGCTGTCACGAAATTTCACCATGTTCGGTATAGATTGTGACATCGAACTGTGAGGGTGTGTATCAGGTTGACACTGCAGTCATTTGGTCACGACATGTAACCACACACAATATGTGCATTTAACTCGCCATGTAGGTATATTTCTATATCTGCTTTGTGAACTTGTCTACATTAACATGTATGACAACAGTGATGAACAGAATGCGTTAACCGATATTTTTCTTCCTGTCATAAAAAGGTTCACTATCCACGTGTTAAGGTTATACATATAGCATTAGTTTCTAAAATGGATATATGTACTGCGAGGCTAACACTTTATGCACGTCAGACCAATAGACGTGAAGACATTCAGCGAAAGAAAAACAAAAACAACAAGAGATGTTTTATTTTTTAGTCTATGTTTTATTTTTCATGACTAAAACATACTCCTGAACTTCTATATGTCTCCGGGTCAAGTAAGATTATTGTCTGGAATCTTCAATGATCAGTAAATTTCTACGTCGGCAATAACGGCGACCCCATATATTTATGACGTAACTTTTTGGCACTACATTCGGGCGACGTCACAGCTCTATAAGAAGGAGAGTTTGTTTGTTGTTTTTGTGTGTGTTTTGTTGTTGTTTTTTGTTGTTGAGTTTAAAAAATTGTTTTAAGTAAATAATCATTCCATTTCACAGTAAGATGGACACATTGTTACATATATGCAAAGCAACTATGTAAAATAAAACGTGAGAACAATGAAAACTGAAAAGCAAACAGATATAAATGGTTGATTTCGGTATTTTGTTGCATGACAACAAAATTTCGACCATAATCTCTTTAATGTCATATTATTTATTAAATCTTTCTTCTTATATGAGATGCATTGATTTATTTTCTTATTTTATTAATCAGTTGTTGCAATAATGGTCTCGTTCCCAATCGAATAAAATGCTTTTTGAGGTGTATCACGCAATGAAAACTTGGCAAACAATTAGTGTTGTATCTTTAAGGATTTGGACAGACTGCACTAAATATCACACAAATACTTAGATGATATTAATATTTCCTCGGTATTCATGTTTTGCCAGAATTTAAACTTTATAATTTTACTTTTTTTTTTTTAAAGAATATTGCTTTTGAATATATATTGTGAAAAGAAAATAAGGTCATATGGGAACATATGTTGTGACGTGCAGTGAAGAATTCCTACACAGATGCGGATTTTGAAGACTTTGGATATATTAGTTTAATATTTTTTGCTTTCTAATATTGTTTCCGGCGACTTTGATGCTCCTTTTTTGTTGAGAAATGAACCTGTCTATAAGCCACAGACAGTCCTCAATAATGATCTAAGCATGATGATTGAAACTACCCTCGATAATGATTTAATCATATTTGAAACAACCCTCGATTACGATCTAAGCATTATGGTTGAAACTTCCTCGATAATGATTTAAGCATGTTTGAAACAACCCTCGATTATGATTTAATCATATTTGAAACAACCCTCGATTACGATCTAAGCATTATGGTTGAAACTTCCTCGATAATGATTTAAGCATGTTTGAAACAACTCTCGATTATGAACTAACGAATGTTTTTGAAACAACCCCCGATTTTGACAATAAATAAATGTCATAAAAGGCAATGCTAATGAAATCTTCATATTTTCTTTAAGAAGAGATAAAAGTAACACCCAGAAATAGACTGACCAAATTTGGGTTTTCCATACTTAAACGGTAACTAACTATAACATTACCCAAGGTTACATAAAGTTTGTCGCGGAGTTCCATGACATTATAATACTGCGTGATCATCAAGTGGCTTCGCTGATAACAAATTACCTCAATATTTATATTGGTCGATCTTGATTGTTCTATAGGAATAAACGTGGCACTAGCAAAACAATAAGTTAAGCAGTTAGGCCTTTTTCTAGCAGACTACCATGTGTCGCATATGTCATTCAGGCAATGTGGTCTTTTAAAGCCATTAAATTCCGCCTGACATAAACGGACAAACCAGTTACTGGTAAGAAGGGTCCATATATGGTTGGATACTATTTTCTTCCACTATGTCCTACTCGGAAATTCTTCATTTGTCTGAAACATACCAAAACAACGCGTTAAGCACGTCGGTAAAAGGCCACTGGCATTACGGAAGAGAAAATGTTGACAAAATCTGACAAGAAACATGTCCTTAATACGGAAGTTACCGTTTAAGCTGCACAACTGACCAAATAAAATTAATTTTCTTTTGTCAATCTCGGCTTTGAGCGGAAGACAACCGACAAGACTCAGTGCAATATATGACCGATTGACCATAGACAGACCTTGCGTGGACTTATTACATAAGCGATGGGCACGCTCTAGTCTGGTGATCTCGTGATCAGTTAGACCATAAATACACTCAGTACCGTGGAGTGCCCAGGACGGTACCGCACTAATGTATATACATTTACAGGTAAGTGGATTTAAGCGACATTCATCGGAGGAACAATTTATTGTACAAAAAGCTACAATAGTATCTACTATAAATATATCTACCATTAATAATATTTCTAGTGAATTTTTTTCCCGCGGTCCCGCATTCTTGAATAAAGTTTTACCCAAGTGAGTGTATTTTTCCAATGTCATTTATGGCATCTTTACCTAATAACCAAATTATGTTGGCTTTAGAGTTCCAACCTTTGTGCTCTCGTTAAATATGATAATGCCACATTTTGAGGGATTTTACTGATATCGACATCTACGTGAATATTGAAAGCACGTATCAATCTTGTGTTGTAACCCTTTCACAGACAGAATTGCTACAGTAATAAATATTCGCACTCAGTAACTTGTACTTGAATACCAATCATGTTACTATAAGGAACATTACTAGGGGATATATTATGGTCCAAATATCTCCTCCATAGTAAGGAAACCGCGTCCCTACTTTCGTAACCATTTTTACCTTTCCACCGGTTTTCCTTCTACCAGAGTATTGTGGGTGAATAAAACTGATAAAAATGTTGAATCTTCAAAAAGCCAGTATTCTGCAATACCACAAACATGTATAAATTCGTTTGGTAAAGAAATGCTTCAGTAAAACGCACTGGACTTTAATCGTGTGCTATTCCAAGAGCACAATTTGACGTTAAACATTACAGTAACAAGAAAAACTGACGCACACAGTTGAATAAATATGGTATTCATGTTTAAAATATCCATTGAAAGTTGTGTAATATTTAATATCTGTCACCGCTTTTCGACATTTTACCCTAAGTAATTCGTGTCTTTTGGATTTACTCTGCCAGCAGGGTCTACAAATAATCCCACGAGGCCAGAAGCGCTGCCGTGTCAGCTCCTCGGAGCTATCTGGTTCTGCGTTGAGACGGATGATCGCAGACTCCCTGCACTTTGGTCGGTATAACCTATGTGTGTCACTTTAATACCACGCCTCTTCGTATAGGAACTGAAAATGTCCTCAGTCATAGTACGTAAAAATCTCCTATAATATATTATATGCACTGTCTGTTTCTCTTACGTACGTATTTAATAAAGTCTTCTTCGTCGGTATCACCGGATTCACCGACTTTATCATCAGCCTGCGGTCAACGTATTCCGCTTTATGCCGATTTACGTAGTCATTGGCGACGCGCTGGAGCGCGACGCCTATTTATCGAATGCTCACTGAAATTTGCATATGGGGAAAGTTTGATTTGAGGACTTTTATAGGTTAAACGGCACTAAATGAATGTGTTCTTTACTCTAAAGTGAATGTCAAAACTTTGGAAGTAATTTAAAAGCGAACCGTTTCTTTGGGAACCACAAAACTATATATGCTGAGAAAGAGCAAGTAAAGGGCCGCTGCGAAGAAAAGTTGCAAAGTCGTTTATCCGCCACTGAAAACATATATTGTACCTTCTGCATAGTGTACCCGCACAATTTCAGTGAAATTATCAGATCCGGTCTAAATGGATCAGTCCATTATTGAGCATAGGATTGCATTTATTTTGAATTTTAATAACTCTCCAATGTTTTAGCTTTGTTTTGCACCAAATTGCATGTGCTTGTCATCATTATAGCAAATACAGCCAGAAACAAAATAATCCATCATAAAATATCAAAACAACTTTATGTGAGGGGTACTACTTCCGCTGTACATTATGCTTACCTCCCCTGTACAATAACCCTGATCAAATATGGGTCCAAATTCGGTAAACAGCGTTTTATTTAGTTTATTTAACTGTTATTTTGTGTATGTCTGTAGTTTTACGCAGACATATGTACGTCCTTCGATGTTCGGACTGCATATTAACAAAGTGATATTATCTATTAACAAAAACAGCCAGAAACGACTTCTTCTGAACGATTCATTCAATATGTACACACAATTAATAACATCTGACTTTACGATTTGAAAATGACCAATCGGGACACCTCGGATAATTGTCCCGAGGACTGAATTACCCGAGGAGTTTCGATTGCGTATATTATTACATTTTGTTATATTTTCGAAACACACACACACACACAAACAACATCGCACAGCGCTTTATAACTTTTTTAAAATGAGCACAACTTATGAGTAGATTTTAATTATTGGCATGAGATTATCTTAATTAGCAAATAAAATCACACACAAAAAGAATCTACCTAAACATATCAACGACAACAACAAACTGTACTCATTCCGGTGAACATTTACACTTACCGCTTGCTTCTTCTAACTCAAATAAGATACGTTCCTAACTCGGCAAACGGCGTTATTTTTTATTAATTAATTTATTTTTGTATGCCTAACTTTTATGCAAACATTCGATGTTCGGAGTGCATGTTAACAAATTGAGATTTCATATTGGAAACGAAACAGTCCATAGCCAGAAAAAGTTTGTTCTGAACGGTCTATTGAGTATGCATGATTAATTCTGACTTCAGATGATACATTAACGAATTCTGTAAGGTCGACGAAAAATCTGAAAAATAGCATTTCCAGTGCTGACAGCGTGCAGAAATGCTTTCGTAGCATCTCTGAAGTGTTTGTTGTCAACTGATTATGTTTTTAGACTCCGGAACAGAGGGTTTCCAATTCAATCCCTAGTCCCGTCACGACAAGTTTTTAAAAAGGATTTTATTAAAGATTAAGATCTTTAATTCACTTGCATAAAAACACGTTTAACACACCTAGAAAGCATTTATAATATGCTTGAAGTGTTCTTGGTAAAGAGGTTAAGGTGATAGACTCAGGATCAGATGTTTCCGAATTCAAATCTTAGACCCGTTATGACAAGATCTTAATTACGATTTGGATGATCATTAAAGAAACGTTTGAAACACACCAAGAAAGCATTTATAACAGAGTTGACGTCTTCTTGGTGAAGAGGTTAGGATTATAGACTCGGGATCGGAGGGTTGTGGGTTCAAACCCTAGACCTGGCATGTTTATTTATTCCTTGTCAAGACTTTTATTACACGAACATGTAACAAAAACAGATTTTTTTGGACTAATTATTACGTCTTTACTCCCGGATTTACTAGAAAGTAATATCCACCTTTCACTTGACAGCAACTTTTGTTATGTTGTATGTTTAATTTAAGCTCAGTGTAATTATAAACCGCAGTAGCACATACTTATGTGATAACATTGCTTTGTTACTTCATTAGTTCGGGATTAAGGACATAGTAGATCGTTCTGTCTTTACTGTCTCAGTTTGTCTTCGTCCATTTCACTTAAAATGTGAGAAGAAGGTTAAGTTAGGAAATATTAAACATTGTCCTTTGTATACATAATACTATGTTCCAGAAAAATACTATCTGAACAATAATTATTTGTGTAATGTGAGGCTGCTGCACATGACCAATTTCTGCTCGTACTCTTAAGTTTCATTGTTAATTATGATGATTTTGGCAACTTTTTTCTACATATGTAACCTCTTGGAAAACCTATTTACGGTTTGGGGTTTTTGCTTTTATTTTGTTTGAAACCATTCTATGGTCTCAGGAATAAGCCTCCTTTATAAACATATGTATGTAATCATATGTAACCGAGATTTTTTTTATAGTTAACTGAAATTCAAACATTCAAATAAAAACTTTTCAAACATGTCTTTGTTAATTGCTCCAATATTGCTTTAACTTGTTTACCTGTTCCAGTTTTTGCGTCGTCTTTGATGCTTTGCATAAACAACTTTTCCTGTAATTAGAAGTGTATTGTCTACGTGACTCGTTGTTGTTATGGCAAGCGCAACCATTGACTGAGACCAGTATGTTGAACCTGTCGGACTGTCTCGGTTCAGCGGATGATTGTACACCTGGACTTGAAAGTTTCGTTTCCGACGCGCCGGCACAATACGGGACTCTGTGGGGTCAACTACTGGAACGTCAGGAAGCAGTTATTATTCCTATCACTGGAGAAAGAGTGCGTTCTAGAATTAGAGACCGTCGTTGTTTCGTAGGAACGACCATTTTCCGCCTGCACTTTCTCCCAGTGAGTTATTTATTAGTGACAACAGAACTTCGGACGGTTTCAGGAGTATCATTATGCTCTCTTCCGTCGTACACATCACGTTACGTCATTTTAACCGGGGCGTCGTCATCGCCATCCCGCTATCCTCAATTGTTTGACATACTGCATAATTAGGCCGCATTACTATATAAAGATTATTTTTGAAACAACCGTCGATTATGGCATAAATATAGTGTCTGTAACAACCGTCGATTATGGCATAGACATTATGTTTAAACATCTTGGTTATGATCTAGGCATAATGTTTGAAATAACCCTCGATTATGATCTCGGAATGATAAGCCGAGACAAAGAACGCAGTACGTGACAAAGCAAACATACTCGAATGGGTCAAGGACGGAGGCCACGTTTAAGCGTTTATATGTTTACATTTACCTACACAACCCACAGTCGAGTTGTCTTACATTTTCATCCCTGAACTGCTGCGGGTTTTTATTTTTTAATCCATATCGTAAAATTATTTGCTATAACAAATACAAAGTTTACGACGCATTGTGCTATACCATGAAGCCAATAGTGTAGATGTTGATCAGACAGCTCTTTATGGCTTATCTAAGCCTGTAGTAATTACTTAGGATGATTAAAATTTGATCAGCAGGCAAGCGTTAACGTCCTAGATATTGGCAAGGGAAAGATAATGGATAGGTCATTTGTTTCCATTTCCGTCTGATATATAACTATTGTTAATACGTTTTTGGACTTTTAAGTCATGCCAGCAGATAGCATTGTTACAAGACCTCCGGGTATAATCGAGAGCCCACTCTGAACACACACCTGCCGCTGTAGAACCATATACACATTGCAACAAGCGCGAACCCATCTTCGAAAGGAAATCTTTGTGTTCCGATCCAAAGTTTGACTCGAACCGCTATTGGCATTCCCATTACACGTGTTTGTAAAGTTAATACTGTGAAAGATTGCCATTGACATAACATACATAACACACATGTTTCAACAAACATATTGAATAGACTTTTAAACATCTCTCTATTTTTACGGTATTTTTGTTGTTGTCGTTGTTTGTGTTTGTTTTGTTGTTTGTTGTTGTTGTTTTTTGTTGTTTTTTGTTGTTTTTGTTTTTGTTGTTTATTGTTGTGTGTAAGTTGTTGTTGGCGGTTTTTGTTGTTGTTGTTGATATTCATGTAAAGTCATTGCTTCAGCATAATAGCGAATTTTAACGCTAGACATCAAGAAAGCTCGGTAGTGTGTTTTTCTATCATGATATTCAATTAGAATATATTGTAATAAGAAGATCCTTATTACCGCTTCAGATTGTAAAGAAAATAGTTTGCTAATCAAGTCTTCATTTTATTGTTTTAACACTAGGTTAAAAACGCCACACGAACCCGGGGCTCACTTCAATTTGTTGTCGACCCACATATTTAATACGTGTACTTCTTTTACGACAAAGATACAGACAGACCTTGGACTTTGGACCACTTTTTCAAGTTCGTTTTCAATGTCATCGCAAAATGACCTACGGACAAAAAAGTCCCTGTACCGCTTTCTGTTTTAGCATGAAGCCGGGAGTCAGCAATCTGCAACCTGATAAAATAGGCGTAATATATTTATATATATATATCTTAATAAAAAATCGATGGTGGCATTGGGTTGCTCTTTCTGAACCACTGAGTCAGGTAGACAGCGTTTACTTTTCTAAACATATCGACCAGCCTTAACCGTTGTTTTTAGTGTTTCGCAATGTAATCAGACTTGATGAAAGGATTTATCAAAAACTTATTCCACCATAATCGGTATTTTCACTCAACTTTGAGAGTATGACAGTCGAAAAGTGAAATTATGTTGAAAGTTATAGTTATTTAAGGCCGAGACAATAATATAGATATCTAGAGAGCGACCCAGAGAGAGACACAAAGAGAGGGAGGGAGAGACACAGATAGACAGAGAAAGAGAGAGAGAGAGAGAGAGAGAGAGAGAGAGAGAGAGAGAGAGAGAGAGAGAGAGAGAGAGAGAGAGAGAGCATTTATGCGGAATGACTTTAAATATGTCATTTGATATGATACATAGGACAAATTACATAATATCAATAATTAATTTTCAGTGTATGTCTGTCTGTGAGATGGTGATTTCTTTCCAAAGAATTTATAAATATTATGATGGTGTTAAGTAATATGATTTTTGTGTTGTGTTGTTGTAGAGTGTTCATTAATAGTTACCTATTCCTTCCATACAAATGTTTATTCACGTGATTATTGCATCGTTTAGTTGCTTGTATACATATTGAAATGTTCTATGTTTACAAGCAGAGTGTGTACTGACTGTTTTACCTTTCAATGTGACCATAGAAAGTTTCACGTAATACGGTAAAATTGACTTTCTTTACAGTATAAATCTACTTTCATTACCAATGTTGGAGGAAGACGCCCCTGTGATAATTGATGTAAAATTTATGTATTATTTGAGAAGCTGTATCTAAAAAATGTCATACAAAACTATCAAAAAGGTGCTTCCGTGAATAATGTTGTACTGAATGTTTATACATTTTTGAGACGCGATTTTAAGATTACACGGATATCATTGATATGACAGCCATACGAAGTTACAGACTTGAAAAATGTAGAAGGCAATCCTGTTTTTTTATTCTCATTATTCCCATATATCTACCATTGAGTAATTGTGGTAACGCTATTGTATCCAGTCATATTCTATAACGTTCTGTACTCCCCAATCCCAAGCTTCTTTAAATATCAGGACTGTGGTATTTACTGCCTCGGAAAAGTAGCCGAATTTTGGGACACAAACAGCGAAAACAAACCCCAGGACATGATTTTGTGTAAGATGACGATCCGTCCCTTCACAAACAAGACTAATCCGTTTTCAATCATCGAAACAAGAGAATGACAAGAAATATTTTAGCAAAATCTCTCTATTTTAGCAAAGTTCTCGTGTTCGGACTATTTCCAAAAAGTATCTACGTGAAAAATGTGTCAAATGCAACAAAAAGCCCCTTCAATCCAAACAAGATTTTGTGTTTAGACTGTACCTGGAAATTTTTTATTACGTAATTTCAATAAAAATGCCTTCAAGAGCAACTTGTTGTGATATTTGAATTAATTACAATACACACATTAAATGGATTATCGACGACAGCAAGATCGAGAACTCGTTGTTTAACAGCTTGTATTTACTTTTGTTGGCCTATGTTTACTGACATTCGCCAGTACGCCTGCGCTTACCTATGTAGTAAAAGTACATGTAATGAACTAGATTTTGATTCTGGTGTTTGCGCATGCGTTGTTAAGTGGTCTATAAATAGAACACAATCTTGGCTTCAACAAAGCTTTGTGTATGTTGTGTCCTTGAATGACGTAGCTAGACTTACGGTAGATTAAGCTGGCTGCTAGCCAAGTAGGCCATATGTCTCAGCATGGGTCACGCTTTTAACTAATGCATGAAGCAAACGCTAATAAGTGGTTTATATTGTGTGTCACTGTCACTAGTGTAAGTTTTAAGAGACTAATAATTAACAATAAATTTATTCGTTCGTTGTAGAAAATTAAAACAGCAACGGCATGCATAACCTTAAATCATATGCTGAAATACAAGAAATCGCCATTTAACTTGTTAATTAAATTTAATGGGTCGTGAAATACGTCATTGGAACTATTTCCTTTTGTTTGCTTTGAAAATTGAAATCGCTGATGTAATGGTAGATAAAAAGTTTATCAATAAGTTAAGAAAATGTTCATTTGTATGATCCAAACATATCACTGAATACACATTTCATAATTATTAAGTTGTGTTTGCAGAGTGAGAAAAACTTCTGTTAAAATTTGAACTTGCACAAAAATGTGTTGTCACATGCAAGATAGATGTAAAAGTGACAAAAACACTGAACCGAGACATAGCACATACAGAGACCTACATTTATAGCATTAGAACCATCAGTCTGAAACAAAGCCGACCGAGGCGCTTAAGCCAATAATATAAAGATCTATCCAACCATGTACTTCCTTTTTTGTCTTATCAAAATATACCAACACAGTTAAACAACTAGCAACGAATACTTTAACCTTAATCATAGACATGAACAAAGAATATCACCGGCGAATAAAAAATTGTACATGTTATGTTCTAAATTCTGGACAGCGGAACATCCCATTGTCACTAATGATTTGTATTGCCAGACTCCACAGAGCCTACAAATAATACGGTCAAAAATTATCAGAAAATCGAGTTTTGTATTAGTTAAAATTATAACATATATGGTAATTCTGATATGACCTTTCCCTATTTTCCTGGGATCGACCGTGGTCGAGCCGTTAGGACCACCGACTTGTAACTCCTCATTCCCTTACTGCGTGTAATTAGCTGCAAGTCGGCAGTATGACCATAAGCGTACAGGTGTGATATAATAACACAACAACAACAAGAACCCAATAGGTTGTGCTATGGATATATTCTCGATTTATGTTTGTCTATAATATGTGGTGTCCGACAACAATATATTATGTCTGTTTTGGGGAATTTGGGTAGAATATCTACATAAACCGTACAGTACCCTTAACACGACTTTAAACATTACCTTTAATTGTTAGACAGAACACACATCATGAAAGAAAACCCTCTTTAAATGTCTTCCTTTCCAATTCTACACACAATCACGGTGATTTCTTCTAAAATAGATTGTGACGTCTCATCATATTACCCGGATGATGATATAACGTGATCTCAAAAGTAAGTAATCTCCCGGTTTTCACATTTTAAAAATAGCTTACTGTGCAGCGTGGCTCAGATGGAAAATACGTTTGTCTTGCCGAGTGGTGTGTAATGCTGCACATTTCACTTAGATATAGGATATCAATGATATCAATAAGCAGCATTTTCATCATAAAATCAGTTACATTTGATGACAAGACCAAGGGGATAACAACATGAACGAATTGAATTTATTATTAAAATAGAGCGATTATTAAAATAGAGCGAAAAATAGTTTTACAGGGGTTAACATTTTGACGTGACCTCCTTAGGTAGGATTAGTACTCATTTAAAACGGGATTTCCACTGGACTCTTCAGATATCAGACCATAAATATATTGTTATATCAGACCATACATGTATTGTTATATTTTAAGTGTTGATGACTTTCCTAAAGTTACACATGTTCATTTTTTGTCTCATTTTTTAACCCCAATGCACAAAGGAAAACATCTGCGTCTATTTTCAGCCACCTATGTCCAAATATAACATTTATTATCTTAATATAAGTTGGTAATGTTATTCATGGTCATTACTTAGTTACGTAACAAAACTTAATTCAAGTGTTACTATCGCTGTAATGACATTTTCCCCCAAATGTAATTAAATTGCTTCATGATATCTGATTTGCTAATGTATAATATATTATTTACAGGAAGTAACTCCTTAGAGGCTAAACATTTCACATACTTTAGTCTAGGGGTATTCGATCAACATTGCTACGAGACAAAATGTAGTTAGCTCAACTCATGTCAATTCAGCTCAGCTCAGCTTAACTCAGCTTAACTTAGCTTAACTTTATTAAATGTGGTCGGCTTAACTTAACTCAGTTAAATGTGGTCGGCTCAACTTAACTCAGTTAAATGTGGTCGGCTCAACTAAGCTCAACTAAATGTAAATTGGCTCAAGTTAGTTAGCTCAATAATACCAATCTAAAACACTGAACTACGGTACAATAACACAAACCTGGAACACTGAACTACGGTACAATAACACCAATCTGGAACACTGAACTATGGTACAATAACACAAACCTGGAACACTGAATTAGGTACAATAACACCAATCTAGAACACTGAACTACGGTACAAAAACACCAATCTAGAACATTGAACTATGGTACAATAACACAAACCTGGAACACTGAACTATGGTACAATAACACCAATCTAGAACACTGAACTACGGTACAATAACACCAATCTAGAACAGTGAACTACGGTACAATAACACCAATCTAGAACATTGAACTACGGTACAATAGCACCAACCTGGAACACTGAACTACGGTACAATAGCACTAATCTAGGACAGTGAACCATGGTACAATAGCACCAATCTAGAACAGTGAACTATGATACGATAATACCAATCTAGAACAGTGAACTATGGTACAAAAACACCAATCTAGAACAGTGAACTACGGTACAATAGCACCAATCTAGAACAGTGAACTATGATACGATAATACCAATCTAGAACAGTGAACTATGGTACAATAACACCAATCTAGAACATTGAACTACGGTACAATAGCGCCAATCTAGAACTGTGAACTATGATACGATAATACCAATCTAGAACAGTGAACTACGGTACAACAATACCAATCCAGAACACTGAACTATAGTACAATAACACCAATCTAGAACACTGAACTACGGTACAATAACACCAATCTAGAACATTGGACTACGGTACAATAACACCAATCTAGAACACAGAACTACGGTACAATAACACCAATCTACAAAAATGAACTACGGTACAATAACACCAATCTAGAACATTGGACTACGGTACAATAACACCAATCTAGAACACAGAACTACGGTACAATAACACCAATCTAGAACATTGGACTACGGTACAATAACACCAATCTAGAACACTGAACTACGGTACAATAACACCTATCTAGAACAATGAACTACGGTACAATAACAGCAATCTAGAACAATGAACTACGGTACAATAACAGCAATCTAGAACATTGAACTACGGTACAATAACACCAATCTAGAACAGTGAACTATGGTACAATAGCACCAACCTTGAACACTGAACTACGGTACAATAACACCAATCTAGAACACTGAACTATGGTACAATAGCACCAATCTAGATCACTGAACTACGGTACAATAACACCAATCTAGAACACTGAACTACGGTACAATAACACCAATCTAGAACACTGAACTATGGTACAATAGCACCAACCTGGAACACTGAACTACGGTACAATAGCACTAATCTAGAACAGTGAACTATGGTACAATAGCACCAATCTAGAACAGTGAACTATGATACGATAATACCAATCTAGAACAGTGAACTATGGTACAATAACACCAATCTAGAACAGTGAACTACGGTACAATAGCGACAGCTAGAACTGTGAACTATGATACGATAATACCAATCTAGAACAGTGAACTATGGTACAACAATACCAATCCAGAACACTGAACTATAGTACAATAACACCAATCTAGAACACTGAACTACGGTACAATAACACCAATCTAGAACATTGAACTATGGCACAATAACACCAATCTAGAACATTGGACTACGGTACAATAACACCAATCTAGAACAGTGAACTACGGTACAATAACACCAATCTAGAACATTGGACTACGGTACAATAACACCAATCTAGAACACTGAACTATGGTACAATAACACCTATCTAGAAAAGTGAACTATGGTACAATAACACCAATCTAGAACAATGAACTACGGTACAATAGCACCAACCGGGAACACTGAATCACGGTTCAATAGCACCAACCTGGAACAATGAACTACGGTACGATAGCACCAATCTAGAACAGTGAACTATGGTACAATAACACCAATCTAGAACATTGAACTACGGTACGATAGCAGGAATCTAGAACATTGAACTATGGTACAATAACACCAATCTAGAAAAGTGAACTATGGTACAATAACACCAATCTAGAACAATGAACTACGGTACAATAGCACCAACCGGGAACACAGAATCACGGTTTAATAGCACCAACCTGGAACAATGAACTACGGTACAATAACACCAATCTAGAACAGTGAACTATGGTACAATAGCACCAATCTAGAACAGTGAACTACGGTACAATAGCACCAACCGGGAACACTGAATCACGGTTCAATAGCACCAACCTGGAACAATGAACTACGGTACAATAACACCAATCTAGAACAGTGAACTACGGAACAATAGCACCAATCTAGAACATTGAACTACGGTACAATAACACCAATCTAGAACAGTGAACTATGGTACAATAATACCAATCTAGAACATTGAACTATGGTACGATAACACCAACCTGGAACACTGAACTACGGTATAATAGCACCAATCTAGAACAGTGAACTATGGTACAATAACACCAATCTAAAACATTGAACTACAGTACAATAACACCAATCTAGAACACTGAACTACGGCACAATAACACCAATCTAGAACATTGAACTACGGTACAATAACACCAATCTAGAACAGTGAACTATGGTACAATAACACCAATCTGGAACACTGAACTATGGTACAATAAGACCAACCTGGAACACTGAACTACGGTACAATAACACCAATCTAGAACATTGAACTACGGTACAATAACACCAATCTAGAACAGTGAACTATGGTACAATAGCACCAATCTAGAACAGTGAACTACGGAACAATAACGCCAATCTAGAGCCGTGAACTATGGTACAATAACACCAATCTAGAACAGTGAACTATGGTACAATAGCACCAATCTAGAACAGTGAACTATGGCACAATAGCACCAATCTAGAACATTGAACTACGGTACAATAACACCAACCTAGAACAGTGAACTATGGTACAATAACACCAATCTGGAACACTGAACTATGGTACAATAAGACCAACCTGGAACACTGAACTACGGTACAATAACACCAATCTAGAACATTAAACTACGGTACAATAACACCAATCTAGAACACTGAACTACGGTACAATAGCACCAATCTAGAACAGTGAACTATGGTACAATAACACCAATCTAGAACATTGTACTATGGTACAATAACACCAATCTAGAACACTGAACTATGATACAATAGCAGCAACATTGAACATTAAACTACGGTACAATAACACCAATCTAGAACATTGTACTACGCTACAATAGTAACAACCTAGAACAGTGAACTATGGTACAAAAGCACCAATCTAGAACAGTGAACTACGGAACAATAACACCAATCTAGAACCGTGAACTATGGTACAATAGCACCAATCTAGAACAGTGAACTATGGTACAATAACACCAATCTAGAACATTGTACTATGGTACAATAACACCAATCTAGAACACTGAACTATGGTACAATAGCACCAATCTAGAACAGTGAACTACGGAACAATAACACCAATCTAGAACATTGAACTACGGTACAATAACACCAATCTAGAACATTGTACTATGGTACAATAACACCAATCTAGAACATTGTACTACGGTACAATAACACCAACCTAGAACACTGAACTACGGTACAATAACACCAATCTAGAACATTGAACTACGGTACAATAACACCATACTAGAACACTGAACTATGGTACAATAGCACCAATCTAGAACACTGAACTACGGCACAATAACACCAATCTAGAACATTGAACTACGGTACAATAACACCAATCTAGTACAGTGAACTATGGTACAATAGCAGCAACCTTGAACACTGAACTACGGTACAATAACACCAATCTAGAACAGTAAACTATGGTACAATAGCAGCAACCTTGAACACTGAACTACGGTACAATAACACCAATCTAGAACATTGTACTACGGTACAATAACACCAATCCAGAACACTGAACTACGGTACAATAACACCAATCTAGAACACTGAACTACGGTACAATAACACCTATCTAGAACAATGAACTACGGTACAATAACAGCAATCTAGAACAATGAACTACGGTACAATAACAGCAATCTAGAACATTGAACTACGGTACAATAACACCAATCTAGAACATTGAACTATGGTACAATAGCACCAACCTGGAACACTGAACTACGGTACAATAGCACCAACCTGGAACACTGAACTACGGTACAATAGCACCAATCTAGAAAATTGAACTACGGTACAATAATACCAACCTGGAACACTGAACTATGGTACAATAACACCAATCTAGGACAGTGAACTACGGTACAATAGCATCAATCTAGAACATTGAACTACGGTACAATAGCACCAACCTGGAACACTGAACTACGGTGCAATAACACCAATCTAGGACAGTGAACTACGGTACAATAGCATCAATCTAGAACATTGAACTACGGTACAATAACACCAATCTAGAACAGTGAACTACGGTACAATAGCACCAGTCTAGAACACTGAACTACGGTACAATAGCACCAACCTGGAACAGTGAACTATGGTACAATAACACCAATCTAGAACAGTGAACTACGGTACAATAGCATCAATCTAGAACATTGAACTACGGTACAATAACACCAATCTAGAACAGTGAACTACGGTACAATAGCACCAACCTGGAACACTGAACTACGGTACAATAACACCTATCTAGGACAGTGAACTACGGTACAATAGCATCAATCTAGAACAGTGAACTACGGTACAATAACACCAATCTAGAACAGTGAACTACGGTACAATAGCACCAGTCTAGAACACTGAACTACGGTACAATAGCACCAACCTGGAACACTGAACTACGGTACAATAACACCAATCTAGGACAGTGAACTACGGTACAATAGCATCAATCTAGAACATTGAACTACGGTACAATAACACCAATCTAGAACAGTGAACTACGGTACAATAGCACCAACCTGGAACACTGAACTACGGTACAATAGCACCAATCTAGAACAGTGAACTATGGTACAATAACACCAATCTAGAACACTGAACTATGGTACAATAATAATAATATTAAGCACTGAACTATAGTTTAATAATAAAAACTGAACTAATTATAACACTGTCTATAACTATGAAATATGGTACAATAACACCAATTTGGAACACTGACACAACATCATTGAAACCGATGCGAAGAGTGGGGCAAAAAACTCTATATAATTGTAGTATTTTCATAGCCTACTCATTTATTGATTTTTCCAGCATTTGTTTGACCTCTGTTTGCATAAATAGGTGAAGAGCTGCCTTACTGATGTAACCTCTGAGTAAGGGGAAATTGCATAAGCGTGTCATGTTAGATTTAGAGCACAGCTCTGACGGTGGATCATAGGTTACCAAGAGTTCACTCCCTACTAACGGTGGATCATAGGTTACCAAGAGTTCACTCCCTACTACCTGCGGACCATAGGTTACCATACATTAAATCCCTACTAGCGACGGATCATAGGTTACCACGCGTTACTCTCTACTAGCGGCGGATCATAGGTTACCACGCGTTACTCCCTACTAGCGGCGGATCATAGGTTACCATACATTAAATCCCTACTAGCGGCGGATCATAGGTTACCACGCGTTACTCTCTACTAGCGGCGGATCATAGGTTACCATACATTAAATCCCTACTAGCGGCGGATCATAGGTTACCACGCGTTACTCCCTACTAGCGGCGGATCATAGGTTACCATACATTAAATCCCTACTAGCGGCGGATCATAGGTTACCACGCGTTACTCTCTACTAGCGGCGGATCATAGGTTACCACGCTTTCCTCCCTACTAGCGGCGGATCATAGATTACCATACATTAAATCCCTACTAGCGGCGGATCATAGGTTACCACACGTTTACTCCCTAGTTGCGGCGGAACATAGGTCACCACGCGTTACTCCCTACTACCGGCGGATCATAGGTTACCACACGTTTACTCCCTACTACCGGAGGAACATAGGTTACCACGCGTTACTCCCTACTAGCGGCGGATCATAGGTTACCATACATTAAATCCCTACTAGCGGCGGATCATAGGTTACCACGCGTTACTCTCTACTAGCGGCGCATCATAGGTTACCACGCTTTCCTCCCTACTAGCGGCGGATCATAGATTACCATACATTAAATCCCTACTAGCGGCGGATCATAGGTTACCACACGTTTACTCCCTAGTTGCGGCGGAATATAGGTCACCACGCGTTACTCCCTACTACCGGCGGATCATAGGTTACCACACGTTTACTCCCTACTACCGGAGGAACATAGGTCACCACGCGTTACTCCCTACTAGCGGCTGATCATAGGTTACCACACATTAAATCCCTACTAGCGGCGGATCATAGGTTACCATACATTGAATCCCTACTAGCGGCGGATCATAGGTTACTACACGTTTACTCCCTACTACCGGCGGATCATAGGTTACCACACATTAAATCCCTACAAGCGGCGGATCATAGGTAACCACACGTTTACTCCCTACTAGCGGCGGATCGTAGGTTACCACGCGTTTACATCCTTCTAGCGGCGGTTCATAGGTTACCACACGTTTTTTCTCTTCTAGCTGCGGATCATAGGTTACCACGCGTTACTCCTTACTACCGGCGGATTATAGGTTACTACACGTTTATTCTGTTCTAGCTGCGAATCATAGGTTACCACGCTTTACTCCCTACTACCGGCGGATCATAGGTTACCACGCGTTACTCCCTACTAGCCGCGGATCATAGGTTACCACACGTTACTCCCTACTACCGGCGGATCATAGGTTACCACGCGTTACTCCCTACTACCGGCGGATCATAGGTAACCACGCGTTACTCCCTACTACCGGCGGACTATAGGTTACCACGCGTTACTCCCTACTATCGGCGGACTATAGGTTACCATACATTAAATCCCTACTAGCGGCGGACCATAGGTTACCACACGTTTACTCCCTACTACCGGCGGATCATAGGCTACCACGCGTTACTCCCTACTATCGGCGGATCATAGGTTACCATACATTAAATCCCTACTAGCGGCGGATCATAGGTTACCACATGTTTACTCCCTATTAGCCGCGGACAATAGGTTACCACATGTTTACTCCCTACTAGCGGCAGACAATAGGTTACCAAGCGTTACTCCCTACTAGCGGCGGATCATAGGTTACCACACATTAAATCCCTACTAGCGGCAGATCATAGGTTACCACACGTTTACTCTCTACTACCGGCGGACTATAGGTTACCACGCGTTACTCCCTAATAGCGGCGGATCATAGGTTACCCCACGTTGACTCCCTACTAGCCGTGGACCATAGGTAACCACGCGTTACTCCCTACTAGCGGCGGACCATAGGTTACCACGCGTTACTCCCTACTAACCGTGGATCATAGGTCACCACGAGTTACTCCCTACTAGCGGCGGATCATAGGTTACCACGCGTTACTCGCTACTAGCGGCGGATCATAGGTTACCACGCGTTACTCCCTACTAGCGGCGGATCATAGGTTACCACGCGTTACTCGCTACTAGCGGCGGATCATAGGTTACCACGCGTTACTCCCTACTAGCGGCGGATCATAGGTTACCACGCGTTACTCGCTACTAGCGGCGGATCATAGGTTACCACGCGTTACTCGCTACTAGCGGCGGATCATAGGTTACCACGCGTTACTCCCTACTAGCGGCGGATCATAGGTTACCACGCGTTACTCGCTACTAGCGGCGGATCATAGGTTACCACGCGTTACTCCCTACTAGCGGCGGATCATAGGTTACTACGCGTTACTCCCTACTAGCGGCGGATCATAGGTTACCCCACGTTGACTCCCTACTAGCCGTGGACCATAGGTAAGACGATTTTTATCACTAGTATCATCATTATTAAGTCTTCATTATAAAGTACTTGTTTATTTTCTAATAATTTTTTAGATTTAATGGCTACTTGAAATCTGGTGTTAACGTCAATTGTCCACAATACATTTATTACGGCCTGTAAGATAAATATGAAATATACACTTTAAACTTTACTTGCTGATATTTCTGACGGTCAACAGCTTAGCTTTTTAAACAACAAAAGAACAAACCTATCAACAATTTTGAGTCAATCAAACGACATTTCTTATGAGTTGGGGTTTCCTAATAAGCTGTCTTAATATTAAAGCAAATGACACGTGTCTGCTACATGCCAATTAGTCAATACTCTTGACCTGTATTTCTTTCTCAAACAAAAGAAAATTGACAAACTCTGTCATTCTCGCCATTCATACTTTTTATGTATACTGACGTTTTTGTTTGTGTTTAAACTTACATAACGTAAAACGTGTGAAGTCTATAAATACGAAGAAAACATGCTGTTTCTCAACTGTTTCTGTTTTTAGCTTTCAATTAAACCAATGTCGCCTAAAACACGAGCATTTAGTTGTTATAGTTAAACAATATTTTACAGGGTAAACAGTATCTATAACTGTATTGGATTTTACGTGGCTAATTTGAATGGAAAACTTTTATATAATCTGTTTATGCAACATGAATTAAACAATCCAAGGCCAAGTCAAGAAACGGCCATTTAAACTGAATAAGAAAACAGATCACAAACGAACTTGATCTGTTTTAAAGTATCTTATTTACCCGTCGTATAGTATTTGTTAAATAGGCGCTCTAAGCTCTAAACATAAAAATATCACGAAAATAACAACAAACAATTTATGTACTGCTAATACCTAAACTCTGTATTAATGCCGTCTCGTCCTTTTCGGAACCACTTTCCCCGGATTGAAATCGGCTTCTATTTTTATCCGGCCTTGGACGTTGCTTACAGCCTATTTTTCTGTTGTGCAGTTAGTTGGGAGAGGGAGAATCTAAAAAAGCTCCACAAACTATGTTACATAATCGATGCAGCAAAGGAGGCCTCTATTGAATGCGGTCGACGACGGCGCACTGTAAATAGACGTTCGGATGAACTGTGAAGCGATGGTCTACTGTAGGCTGGGTCCAATCAATATTCTTGTAGCAGCCTGCCGTTCCTGTCAGTGACAACGCGAATGGCATTGAACCCGTGCTTGGCGAGGGAGTGTGCCGGTGTTACTGGTTTTATTGAAAGTATGATACAGACGCTTTTTATCCCATGTAAGGATTCTGTACCGTATAGGGAATGTTTGGTGTCTTTCTGATCAATTGCGTGAAACGTACATTGTGATTATGAGCATCAGTGAAATTGTTAAACATCATTCAAACTGTGGCTTGTCTTTTTAAATCGTACAAAACCCAATTTAGCTAAGAACAAACAATTAATATTTAGCTAAGAACAAATATTTTGTGAAAAAAAGGTTTTCGATTTAACTTCTTTCGCATTGTTCCCCACTTATGCGATAATTTCAGATAAATTACAGATTATAAAGGCGATGCCATAAAATGGGTCATAATGAAATCCAAACTAACCTAGATAAGGATTAGTGTGTTTTCAAATTATTTTATTTTTCAGTAGCAAGTTCAACCATTTTCTTCAATGTCGAAATTAGAATAAAACAATTATATAGAACATTCATTTAATGAAGTTCAGATTTATATAAAAGTATAACAAACTTCAAGATTTACAGCAAATACACCTCCAGGTTTCTATGTTGTTCTGAAAAAAGTTGTACTGTTACATCCAATGAATGTGATATTGTAATTACTTAGAGACATATATGCCCATATATATATGCAACATTGTAACGTGTAGCTAAAGCACGGTGATGTAAGGCTTCATAAAATGTTAAGTGTCATATAATTATGTCACTTGGTCATATAACGGTATAAAAGTTCAATCCTAAATTGTGAAAAAAATGTATTTTAGGTATATCGATGCACAAAAACAGAAAGAGCCCATTTATATTCACAGGTGATGTACAATACACTTTTCGGTTTCGTTTGTTTAGAATCTGACATTTACTATCACCAAAGATATCTTGACATCCTATTCGTTAAAAGCCGTTAAGAGTAAGTTAAAGTATATTGAATTACAGTCAGAAAGGATGTTCGACCCATGCGGCAAACATAACAATACTAACAGTACAAACCATGACACCTATGGAAATAATAATATATATACGTGTTGGCTAATTAAAAAGACACATCGACATGTTAACATAATTTACAATAAAAACGAGGAAAATATACTGACACTATGTCACGATATAAAAAGCTGATCAATATTTTCCTACAAAACTGTGTCCTATTCCTGTTACATAATATTGACATTTATAAACACTAAATATACATACTATAATAAGTGGGGTTAATGTGTTAATGTTATTAATGGTAAAATTAGAGATTTTATCATCGTGTGAATAAAACAGGTACCGGGATATATAATTGTTATGGTGTCTGAGGACATCTGCTACCTGCATGTTTAGATGTTCTTTACTCGGCTTCGAGGCAAAGTTATCGACAATTAGTCTGTTATTTGTTTACGCCGCCTTACGTAACATTAGCCATTATGTCTGTTATGAGTTATTGCTCTAAACATAACTTTTATTCTCATGAAAATATGTCTGTACAACTACAGAAGCTGTCAAAATATTTACGTATAAAGGATTTGGGATTTTAAATCGTGTTCTATATTTCTTAATAATCTTGACAGCTGCAGAACCATTTAGCTGACAGAATTATATAAACATCAGTAGTTTATGTCTTGTTTACCTCACTTACCAACGATCATTCCCATGAATCATCTGTTTATTTGTTTACACTGTCTTACATGCCCACACCAGTCATGCTCGTCTGCGGTTTTAAATATACACTCCTTAATGCTTATGAAAACAGAAATGGACATCTAAAGACATTTTTTCCGTAACACGATTTAATCGGTACAAGACCTTTTAAAACAAGAAATTTATGGCCAAAAACAAAAGCAATTGAACCCTTCTTGGGATTGACCCCTCCGTGGGTTTAATTAAATCAAAGCAGATTTGCTCATGTGAAACTGGGCAGTCATAACATATGTTATGCTGAAAGCTGCATAAAACACTGTGCCAGCTACGATTTATAATAAAACCAAATACACCTACCAGGAGGCAGAAACGCCGCTATAACGGCCTTGGTCAACAGTTCAAGAGGTCCGAGTCATACAAACACCAAACATGTTTGCTTTCATTACATCAATGTCTCTATATCTTTTCTTTTCGCTAGCTAGCATGTTGTCAGTACCGCTATATTACAACAAAATCACGTTCTAGTATCGTATGTTAAGCACAGTGAAATTATAATTTTGTGGCCAAGGGAAAACAACAATGAATCTGCAAGTGTTATCTTGGTTTTAATTAAATACGAGCATCAGCAGAAGTCAATAGTTTGTTTGTTTGTTTATTATGTCTAAGGCAACAAAGACTTACCAGTATGTATGACGTTTCAAGGTCTAAACATACGCTTATGTTTGGTACAAACATACTTCAACTGCGTAAGACTATACAAGATTATCTTTATTGATAACCGTCTTTCCGTTGCACAAAATTGTTTAGGTGAAAATCGTGACGTACACGGAATTTGTTTTTGCTGACAATAAAACGTTTTTTATGTTCTTTTATGACGTTAAAACAACCACAACCGCATATGAACAAACCAAACAAGAATATAATTGAAAATAAATAATACAAAGGCAAATAGTTTATAGAAGTTATATATTTTCATCCCAGTTTTGTTTGTTTTTGAAACACACGTAGGCGACTTTTGATATTTGTACTTTGATCGAGGAAGCCCCCAGACAATTGTCTTGGAAGAACCACCGACGAACCACAGATCAGCTGACCGACCTCTGGTGAAAGCTTTTGTCCCGACCGTGACTTAAACCTACGCGGTGAGAAGACGGTCTCAGAGGCTACATACTGGCGGCTCCCGCCTCGACCATGGGCGGTTTTTGCCGACAGACCGTTCTAAGGCGGAACTGTTGGTTTCGCTCTATTTTGTATAATGTCTCGTCAGAGGTTTGATATCCCATTTACAATTGACTGGAATGAGAATACCATTATCATGTGTCTTTTTAATTTTTATATCAGTTTCATAACTCATAGTATTGTGTCAAATGTTCTTATGATTGGTATATTCTTTAGTTTGAAGAATGTTTGCAGAATAACAAAAAACACAAATACTGACGGGTTCATACTTGTTCATGTTACAGGTCGTACGAATTAAATGGAACAAGAAAGATCTTTAAAGATATGCGACGTTGATGATGCATTAACTTAGATATTTTAATAATGTTTATGTTTTTATATAGAAAATAAATTGGTAAGAACAAAGACACCAAAAACAAACACCTGTCACTTTCTGCATCTGCCCCTCATCATTCTGAAGTACCTCACATAATATACACTAAAGTTTACGAACCAGTTATGGCATATGGCAGAGATTAAGTTTCTAGTGAATGTAGGATCAATTGACATTTATGCACTATACTCATAAATAATGTAGGGAATTGATTTAGAATTGTTCATGACTTCAATAACCGCATTCCAGGAGGACGTTCATTATGAACACTACGGTATATTATATTATTTTGGAAATTCGACAATTGAGAGTCTCCCTGATATTCATTCGGACTAACCTTGCGCCAGCATTTGTAAGTAGGCCAATAGTAAGGATAGACAGCTATGCAAACATATATACACACACACAACAACTATAAAATTATCTCATTTATAATTTATAACACCGTTTCTTTCGATGCCTCCGAATGATCCAGGTAGTTGGGTTATAGAAGATTAACAAAAACTTAACACAATCTTACGTGTGACATGGCGTCTCGCAATAAGCCAAGCGCCGATAAAAGCCGTTAGGATCTGCATGTTCTTTCAAATCCACTAAAGACTTCAGCACAGCCTGCAAAGTTTTCCGAGAAAAGTCACATTCTTAGAAATTGTGATAATGTTTGTGCAACGATTTACTTACACTTCTCAGTCTCTCTTTGGCTTGATTGAGTCTAAACCTCTGAACCTAGTGTTCCATGACCTCGCAGCACAGGATGATCGCGCTTGTCAGTTACATAATCATGTTTGCAGTGGGGTTGGGTAAAAGGCGCCCCGGTCTTGGAGTATTGATCAGCGACCTGGTTTTTTCCCCGGATTTTTTTCCGCAACAGACAGTTCTTTGAGTCACGGGAAAATTATGTCGAAACAAAAATACCATAATCCGTGTTATATTGTCAGGACCGGAATGTTGTCTGGGTCGGGATGATGATGGGGAATGGCACTGTACCATTAGGGGAGGGTTCGGAGAACATGGAGTCCGAGGAGGGAGGCATTGTTTTTGACGTATGTATAACATATTCTAATGCTTAATGCACCTGTTGTTAGATTGTAACCTCTGTCATGCCTCATTCAGGACAAGAATCGCAGTCATTTGCTAACACTTACATACAAAAGTTAAAAGAGATACTGCTCTAAGCAGTGTAGCAAATAGTGCCGATCATGATCGCATACCATCAACTGGTAACAGCTGGTTGATTTGGATTCATACATTTGGACTAAGCATGTTCAATTCGTTCTGAGCAACTGGTGAGTTGCGTTTAAAAAGCATATAATAGACACATTTTGTTGAACATAACTATTCTAAATAAATCTAGATTATAAATTAAGTCATACAACTTTCACAAAATTAGCCGAAAATGCGTTTTGTTTACATGAAACAGAAGAAAAGTACGTTCCCTATGTGATTTACATTTCGTTATAATATATATATATAAACATATGCACTAGTTACCCATGATGTAATCATGTGCAGCTCGTCCTAGAAATGTGCCTATTTTAGGCAAATTGTGAAATACATTCCCAATTACAAGGGCATCTTGATACTGTAGATGTTATTACACATCACATTTTAAATACAATCTGCAACAAGATCTTCGATAACGTGCCGCAAACGTGCTAAGCGATGGTGCGAATCTTGTTTATGAATTCGAATATTTTGCAAAGATTTTAATTATGCATTTTACATAGACGTAATCTTGTAATGTTATTTTGTTAATTAAAACCTAGCACAATACTGACAACATCCACAAAACACGGTATAATATATATTACTGATAATCATTTATTACCTACAACTTTTTAAATCTATAACCGTATAACCGAACTTATAAAAGATACATCAGAAATAATCATTTGTGCTGAGTTCATCACACCAAGGTTTCTTCCACTGGCAAAGGTTCACTGTCCTTGTGTGTCCTCGGGGCAATGCCTTGCAATTATCGAATAGTATCTATCGAGTGTTGTGTTTATTTTTAATTGTCTTATTAAAGTCTGCCATATGAAATCCTCTCAATACAGTGTATGTACATGTACAGACAATATTAACCAGTATTTATTCCAGCAGTGCTGCATCGTTTCCAGACACTCTGTGGGCCGAGATGTTCGTAGCTGGTTCTACCCAGAAATCAGACCTGCATATTCTTTCACGAATGAAATATGCATCTACCTCACCGTTCTTACGTAAGATGAGATTAAGGTGTTTATGACAAAGTCACGATTAAGACTATCTTTTGATAATAATACCTTAGGCTACAGGTCTGTGAAGTTGACTGGGAATTAGGTATTGGATATTCAATATTCAGATACAACCGAATACTCAGCCAGCCAGGTATTCAGATTAAGCTCGATACTCAAACTCTGCGCTGAATAGTTCCTTTGTTAAAATATTCCTAATACCCAATTCCCAGCCAAATAGGTATTCAGTTCTAGCTCGATATTCAAATTGTGCGTTGAGCTGTCCTGTTAATGAAAACATTTCGATTATCCAATTACCAGCCAGCTGGGTATTCAGATCTAGCTCGATATTCATACTCTGCGTTGAATAGTCCCTGTACTGTAATTATTTCGAATACCCAATTCCCAGCTAGCTGGGTATTCAGATGTAGTTCGATATTCAAACTCTGCGTTGAATAGTCCTAATACTAAAATATTTCGAATACCCAATTCCCAGCCAGCTAGGTATGCAGGTCTAGCTCAAACTCTGCTTTAAATAGTCAGAATACCGAAACATATTTCAAATAGCCAATTCCCAGTTAGCTAGGTTTCCACCCCTATTTTGATATTCAAACTTTGCATTGAATAGTCCATTTAATGAAAATATTTCGAATACCCAATTCCCAGGCAGCTGTGAATTCCGATCTAGATCTAAATTCGAACTATGTGTTAAACAGTCCTTTTACTAATAATATTTCGAATACCCGATTCCCAGCCAGATAGGTATTCAGGTCCAGCTCGATATTCAAATTCACCGTTGACCAGTCCTTTTACTGAAAACATTTTGAATATCCGACATCCAGTCAGCTGGGTATTCAGGTCTAGCTCGATATTCAATCTCTGAGTTCTGTCATCCTTTTACTGAAAATTGAATACCCAATACATATCCAGCAGGGTATTCGGTTGTATCTGGGAATTCGCGAATACCCAAATTCCTAGCTGGCTGGGTATTCGGTTGTATCTGGATATTGAATACCCAATTCCCAATTCCTAGCCAACTTCACAGACCGTCTTAGACGTTGTTAAACAGTCACATGTGTAAATTTGCTTTGGATGAAAACAATAGAGATGGCTTTAAGGACAATATTGCCTGATCTAAAATCGAATTATGGGAAACAGTTCAGAGAGTTACAGTTTTATCTATTTAAGTCAGTTTCTATCATTATTTTATTAATAACTTTATTTACAAATAGTTAGATTTTATTGGTATTCATTTTTTAGAATTGTTGTTTGCTCAAAAAGCAAACTCAGATAAATACCGGGCGAAACCGCATACATAGTGACGCGCCATCGGTCATTTTAAGGGCTTCACAAATGAGGTTTTAGTGAAAATATCGTACAAAATATCCAAAATAGTACTGGGAAGATATTGTGATGCTGAGCTGCATTAAACAGGTATAAAAAAGAACACATGTATAATGTGAACACTATATTTGTAAGTAATTTAATTTTTGTCAAAACTGTTTACACAGAATTTATGCAACCAATAATCATAAAACTGTGTCGAAACCATCTGTTATATGATTAATTAATGATATTCGTATCGACAAGCCAAATCATTCACCATGTCCTGATGCAGTTAATGGCGTACTCAATAATCCACAGGTAAGCATGTGTAGATAATCCACGGTGTTGTTGTTGACATGTCAAATAAGGGTAAGCATGTGTAGATAATCCACGGTGCTGTGGTTGACATGTAAAATACAGGTAAGCATGTGTAGATAATCCACGGTGCTGTGGTTGACATGTCAAATACAGGTAAGCATGTGTAGATAATCCACGGTGCTGTGGTTGACAAATACAGGTAAGCATGAACCAAGGACATACATTAGACAATAGCAACGAGTCAATGTTAAGGTCAAACGAACACAAAGACACACATCAGATGATAGCAAGGCAGCTGAAGACTAGATTCTCCTGGATTAGTGTCACCTTAACTGTTACATCTTCCTTACAATGTCAGTATATTATATTTACCACTGTCACAGGCTCAGAGTTTAGACCACTGGACTCAGTATGATGTCACGTTGACCGACGGTTAGAAATTCGAAAAAAAAAAAGAGAAAAGTAAATTCTGCTCTCTACATTAAGCTTGTAAATTGAAGATGTATAGAGATGAATATGTTTCATATTGCTAAATGGTATTTCGGTTTGTTCTTCATTTTGTTGATGAATCTGTGCGTTTGTTTTAAATATACCATGTTATTGTTTACATTTGCGTACTTAAAACTCGTCTTGCATAAACAAGCCAATAAAGTAATTACAAATATAAATTGTTAACGGATTCAGAGGGTTTAATGCACAATAGACATTAACTTCCAACAACACAATATATATACTCATCTTTGTTACCGTAGGAATCTTAATATCAGTGGTAGTGCTGTAATGTAAACATATTTATGAGTTTTATCATTGTTAATAAACTTCATTTTATTCCTCCTTAACATTTACTGACTTAAGTTATGTCAAACAATTTGAAACAAATCAGGCTCGACAAATCTACAGGAGAAAATGACAGACTAGAACAGCATGATGTAAGAATTAAGGATCTATCTTGCTTTTAACAATGGTATCTGCAGCTATATGTATCGAAACCATTATACTCAATTTCCTGTGAAAATAGATCATTAACAAATTGCACATTTAAGTGGAATGGACTCACAGCCCCACCTCTTATTAGACCGTAAACAACACGCACACATGGCCCAGAGCAGCAAAAATGGCGATGGCAAACATGTCAGATACTACAGGACAACCGCATAATAACCGCAATGTCTAAATGTATGACATAAAGCAGGTATTTTGACATATTTCGTTGTAAGCATCAGCAAGTTGTTGCGTTTACCTGTAAGCAGTAAATCAATAATCATCTGTCGCAGCTAGTAACTTATTTTTGTTAATTAGGTTTTGTCACTTATTGTCTGTTCATTTTGTGGACCGTAAAATGAGATATTTGACTCTTTAAACCAGACATTACGACGTAGAAAATGCCAACAAGATTATAGTTAACGTTTGAAGGTCTTGCTTTAAGCTGATTATCGATGTTCTATTTTCTAGTAGTCGTCATGTCGTCATAACCCCATTACACCACTTATAGGATTAAATGGTGAATCCTGTCTCCTATACTTCAACTGTAGACCCATACATTCAATAAGTTATTTTTACGTCGTTGTGTTTGCTGCTAACATGCTCATTAACACACGGGACATGGTGCTATTGTGTGTTTTCATTGTCTTGATCAGAAGCTGTTGATTTAAGCCAATAACTTTCTGTTTTGCTATGTTCAGCCAAGGTATTGCCGCGACGCTTCCTCATTTATTTCTGACAGATTTGAGACGTGTCCGAACCTTGTATGGCATCAAAGTGAATCTAGCATTGATAGCATATCTCCTCTGGGTTATAAAGGCGCTATATTCTACCACCAGAAACGTTTAAAGTTTTCATAAGAACAACATGTAGAAAAACGTGAATATAAAATTCAACTCATCTTTTTAATACGCGCATGACAACTGTAGCCTGTTTAATCGACCGCATTCCGTAGTGCAACACTCTCTGTTGACCGAGTTATCTCTTTGCACTCCCCGTATGCCTTTTGTTGCGCACGCTTGCAGAGATATTATACCATAGAGTCGACGAAAGAGAGGCGCCTAAGCGGTATGATGTTGACTTATGCACACACACAAAAACAAAGACAATGCGGCAGGATTGAAATAAAACAATAGCAGCACAGCTAAGTAGGCTGACAATGCATATGTGTGTGCGTTATAGACCCACAGTACTACCAGAAGATAGCACCACTTTGTTATTTGTGGCACATCGGTCAAGGTCGAAATGTGACTAGGCTTGATATTCGAGGTTTAAATATGCCTTACTTTATGATCAAATATTCAAGTAGGCAAAAACGATAAATGTACAGATAACGAACTTATGCAAGACTTGTCCTATAGACAGCCATCTTGAAACTATGTCACGATGCATTGCAAAAGCTTAAATGAAAAGTTTTACTAAAAGATTATTACCCAGTTTTCTGATAGTTTAAAAGTATATGTTTAATTTCGAAGAACATACATATATGTAAGTATGTTCCACTTTCTTTGCGTCTGAAAATTGTGTATATGTTTGAATTATGTGACGTCATAGCTCTTCTAAACTTTTCGTCATTATTTAGCTGAAAATATTTCATCGCTTGATCAGTAAATGTCTACTTTAATGTAGTTAATTGTTTAATTGCCAATGCGTTTATATTTACTATAAATTATAAACAATGTTCTTGCAATTCCTTTAATGGAATTTACTCTCGAGGAAGGTGTTTAGGGCTTGTTGTCTCACTTTTATGGTGTGGTTTATTTATTACGCTGTTTGTGAAAACTTGACTGGAAGTGCATTTTTATATTTAAAAAACAACAACGGCAGAATATGGTTAAGTTATTTAAGGGAATGCTTCTTTCACTCAGAAATACTAAGATTATTGATATAATATTAAAACTCCTTCAAGCCCACTCTTAACATCCCAGCCAGTCCTCTTGACAACTGTCCCAGAATCTTTACTCGGTATTCTGTCCTCTCAACGTCTTGTGTCAGAAAACGTTCAATTGCTAAGAAGAGTTCGTCATTTCAAGTTCAGCCAACGTTCTACCTTGTCCCCAGTGCATTATCATGCCCTTATTCAGAAGTAACTGGCACTCTTACTAAAATGAGTTGTGTAACGTTTACTTTTTCAGTTTAAGTTTGTCATGCAGAGCCCTCTACAATGCGGTAGGCATATAACGACAAGAATAGCCTTTATAACGTCCAGCACTGCTGCTTCGTTAAGACATTCCGTGGGTTGAGAAGTTCATCACTGGTACTACCCACAAAACGGCTTAGTCCGAACGACAGCTGCCAGAAACTCGCTGCTTTTAAGCAGAGACCAACATGAGCCTAATAAGATGCTAGATCTCTTTTGACATTGCTGGCGTAAGACAAATGTATGTATGTGCGAAAATCTATTTTCTCTTGATGCAAATAACGTGTGGTCATTACTGGAAATGGCCTCATTGTCTTAAATAAAATTAAAATTTAAAATGGAAAAAGCAATTGCTATTATTTATATTCCTTGTTCATTTGTTATTCAAAGGTGTCAAGGAATCCGTTTCAGTAATGTTATTTGTATTGTTACGACCGGTGTCGCTATTTAAGATTATTTTATAAAATGGCACATTTAATAAACGACAACTGGAAGTTCATTGTTATATTTAAAAAAACAACAACGGCAAAATATGCATTCTCAAACTTTGTCTGATATATTTATTATTATTTTGTTACGCCACAGATTTAATTGTTTATTACAATAAAACATTGTTGTAATAGTTTGTTGCTGACTTGTTCTTTCTGTTACACCATTACGTCGTTTACTAAACGTGCCAATTTATAAATAAATCTTTAATAGCGACACCGGTCGTAACAATTTAAGTTTATTTATTGTCGCTTACTATATAACTACATTTTATTGGTTCTTTAAAACTAAACAAAAAGTGTACACCTAATCATACATAACGTTCTATGAATTATGTATGCAGACATGCCATACGTTTAAGAAATCCTCTGTAAATTAAAAAAGCGCCATATTGACGTCATTTACAGACATTAATTACAGAGCAATTACATTGATTTGGCATTTGCTATTTTTGGAGTCTTACAGTCCACAAGCCTGTTTTTGTAATTGGTCGAAGGAAACAGATGGCTAGATAGATCAAGACATGCATACGAACTGTGTATTGGAACGTTGAGTCTTTAAACTAAGCACATATCTCTTGGTTTTGATGCTGTATCCCAACATTCCATAGCCAGTCTATCAAGATTGCATTTGACATGTTTGTAAAATGTGTTTCCACGTGTTATACTTCATGTTCACATGTTAGATTAATGTGTTATATTTCTTGCTTAAATGTATAAACAAAAGCAACAATGTTCACGCTCAGCAGTGATTTCCTTTTTGTGTTTTTAATAAAAGTTAAGAATTATAAAGTCACACCCCTTAAATCGCTCCGAGGTTTGGCCTTCTTTGTCTAAGTAAATAAAGGCGAAGGAGTTTTTATTTCTGATAATGACATCTGCAGCCATGTGCATTGGCAACCTGTTTTTTCCCTATTCGTGCAGCAATAATAACAAATTGGAAAGTGTGTTATTGTTTCAACTACACCTAAAACACGTCTCTAATGGGACCTTGAAGAACAGCTCACGTAGAACGTAGATTAACAACAAGATGACAATTACAAGCCAGCAGTGAAAATGCTGATAACGTTTTATATTAATACGACTTACAAAAAGTAATTAAGTTACGAACTTTGTGAAATACTTTTTTCAAGTAATTAGAAAATTACAACTAGTCGCGCATTAAGTCATAACATGTTGTTTGTTGTTTTTTTTCGATCAGAATACAATCATAAACAACAAACACGTTCTTTTACGTATACTCACGTTAAACCCATAATAACCACAATGTTGAAATGTATGACGAAATTTCTGGTTTCTACGCATTTCTCTGTGAACATCAACAAGCTGAAAAGTTTACCTTGAAGCCGTGTTTACTTGATGTAATCACGTGTTGAAACTTCTATCAAGGCCGCTCATTGCCGATAAAAATAGATAATGGTTTTAGAATCGATACGATGCCGACGGAATCGCACAAAATAAGCAAAGGGGCGGATCCAGAATATTTTTATTTTACTTTTTTTGGGGTGGGGTGGGGGTGGGAGGTATGAATCAATATCCATAATTACCTTTATCGCAGTAAATATTAGACATATATATACAAAATTATAGGGGACCATTACTTCGACCTAAGCAGTCAACAAATAAATTTCCTTTTAAAGCTGATTATTTTTAAGCTTACATGTATGTGTTTTCACAACTCTTCACTTTTACCTGGTTGGTGGGTGGGTGGGATGCATCCGAACATCCACCCGGACCCATCCCTGCAGCAGCACGCAAATCATACATGTATTGTTGTTGTGGCTTATACTCAATGAACGGCATAACATTTGAACTTTGATTGGCTACGAAAAAATAAAGGGTGTGGTCATCATTATGCGTATCGTTCATTATCGTCGACACCAACTCCGCCCTGATCACTATAAAAAGATCAGCAACGTCTGCATTTTGATGCTCAATATAGTATCCCTAGTGTCACTCACAAGTCTACATTCCACCCAAAACAACGCCCCTTCTCCATTCACAACAAAACCCACTCTCTCCCACCCACAGCATAGCAATCTCCCACTCACAAGAGAGAGGACAATGCTCCCAAAATAGTGTCCGCATTCCCCCCCCCCCCCCCCCCCCCCACCAACCACCTCTAACAGTCTCCACTAATCAATCTTCAGAATCAAAATCATCATAATCATCAGCAGCAGCCGTAGCATTTATTATTCATAATTTATCATCACCATCATCATGATGCTCATCATTATCACTTTAATCATTACCACCATAATGGCTTCTGTCACTCCTGTAATCATCATTGAATCATTGTTCAATTCCTTGAAAATTGCATAACTGTCATCACAAAACTTCATTTTAATAGCCAATCATACATTATCGTTCGCTGAGAAATTTTACCGAGTAAAAATATATGTTACGTTTCTTATATAAAGCTTATTTTTATAACGTATGTCAAGGCCATAGAATTAGGCATAAACAACGCAACACTGTCCAAGGTCTGCGTTATGTAAAACCTGATTGGGTCTTTCTCAAGGTTAAAAAATAGTTTCTCACAAGGATGAATAGTTAATTATGTAAAGCTACTGTTCGGTGTAAGAGTGTTGTATCTTGCATAGGGAACTGCGACTACAATAATCGATAATGTACACTATATGATTGATATAGTCGTGAAAATGGTCTTGGTTATAGTAATGTCAACTATTAGATAATGTGTTTTAGTTAATATTTGATGTAGTATTGGTAAATGAAACACGAGGTGAAACTCCATACTTGGTCAATAGGACGATACAAGTGTTAAGCCACTGATGTATCTTTTTACTTAGGTTGTTGTATAACTCTCTCTTAAATAGAGAATATAAAATGGAAGAAAATACAAACAAGATACTGTTGCATTCTTAAAGGTGGTAACGGACATTTTGGACCAGACCAAAGTTGTGTTTCTCAAACAGCCAAATAAATGTTAGTGTTACTTTATAATATCTCGCGGAATGTTGTTTACTGATGCCATACATCTATGTGAAAATTGACACCACACCCGTCATAACAAACACGTTGCCTGTCTAAACCATGCTTCACAGGTAACTTTAAGGTAATAAAACCACAGGACCACTTACTTTTGACATCACATTATACAACAGTCCTGGTAATTTGGTCTAATGTCGATGTCTATTTTAGCAGAAAGCCCAATCTTACTTATTTACATGTTTGACAAGAATGAACATTTAGAGCGATTTTTCACAATTACTACTGTCTTACAATTGAAGTAGTGTTCAAAATCGTAATTACTTAGACGTAAGTACGAGTTCATGAAGGGATGATATCCGAATTCCCTAAAACAGGAGTTAAGCTATTGTTACATGTATTTGATAGAGACAATCTGTCGCTATTGTTACATGTATTTGATAGAGACAATCTGTCGAACACAACCTTTAAAGCTGGATGTTGTTCAAGGGCGTGACTAGTTATCGTAGGATGTGCACGCATCGCCGCTGGGGCTTGATGTCTTACTTATTTTTCATTTTTGGGGACAATGTATACATAACTAAGTACTCTGTGTACAGAAAGCCACCCGCTTGTTCTCATAGATTTGTATTATTTATTTTTTTTGGTATCTGCGATGCCATGTTACACCAAATACGTGACTTTAGCGGGATTATTTCTATGTGTAAGTTTCTAACCAATGGTTTAAGGAACGTCATGCACTGTACCCATATTTAACAGACGAGTACAGAATTTATTTGCCCACGTGGTCTGAAGCTTTACTAGGTCATCCATCTGCCAGTGGCTAAACTATTCGAAAACCGTTGCAACGTGTTTGATTCTCCCAACCTAACAACATAATGTTTGGACGGATATCATGCCATTGTGATCAGATGTTTATAATTTAAGCTGGTACCGAATCTGGTTTAAACCTTTATTCAAAAATCAAACTTCATCAAGTTTATTACTGATCCGTTATACACACCTCGGTCATTTGAACCGGCTCTATAATCGGTCGTACCTTCATCACACATTACGCCAATGGTTATTTCTTCTGACTACAATAGTTTCCGCTTTAAGAAACTTAGAGGGATAAATGTCTATGGTAGGAACTATATGCACTAGACTTCAATAGCATTTCTTTCAATCAAGGACATTCAATAACAGCCACTGTACTGTTAAACCTGTAACTTTGTGGTAACTGGCTATTATCGTCAACAGTTGTTACAGGGCATGCTAGGCCTGAACTGTACTGCGTACAGAAAGTTAAACATGCTAATTGTCATTGTACTCGCATGTGTGTTGTCCTCCTGTAGTGTACTTGTGAACGGTAAATGTTGAAGGAAAATATTTGTTTTCTTCTTAAAATCATGTTTGTGATGTAAACGTTTTAAATAGATCACAGATAAATGTGCGATGTTGATTAGCAAAACATTAAAACATTTTAATAAAAACTCCTTTGCGATCGGGTATTATTTTACATGCTAACACATAAATGAAGTGTTCAGTTTAAGCAAAAAAGAAGTGCCGGATTGTTTCATATTGGAGCGGTCCTAAATAAATTTTAAGTGTCAATTCTTTACTGGACACATTTTCTTTATACTATCTAAATATTTTCTTAGTTATATGTGGCATTCGATTCTTTAATCTTTAAAAATTCAAACAAAGTAAAGTTGACTCAAGTTTTTGGTAAGAATTCTTGTTAATGACAAAGATGTGAGTGGTAGTTGAAAAATAGTTCTAAAAACATCGTATCTCTTACGCAATTGAATTACTTATTTCAAGAATTAGATTCTTGACATTTGATAACGATTGACTACAAAAGCATACACATGGTTAAAATAATTCTCGTTTTATTTTTGTCTTAAAAATGTTATGTTACTATAATTTGTTCGTCAAGTGCTGTCATGGAAAGATTTTATTTACGTCTGACTCTGTTCTATATATAGCAGAAAACCCCCCTGCTTCTTAAATCGACAAGGAAAATAAATAAAACAAAATAGCTAGAGGATTATATGATTCACAATATCTCGTCAGTGAAGAAATGATGAAAAACTTAACTAAAATATAATTAGCCTGCGATCAGGTAAAATATCGAAATCCTTACAGGCAATGCTTTGTTCCGTATAATAATTACGACTAAGAAAGTAAATGTTTTCGTGTCAATAAAACTTTCTGTTAAATAATGCCTTCACTCGCGTGCAAGCTTCATAAATGACATAATAAGTGATTTGCTAAATTATTCAGAACATAAACGTGCGTTTGTTTATTGATTGTTCAAATAAACAACGTTATTGGCGATGTAATTTGGTGACTAAAATTATCATTTATAACTCGTAAAACACATCTGCAATTTAAATTCCTACATATGGAGCCGATAGTATGCTTCTGTATAATAGATGAGACTCGATAACAAAATGAGTTAACCTAAAAATGAACTTTTGTACTTGATACATACACATTTCGAGTTATCCCTGTAAATATGTATGTGAATATACATACCGTGTATACACACAATTCGATTGATTCGTTTATATATAAACATTTCGAGTTAATCATGTAAAATCTATGCGAATAGGCATATTGAGTATACACCTTCATTTCGAATAAGCCATGTAAAATCTATCTTAATATCCATACTATGTTTTACCCACATTTTAGGTTATTCGTGAAAAAATACTGTAGGGCACACATTGCAAAGAATTCGTACAATTGTATGTGAATATGAAGATGCTTATATACACATTACGAGTTATGTGTTAAAATGTATGTGAATATGCAAACTCTGGATACTCACATCTTTCGAGTTATAGTTGTAAAATGTATCTAATGTATATGCATTCATTATATATATATATATATATATAGAGAGAGAGAGAGAGAGAGAGAGAGAGAGAGCGAGAGAGAGAGAGAGAGAGAGAGAGAGAGAGAGACAGACAGACAGACAGAGACAGAGAGACAGAGACAGAGAGACAGAGAGACAGAGAGAGAGAGGGAGAGAGTGAGAGAGAGACAGACAGACAGACAGACAGAGACAGAGAGACAGAGACAGAGAGACAGAGACAGAGAGAGAGAGGGAGAGAGTGAGAGAGAGAGAGAGAGAGAGACAGACAGACAGACAGACAGACAGACAGAGACAGAGAGACAGAGAGAGAGAACGAGAGAGATGTTTTCTAAGAGAAACTTATGTGGCAGAACAGAACATTTGACCGAATTTTAATCACCTTAGTCAAGGGTGTTGGTTCGTGTTTATTTCGTTAATACATCACGATTCTTCTGCCGTCCTTGGGGTCAGTAACCTTAGTAGTAAGCGTATGTGTGTGTGTAGGTGGGGGGTGGGGGTGGGGGTGCAGGAACAACAAAGAACATGTAACACGGGAAAAACTAAAGAAACACAACAAACAAACCATCATCTATGAAGGTCACTGGTTGTAGTCACACAGGTTTGTATGTAAAGTGTGAGGTCAATGACCAGTCTAGGGTCAATGTGCGCATACTGGGATGTTCGTATTTCAAGGTCATCATTGAGAGAAATTGTGGCAAATGTTGATTGACTAGATCGCTTTGATTTTTAGATTATTTATTTTAAAAGAGAAACCACACACGCTACAGGAACGTCTTGCATGGTGTGTACTTATACCTTAATCGCCTATTTCTTTTTCAATGGGGTTTAAATATCAGAGGGACGAACACATCACGTCACAGATGCTACCACAATGACTCGAACTCGACACCTCACGTGACTAATGTTCACATCCGGACATTGGCGCACTCGGAGTTAAAGCGAAAGGTCATGTTCCAGCTGACGTGACATTTGTCGCCACTAGGACTGGAACTCGACACATAATGCTACATTTACCGCCACCCGGACTGAAACTCGACATATCATGTGACATTTGCCGCCACCCGGACTGGAACTCGATACAATACGCTACAGCTGTTCTCCCCATGGCTGGAACTCTACACCATACATGACAGATGTCTCCACCCGGACTGGAACTTGACACATTATATTACAGGTGCCACGCTCGAACTAAAAACCTCGATACATTATGTAACAGATGTCCCATCCCTACTGGAACTCGATACATGACGTTACAGATGTCCCAACCCGGACTGGAACTCGATAAATGACGTTACAGATGTCCAACCCGGACTGGAACTCGATACATGACGTTACAGATGTCCAACCCGGACTGGAACTCGATACATGACGTTACAGATGTTCCAACCCGGACTGGAACTCGATACATGACGTTACAGATGTCCCAACCCGGACTGGAACTCGATACATGACGTTACAGATGTCCCAACCCGGACTGGAACTCGATACATGACGTTACAGTTATCCCAACCCGGACTGGAATTCGATACATTACGTTACATTTGTCCCATCCGGACTGGAATTCGATACATGACGTTACAGATGTCCCCACCCGGACTGGAACTCGATACATGACGTTACAGATATCCCAACCCGGACTGGAACTCGATACATGACGTAACAGATATCCCAACCCGGACTGGAACTCGATACATGACGTTACAGATATCCCAACCCGGACTGGAACTCGATACATGACGTTACAGATGTCCAACCCGGACTGGAACTCGATACATGACGTTACAGATATCCCACCCGGACTGGAACTCGATACATGACGTTACAGATATCCCACCCGGACTGGAACTCGATACATGACGTTACAGATATCCCAACCCGGACTGGAACTCGATACATGACGTTACAGATATCCCAACCCGGACTGGAACTCGATACATGACGTTACAGATGTCCAACCCGCTTGATACATGACGTTACAGATGTCCAACCCGGACTAGAACTCGATACATTACGTTACAGATGTCCAACCCGGACTGGAACTTGATACATGACGTTACAGATGTCCAACCCGGACTAGAACTTGATACATGACGTTACAGATGTCCAACCCGGACTAGAACTTGATACATGACGTTACAGATGTCCAACCCGGACTAGAACTCGATACATTACGTTACAGATGTCCAACCCGGACTAGAACTTGATACATGACGTTACAGATGTCCAACCCGGACTAGAACTTGATACATGACGTTACAGATGTCCAACCCGGACTAGAACTTGATACATGACGTTACAGATGTCCAACCCGGACTAGAACTTGATACATGACGTTACAGATGTCCCAACCCGGACTGGAACTCGATATATGACGTTACAGCTATCCCAACCCGGACTGGAACTCGATACATGACGTTACAGATGTCCAACCCGGACTAGAACTCGATACATGACGTTACAGATATCCCAACCCGGACTGGAACTTGATACATGACGTTACAGATGTCCCAACCCGGACTGGAACTCGATACATGACGTTACAGATGTCCCAACCCGGACTGGAACTCGATACATGACGTTACAGATGTCCAACCCGGACTGGAACTCGATACATGACGTTACAGATGTCCCAACCCGGACTGGAACTTGATACATGACGTTACAGATATCCCAACCCGGACTGGAACTCGATACATGACGTTACAGATGTCCAACCCGGACTGGAACTCGATACATGACGTTACAGATGTCCCAACCCGGACTGGAACTCGATACATGACGTTACAGATGTCCAACCCGAAATAGAACTCGATACATTACGTTACAGATGTCCCAACCCGGACTGGAACTTGATACATGACGTTACAGATATCCCACCCGGACTGGAACTCGATACATGACGTTACAGATGTCCAACCCGGACTGGAACTCGATACATGACGTTACAGATATCCCAACCCGGACTGGAACTCGATACATGACGGTACAGATGTCCCAACCCGGACTGGAACTCGATACATGACGTTACAGATATCCCAACCCGGACTGGAACTCGATACATTATGTTACAGATGTCCCATCCGGACTGGAACTCGATACATGACGTTACAGATGTCCCACCCGGACTGGAACTCGATACATGACGTTACAGATGTCCCAACCCAGACTGGAACTCGATACATGACGTTACAGAAATCCCACCCGGACTGGAACTCGATACATGACGTTACAAATATCCCAACCCGGACTGGAACTCGATACATGACGTTACAGATATCCCAACCCGGACTGGAACTCGATACATGACGTTACAGATATCCCAACCCGGACTGGAACTCGATACATGACGTTACAGATGTCCCAACCCGGACTGGAACTCGATACATGACGTTACAGATATCCCAACCCGGTCTGGAATTCGATACATTACGTTACATTTGTCCCACCCGGACTGGAACTCGATACATGACGTTACAGATGTCCCACCCGGACTGGAACTCGATACATGACGTTTCAGATGTCCCACCCGGACTGGAATTCGATA
Organism: Sinonovacula constricta; assembly: GCA_007844125.1. NCBI lineage: Eukaryota > Metazoa > Mollusca > Bivalvia > Cardiida > Solecurtidae > Sinonovacula > Sinonovacula constricta. The sequence goes on along the minus strand of CM017566.1, from coordinate 3,864,745 downwards.
CATGACGTTACATTTGTCCCACCCGGACTGGAACTCGATACATGACGTCACAGATGTCCCACCCGGACTGGAACCCGATACATGACGTTACAGATGTCCCACCCAGACTGGAACTCGATACATGACGTTACAGATGTCCCAACCCGGACTGGAACTCGATACATGACGTTACAGATGTCCCAACCCGGACTGGAACTCGATATATGACGTTACAGATGTCCCACCCGGACTGGAATTCGATACATGACGTTACAGATATCCAACCCGGACTGGAACTCGATACATGACGTTACAGATGTCCCACCCGGACTGGAACTCGATACATGACGTTACAGATATCCCACCCGGATTGGAACTCGATACATGACGTTACAGATCAATCGGAACACCTTGGATAATTCACGAATCATCTCTCGGATGTATGTAGGTAGTCGGATCACCTCGGCCATTTATCTAAATGGGACTTCTTTTGAGCCAGACGTCAAAACAAAGATGGCAGCTTGGGTGACAGCTCACTAGAGTATGATGCCAGTAAAACTTCAATTTGTGGCGGCTTCGAATTTAAATCGTCTGATTTTAATTTACCTAGCGCAGCAGACACGCAGCTGTTAAACGATAGCAGTGTTTATGTTTTGTGCGAACTACTTAGTCATATTCCTCTTCCGACTTCCGGCGAACAAAACGATCGTGATTTCATTAAGTATTATTGCACCAGATACATCCGAGGGATGATTGTCCCGAGGACGGAATTACCCGAGGAGTTCCGATTGGTTACAGATGTCACACCCAGACTGGAACTCGATACATGACGTTACACATATCCCAACCCGGACAGGAACTCGATACATGACGTTACAGATATCCCAACCCGGACTGGAACTCGATACATGACGTAACAGATGTCCCAACCCGGACTGGAACTCGATACATGACGTTACAGATGTCCCAACCCGGACTGGAACTTGATACATGACGTTACAGATGTCCCACCCGGATTGGAACTCGATACATGGCGTTACAGATGTCCCAACCCGGACTGGAACTCGATACATGACGTTACAGATGTCCCAACCCGGACTGGAACTCGATACATGACGTTACAGATGTCCCAACCCGGACTGGAACTCGATACATGACGTTACAGATGTCCCAACCCGGACTGGAACTCGATACATGACGTAACAGATGTCCCAACCCGGACTGGAACTCGATACATGACGTTACAGATGTCCCAACCCGGACTGGAACTCGATACATGACGTTACAGATGTCCCAACCCGGACTGGAACTCGATACATGACGTTACAGATGTCCCAACCCGGACTGGAACTCGATACATGACGTTACAGATGTCCCAACCTGGACTGGAACTCGATACATGACGTTACAGATGTCCAACCCGGACTGGAACTCGATACATGACGTTACAGATATCCCAACCCGGACTGGAACTCGATACATGACGTTACAGATATCCCAACCCGGACTGGAACTCGATACATGACGTTACAGATGTCCAACCCGGACTGGAACTCGATACATGACGTTACAGATGTCCCAACCCGGACTGGAACTCGATACATGACGTTACAGATGTCCCAACCCGGACTGGAACTCGATACATGACGTTACAGATGTCCCAACCCGGACTGGAACTCGATACATGACGTTACAGATGTCCCAACCCGGACTGGAACTCGATACATGACGTAACAGATGTCCCAACCCGGACTGGAACTCGATACATGACGTTACAGATGTCCCAACCCGGACTGGAACTCGATACATGACGTTACAGATGTCCCAACCCGGACTGGAACTCGATATATGACGTTACAGATATCCCAACCCGGACTGGAACTCGATACATGACGTTACAGATGTCCCAACCCGGACTGGAACTCGATACATGACGTTACAGATGTCCCAACCCGGACTGGAACTCGGTATATGACGTTACAGATATCCCAACCCGGACTGGAATTCGATACATTTCGTTACATTTGTCCCCACCCGGACTGGAACTCGGTACATTACGTTACAGGTGTCGCCATCGAGACTGTAACTCACATATTTCGTTACAGATGTCCCCATCCTGACTGGAACTCGACACATCACGAGACAGACACCCCCACCCGGACACATGACGTGATAGATATCCCTCTCGGACTGGTACTCGAAACATCCTGTGACAAATGTCCCCACCCGGACTGGAACGCGACACATTACGTTACAGATGTCTCAACCCAGACTGGAACTCGACACGTTACTTTACAATTGCTTTATCCGAAGTAGAACTCGACATATTACATCACAGGTGCCCCACTCGGACTGGAACACAATTTATAACGTTACAGTTGCCCCGTCCGCACTGAAACCCGACACTCCATGTGACACTTGCCCTCACCCTGACTCAAACTTTACACATCACGCCAATCCACACTGTCTTGAACTCGACACATCACGTGACATTTGGGTCACCCGGACTGGAACTCGATACACTATTTTACAGATGTCCCCACTCGGATTCGAACTCGACACATTACGTGATATATGTACCTGACCGGACTGGAACTCGACACATCCTGTGACAGTTGCCCCAACCCGGACTTGAACTCGACACATACGTGATTGTTGCCCCAACCCGGACTGGAACCCGACACACCACGTCACACTTCCCCCGACCCGGACTAGAACACGACACATCACGTGATAGTTGCCTCAGCCCATCCGGGAACTAGACATACCGCGGGACAGTTGTACCCAACCAGGACTGGAACTCGATACATCTTTTGACAGTCGATCGCATATCAACAACTGGTCTGGATCTTCACAGCCTTAGCAGACAAAATTACAGATACTGATCCGAAGCTTCATTATTTGCCACAGCCTGGCCAATTCTGCGCATGTCATATAAATAATGAGTATAATAGATATAGTGATAAATACAATTAGTGTCATCCTAAATAGGGCTATTAACAATGCATGTATTAAATGAAACTTCTCTTTCGAAAGCATTAAAATGTGTATCTATTTTAAGTGGCACTGGAACACTTCATGGACATGTTTAAATTATCCGTATTTAAAAACTGTAATTAAGGTTTATTAAGTCAATAACATCATCTTATGGCAGCGTGTATTTCATTCCACCATGTTTCAAGGTAAGTTTTGTACAACATGCGAATAAACCTGTTTCAAGCGGAATGGACTTACAGCATTAATTAACTGGAAACAAAAATAGATGTTTGCACAGCTTTGTATGCTCATATAGTCTGTATAACAGTTCAGATCATTATGTATATGTATACAGGAATACATGTTGAAGGGACTTTAGTCGACTGAAGGAACAACAGAAAATAGATGACTGCCACAATCAAAAGACAATGTCGGTACAGTCGAAAATACAAAATATGTCAAAGTATAAGCTTTAAATCCGCCGGAATCGTTATATATTGACAAAAAATGATTAAAAACAAACATTTCTTTTATTTGATTCTAGTCTGCATATATCAGTGTTGAATTTAACAGACCAGGAAAAGTGTCTCGCCTTTCGAGCGCGGTCTGTCGTGGGTTCGATGCTCCATTGACCAACAACGTCTTTATAGAGAATAAGATACATATTGTTTTACGATCAGCTATTAAAAGATGTTTTCTGACGGTTGGATGTTTGATCATTACTTGACTGGTACGGTGACACGACAGGTGTTCACTGCGCGTGATTACACTATATCATTGAGTAAATTCAGTACATCGGTCTCACATGAAAACAATCTACCAGCAGAAAACTGGAAAGTTAAACAATTCAAACACTCAGACCTCGTTTTACGACGCGAACTGATCTAAAAGCGGCATGAATAAGATATCTGCTGACGGTCATTCATAAAGCACGTTGTTGTGTATCTATCTCTTGTGGTTCGTTTTATAAAGGGATATATTTCTGCTTTTAGTTTGATTAGATAAAAATACTAAATATTTTCATCTTATTGTGCTTTGCCGAAGTATTCAGTCGTTTTATGGACCGACCCTGAAGAGTGGTGCCTGTTGTGAAACAATGTCTTTAATGGGGACAATAAATGGAATTCGCGGATGTTTGACCCGATATTTTTCTAAGTAAACAACGTTAGAAGTAGCTTTGAATAATAAAAATATACCAAAAAATGTAGCAGGCAACAACAGGAATTCGCAGCTGTTTGGTGCAGTCTTGTTTTAAGAAAAGAACCAATTATGCCGAAGTTAACACCGCAGTTTCCGTACAAACAATTGTAGCAGATAACAAGGAATAAGGTAGCAGTTCGTATGGTTCCCAGCACATATCCACCTTCTTGTTAAAGGCGCGTGCGGTCTGGATCACCTTGGATGTCGCATATCCGTAATCTTTCTTGTTCTTTGATTAACTTTGCCCAAATTTTTATTCATGTTAAAATCGTCATTTTTTCTTTGCCAGAAAACAATCAACTAACATATAGTTACACGTAGGTCACGAAATACTGATTCGACATAATAACTAAAGTGAAACGCAGAGAGTCAACAAGGAAAAGGTTTCCTGATAAAATACGCACCCAACAATGAAAAGTTCATTAGATACAGACATATAACTAATCACAGGGTTTGTATGTCCGATAAACGTAATTTAGTAGTTTTTGCTTTATCTTAAACTGGCTTATTTAAATCTTATTTACTTATAAATGCTTTAGATGTTTTTGAAGTAACTCCATAAATGCTAAATCTATCATAAAAACATTAGCTAGGCTCATATGATCACGCGGGATAATACATGTTATGTAGGTACGTGCTGGCGAACATAGATAACGTACAGCAAACAAAACATAACGAGTTGTTCAGAACCTTGCCGCGTACAGAAGCATTTAAAACATATTTAATATCTGAAATTGCCTTTACATGTACAGGTCACAGCACGAGGTGCATTTACATGTACTGGTCACAGCACGAGGTGTATTTACATATACTGGTCACAGCACGAGGTTACATGTACTGGTCACAGCACGAGGTAACATGTACTGGTAACAACACGAGGTTACATGTACTGGTCACAGCACGAGGTGAATTTTACATGTACTGGTCACAGCACGAGGTGCATTTACATGTACTGGTAACAGCACGAGGTTACATGTACTGGTCATAGCACGAGGTTACATGTACTGGTCACAGCACGAGGTGAATTTTACATGTACTGGTCACAGCACGAGGTGCATTTACATGTACTGGTAACAGCACGAGGTTACATGTACTGGACACAGCACGAGATGCATTTACATGTACTGGTCACAGCACGAGGTGCATTTACATGTACTGGTCACAGCACGAGGTGCATTTACATGTACTGGTCATTTTCAAATTGTTTATTCTTTTTAATTATTTGAGGGTGTTTTGTTCTTGAAAAAACAACAACACATGAATAAAACAACTAAGAGAAATGTATATTTGTGTACAGAATGATGACAAAAGCCTGAATGTTAGAATTTAGTTTGTATAACCTGTATTGACTTTATCATATATATATACCGGACAGACCCATTTTGTTAAATATATACAGCCTTCTAACATCGTAAATAAAGCAATTAAAACAACCCTTCTCGTGTTACATTTTCCCACTTGAAAGTGTGTCATTGTATGATTTGTGGCTCTTAAAGTACTATGATTGCATGAAATAATACATTTCCTTTGCGAGAATACCAATTATTTTTCAAGCTCAGAAGGCGGAAATATACATATTGCTTATCAGAAAGGTCTTGTTGACGTCAATGTAGTTAATCTTCCCATTTAGAAAGACAGAGTATGGATGCCATATCTGTAACCTGGCTTCCTGAGATCCATGTAGTAATGTGCGATATTGGTTGTCTTCGCCGTGTTAACAACCATTAAAACAAGCACCCGTATTTCCACGATTTGATGCGAAACGAGTGGCAAGATGATCGAATGTTTCTATGGACTTATCCGTCATTTTGAGATTTTGAGTCACTTTACCAAGGTAAAGTGAGTCGATCGTTCTGCTTATGTCAGCGAAGTTAAAAGCGATGTGTCTTGGAAAGATGAATGGTATGCTTGTCAGTAGTAGTCCACTGGTTGACATCGTTTCTAAATGTGACTAAATTGCTGAAGATGTAAACATCGTTGTGTTCTATTTCATTAAATATGCCATTACAAAATGTTGTCTATCATGGAATATACAATTTAGCGCTTAGTCTTCTAGGCACGGATTAAGCCAAGTCCAGGCTTAGGCAAAAAGTGTAAATCAAGTCCAAACAGCTCCATTTTTTAAAGGAAGTTAACAATTTCCTGTTTTGTTTGAAATTAATATTTTAGAATCGTACATACCAAATGCCATCTGATACAGGTTAATGGCGTATGATACAGGTTAAATGAGTAGGCTATTATACAGGTTAATGGCTTATGATACAAGTTAATGGTGTATGATACAGGTAAATGGCGTATCATAGAGCTTAATGGTGTATGGTACAGGTTAAAGGCGTATAATACAGGTTAATAGCGTATGATATAGCTTAATTGTGTATGTATGATATTGGTTAATGTAGTATAATTGAGGTTGATGTAGTATAATACAGGATAATGGGGTATAATAAAGGTTAATGGCGTATAATAGAGGTTAATAGCGTGTGATACAGGTTAATTGCGTATGATACAGGTTAATGGCGTATGATACAGGTAAATGGAGTATGATAAAGGTTTATGGTGTATGCTACAGGTTAATGAAGTCAAGAAAGTTTTGACCTTTGATAACATGTTTTGACACTGAATGTTACTGTTTATATAACAGTTTAAGCAGTATAAAGTATGTGATCAATTGGCATTACTGCAACTTAACAACTTTAAGCACAGAAACAAACTCAGGAGATCATTTAAGGTTTAAGCTCGTCACAAATTTGTTTTTCTACTGTAGCCAATTAAGAAAAGAATATGACAATATCATGCATGTATACCTCGAAGTCGGCATCAATGTCGAACTGTTCGATACGTTACGTAAACAAACAAATTAAAACTATGTTTTACATTGAACATTCCTCAGGTTTCGGCGGTAAGATGAGACTCATTAAAGATATTATTACACACGCATATAAAACTACAGGAATCAGGTACAACTGAGATACAATCGTATTTTGATAGGTGGTAGCCTTGAAAGTCACGTGATTGCTGCGTGTTAAAGATCTTGTCCGGCAGATTGTCCTAATTCTGATTTGTTTTCAACTTTCACTTGGAGAAACAGGCATCATGATATTCGCCTATATGAAATAACTTAAAATATAATAACACCTTTACCTTAAACACTTCCGTTTACATGCGCACAAACGAGCATGGTGTATCATATTCTGTCACACCACATGGTCTCCATCACATGGTCTTGTCCTATTAACTGTGCCATGGTGTCAGTAGGTCATTACGCAGACAGCACGTGACGACAGCCATGCCGTCTGAGTTTTATTTGCGGAGTGGCAATTAACCAGCACTTATACACCAGGCTTTGTCTAATTGGGCACATTCATAGACACTGACTCAGATTTTTCAACAACCGGTTTGTCAAACTGCAATTTAACAGGTCGGGATGATGCAAGCAGATTTCCCCTTAAAATTTGACAGATTATTCCGTGACGGATTATTCCGTAGAAGATGTGTATAAACTCATGCACGTTTTCTGGCTGGGTTTATCATAAAATTTAGCTTTGAGTACTGCCTGTTGATGTGTATGTATCATCGACATGTTAAGGTTGACACGCTTGCTCAGTCGATTCACATAATTTATGGTAGACTAATAATATTGTAATAAATATTTTAAAAAGTAGGTTTCTTGTTAATATAAAATATTCATATACTTTTTGTCGGAAAGCTGTCATGTTTGCTTTTATTATTAGTGTTAGTTTTATAATGTTATCATCACACAGTATATTATGTTGTTTTCAGGAGCCTTTGAAATGCATAGTTAGAAGTTTAAGATGTTTTATCCAGCACAAAAAGACAGCTTAATAAATATATATTGTATGTACAATGTCAGTTTAGGCGCCACACTAACTAAGCCAGCTTCGTAAGGATGTAACTAATTACAGTTACTGTTTTCACTGTTGTAAAAGAGATAACAGAGCTACTAATTTAGACAAAGTGACAATGACCTATCAAATTAATTTCTGTCTAATGCGCGACGAAAATAGTCCTACTTATTTCCATGATTAACTATGAACGAAAGGCAGAGAGACCCAGTAACTATCATGGAATAGAACATAATCCCATAATGCTTACATTTTCAACATGTCCAGCCTATTTAAACAACTATAAAAACGATACTAAATTTCAGCACCAAATAAACTATATAATATATAAATAAATCACCATCCATAGCAATGTGGTACGTGTGATAATGACCTACTACTCTCTCTTCTCGAGTTGTTCAACGGATATTGTTTTACCCTTACCGGTCTGCTCAGTCCAATACATAGAAAATTATTATGTTAAAATCGGGATGGGTTAGTATTTTCTTCTTATCAACCCCTAACACTATCCTTGCACAAAGCCGAATAGTTGTGAAACTACAATTAAAGTTGCCTGAGCGTTAACGTTGTAGCTAGCATTGTGAACAGTATCTTGCATATGTCGCTTTTTCGTTTTAGGTGTCTTGAAGAATGCACACTAACAACTTTGACCTATTTTGACCACTTCTAGCTATTGATGGTAATGGTGATCATATTACCAATGTCTGCGCCGAACAACATCTAAACTGGAGAGAAAGTTTCCATGTTGAAACATTTCTCTTTTTTTACAGTTGAGGCATTGATCTCCCATCATAAGGCCAGCGCATGTGAAAAATGACTTTCCATTTATTGAAATAAACATGGTGTTTCTACTTGTCATTACAGTCTTCTATTAACACCTTAGCAGACAAGACTATATTTAAATTATAAGCAATGTTAAGTAAATTATCAATTATTTCTAAATGAAAAAACCCTCCACAAACCCCTGCTGTCAGTATCCAAGAAAGTGCTATTAAATAAGACAGTAAGAAGCATTACAATTATCCGCACTGCTACAATGTAATCGTATTTGACCTTTGAGGCAGACACATTAGTTTCAGAAATAGGACATGTATCTTGGAATGTATGGCAATGTCTAGGTTGTTACAATAAAACTGAAATAATAAGACCACAGGCGCTTCCAATCAGTTTTCCGGGATCTCTTCTCTCGGCAACGTGAGCTGGACACACGTGTTCTGCAAATACAAGGATAACGTTTCTTTAACAACTGAACAAACCGATGACCGCCTTTATAACATGTAAAAGAATGATATTATTTTTAAAGTTCTGCCTCAATCATACCTTTATGTACTTATCATCATCTTCGTCTCTATAGCCATTTTATTTTTCCGCCTGTAATTACCACCACAACAGGCACACAGCCATTTCCACTATCAATGACACCATACTGCTGAGATAGTCTTTCAGTTGGTGGGCAGAAATGTGTTCCAGCAAACCCGAACTAATGAGATGGTCTTTCAGCCAATCCGAACTTTTGATAGTCTTCCAGTCAGCCCGAAATGTTGAGATTGTCTTCCAGTCAATCCTAAATGTTGAGATGGAATTCCAGCCAACCTGTAATGTTAATATGGTCTGCCAGTTTGTCCGCAATATCGTGTTGTTCTTCCAGTCATCCAACAATGTTGATGGTCTTCCAGTCAAACCGAAAGGTTGAGAAGGTCTTCCATTCATCCCGTAATATTGAGATGGTATTTCAGCTAGTCCGTAAGATTGCGTTATTTTTCCAGTCAAACCGCAATGTTGAGATGGTCTTCCAGCCAACCCGAGAGGTTGAGATGGTCTTCGTGTCATCCCGGATTATTGAGATGGTCTTCCAGCTAGTCGGTAATATTGCGTTGGTCTTCCAGTCAACCCACAATGTTGAGATGGTCTTCCAGCCATTCCAAAATGTTTGAAATGATCTTCCAGCCATCCCACAATGTTGAGATGGTCTTCCAGCCAATCCGAAATGTTTGAAACGGCCTTCCAGCCATCCCGAAATGTTGAGATAGTCTTTTAGCTAGTCCGTTATATTGCGTTATTTTTCAATCCAGCTCACAATGTTGACATGGTCTTCTAGCCAATCCAAAATGTTGATTTGGTCTTCCGGCCAATCCAAAATGTTGATTTGGTCTTCCGGCCAATCCGAAATGTTGCGATGGTCATCCAGCCAACCCGTAATATTGCCATGGTCACCCAGCCAACCCGTAATATTGCCATGGTCACCCAGCCAACCCGTAATGTTGATACGGTCTTCTAGCTAACCTATACTGTTATGATAACTGATAGAAATGTCCACAATGTACATGGTCCACGTTTAAAAGATAATATTACAGCTATAGGTAGGGGTGCTTGATGTCAGTGTAATTAAGTCACTGGTTAGTCAATGTAGAAACATGTTTGCCATAAAACCTGTTCCTTTATACGTAGCATGATTCACTCTTTATTATATGTGTTGCTTTTGCAAAACCTGATGTTTTTATGGAACATATTCTTTACAGCCTGATGCCAAGGAGCAAGACCTGCTGACAAGACGCTGATAATGGACCTATCTCGTCTCCCATACGTGACGGTACTCACGCTTGTCCAATTTAGACAAATAAACAGACACAATTATGTTGCTTTCCACTCATTCGAAACATCTCCAATCCGCCTAATCCAGTTGGATTAAATTGCAGATGCAATATAGAATGTCAATTAATTTCCACATGGAAAGAAGCAAATTAGTAACCCACTTACTGTTTCCTAGCAACGCTACTTTTAAGTCGACACGTTTTTGTCTGTCTTTAACATTAAATTTAATTACAACGATTTAGATACATTTTACAGGCAATGTAATTAGAGTGTTGATGTAAAATGTAAAACATAAGTAGAACAATGTTTAGAAACATTTTACTGCATTGCAAATGTACATGATGTACAAACCCTCCCCCAGCTCATCCTGTGCCAGACTGTAGGTTAGAGTCCCCGTTCATAACACATTAACAGCTCATCCTGTGGCAGGCTGTAGGATAGAGTCCCTGTTCATAACACATTAACAGCTCATCCTGTGCCAGACTGTAGGTTAGAGTCCCTGTTCATAACACATTAACAGCTCATCCTGTGGCAGGCTGTAGGTTAGAGTCCCCGTTCATAACACATTAACAGCTCATTCTGTGGCAGGCTGTAGGTTAGAGTCCCTGTTCATAACACATTAACAGCTCATCCTGTGGCAGGCTGTAGGTTAGAGTCCCCGTTCATAACACATTAACAGCTCATCCTGTGGCAGGCTGTAGGATAGAGTCCCTGTTCATAACACATTAACAGCTCATCCTGTGCCAGACTGTAGGTTAGAGTCCCCGCTCATAACACAGTAACAGCTCATCCTGTGGCAGGCTGTAGGTTAGAGTCCCCGCTCATAACACAGTAACAGCTCATCCTGTGGCAGGCTGTAGGTTAGAGTCCCCGTTCATAACACAGTAACAGCTCATCCTGTGGCAGGCTGTAGGTTAGAGTCCCTGTTCATAACACATTAACAGCTCATCCTGTGGCAGGCTGTAGGTTAGAGTCCCTGTTCATAACACATTAACAGCTCATCCTGTGCCAGACTGTAGGTTAGAGTCCCTGTTCATAACACATTAACAGCTCCTCCTGTGCCAGACTGTAGGTTAGAGTCCCTGTTCATAACACATTAACAGCTCATCCTGTGCCAGACTGTAGGTTAGAGTCCCCGTTCATAACACATTAACAGCTCATCCTGTGGCAGGCTGTAGGTTAGAGTCCCTGTTCATAACACATTAACAGCTCATCCTGTGGCAGGCTGTAGGTTAGAGTCCCTGTTCATAACACATTAACAGCTCATTCTGTGCCTGGCTGTAGGTTAGAGTCCCTGTTCATAACACATTAACAACTCATCCTGTGCCAGACTGTAGGTTAGAGTCCCTGTTCATAACACATTAACAGCTCATCCTGTGCCAGACTGTAGGTTAGAGTCCCCGCTCATTACATATTAACAGCTCATCCTGTGGCAGGCTGTAGGTTAGAGTCCCTGTTCATAACACATTAACAGCTCATTCTGTGCCTGGCTGTAGGTTAGAGTCCCTGTTCATAACACATTAACAGCTCATTCTGTGCCAGGCTGTAGGTTAGAGTCCCTGTTCATAACACATTAACAGCTCATTCTGTGCCAGGCTGTAGGTTAGAGTCCCTGTTCATAACACATTAACAGCTCATCCTGTGGCAGGCTGTAGTTTAGAGTCCCTGTCATAACACATTAACAGCTCATCCTGTGGCAGGCTGTAGTTTAGAGCCCCTGTTCATAACACATTAACACCTCATCCTGTGCCAGGCTGTAGGTTAGAGTTCCTGTTCATAACACATTAACAGCTCATCCTGTGGCAGGCTGTAGTTTAGAGTCCCCGTTCATAACACATTAACAGCTCATCCTGTGGCAGACTGTAGTTTAGAGTCCCTGTTCATAACACATTAACAGCTCATCCTGTGGCAGACTGTAGGATAGAGTCCCTGTTCATAACACAATAACAGCTGGCAGGCTGTAGGATAGAGTCCCTGTTCATAACACATTAACAGCTCATCCTGTGGCAGGCTGTAGGTTAGAGTCCCCGTTCATAACACATTAACAGCTCATCCTGTGGCAGGCTGTAGTTTAGAGCCCCCGTTCATAACACATTAACAGCTCATCCTGTGGCAGGCTGTAGGTTAGAGTCCCCGTTCATAACACATTAACAGCTCATCCTGTGGCAGGCTGTAGGTTAGAGCCCCCGTTCATAACACATTAACAGCTCATCCTGTGGCAGGCTGTAGGTTAGAGCCCCCGTTCATAACACATTAACAGCTCATCCTGTGGCAGGCTGTAGGTTAGAGTCCCCGTTCATAACACATTAACAGCTCATCCTGTGGCAGGCTGTAGGTTAGAGCCCCCGTTCATAACACATTAACAGCTCATCCTGTGGCAGGCTGTAGGTTAGAGTCCCCGTTCATAACACATTAACAGCTCATCCTGTGGCAGGCTGTAGGTTAGAGCCCCCGTTCATAACACATTAACAGCTCATCCTGTGGCAGGCTGTAGGTTAGAGTCCCCGTTCATAACACATTAACAGCTCATCCTGTGGCAGGCTTTAGTTTAGAGTCCCCGTTCATAACACATTAACAGCTCATCCTGTGGCAGGCTGTAGTTTAGAGTCCCCGTTTATAACACATTAACAGCTCATCCTGTGGCAGGCTGTAGTTTAGAGTCCCCGTTCATAACACATTAACAGCTCATCCTGTGCCAGGCTGTAGGTTAGAGTCCCCGTTTATAACACATTAACAGCTCATCCTGTGCTAGGCTGTAGGTTAGAGTCCCCGTTCATAACACATTAACAGCTCATCCTGTGGCAGGCTGTAGGTTAGAGCCCCCGTTCATAACACATTAACAGCTCACCCTGTGGCAGGCTGTAGTTTAGAGTCCCCGTTCATAACACATTAACAGCTCATCCTGTGGCAGGCTGTAGTTTAGAGTCCCCGTTCATAACATATTAACAGCTCATCCTGTGGCAGGCTGTAGTTTAGAGTCCCCGTTCATAACACATTAACAGCTCATCCTGTGGCAGGCTGTAGTTTAGAGTCCCCGTTCATAACACATTAACAGCTCATCCTGTGGCAGGCTGTAGTTTAGAGTCCCCGTTCATAACACATTAACAGCTCATCCTGTGGCAGGCTGTAGTTTAGAGTCCCCGTTCATAACACATTAACAGCTCATCCTGTGGCAGGCTGTAGGTTAGAGTCCCTGTTCATAACACATTAACAGCTCATCCTGTGCTAGGCTGTATGTTAGAGTCCCCGTTTATAACACATTAACAGCTCATCCTGTGCTAGGCTGTATGTTAGAGTCCCTGTTCATAACCCTTTCACCGCCCATTCTGTGCCAGACTGTAACTATTTAAGCGCTTAAACAGTGCATTAAAGTGGGCAAGAGACCCTGTTGGAAACATACTTCCATGAAATGTGATAATAATGTTTACCTTCGATTTGTGTGTTGTTTTTCCTAGATATTTGATCTAGGGTTTTCGAAACAAATAGTAATACGTAACCATAAAGACCTTAATTGGCTCGTTGTAGTGTTTATATTTAACTGTAATACAAAACTTGAACTAGCGCTAGACCAGGGACTACATTTCAAGTTAAATATAAAAGTGACACAATAAGGGATAAGAGGTTCGGGAGTTTAATTAAAATGACAGAAACTCACTTCATGTAAATACTCCAGCATTGAAACAATAAATACAAAATGCAAATACCAGTTTTCTTCTTTGAATAGTCAGATGTATCAACCCTGAATCTTTTTATTTTGATGATTTTATAATTGTTCCTCAATGCACATTTCTCTGTTACACCTCTTCTAAACAAACGGTGAGCTAGATGGCAACATAGCAATTACACTAGAAATGTTCCGAGTGACCCACTGGTTAATTCACTGTAAATATTATCACTGATAGTCCCCCTCTCGTCGCAATGGTGGCACGATTTGGCCGTGCTGTCGGTTGATCGTGCGTGACATCATCATTATCAACATTACAGGTAGGTTTGAGCGTCCAAAAACACCGCTTCATATTAATATTGATTGATATTACTCTGCGAGTTAGAACATTATTAGTTTTACACCTTAAAGTTAGTATCCGACAGTTTGGACCATTTTTTTCTCCCTCACAAACAACAGTATAAGTTATTGTTCCCAGAAATGAGTTCTCGAAATGTTGTTATCACCTTTTATCATCATCCGGGTAATAAGCTCCGACCTGGGTATTTATTTAAAGCAGGGATCCCCACACTGCTTATTTATAAACTTTAGAAAGGGTGAAAATAAAAACCGAATTTTCTGCAATTTTCGCTGAATAACAATTAGGGTAGAGTTCAAAAGCGACCAATGCATAAGATTTTTTGCAGAAATTATGCCATAAGCCCACCAAACTGGGGTAAGGCTTTGTTAATTTTTTTTTTCCCTAGGAACAGTGCCTTTAACTTAAAATGACCATCAAAATATTTAAAAAAAAAAAAAAAAAAAAAAAAATCATTTTATATGACCTCTTAGACTCGACGAAACTCACATATTAACGATAACGACCACGGATATGTGATCAGGTACCACGATATCACGGAAATGACAGAGGGTATGTGATCCACTACCACGATATCACGGCAATGACCGAGGATATGTGATACAGTACAGTACAACGATATCACGGAAATGACCGAGGATATGTGATCCACTACCACAATATCACGGCAACGACCTAGGATATGTGATCAACAACCACGATATCACGTAAATGACAGAGGATATGTGATCCAGTACAACGATATCACGGAAATGACCGAGGATATGTGATCCACTACCACAATATCACGGAAATGACCGAGGATATGTGATCCAGTACAAAGATATCACGGAAATGACCGAGGATATGTGATCCAGTACATCGATATCACGGAAATGACCGAGGATATGTGATCCAGTACAACGATATCACGGAAATGACCGAGGATATGTGATCCAGTACAACGATATCACGGAAATGACCGAGGATATGTGATCCAGTACAACGATATCACGGAAATGACCGAGGATATGTGATCCAGTACAACGATATCCCGGAAGTGACAGAGGATATGTGATCCACTACCACGATATCACAGAAATGACCGAGGATATGTGATCCAGTACAACGATATCACGGAAATGACAGAGAATATGTGATCCAGTTTAACGATATCACGGAAATGACAGAGGATATGTGATCCAGTACAACGATATCACGGAAATGACCGATGATATGTGATCCAGTATCACGATATCACGGAAATGACCGAGGATATGTGATCCAGTACAAAGATATCACGGAAATGACCGAGGATATGTGATCCAGTACATCGATATCACGGAAATGACCGAGGATATGTGATCCAGTACAACGATATCACGGAAATGACCGAGGATATGTGATCCAGTACAACGATATCACGGAAATGACCGAGGATATGTGATCCAGTACAACGATATCACGGAAATGACCGAGGATATGTGATCCAGTACCACGATATCACGGAAGTGACAGAGGATATGTGATCCACTACCACGATATCACAGAAATGACCGAGGATATGTGATCCAGTACAACGATATCACGGAAATAACAGAGAATAAGTGATCCAGTTTAACGATATCACGGAAATGACAGAGGATATGTGATCCAGTACAACGATATCACGGAAATGACCGATGATATGTGATCCAGTATCACGATATCACGGAAATGACCGAGGATATGTGATCCAGTACCACGATATCACGGAAATGACAGAGGATATGTGATCCAGTATCACGATATCACGGAAATGACAGAGGATATGTGATCCAGTACCACGATATCACGGAAATGACAGAGGATATGTGATCCAGTATCACGATATCACGGAAATGACCGAGGATATGTGATCCAGTACCATGATTTCACGGAAATGACAGAGGATACGTGATCCAGTATTATGATATCACGGAAATGACAGAGGATATGTGATCCACTACCACGATATCACGGAAATGACAGAGTATATGTGATCCAGTACCATGATTTTACGGAAATGACAGAGGATATGTGATCCAGTTTCACGATATCACGGAAATGACAGAGGATATGTGATCCAGTACCACGATATCACGGAAATGACAGAAGATATGTGATCCACTACCACGACATAATACATCCAGTGAGGGTTTCAGGTCGTGTTGACCTTAGTTGATAAATGTCTTAATTAGGTCAAAATACTGAAATCATCTCCACGTTGAATCTTGTCTCAATGTTGTGATTAGATAATGAGACAAGATTTTCTGGGCGCAGAATCCCACCTTCCAATATCACCAACACGTGTCTTATGTCAATAGTTGTTTAACTTATTTCCAAAGGCAAGTACCCTTCTTAGATTTTTGCTGATGTATATATAATATTTTCTGAGAAATAAGAACAGTGTAATATGTTCCGACCATAAACACGAATGAGAGTGTTGTGAATACGATGCCGATTAATTAACTTCATGCTGAAAATCCACAAATACTTTATACAATTGTTTATGAAAACATACTCTGCTCTGTTTGAACAAGTTGGTTATATAAACGAATATTCTTAAAAATTATTCCCTTTTTTCATTGCAACTTGACTGAGAACTTTAAATTAATTGAAATCCTTAACTCTCGGCATCAAAGTATGACGGCCTCCACTATGTTCGAGTAGTTAAAGAGCTAAGAGCTATGACTCTAACCTGCAGACTTGAATAGAATGTTTAGGTAAATTGCTTTATTGAGTTACTAATAATAACACATTGAGACGACGACGACGACGACAAATTGGCTGACATTTGGTCCGCATTGACAGTACTTCCAGGTATCCAGTCGTTTCCCTCACAAGCCAGTTCCTCACCTGGATGTTTCCCCCACACTGCAGTTTCCTCCAGGATGTTTCCTCCCCTATATATATACTATATAAAAAGTAGTTGTGAAAGATTGGAAAGGTTTATATTTTTACTTTAATATATACATAATTTTGAGGTACCATTGGTTTGTTGCATTTACAATAGTTTAATTAATGATATAGAAATATAGAAATAATATTCACATTTTAATCATCTGATTATTAAAAGAATCAAGATTACCATAAATTAATTTTACAAATAACATAACATTTATATAGTTTTCAATTCTGTATGAAAAATAAATAGTAAATTATTTTATTGATTTTGTTACTTATGTTTTTGAAATATATATATGTAAATCACTAGATTTACCAAGCATTTACTGGAGTGAAATGTGTGAATTGTTTGAGATAGTTACGCTACAAAACTGTACAAAGACTATTAACAGGATATGGCAGGTGTGCAACATGTAGTGTTATGTGTATTTGACACATTTTAAACAGCTTAGTAGCAATTATGTTTCTTTACAAATGACAAGATTTATATCAATGAAGAAATAACAAAGCCATCTGGTTAAAAGTAATTTTATATCATATCTGCACCTTTAACACATTATTTTATCCCAACATAAATTAACACAAACTTTGAAAAATTGTTTTCACACAATTTATGCTAAATGACTAATTGTTTAATATTTTATATTATCAATGCATACATAATTATCTCAAAACTTTGAACTTTAATGATCAAAGAAAAGCACATGCCAATTAAATGGATTTAAAATAATGATTCAGAGTTGATTGAATAATTTTTCCAACACCTTTAACACATTATTGGCAATATAAATTAACACAAACTTTAAAAAATAGTTTTCACACAATTTATGCTAAATGACTAATTGTTTAATATTTTATATCATCAATGCATACATAATCATCTCTAGTTATATATGTATCCACCATAAACAGTTACAACAAAAACTTTAAGTAAACTGTAAAAAATTAATTTAAAACCTAATACCTGATATCCAATAGATTGTTTTGAACTACCTAACCCCAACTTTCTTTTTATATTTTAAGTAAAAGAATGATTTTAACATGTTTATGTAAAGTATCATTAGTATCAATGATACTAAATATTTCATAAAGAACAATATCATCATTATATAGTATATCTTCACATTACTATATAATATATATATATATATATATATATATATATATATATATATATATATATATATATATATATATATAGGGGAGGAAACATCCTGGAGGAAACATCCAGGAGGAAATGTCAGTGTGGGGGAAACGACTGGAAACCGTACTTCCACACCCTGATCGTGTCGTATTAGGGCTAAGACAAAAAGAAGGTAAAATAAAATAAAGCGGGGGGGGGGGGGGGGGGGGGGGGGGGGGGTGCAAAAGGTGCGCAGAGTTCTCAACAACAAGATACATGTATCAACAGACATGATCGTATTCATTCGCAGCACTGACACACTATCATTCGACTTGCTTGTGTACGCAGATACATTATCAACATTAACCTAATATTTTACCAACCCTTGTAAAGGGTTAGGCTTGTTTCAACCCGCAGCATTCCAGAAGTTTCCACATTCTTCAGTATATGTCTGTACATTCAACATACAGACGCAGTCAAAACGCCTGCTTTGTGAAGTGTTAAAAGTTGGTCAGGTCACATGAATAGAATATTCCGGCTTTGCGGCTGATCTAGGGCACTGTTACAAGGCTGCCCTATCAGCGCTGGTAAGACCTGTAGGACGCAGACACAAAATACACAGGTGAGTGCTATTAATAGATTGGCATGTTAATAGCACAGTGTGAGTAAAGCTAAAACAATGTCAGTAAAAGCAGACGATAGAGGTGTATTTATGCCTCTTGTTATACTGTAATACGATGCCCTTATGTCATCTTTCTATTTCGTTATGTGCTGCTCATATTGTATCATAATATGCTCACACTCTTCTGGAGTAAAGTTAACAAATAGGATTGATGTCGTGCAAGGTCGACATGCCATAATGATATATGCCCATTATATAGTGTAGAATCAGACTGAGACTTACAAGTACAAGTGATTATGCTTCATGCCATTCTCTATGTATTCACCCCTCTGGAAACTTCTGGGATTGGGATTTGCCGGCATTTTTGCCGATACTATACAGCGACATTTCTATCATTATAGCACAGGGGTACTATGAGGTACCCAGGGACTGAACCCGGCCGGTCCATTAAACTGACACCGACAAGTCAGGCGTAATGCCGTCCCCGTAGACCCGAACGTTAGGAGGGAAGCCACTTCTACCAACTTTAAAGTCTTTGGTTTGACCCGGCCGGGGTTTGAACCCGCGACCTCCCCATCCGCAAGCCGACGCTCTACCACCTGAGCTATTGCGGCACTTCTGGTGTCCAGTGTATTCTAACAGACTGATAAATAGACATGTACCTACATATAAGACTTAAAGTAGGGCAAATGTAATACTGCATCTCCAGTTGAAAAGGATTAACATTAGGGTTAAAATGCTTCAAAACTGGGTTGGGGTTTCGAATCCTGGTATTAGCATGCATGATCATGATTAACATTTTTTCACTTTGACATTTTTAATTGAATGATTTGTGCTAAATTTGAATACAAATTATTACCTGGTATATTAAATGCCCAAAAAATCAAAACCGTGCCGTGAAATTATTTAATATTTTGCAGAATCAACAAAATACTTTGTAGAACATGTTGGGCAACTATGTTATAAATCGTTTGGTTATTTAAAAAAAAAGCACAGTAAGCAAACAAAAACAACAAAAAGAAACAAACTACAAACAAACAAAAACAACAACCAAAACCAAAACAAACAACAACACAACAAACCAAACAAAACAGCAACAACGAAACAACAACAACAAAAAACAACACGAAGCGGATGCACAAGACACTTCTATCAATGCCCTTGTAATATGTGTGTAATGTAGTGTAAATAGGTGAAACCGTGCGCATATAGGTGAAGGGTTAACAGGATGTAGGAGAGCAGGACTTGCTAAAGGTAGAGCAAATGTAATGTTGCAAATTGAAGCGTCCTCAAAGTTAGCGTTAAAATTCTACAAAACTTGGGGTTGAGGGTTCGAATCCCGGTATGGGCATGAATGGTTAACTTTTTTTTCTGTCTTTTTTCACTTTTAAAATAATATTTGCAATCACTCTACCAGATTAAGAATTAAACATGTATAATTTTTAATTTTATTTTTGTAAATTATTTTTTATTGCTTAATTTGTGCTAAATTTGATTACAAATTCGTTACCTTCAATATTCAGTGTCTAAAAACCATGTGGTGAAATTATTTTTATTTTATTTTGCAGCATCAACCAAAATACTTAATAGAACATTTTGGGCAAATCGTATGACTATCAAGAGCTCGGTGATTTTTGCAATAAAGAGCAATAAGCAAAAACATCGGGAAAATCAGTCTAAAACGAGTAGGGTTTATAAACAATAAATTCATTATTTGGGAAAGCTTAAGTCAAACCAAACAAGTAACATGGTTGGTTGGTTTGTCTAATGCTATATCTTGTTTCCAAGTGATTCTCCATAGCAATACACATTTCCTAAAGAGGATATCACATAATATTTGCAGTTTTGCTTATTTCTAAAAAGGAGAAACATTTAATACGATTTTTAGAAAACAAAAATATCGATAAATTCAAAATAGGGTGGAGAGTTTTCTTAGAATTTGGCATACACGTCTACATTAATGTATACAACACATTCGTTGTGTTAATTGTTAAATTATCTATATTTTCCATTACACTTGTTTTACCTTAACTGGTGAATAAATGATGAATGGAATGGATTTAAGGTAACAGTTCGAATATGTTGATTCACATTTCAACATGGTATGTCCTTACACATTGTTCACATTTTAATGTCTATCGATGTTATGTCTATTTAAATTGTAATTCTTTATTTTGTTACTATTGTTAAAATAGTAATTTCGTGTTCTTATATTTGTTTTATTATAACAATACTATCTTTGTGCTTGTGTTTGAATTTATAATTATGAAACTCAATATTGAATTCAGTGTGCTTCATTCCATAAAAGATCACGAACTGCAACATGATAACAATCATCAGCGTTAAAAATAAAAGTTTGCCATCCTAATAAAAGGGTCGTGTTACAATAACATTGCCTTTATTATAATTTAAAAGTTAACATAATATTATTAGCCGGGGTCTTGTTGTATTTAAACGCTGCGAACTAAGCGACGGTGTTAATCCCATTTTTCCCATCGACAAATAGAAATGGATGGAATACTCAACGCCTGATAAATTTTCTCGCATCTATATTTCCCTCTTTTTAAATACACGAAAAAAATACACGACACTAACAAGCGATAAATAATTACACCAGCTCATGTAATGCTCATAATTTTTAAGGTCCTTTAGATCTACGTCATCTTTAAGTGTCATTCAACATCACATTGAAACTAGGTGTATTATATGTTTCCTTTATAAGAAGAACGCAATTTTACCGGAATATATTTTATTTTTAAGGGTGGTATTCAAAAATTTAGAGCCTGTTTTCTCTCATACACAAAATAATGTTACTATGTACGATCTCGAGAAATATTGATTAATTATTTCTCCTCATTCATGTAAAAAAGTACTGCATTACACCTCACTTGTCTTTACAAATACGAATTTCCTACCCGAGCCACGATTACGATTAGCTGTTTTTTAAACTAGGAAAACCACGTGACCACTTACTTTTGAGAGCAAGTTACATCAAGCTCTGACAATACAATACAATACAAAACAATACAATAAATACAATTAAAGCGCTATATTGTACGAGCTGTACTAACAGCTGAGGTAGAGTTGCAAACAGCCCTTACGTACATTAATGTATAAGTTTATGCAGTATTTATGCACTAACTCTCCTGAACAGAGGTAATGTGTTGTTACATGTTTTACATACAGAAAAACTGTCGGATACCACCTAGAAAGGTTATTGCCCAAAATAAAAGTAGATCCTGCACGAAAATAGATCCTGCTGATATAACAAGACAGATCTAGATTGAGATCTACTGCAATTTAAAGTACCAGTAACCAATGCTGCTGCTGCTGCTCTGATGATGATGATGTGGACAATAAAACTGATGATGATGATGATGATGATGATGATGATTGTGATGATGATGATGATGATGATTGTGGTGATGATGATGATTGTGATGATGATGATGATGATGATGATGATGATGATGATGATGATGATGATGATGATGACCTTTGAGAGGAAGATACTTTGGATGTTGAAAGAGTTCGTTCGATGGGTCGTATATTATATCCCACTGCTATTTAAAAGAGAAAAGGATTCCGCAAAAAAGAAATTGAAGAATATCTGGTTAATATTTTTTTCATTTTTAGACTGGTGCGCATGCGCCAGTCTTAAGTAACGAAGCTGTGAACTCAGCGACGCGCGGTTTTTAACATCGGGTGTATCATTGCGACCACGAGAGCGTATTCAAGTAGTTGTGCGGCATAAGAAGTAGTGCGTTTTTTGAAAACACAAATATTACGAAGGAATGCGAACCTTTGTAAGGAAATGCGACAAATAAAAACAAGGAAACAACGTAATGTTGTTTTTCGAACAAATATGAAAGGATATTAAAAGAACGATTACAAACAAATCAGTCACGTGACAAGCGGGAGATAGCGTTGGTCGCCATTTTGAATAGATCGGAGTGCTTTTGAACGAGTTTCTGCTCAGCTTTCAAGGACCGTAAGTAAGTTGGCAAATATTTATGTTAATGCATTGTTGCGATCGACGTAAAAATTAGGATTGTAACTGTTTCAGTCTCTTAAGTTACGTGGGCCTTGTGCATTTCATTGTTGACACTACTTCAGTTGTGGCGGAAGCTGATCATAACTGCATTAGAACTAGAAGGTTTTTTTATAGTTAACTTCAGATAATGCATTTTTCGTAACGTTTGTGGTGTGTTGTTAGTTTAATAAGCTATCTGACTTCGGCATTTTTTTGTCTTGAAATCTAGACCTAAATACAGGAGGCTACGATTATAAACAAATCAGTCACGTGACAAAAATTGCGGGAAAATCTAGCGTGGGTTGCCATTTTTGTAAGCTTCTGTGGATTGAGAGTTTCCTAAGCAATATTAAGGTAGCATTGACATCCATTGGTGGAATGTATGTTACATATATACATATATGTTACAATACTGAAGACCGCAACCGTTCACGTAACCTTCATGCTGTGCTTCTGTTGACAATCACTGCACTTCTGTTGCATGAACCAATTACAACAGCCAGGTTAATGGTTATAACCACGGTACTGTATACTCAGGGATTTCAATAGCTTTCACTTTTGTTGAGAATTTCTTTGA
Organism: Sinonovacula constricta; assembly: GCA_007844125.1. NCBI lineage: Eukaryota > Metazoa > Mollusca > Bivalvia > Cardiida > Solecurtidae > Sinonovacula > Sinonovacula constricta. The sequence continues at coordinate 3,840,854 of CM017566.1, read as the reverse complement.
CAATTTTCAAGGGGTCATGATCAGATTGACACAAGTCAAATCATGTGTTCACGAACTTAACTAATTGTAAAATTGCTTTAACTTCATTTCCATATATTTACAAGGGTCCAATTAGTATTTACTTCATTTTTTAAATGCTTTACATACCACATTTATGGTTATTCTTGCAAAATTTGACCACTTATCCTGCGCTTCTGCATCAAAATGACCCCCAACCTAAGATTTACTTGAGGTCAAAACTGGAAAACCTCAATTTTCCTTGCGTCAAAATGCAAATATCTGGATCTGTTAAAATCCCTGAATATACTGAATTATTTGCTAATGTTGTTGATAGTGACTGTCACGTACAAACGAAAAGAACAAACACGTAGTTTCATATGTTTCGAGTAATGATATCTGTGCAGGAAAAGTTTGATTCTTTTGTTCTTCTCCACCTCTCTTTTGTTCATCTTCAAATGTTTTTCAAAGTTTTGTTACATTAAATTCTTATATGAAAACTACTAATTGTTATTCATTGCTCCCCTATGACAGCCAATGTAAGACCATCAACAGCAATCTTTCCAATTCCTTAATGTGCATTTCGCCGTTCAAGACATCTTGATTACTCCCTTGGAACTACGCTTTCAACTGGCGCGCCAGTCTTCCAACGCTTTCAGCGCTTTGATTATATTTATGATAATGCGCTTTTTATGTTGTATACACACAAAAACTATCCATGGTACGTGCCGAACACATTTGATGCATACGTCTGGATATCTAGTGAATGTCCATATTTGAAAAAACTTTTACAGAGACCTTTGATTTGAAATGCTCAATTTTAGCGCAAACAAAAAGAATCTGCCCTCTCATTTTTTTTTGTTGTGATTTGAAAACTGGAGTTCAAGTATTTGGCTTAAGACGCAAGCATAAATTCAGAACCTAAATTGAAAATTGTTATACTTAAAAAATGAAAGTATGATACTTACATTAAAAAAATGATAAAGATAATGTAAAATATTCCGTCGCTATTATATTTGAAGTGTTGTTTTTATTTAAATATTGTTTAAATAGTAATTCTAACAAATGTCAATCAGCTTATAAAGTATGGTAAATATTGATACGCAAGCAATTGAAGATAAGAAAAAATTTAGATTGTTCTAAGAAATTGATGAAAAGTGGTTCAGGAAATTTGATGTTTTCAGATTCAATATACACGGATATGTGAATTGACATATTATTGGAGTGGTTCTTGGGCTATGTACAATTAACTGCTACAAGATATGCGATATAACCACAATAGGAATAGTGTTAGGTTGTTTGATAAAGGACACTCGTCTTTCTTTGTCATTACACTATTAGAACAGAAAAAGACACAAGCATTTACGTAAGATCCGCAAGAATGCAAAACAACGTGTATAGATTTCATGTTAATCAAAACGCACAATATTTGGTTGTTTAGCATGCTCATTTATCTGGATGCACAACGCAAAGTGCATTTTGACATTGCGTTAAGGAATGCAGTGATTAAGGATAAGTTGTGTAAAATCCACAACCATCTGCAATCGAACGAATGACTCTTATGTTCTAAAAGCCATATTGATTACTGTGAAACGTCGTACATAACCATTGCAAACAAGAAGAATAGGGTACAGATAAACAGCAGCGATTGACCTTTAGGTGTGGCTTCATTTCCATTAAACTGATAACCATACCATTGTTAAATTGACTGTAGTTTGTAATCATTGTGAGCATCGCATGATACAAAATCACGACACTTAAACCAATATATTGAGCAGGTAAAACAATTTGGGAAATAATTATTGCTACATCACAGCCCGTTTTTTGTATTTTGTTGTTCAGCCATACGCCAAGGACACTTTGTTTAAAGCATAAACTGGCGTGTTTGTGCCTTTGACCATTGCAATTTCTAGTCTTGATAAACAAGGTAATTATAAAAGTATGACTGGCATATTTCATACATTAATTGAACGCTACCGTAGGCTGTATACTCTCTTTTTTAAAGTTGTGTACCAACAAGACTATCCAAATTGTACGAATAACACACTGGCGCACGTACAATCCCCAAGTTATATAAATGAATTCTAGGACGACACGCCTCTGTCGAAGTTTGCCCTGCCTCACTACATCTCAGGCATGCGTTAAAAGTTGCACCGTTTGCTTTAACGTGATCGATTCATGCTTATCAAACTGGATCTAAGTATTTTATGACATACCGGTCTATTTCAGAAAACCTGCTCACATACCAAGAGCATTCAACGATTAGTTGACATCCGAGCTGTAAGTAGTCATGTGTTTAAGTCAACTTCTTTGTTAAATCAAAGCGCCAAAAGCGTTGTTTGGGCTGTGTAAGTTTAACTCTCTAAGCGGTTAAAGGTATGCAAACTATGAACTGAGTGTAAATATTTAAATAAACTACCAGTTATTTCTTCGACACTACACCCACGTGAATGTGATCTGATTCTAAATCCCGATTACACCATTCTTTTCCGAACGCCTGTAGTAACTTTATACTGAGATGATACCATTGGTCTATGTCATGACCCGGTACAGGGCTACAGAAGGCAGTGAGTCTCTTCGACGTACGTATTTGTCACTGTCCTCGCAATACTTGTTATTATGCATGAAGACTGGCCACAAGTAGTTATGGCCATTCAGGGTCAATCCTTCGTGCCTTTGCATTTCAGATCTTGTAAGATACTGCGTCTCAAGAGGGAGGAATTACCTATAAAGCTTTAGGGCGTAAGTAAATGACACTTCACAGGCAATATCAAGGAATAAAAGTTTTATTTGTTTCTTTGATAAGAAAAACAAAAATGTCAAATTAAACATTTAATATAGTAAAAACGGTAAGCAATGGTATTTAGTAATTTATAGTTTCTTGTTGTATAAAGCGAAGTAATCAACTCTGAGTATGCTTGTGTCAATGCAAATTGGTGGTAATGATGTAGAGTTGTCACATCAAAAAGATAACATAAACACGAATTGATGTCCTAACAGAAAACAACGCTTGTTTAAGCAGTGATGGAACTACATGTTATATGAAACAATGCTCCGTCTTATGTTCTTACTGTGGTATATGAAACAGAAATAGTTTCCGCTCATTGTGTAGTGTTCTTGTTGATTGTCTATCGGAAACCATGAAATGCACGTTCTATATAAGCCATAAAACAAAGTTTGCCTATACTGGTTTAGTTTTATTAAGTTTACAAGCAGTAAATGTCTTTGTAAATTATTCATAATTTAGTCATTAATGCTACAGGAAGGAGACTTTCACACACTTCTATAACGCAAGAAAGTAGAATTCATATAACACTAGATGCAATTAGAAGTAATCAAATTACCCACAAATGAAGTAGGTGGTGGTAGGCAGTAGGTGGTATTGTCGTTATCGCCGTGGAGTTTCATAAATGCTACCTTTACGATACTTACGTTGTACACGGTGACAGCGTCAGACGTTTTATACAATGTGTATTTATAGTTCAGTGGTTAAGCGACGCATTTGTTGTTTAGATGTGTGCATTGATACAGTTGGTGAGTTACTTAACTTGCGTCAGCATTTGAAAATAGGTCAAAAGTATCGGTAGACGACGCCGCCGAAAATATCCAGTAGTACAATAGTAGATGGTGATAGATAAAGGTCTTCAAAATCCATCTGTAAAGTTGAATTATTATTCTTCAAAACAACAATAATCTTCTAATAGAAAAAATATATCAACTTTAAAAACAAAAGAGACCTCGAAATTCAGTAACTTCTATGAAAATGCAACAATTCAAGCGCGTGTTCAACTTAGGTAAATACATACATTCAAATAAAATCGGCTCTAAATTCAGTTGACTTATTTCATTCTCTCTTTTTTAATAAATAATATATATAGATATCTTAAAAATCTAATTTATATCTATTTGTACTTCATAACAGTTTCGTCATGCAAGGTTTTTCTGGCGCCGTTCTTGAGAGCGGTTTCGCTTGTGGACTGCATTCACAGTTAGTGAATTTTAATGACGAGCGGATTGTCGTGACAAATGTTGTTATAGCACGACCATCGAACTTTTAATATCGTGCCGATGACGAACTGCGAACGCTGTGGTAACTTCACCTGACTGGGTGTGGCAACATTTCAGGTGTTCTCGTCATCACAGTCAAGGTTACGTCAGTGTGTGTAGTGTGGGGGATGCAGTGGAACTTATATCACATTATATCAACAGAACACTCACGATGCCATATGGTCGGAATCATTCTACACATGTACGATAAGTAATAGAACATTGATTTTCATTATACGGAAAGCCCAAAACAAATCGGTAAAGTTAATGTTAAATAAAGAAAATATGCCCATTAATAAGGTAGCTCGACCATAAAGAACAAAGCTATTACCAAGGTTGTAAAGTTTGTCATTCACATTTTTATACAACTGCCTTAAAATTCAAGACGGCTCTGTTACGTCACGAGTAACAAAACCTGTCATAATTATAGTGCTGGATGAAAGCATCCATGGGAATCGTTCTTAATTTGTACATGTATATAGAAACTTGACACATGACCGCAATATCTGACATGTGTTGCCGCACCTTTCGTGTCGTTACAGTATATTTGACTTATCGGTGAGAAAACTAATGTATTGACCGACCGGCAGAGCAGGGTTCAAGGATACACTGTACGATGTAAACGTGCAGGTGTATCCCAACGGAATGTTCACCATCACAAGGTCGACATGATGTGGGTTAGTAGTTGTCTATTATATAAGGTTATTGTATGCATGTCATGCTACGTAGTTACGTCATAATGACATTATATAATGACATGTACTAAGTTAGCTCTCAGCAAGGAACATGTATTAAGAGTATAACCATGTATATGTTCACCTGTATTTGCTGACAACTACATGCAATCGTAAAAAGACATGTTGATGAAGATTAATCAGCAAATAAGACTTATCCTGTTCAGCTGGGCTGCCTAATGTGTTTGTATTTAGTTAGGAAGTCTCCAAGGCGACACAACGCATTTCAAACTGTTTTTTACCTCAAATTATATATCTGATCTGCGCATGTGGTAATATACGTAATTTTTTGTTGTCAGAATCAGGCTAAATATTAAGTTTTAAATTCATTTGAAGTGCTGATCGTGTGTTTCTTTTTGTCTTGTAGCTTCAATACCAATATTACTGGCCGGGACTCTGTCGAACTTTCCAAATAATAGTTTCAAATGACCAAATGATTTAAAAACAATGCTAGAAAAGTGAGTTGGCGATAATTTTAAGGAAAGTAAAACCGCTTTCCAGTTCAAGAGAGAAAAAAAAGAGTTGGCAATGCAAAGATATACAGAAACAAAACTAAAAATATTTGTGGGAACTCGTTATGCAAGTCCAATGTTCTGTCGACTGCGCCACTACTTGTCGAACAATGCACGTTTACTATTTTTATAATGTATGCGACTGGCACGAATGTTGGCACAGAGCGTTGAACATCACATATACCATGACTGACGTGTTTTAATTGGTATATATTAGATAAGTTAGATTTAAATCGGACCCAATTTCAGTCTCACGGCATCGACACCATTCGGTCTCACTGCAGCGACATCATTTAGTCTCACTACCGCGACACCCATCAGTCTTACTACAGCGACACCCTTCAGTCTCATTGCTGTGACACCCATTAGTCTAACTACAGCGACACCCTTCATTCTCACTACCGCGACACCCTTCAGTCTCATTGCTGTGACACCCATAAGTCTTACTACAGCGACACCCTTCAGTCTCACTACCGCGACACCCTTCAGTCTCATTGCTGTGACACCCATCAGTCTTACTACAGCGACACCCTTCAGTCTCACTACCGCGACATCCATCAGTCTTACTACAGCGACACCCTTCAGTCTCATTGCTGTGACACCCATAAGTCTTACTACAGCGACACCCTTCAGTCTCACTACCGCGACACCCTTTAGTCTCATTGCCGCGACACCCATCAGTCTCACTACAGCGTCACCATTCAGTCTTACTGCCGCGACACCCATAAGTCTTACTGCAGCGGCACCCATCAGTCTCACTACAGCGACACCCTTCAGTCTCATTGCTGTGACACCCATCAGTCTTACTACAGCGACACCCTTCAGTCTTACTACAGCGACACCCTTCAGTCTCATTGCTGTGATACTCATCAGTCTTACTTCAGCGAAACCTTCAATCTTACTGCCGCGACACCATTTAGTCTCACTACCGCGACACCCATCAGTCTCACTACAGCGGCACCCTTCAGTCTCACTGCCGCGACACCAATCAGTCTTACTACATCGACACCCTTCAGTCTTACTGTCGCGACACCCATCAGTCTCACTGCCGCGACATCCATCAGTCTAATTACAGCGACACACTTCAATCTCATTGCTGTGACACCCATCAGTCTCACTACAGCGGCACCCTTCAGTCTAATTACAGCGACACACTTCAATCTCATTGCTGTGACACCCATCAGTCTTACTACAGCGGCACCCTTCAGTCTCTGCCGCGACACCCATCAGTCTTACTACAGCGACACCCTTCAGTCTTACTGCCGCGACACCCATCAGTCTTACTGCCGCGACTCCCATCAGTCTAATTACAGCGACACCCTTCAGTCTCATTGCTGTGACACTCATAAGTCTTACTACAGCGACACCCATCAGTCTCACTACAGCGACACCCTTCAGTCTCATTGCTGTGACACCCATAAGTCTTACTACAGCGACACCCATCAGTCTCACTACAGTGACACCCTTCAGTCTCATTGCTGTGACACCCATCAGTCTCACTACAGCGGCACCCTTCAGTCTCGCTGCCGCGACACCCATCAGTCTTAATACAGCGACACCCTTCAGTCTTACTGCCGCGACACCCATCAGTCTAATTACAGCGACACCCTTCAGTCTCATTGCTGTGACACCCTTCAGTCTCACTACCGCGACACCCTTCAGTCTCACTACCGCGACACCCTTCAGTCTCACTGCCGCGACATCCATCAGTCTTACTACAGCGACACACTTCAGTCTTACAGCCGCGACACCCATCAGTCTTACTACAGCGACACACTTCAGTCTTACAGCCGCGACACCCATCAGTCTTACTACAGCGACACCCTTTAGTCTCACTGCCGCGACACCCATCAGTCTTACTACAGCGACACCCTTCAGTCTCACTTCCGCGACACCCATCAGTCTCATTGCTGTGACACCCATCAGTCTCACTGCCGCGACACCCATCAGTCTTACTACAGCTACACCCTTCAGGCTTAGTGCCGCGACACCCATCAGTCTTACTACAGCGACATCCTTCAGTCTTACTACCGCGACACCCATCAGTCTTACTACAGCGACACCCTTCAGTCTCACTGCCGCGACACCCTTCAGTCTCACTGCCGCGACACCCATCAGTCTTACTACAGCGACACCATTCAGTCTCACTGCCGCGACACCCATCAGTCTTACTACAGCGACACCATTCAGTCTCACTGCCGCGACACCCTTCGGTCTCACTGCCGCGACACCCATCAGTCTTACTACAGCGACACCATTCAGTCTCACTGCCGCGACATCCATCAGTCTTACTACAGCGACACCATTCAATCGTACTACTACAGCGACACACTTCAGTCTTACAGCCGCGACACCCATCAGTCTTACTACAGCGACACACTTCAGTCTTACAGCCGCGACACCCACCAGTCTTACTACAGCGACACCCATCAGTCTTACAGCCGCGACACCCACCAGTCTTACAGCCGCGACACCCACCAGTCTTACTACAGCGACACCCATCAGTCCCACTGCCGCGACACCCATCAGTCTTACTACAGCTACACCCTTCAGTCTCACTGCCGCGACACCCATCAGTCTTACTACAGCGACATTCTTCAGTCTCACTGCCGCGACACCCATCAGTCTTACTACAGCGACATTCTTCAGTCTCATAGCAGGGACACCCTTTAGTCGCATTGCTTTAGTCACGCAAAAGCGAAACCTTTCAGTGCCATTGCAACGACACCATTCAGTCTCAGTTCTTAAGTCACGCAACAGCGACATCCTTCAGTCCCATTGCAGCGACACCCTTCAGTCTCTGAAGGCTGTACTGTTGTTCTTTTCAAATGTTGAGGTAATACAGGTGATCTACTGGCTCAAGATCATACTGATCATAAATAGGAAAATAGGTCAATTATATAGTTGTTTTTGCTTTATACTGCATCTTTGCACGTACATGTCTATGCATGATTATTGAAGTCTTACCAACTCCGAATTTCCTTGTTAAATATATTCCTTGTTTTGGGCGGCTTTTCCCGTTTTTTAATCCAATGAGAATGTTGATCATGTCATTTTATCCAATTTATCGGAAGAATTTCGATTCTGAATATCAAACTAATAAAAAGTGACAATGATAATAATAAGTCTACAATTTCAATTCAAGATTTCCTACACGGAACCTTCAAATAAGTTTTTGTTTGCATAATGGATGGCGACAGATTGCCTATATATATTGGTTCTTTTTAGGACGGAAGGTTATTGAAAGTACCTGGTATTGTATATAGCCACATGAGAGAGGTGACACAGTGTTCCGTGAACCAGTAGATACGAAGAATGACTTATATATAGATGATTACTGTTCGTTTTTATTTTCTTAAGAACCTGGTATACATACATCGGTGCTACCGATCGGTAGAGGACACATTAAATAAATGAATAAAACACTTTACTTTCAACACAGACCCTTTCAGTGATCAATTTTCCCATGTTCCAGTTGAAAAGACACAAGGTTCTTTCTGCTTTACTAATATGACCTTGCCTAGTATGCACTTGTTGAGATTAAAAAGGGTATTTCAGCTCACTTAAGCATAAGCTCAGGCTGAGCTACACTGATCGTCCACCAAACTTTATCAGAAGCTTCAGAAGGCAGCGGGGAACGAAATGTTGTTCAAAAGGTTTAGATTCGCCATAAAACATGGCCGCAAGGCGCGTAGCCTGTTCCTATATATGGCTTTGTAAGAAAAGTTTGAAAATCTTCTTGTCAGAAATTACAATAGCTAGAGCTTTAATATTTAGTATGCATGTTCTCTAGATGTCTTAATTGTCTACAGACTTTTTATCTGTCAAATCAAAATTTTCCAAATATTGCTATATATGAAAATTGTTAATAGCCTCTTGTCAGAAACTACATAGGCTAGAGCCGTAGAATTTATTACACATCTATAACTCCACTATCCCACTATCAAAAGTGTCAAAGAATTTTGATCCTTCAAAACATGACTGTCGAATTTTCTATTCTGTTAAAACATTGCTTATTTACATTGCTTGCATACGATTAGCAAATTACTCAGGTGAGCTATACAGGGCCATCATGACCCCCTTGTGTGTTTTTTTTGTAACTTGTTCCAGATCTGCGATTTGTTATCTAAAAGTCTCATCTGATCAATATGTTCACCGTTTGTGGTCGAAACGTTCGCGAACCCAATGTTAAGCGCATGTTGGAAACACGAAACATGTCTTCTGGCAATGATCCCATTTATTGTTCCAATAAGGTTTCCATGCTCTTACATCATCTTGACACACAGTCTTTGGTCAGAATAAAATATTCCTTGAACTACCTGCACTTAGAGCATTTGGCGTCACAGTGCAATGACATACACGTATATCTGCTACTGCAAAAGTACAGCCTGTTAACATGACACACATAACAGTTGTTAAATAACTCGTAACCTGCTGTATTGGTTAAAACCTATTAAATTCTAAGATTTATCATTGCAGCATTTATAGGTTACCTTTTCTTATAAAGAGTAATATAGCAGGAACTAGTGTAGATCTTGATCAGTCCCTCTCAGCGGAAAGATAGCGGATCTGAGTCTGCATTATTTGGTAAAGTCTGATCAAGTGAGCAGACAGAGAGTGTGCAAAATCAATATATAAAGTAAACTGCCCTGAGTGTACTCATTTGTTAGTCAGTATTGCGTTTTTCCAGTGCAGCTGGTGTTTTTGTATGTTGACGATAGTATTCAGCGAAATAAAACGCATTTCTAAAACTAGAAGTTGAATGTATATGCTTACTATCAGGCCATATCAGAATAATGAGGCGCGAGTTTTAAAGAAGCTATTAACAGTGAATAAGGCATCATCATCCTCATCCTCATCATCACCATCCTCCGCCTCCTTCTCCTCCTCCTCCTAATAAATCGTTGTAATCTTATTATCATAAACACATCATCATCCTCGTCATCAGTAGTATCATTTAGCATCGTCGTTGTCATCATCACTGTTAATGCGGCATCATCATCATCATCATCATCATCATCATCATCATCATCAACAACAACTCATTAGGGCGGCGTCGTTTTTATCATTATTAAAATTCATCATCATCGTTACTAAAATTAAAGTGAATGTAATCAAAAATCAATGTAGTATTAAGGTTAAATGTAACGAAACAAATCCAGCATTAGCATAATATTTAAGCACGAACTGGTCAATAACAGGCCAAACAGATAGATCTGCCTAGTTACCTCATTAAAGCTTGAAGCTATCTGTACATGGTCTGCGCTGTTTGCTGTAAATCTCCTGCAAAATACTCATAGAGTTACTTCAATGTATTTGTTAATTAAAACGTGTTTATTTGCATGTGCTGTTATAAAATGTATCACTTAAAGGTTTGACATTTCTGTTTATGCTTGCAGTTCTCCTACAAGGACAGTCGCTTAAGAACGCAAGTCAATAACCATATGCCGTTGTTTTCAAATCTTCTGATGATGTTTCTGTTTTCACCAGCCTGTTTATCAATACAACCAGGGAAAGATCTCCTGACGACCTTGGAGTTATAATGACGGTAAACACGTCAACAATCCAGTAAGAGTGCTAGCAGCCCGACCGATATGACCTCAATAAAGTGCGGTTATGTAACCACGTTTATTTTCTTGTTACGTGTACAACCCAGTTTACAAATAACCCATGAGAAATTGTCCAATAAAACTTAGAAAATATATACCAAGCTGAATTTCGAGACTGAATTATTACAGAATAAATTAGTTAATAAATGCTTAATTGACTATGACACTATGAGTGACTAGCACAACCTTAATTTGACTACTACGGTCCTCTGTGGCCTTGTGATGGTAATTTTATAATATATAACTTTGGTATTTAGACGTCAATCACTGATAAACCATCTAACAACAATTGAAAACAATTAAGCATTTTATAAACGTCCCAGTGCAGCAGAACTATGACATATGCTATATTATTGTTTAATAATAAATGCGGAACCTTGTTCTTGGAGTTGATAATATTTATAACCGGTGGTGTGGTGTTTGAACTGTCTAACAAGAAACTAGAAAGTTTTAACTGAATATGTCAGAAATAAACAACCTAAACAAATGTAAACATACTTAATTAGGGCCTACTTATCAGCTTATATGACGTCATTAAATAGCACAGAACAAAATGCGTTATTTAATTTTTTATTGTGGTACCCGACAGTTTGCCTTAATGTCTTACCCCTGTCTTAGGAAACTGGGACATTGTTTCAGCATAAAATCATAACTTAGTCTTAGTCAAGACGATTTGAACACAACCTCACGTAGTAGACAAGAACAAATCGTTAAAATCCCCTTTAAATATTTATTCTTTCCACATCTATAAAAAAGCACGCATCGAGGTCAGAGCAGATGACCAGGCTGTTGATACAACGGGACCTATGAAGTCCGTGGCTTATAGGAAATATACGTTTCTCATCCTCGGGAGTGTGTGTACACCCCTTTCTATAGATAGATGATAAACATCAAAGCAGTATTTCACGGAATCCTTTCAGGTAACAAAAACTTATTCGGTATTTTTAGAAAAAACAGATGGTCCAGACTGTCGGATATTACATTAAAGACAGGAATGGCGCCAACAGATGCAAGAATATTCTTGACAGAAAAATACTGATACAAGTAAATGTTCTAAGATTAATACCTATTTTGGACAAAAACTTGACTTGACATTCTTTGTTTTAATATACATCCGCATAATGTATCGAATTGGCAGGTTTGTATCATTTTACCCTTACTATACAAGCCAAACATGTTGTAAGTATTATCATGCCGCTGTGGACAAACGCAGAATGCAGAGCTTATTGGAGAAACAAGAGGATTTATAAAGAGAAGCGTTGTCTTTCACTTGAGCAGTTGTGAATTGTATTATTAAATTATAAAGTATGTAAACAAAAAGTAAAATAATGTGTATAGGATATCGATGGTCAACCGACAACATTATTTGCATATAACTTTAATTTGTGTTTCAACGGAAGAATAGTCAGGAACTTTAAGGAACCACTTCGGATTCTACGGTCAAAAACTTCACGAGAGTACTACTTAATTCGGCCATTAAAGGTGTGCCAACGTGTTAGTTTTGAGATTAAGGTTTCCGAACAGTGCACCTTTAAATCGACTACGGATTTTATACGAAGAAAAATACTAAACCTGATCGTAACTCTCACTTTATTTCCAGTGATTTTCGATTACAATTCCATTTTAGAGTATTTGCCTGTCATAGCTGTAATCGCCATTTCAATAATGCATTATTTTGGTGCAATACCAAATTCATTTGTTATTCAACTCCATTTTCCGGAAAAGTCGTTTATGATCGAATCGAAATGGTTACTTTAAGACGCGCATACCTTATAAAACTGTGTACGTCCCTATGATCAAGGGCGTCCGCGCTTTAAACATCCCTAAGCTTGAAAAATTACAGAGTGAAAAATTACAGAGAGCTTCCTGCCATAGTTCATACCATTACTACGGGTTTACAACAAAATACATGTTATCGTTTCGACAACCCCTCTTGGAAATGGTCAGCTGACAGCCATTGGAATATTTATCTGGCAGTAATCAGCACGCTTTATCACTTCACCAAGTATTCATTGTTTCTCCATATAAAGCCAATATACTGTTTACATGTCCTGTGGGGCTTGTTGTTGCCTTTAAGAAGTACACGTCTTGTTATGAAAATGGCTGTGTTCTGATACTGAAAAGACATTATTTTAAACTTAAAAAAAGAAATATGTTTAAATATTGTATGACTGATTAACCGAGATACGTACCAAATAGGGATTGGAAAATAACAGTACATAATCTCGGTATTTCGAAAATACTGAAACACTAGAAATGCTTTTTAATCAAACAAACCATTTCTAGTCGAGTTCTAGTGAAATGCCAGTGTGACACCATCTTAGCTGAACGACTGTGCGATTTATTTTCAAGTATCTTAAAATATTGGCGTATATATAAACTAACGAAATATGTTCGCGTGTGGAGTGGCCTTTTGTTGTTCACTCAACCATTGCAGATGAAAGCTGGTTGCAGCGTCCCCCTGACAGTGCAGCATTAGGGAACATTGGTTTCTGCAGTCGTTGTCCTTGCATATAATCAGCAAATGTACGGTCTTTAAATAATATCTCTTTATCAAATGACATGTTTAAAGTTAAGTTAGTATGCATTTAGAACATTTAATATAGTAATTATAATTCTTGTTTGATTTGGCGCGGCTTTCATTGCAAATTGTGGTAATTTTGCTACAACTGATCTTCATCTCATTTCTTGTTCGTTTGCTAAGATTGGATTTATCGTAACGTAATGTGATAATGCTTTTGTCTTTAATCTTATTTTAATTGTTGGTCTAAAATATATAAGCTTTAGCAAAAACGTCCGGTCATTTAGACATTATATGTAACTTTTGTTTGAGCAATATTTCGAAATTATAATGTGCCATACGTTCAAAGAAATTGAAGAAACTATTATATAACATAGCAAACAATAACTGATATTTTGACAAAATACCTAGATCAATGTTTACAGGAAACGATATCTGCTTAATCTGTTGTTTTCTTCTCTTTGCATATTACAAGTTTAAATGAACCTGTTTGTTTTTGCAAAAATAGAATGGTCGTATTCTCAAAACGAAACAAACCGAAAACATCAACCAATCGTGATACTACCATTACATCACGTATTTGTAGCTTATATTCAGTTCGTTGAGCAGGCGTTGATTCCTGTCTGTATTTCATAAACCAAGCCTATAACTGTATTTTACATTTTACGTAATCTTCACTAATGACGACTTCACTGTTTTTCGCCTTTTCACAGCGCACAGTTGGTGACTTTCCAGAGAAAAGATCTTCTTCACCAGAGAGAAAATAGTACAAAGTAATACATCAGACAAGAAAAAAAACGCCAATACTTTGAGGGGGCACATGCAGCCTGAACGGGCGGTCTAACTATGTCAGATCGCTCCAAGGCCGAGGGCGCGTCTAGTTACGCAAATATCGACGATACGTAGGGTACACCGACCTCGACGCACTGTTAGCAATCAATGGAAAAATATAAAAATCAGAGGCAGAGTGACTGAGAGAGACAGAGAAAGACAGAGGGAGAAGGAGAGACACGGAGGGGGGGGACAAAGAGAGAGAGAGAGAGAGAGAGAGAGAGAGAGAGAGAGAGAGAGAGAGAGAGAGAGAGAGAGAGAGAGAGAGAGACCAGAAAACCTCGGCGATATCTCATTCAGAACGACTCTGCTATATTACTTTCAGAAATAGGCCGAGGATGTTATATGGCGGAAAAGCAGCCACGGCAGATATTTAGGGGTGTATCATGGATTTATGTTACTGAGTTGTTAGCAAAATATTATTTTGACGAGTGGTGAGGCCACGAGTAAAACAACATTTTGTTGGCTACGACGTGAAGTAAACTCGGTCTTACATCAGAAAATACAAATCCTATTTATTTTAAGCATCTAGTTTAAACCTTAACAATATTTATCTATCTTATAATCCGTACTTTGTAAAACAGTTTATTTTGTCGATTTTTAAAATAATATACACAATAATACTTCAGTTAACAATTAATTACGCATCATCTAAATTATTGCAAATGTCAAAGTTTTTTGGTACTGAAATATAAAAATAATGCTCTTCGGCTAGTAAACTATGTATTTATATTTTATGTTGTTTTGTCTTCGTTTAAAGGAAAACACCATTTTAAAGTAAAATAATGATTTTCATTTGAATGTGCTGATAAAACTTTGGTCATATTATCATGTTGTTAAATGTTTGAGGTGTATTCACCGACATGGCTAATCAGGTGTATAAAGAGTGGCGTATTCTGTAAGTAGTTACTAAAAACTGCACTTTTCACAGAGAAATTTCAGTTTTATTTCTGTCATAAATAACGATAAGTCACCGCTTGTGATGTAAAAGTTTGGAAGGTCTGATATATTTTCTAGAATTACTTTCAACTCAGGTATGATCGCGGTACACAAGTACCTGACAATCTTGGTTAGTAGTACAAACAGCAGAAGAAAGAAAAACATTCCAGGAAAATATCTTGTGGTTCTATAGCTCTGTCATGCCGGAGCTGTGATGATATGTTGGTATGGCAGTAATCGTCGGACATTTTACTCCTTATGTAAAAGCGACAGTAAGACATTCTTTGTGAATGCTTTCTGAAAGCTGATGAATATAAGAATTGTCTTGAGTCTTCTATTGTGATATATACAATTAGAACAATTGCTGCCATATTATAAGTATGTATAAATATTCTTGCCAGAGCACACCTGTTTACAATATCAATGTTTCAGACATTTACTATAAGTATATGAAATTATACCTTGATGGCGAAAGATAGTATGTTATTGCGTGTATACATTAAACACTGAAGTCGCTTATATGCATGTTTGAGTATGTGATAAATAATGAGAAGTGTTCGTATTATTCTTGTATGATATCTGTATCGATAACTAGGCGATATCATTTCTTAACATTTTCATGGGTGAATACATCTTTCATGATATGTTCTGATTACATGCATTCATTTCATTAGTATTTATAATAGCATATCAATGAATATAGAAATCTCTATTCCCTAAATAGATCCGGTGTCAAGCAAAGTTCAGATATCACTGATCTGCGATTATAAGGGTTGTACAAATATATAATGTGTTTCATTAGAGCCAAAGGAAACCAAGTTGTTCGCATAAAAATCCCTTAGGTGTTACCTATATTATAAAACGTCTCTTTACAAGTACATATAAACATGTAACAGTAAGTGAAGGACATAGTTTTGTTATCGGCGAATCTATCAGGATGTGTTCATTTCTTTCGTAACCTGTCAGCATTGATGGCATAATTATTGCAGCACCAAGAATTCTGAGCGTTTATATGCTTGATCTAGAGCCAGACAGAGAGGTGTGTGCTGGGAGTGAAGATTGGTTAGGAATACATGCTCAAGTACTTGCTACCTATAAAAATGATCAATAGACATGTTTCCAAGAAACATAGATGCTAATATTATGACAAAAAGCTGACTGGCCTGTGCCCGCTTTTGAGCAGAAACAGAAGATTGACATATTGGATTATTGCGGTTGAGAAGAGGTAGTCTCTCAGACGTGTGTTTAGTTCTCAGCTGTCTGTCAACTGTACACAAGACATATAGTTCTCAGCTGTCTGTCAACTGTATACAAGACATATAGTTCTCAGCTGTCTGTCAACTGTACACAAGACATATAGTTCTCAGCTGTCTGTCAACTGTACACAAGACATATAGTTCTCAGCTGTCTGTCAACTGTACACAAGACATATAGTTCTCAGCTGTCTGTCAACTGTACACAAGACACACACACACACACACACATATATATATATATATATATATATATATATATATATATATATATATATATATATGTCTTGCGTACAGTTGACAGAATATGTACAGTTAAAAATTATATGTATATAATTTTTATGTAAAGTATGTTTATTGAGCGTTAATTAATGTATTGCTTGATATTTATGGGTGAGTAGGTCGATTGGTGGTAATACAGTGCAATCAAAATATGAGCTGATGGATTCATGTTCTTACATTTAATAGTCACTACCAAATATGGGCTGAACTACATTGTTTAAATGAACACGAACAACTTAAGGTCCATTTTCACTTTGTAAACACTCTGTATTAGAAAAATATTTTAAATTATTGATGTACAATTCTCGTGTAACAGTTACATGTTATAATTATAATTCATGACTCAATTAGCGAATGCTAAAGAAAAGAAAGTGATAATAGTGATTTTTGGTAGAATAAGGTCGTCCCTGAAAATAAGGTCTTAACTTGAAAAAATAACAGTTAGTTTGTTATTCTTTCAGTGGCCCTTTCTTTCAATTCATTGTCAAGTATGTTTGGAAAATATAATAATTCGTCTCTATTGTAATTCAGAGAAAGAAAAGTCTAACTTGTCGAATGAAGCAGACGGATATAATGTTCCCTGTTTGACTTGTGTTCCGGCCATTGTTTGATATAATCATTCAACATTATAACTTATCATAAGAATGCGATTTTATTATATGACTTTACTTGCTAATCTTTTTTTTTGCATTTTCTGAAAATAAAAAATTACCTTCCCAATTATGATATACATTTGTCTTATTTTAACCTTAATTTGAAAAGCTGCATGTTTTGTTCTATAACATATACGGTTAAATGGTTAAAAAAGAAAACACGTTACCCTGTAAGAGTTTGAAACATAAAATAATAATGATTACATTATTCTACAGCCTTGTATACTATACTGCGGAACCTTTTGCTAAACTTTCATCCTCTTCACAGGCCCTGCATTCTTCCCTCAAAGTCTTAAACAAACCCCTGATTAATCATTAATACGATTGATTTCAAGAGTTGATGCAGGTTTAGCTGATTGAGGAATAATTTTAGGGGAGGACGAGAAAAACTTCAACACACATTAAGTTTTGTCCTTTGTTTCCCGAACGTGTTTAAGACGTGAATCTGTCCTTTTCATCGTTCTTTGTTTAAACGGGCACGGATTGTCTCCAAAAGCAAATTTCATGTAAATTTAAATAATTCGAATAATATTATACATTATATCATTAACTGTGTACTTAGGCATGTCCTTGAGAAATCAGAGCTACAAAAGACGTGGCACTGACTTGCATTTTCTGCTTTCAGGTGTACATTAGTGTGAACACTCTTAACTCTTGTTAGGCTAACATTTGCTGAAAACATGCTATATTCATAGTTGTTTGATAACACCTTTATGCCAAGTTAACCACACATATCTGTAGGGACTTCCAAGCAAATGTTGATCTCTCACACGGTGCTGGCCTATTTGATTTACTTTTTTATGTTATATATATATTATATTGGTAAATAACCAAAAACGCTGAAAGCTGATATTGAAAAGTAGAGACTTAAACATTAATAAGTTCATATTTATGTAACATAAAATTGTTTGAATGACCATTTTCATATCTATGACGATCAAGACCTTTACTAAATTGCACTTGTTTGACAATGCTTTATTTGTAATAATCTGATTCTTAAAAGCATTCCACTAAATGTTGTTTTCTTTAACTGAAGCTGGAAAATATATTATTGTAACTGCGTTTTTCCTGCTATAAAGTTTAACAGCTGGGAGCTGTCTAGTCATAATTATAGTTAGTTACGGATATTAATCTGTTAGTTGCTTTTGCCTGCTTCCTATTAAAGTCTGGGCAAATTATTAAGGGGTCAGTATATGTATACATAGAAAAAACAACAACAACATATTCTATTAATTTTATGTCTAAGACTATGTAAAGAAAAAAAATCCGTTATTAAAATCCTAGTTTATAAAAGTACAACCTATTCACTTTGACAACAATATCCTTCCTAATTAATAAGTTTGTTCATTTAATTCATTAAAAATCTTTAAGCAATATCTTAATCATCTCTGATATTTGAAATGTTTATGCACGTAATAAGGTACTGAAATCTTATTCTATGTGCGCAGAATTATCTATATCAAGTAAGTTGTTTTTATGGCAATGACGGCTTTTTCATTTACAGAAAATTCTAATATTCCACTTCCTTACATGACATTATTAGGTCTAATAACATTAGGAAACAATATTCCTGTGTGAGTGACCTTTTGAAGTTCACTCAACCACCGCAGACGGAAGATGCGGCCTCTATCTGACAGTGCCAAAGTGTTCAGAGAACATTGGTTTCTGCAGTCGTTGTCCTTGCATGTTGTCTTGAAGTTTATCGGTCTGAAGATTTACAATATTTACAAGATCTACTTAATACAGTTAGCGTTTCGTACGTCGAGATTAATACATCTTTTTTAACTTTGGCTTGATATCGCACAGCTTTCCAAACAAACTGTGGTAATTTTCCTACAATAAAGATGCATCTCGCATCTTATTATGTAGCTAAGATTGTTGTCTTGTTGTCTACTATAATGAAATATTATAATATTGATTGATGTTTTTTTTCACTTTACAGAAGATCTAGGAATAAAAATAGGCTAGTTTGTATTGAAAAAAAATGTCAATGAAGCATTGCTTGTGAATTGTGTGTGTGTTTTAAGATGTGAACATTATGGCACGCGAACTGCATAACAACGACTTCTAAACTTTAATTTGATGACGAAAAAGGGAGTTGAAAATTAAAAAGCGGCTCTCTTCGTCATTTTACACACTTCTGTCTTAAACAAACTAGAAAATATAAACAATAGTATAATCGATTACTTTTAGTTAACTCAATGGTTCGATTTTTGGTGTATATGTTCACAAACCACGCCTTAAACTGATATTGACATGGAAGAAAATCTCAACCCATTTAGTTTTCAGTGATTCCCTCCTGTTTAGAGAAAACAAATCTTATCTTCTGAGAGAGAATAGAGGAGCACAGATTATATCATCAGGGCAAGAAAATAGTCTTTAAGAGGGACACGTGCAGCCTGAACGGGAGGCCTAACTATGGCAGATTGTTCCAAGGCCGAGGGTGCCTCTAGTTGCGCAAATATCGATACTTTTGGTACACCGACCTCTACGCACCGTCGGCAATCAATAGAAAAATAAAAAGGGACAGAGCGACAGAGAAAGGCAGAGGGAAAATCGGAAAACCCGAGCGATGACGTGTGTTCAAAAAGTGGAGATGATATGGTCCTATTGGGAGATTGGACTGGAGTGATAATGGTAGATTTGTTCTTTTTTTCCCAAATATATTTTTTTAATACGAAGCCAATGCAGGGCATCTCAGGCGGTGTGCGGAACACAATATTGACACCATTAGTTGCGTAAGTACGACTAAAGAAACAACATTCCAGGGAAAATGTCTGTATAGCTCTAACTTGCCGCAGCAGCAGCAAAGACACGTCTGTATGGCAGGAAATGTAGCCGTGTAATGCTTACGTTACAGCGAACGTTAGACAATATATGTGCACCTTACTGAAGATTGCAGTTTACAAATCCTGTCTTGATAGTTTTGTTATAAAATGTACAATTCGCAAAATAACTACCATCTTGTATGATTAACGATAAAATACAAGACATTCTGCCACAGAACACACGTAAATAGTAATTCTGTTTTGACATTTACTTTTAAAATATGAAGGGATATGTTGGATGATTTAATTTCACGGTAACCTATTAGTACTTTTAGTATTAGAACCTAATACCTACTTATTGCGGCACCAGATCATGAGCGCATTGATGATTGATTTAGTTTGGCGGAAAAATTCAAGAAGTATTGCAGAGTGGTTCGAATAGATGTCTTAATAATTGCGGACCGTTTTGACTCTCTTTTTCAGCAGGCCATGAAGGCTAAGAAAAAATATTAGTGATTACGTCGATCAAACAAGTTGAAAGAATTACTAGAACACATTTCTTGGTTTAATGTTTGTCTAGAGTTCAATCTTTTTTCCCCATATGACCTCGTCGTGGGACATCATCTTGCAATCCATTTAAAACAAACAAACAAACAAACAGTTAGCACGACAAAACCGAACTATCTTAATTTTATAGTTGAATGTATACATTTGCGCAAAAGAACGGTAAACTATTTAGCTTTACTATTTATTCTCATAGACTTGATGGAACAATGAAAATAAAATAAGAATCGTTCTGAGAAAATCGATGACAATATATAATATTATGTGTTCTTTTTATTACTCAGCAACTATATTATGAGGGAAATACTAAAAAGACCGAGTGGCCTGCTGACTGGATGTAAGGACCAGATAAGGCCCATTTACCGACATACCGTTCCAAGGCGCATGCGATGTCGTAATTGCGTGTAATGCCTTGTCTCGGTATTTTATAATTTCAATATTTAAAAGGCATGTATATACCTTTGTCGGGTGTTTTTCTTTCTTCAAATTGTATTCAATGTTGCAATACGAAAAAACGACACGGCCTTAATGGTATTATAACATATATTAAAGTTTGAAAGAGAATAAGGCAATGGTTTTCACATGTCAATCAGATGGGATAGTAACTAAAGGACATTGCGAAAAATAAAGTAAACCCAAACAGTATTTAAGGGTAAATCATTGTGTACTAAAGATATTTTAAGGATGGTTGATTTCGGATGATGATTTATTAAAAAGGACCTGTATACATATACTAAATAAGTTGTTCTGTTAATTAATCATGTAAAATTTGTTCCGAGGTATAGTATTGTTGGTCATAACATGTGAAAGGCTCACATATACAACTGCATTGCGAAAATATTTGTTGTTGTTGAATACTCTGTTTACAACATTTTACTTTAGCATCCGGCGACTTTATTGCTCGGCACCAAGTTAGTCTTGTACGTAACAAACAGACAAAATTGGGCGGGTAAATATATATCACTTCTGATACAATTTACGACGAGACTGGTTTTGTAAAGCAATGAAAAACACATCAACACCATAACGACCCCTCCTTGTCACAGCGCACCCATCCCCAAATGTATAAATGTCTCCTTCCAACATACCGATACAATGGCAAGCGAGAGACTGTCCCTATAAGAAGGACAATGCGGTCACGTGACCGTCTGACCCAGATAGTAAGGACGCAGCCTCCCTGAACTTCCAATCATTGATCGGTCGGCAAATCTTGATATACACGCACTCAAATGAGACGGACGGGCATTTCTGACAATAAGTACAGTTTGGTTTTCAGTTCACGAACGTTTGTGGAAAGAAATGTGCAACGATCATTAGTTTTAAGTTTTGCTTGGAGCGCGACGCCTACATAATGAAATGTTGACTGTATTTTGCTTTTTGGGCAGTGGGTCTATTGTGCAGATATTGACTTAGTTTCACGACCCTTCAAATAAATCCAACTTAACCGCAGAACGACAAAAGTGTATTTGTTCATATTCATTGTAACGAAATGCATCGTCAAACCCGATAACTCCTCGTTGCAGAACAAAATCATTATATATTTACATTTATTTTTCCTGCCTGTTCAAACAAGATACAAATATTAAGTCTTATTAAAATAATTTGGTATATAGATAGATTTCAATATACAATGTTCCACATGTGGCACCTAAACAAGTCAAAACACACATGTACTTGAAACAATAAAACACGGGCATGAATTTTATAAGTATGACATGTCAATTTACATTACATTTAAGGGATAACACTATAAGCATTCTGAGGACTTTTAATAAATAAATGATTGCTCGTTTGTGTCTGTTTATTCAGTGCATGTGGAAAAACACGTACGGGTACTCACAATTCGCCGTGTCTGTATGCAGGTTATGAGTAATATTTGTAATTTTTAGAAAAACACTGAACATTCCTACAAAGAATGAGAAAGTGGCCATTCTTTGTATCAGTCGTTCTTTGTTTATACCAGAATAGATCGTTCTCGAAAGACTCCAGAAGGTCATGTCTAAAATGTTAATATAACTATCTGGAATAATTAATGGCAGTATGTAATCATTAACTGTGTCCTTGGTCTGGTTCATGTGAAATAATAGCTATAAAAGACAGTGCACTAACTTGTCTTTACTGCTTACAGGTGTTCATTTATGTATGGTTCTTGTATCTCTTCCCAAGCTAACTCGTTCTTTATAACGCTTACTAAATTCATCTGTGTGTGCAACTTCACATACATGCAACATGACATATAAAGAGAAACTTTGCAGCAAATAGTATAGATCCTGATGAAACAGCCCCTGGATGGAGCTGGATAAGCATAAAAATGTTTTGCGTAAGTCTTAAAATTCGTGTTTAGCAGTCAGGAGGTTAATTGTTAGGCTACGGTTACATACACTGAACAATTACAGCGACGGTGACACCTGATATTGCAAAGTGGAGATGAAACGAATGATTATTGAACCTTTGTTTGAACCAGTTTGTTAATTTAAAATCAGTACTTCACGCAATTGTCAATTATATGAAATCGAAAACCATATCAATTTGGACTTGTTTTACAATCATCGCTTTGATATATTTAAAAAGGTTTAAGTTTCTTTTGTCAAGAATTAGTAACCTAGGTTGACCTACTGACACATATTGTCTGGTTAGTCCTCCTAGATAACTGGTTTTATATAAGTTACTAAATGAACAAATGACATTTCTTACTAAACCGGAAGGTTCACGGCATATCGTTGTAGATGTATGAAATTATAAGATAGGTGAATGTCCAATTATGTGCATGGCTTCAGGTCTTAAGAAGGCAGTTTTATTTATGATATTTAAATCTTAAATAAACATCATTAAAAGAAATCGAGAAAGGATTTTTGCAGCAAATAAATTGCTACGTTTATATCGTGCTCCAGCCTTTAGTTATGTATTTCACACACGTTCTTTATGGCTCTGAAAATTTATTTAATATAGTTGGATATCTAAAATTGAATAATATCGTAAGCTAAAACTTATAGCTAAATATGTCCCTTGCGGAAGTAAGAAAGTAAATTATTCACACAGTTTTAAACGTACTTATGAGAAAGGTATCAAGTGCGGAGATTAGATTCTTCTTTTCTATTGCCTTTATTAAGGTTTTGCTGTTCTAGCTGTCGTACCGAACGTTTGAATGGTACCAATATATAACAATATATACATCTATTATATAATGACATATATTTTGTTATCCTTTGAACACATCTACCATAAAGTACAATTTATTGCATGAAATCACACTGTTAACGTGTTACCTAAATAGAATAAACATTCCACTTAGGATTGTACAAAAGACTTTACAAATCATATAATCTACTGGACCTCTAAAATAACTGAGACCTTCACGCGCTCAGTTGGTTAGGCGAAGGTCGGTCTTTGTGTGGCGAAAGAAGGTCGAACGACTGGTAGACAAAGCTATCTGCACGTAGTTAACTTCTCGTGGGTAAAGCAGAATGCTATAAGGTTACGTGTCCTTGGGGATTGTATAAAGGCTTGCTTAATGACTAATGTACTGTTCTGTAAAACGACCTTCAATCCATTCTCTGTGACAAACCAATTGTGGGACTTTACAAATTGTGGGACTTTACAAATATTTTATGTTTTACATGGGTATGTGTGATGGAAGTATGTAAGGATGTAATGCTGTATTTATGCCATACGTGTTGTAAAACATTGTTGTTTTATTAAAACATAATGGAAAAAGAGCTATTGACGATTTTAATAAATATCCTATCGAATTATTCTTTGTGGAACACCTAACCTGAAAAACTAAGCTATTCCAGCGCACTAAATTTGGCCTTTAGCGTCGGTCTATAAATACATAAAATATACCAGATGAACTGTAAACTACGTCTCGTCCCAACCCCTCGCATACCTGTAACCACAAATATACCACAACCAACGTCAATTACCAACCATTAATCCTCATAGCATGAGTGAAACGAACTCGAGCTTACTGGCATGCAGATGTTAGCATGACCTGATCAAGCGAGGACAAATACATCAGATTCAACCGGACCCTCTCTGATCAGGATCCACGCGAATTTCTGCTTGCTTTTTTATTTCATCATGTTACCATATTGCGTGATCTTTATGTTATGTTTATGTTAACTAAACAAATCCGTGTATGTCTTCACACATGTAGCACATGCTAATATAACAGGTATGACAACAAGCCAGAAACCTTGACAAAAAAATTAGAAAGTTGTTGTAACCGTTATCAGTCAACAGTACGTAATTTGTTTAAAAGTGAGTTCAGTCTATATATCTGGCCTTACATCAACTTGAGGAACCTGTCTTGGGGAATATGGCTGCCGCCCAACCGCCCAAACCCGTCTGTCTGGAGTAGGGCACGTTCTTTACCGTCTCTCCCCCCGGCCTTGTAATACTGAACTGTATTACGGACAGCCGGAAAGAATGCGGGTCGCGCTGTGTTAAGGTTAAATAACTGAGGTATGGTGCAGCAGTCGAGCCAAAAGGTAAGGCTGAATGTTTCCAGCGACATTGTCACACTTTTACGTTTGTAAATGATACGAAGAGCCACAGGATTTGCACATAAAATATTTTAATTATTATAAATTAGCGTATCGGTTACGACTACGTCACAAAGCTACGGTGTCTAAAATTTTATAATTTATGTCCTGCACGTAGTTAACATCTGTTGGATTTCTGTTGATTATCGTTGTAATTGCTGTTTAGTTGAGTTTTTTTCTGCATTATTAACTGATGATGCAGGTACTGACTGTTGTCTCCCTTCGATGGGATATTTTATGTTCACCGTTAGAGCCCTCCAGTAAACTTGTTTCAAGCAACTCAACGGACCGTTTTGCCGTCAGACCGTTCTAAATGTTTCGTATCAGTTTTTGTTTCTTTTACATAAGCGGTTGTGTGTGTGTGTGTGTGTGTGTGTGCGCGCGCGCGCGCGCGTGCGTGCGAGTGTGTGTGTGTGTGTGCTTGTGTGTGTACATTATTGTCTTGAGGTTGTTTAACTAAAAAAAGTTGTTATTCTCATCGGATATATGCATATTTTCCATTTATGTTTTAATAACATTGTATATGTATGGAGATGGCTGGGTTTTTCTTCCAGTCCTATATAAATATTGGTCTGTATGTAGATCTACAAAACGTCAACCACCCAATGTGTCACTGACTAAGTAACCTTAGGTTTATTTCCGTCTTGACAGTTTCCTCGTTCCTCTCTGCTCTTATTGGTTGTGCCCACTATGTCCTTGATCTTAAAGTTTCTCATATAGCGAGATCACATAATAATTTAATTTGCTGATTTGCATATATATTCAACATATATTCAACATGCCGTCTTGAGCGCTCATGGCCGAGTCGTGGAGCCGCTGCCTTGTACCTGCTTAGCCTTCCACCCCATGCGTTCGAGTCCCGGTCGGGACGAAGGGCTTAATGTGAGAAGGACATCTAGCCGCCAAGCGGTGCGCCGGTAGATCTACCTAGAATAAGTTGGGGTCTACCTTTACAAAAACTGAAAGTCGTAAAAAGTACCATCAGTTGTGTCTCTGTTAAGTATTAAAAGCAAAATATTTGGAAAATGCGTTATTGACCTTTGAAATCACACATTGTTTAAGATGGAAAAACAAATCAATCAATAATTATTTTTCCACACCATTACTTACAGTATAGGAATAATGTAGTCATTATGTAGGTATGTATTCAGCTGCTTTGTTCAATAAAATTTATTAATATAAAACACTGGATTATATGGAGATCGGTGTCTGTCACCCTCTCAAGCATTTGACGAGGAAATACAAAACCTTACTGAGTATTGAATTTGCTAAATCGTCAAATTTCTATGTATAACCTGCCGCCATATTCTTAATAGGCAAATCAAGTTCCTATTTCCATGCCGCCATATTCTAAGTGCCATTTTATACATAAACTTATATAGCGAGACCGGTCGTAACCGAAATTAGGGGCTCGTCCGGGATTTTGAACATTTAAGGATAACTCTGCTATTTTTGTGTTTTATTTTTTTTTTTTTGTGAACAGATATTTCTATAAACCAGCAACAAGCTTCCATGGCATTTAATTTGGAAATTTTTGTAAAGTTGCCTACCCAGGAGGAGTTTAATTTGGCCAAAAAGTCTGATTTGCTCGACATCGCTGCTCGTTATAATGTTCCTGGAATTAAAGTATCCATGCGAAAACAGGATATTTGCAACATGCTTATTCAAACTTTGATTGATGACATACTTTCAATTGACTTTATGTCGTTTGTAAAGGAAGATGTGGCAGACCAGGACTTAGAATTAAAATTGCAATTAGAGAAATTAAGAATGGAAAGAGAAGAGCGAATAGAATTAGAAAGGTTAAAGTTGGAAGGAAAGAAATGGAACGAGAAAGAGAACGAGAGGAAAGAGAACGAGAAAGAGAAAGAAAATGAGAAAGAGAACGAGAAAGAGAAATAGAGCGGGTAGAAAGAGAACTAGCCAGACAGTTTCAGTTAGAATTGAAACTAGAAAGAGCCGATCAGACACCCATTCAAAATAAAGCATTTGATGTGTCAAAGAATATTAGACTTGTTCCTCCATTTCAAGAACAGGATGCTGACGTTGCAGATAACTTGAAATGGCCAAAAGAGCACTGGGCTTTACTTCTCCAAACTGTTCTGTTAGGTAAAGCTGCTCGTTTGGCTGATCACTATTATTTGACTCACAAGGTCTCATTTGTTCCCAAACCAAACTTCACATCTACATTTAGCACTACAAGAAATACCATTTCAAGTCTTCATGCAAATGCTAAGTTAAAACACAATAGTAATTCTACTGGCTTTTCAAGTCAGTTCAGTTCATACAGACAAAAACCGTCCGGTGAACGAAATACCTTATCTAATGTTACTTGCAATTATTGCAAGAAAACTGGTCACCTCATTTTCTGACTGTTTAAAATTAAAGGAAGCAGTCAAGTGGTAGGTACAAGCCAACAGGCCTCACCATTTTCAAGTCAAGGCCACAGACTTGTGTCGAAGTTGACACGTTTGATCAGGCTAACAAACCTGATTTCTTGCCAAAGGCAAAAGAGCCTTTTAATACCGTATTTATGAGCCATTTGTGTCAAATAGTTTTGTATCACTTCCAGGTGATTCTTGCCCGCCTATCCCTATTAAGATATTAAGAGACACAAGAGCATCCCAATCTCTTATTTTGGCAGATACTCTGCTATTTTCCGAGAAGGGATTCTCTGGAGTTAGTTTTGTTATTCAGGGTGTAGAGTGTGGTTCTTTAACTGTTCCTCACCATAACATTGTTTTGTCTTCCACTTAAGTAAGTGGTTTAGTGTCTGTCGGTCTGAGATCTTCATTACCTTTTGAGGGTGTCCGTTTGTTGCTAGGCAATGATTTAGCTGAAGATAAGGTCGTGTTAAACCAATTCGTAACTGACACACCTATCATGGACAAGCGTCCTGATCCTGGTGAACAGGAAATTCGTAATCTTTATCCTTCTTGTGCAGTTACTCGTTTTATGGCTAGCAAAGCTATCAAGAATTCGGCTAAAATGCCGGTGACAAAAATGTCACTTCTAATGTTGACTTGGCTGACACTTTTAAAGGTCAGATTTACAACGTGGCAAATGACCCGTCCCTTAAACATGTGAGTTCGCCACTTTCTGATATGTCAACATTTTCAACTGATGGTAATTCATCCAATGACAAATTTGATGTTAAAAGGTCAAGGTCACAACTTGTTCAGGACAAACACAGCGATCCTGATATTTCTTGCTTGTTCGAGAAGGTTTTACCTGAGATTGAGATTTCATATGCGCAGGTCGGTTATTATGTATTATGAAAATAAAAACAAATGTGTCATGTAAACATGTTGAAATTGTAAATTGACAGAAATAGCCAAAATGTTAGTAAACCTGTGTCAGTTGTTCACTCTGTCCCACCTGATTTAGACATTTATGATTTAGTTAGTGACAGTGAAATTGAGACCCAAGTGGATCCTTGTCCCACTAAGCTGAATAACTCGGACATTCTGAGGAACATTGATGGGAAATTCATTCATCTGGAACCGGATCAAAAGGCACAGTTGAAACAACTTGTTCGTGAATTCCAACACTTGTTTCCTGACATTCCAACACGAACTGATAAAATCCAACACGATGTTATCGTTGAAAGTGAAGCTACAGTTAAACAACATCCATACAGAATGAATCCATCAAAACAACAATATCTAAAAGAAGAAATAAAGTTCTTACTGGACAATGACTTTATTGAGCCTAGTCAGAGCAAATACAGTTCACCATGTATTCTTGTGCCCAAACCAGATGGAACATATAGACTTTGCACTGACTACCGAAGGATCAATATCATCACAAAGACGGATTCATATCCCATACCAAGGATGGATGATTGTATTGACAAAGTTGGGAAAGCCCGATATTCTGAAAGGATTCTGGCAAGTACCTCTTACGGACCGAGCAAAGGAATTGATTGCATTTGTGACACCAGAAGGACTGTACTAATACAAGGTTATGCGATTTGGCATGAAGAATTCACCAGCAACGTTCCATCGACTCATTAACTCATTTCTGGACTTAACGGATGCGATGCCTACATCGACGACGTCATAATCTACTCTGAGTAGTTTGCCGAACAACTGGAAATCATCCGATCTTTCTTCAACAGATTAAGTGAAGCAAAGCTAACCATCAACCTGGATAAAAGTGAATTTTTCATGCTACGTTGACCTTTTTAGGACATGTTGTGGGACAGGGTCATGTAAAACCTATTGATGCAAAAGTTATGGCTATTTCTGATTTTCCAATACCAACATGTAAAAAGCAATTGATGCGATTTCTTTGTATGGCAGGCTATAACAGAAAATGTTGTAAAAACTTTTCTGACATTGCAGAACCTTTAACAAACCTAAAAAAAGGTAAATCATTTGTATGGAGTTTTCAATGTCAAACTGCAAATTGAAAGCTGTTCTTAAGAGCGCACCAATTCTCTTAGCACCAGACTTTGGTAAAAGTTTTTCAATGGCTGTTGATGCTAGTGACGTCGGTGCTGGTGCTGTTCTGTTACAATCAGATAGTGAGGGTATCGATCATCCCGTGTGTTATTTCTCAAAGAAGTTTAACAAACATCAGAGAAATTATTCTACAATTGAAAAAGAGTGCCTTGCTCTTATTTTTGCTTTACAACATTTTGAAGTGTATTTAACTTTTTTAGTTAAACCTATTGTTGTATTCAGTGATTACAACCCTCTTAAGTTCTTACACAAGTTAAAGAACAAAAACCAAAGGTTAATAAGGCAGAGCCTGCTCTTACAAGAGTTTGATTTAGAAATCAAACACATTTAAGGAAAAGACAATGATATACCTGATGCTCTGTCTCATATGTTATTGTGTTAACTGAAGCACAATATGTTATTACAACATGTATATTCAAAAGATTACATGTATTTTGGATTTTGAAATTTGTATAACTGTAATCCTGTCAAATTGAATGAAGTTTGTTTTAATATGATGTCTGTAATGCATGCATTTTGTAACTTGTTACACTAAATTGTGTGAATTAAAAAAAATCATATGTTTTGATATCACATTTGTTTAACTTGTGACACATGTATTGTATTTTGTGTCATTGTTGTAATAACGTAACTGAGTTATTGTTAAAATTAAATATTCTAAAAATGATTTATTGCATAAATCTTTTTTTCCTTTAGGGGTTGGGGTGTTATGTACAGTAGTACACCAGCGTTTAAGGTTACGCTAGTCAGGTTAAGGGTTGTTTACCGTTGTGGTTTTGATGACGTAGCATTCGCGTAACTGCTAGAAGGAAAAGGGATCATGCTAGAAAGTTCATTTGTTTTTTTTTAACTGGGTTTCGAGAACGTTCTGGGTTTCGTGAATGTTCTAGAAATTCTTTGGGTCTATATATAAAGGGCGTGTTAGCCGATTTAAAGGAAGTTTGGATTATGAGTTTGGATAAAGAGTTTGGATAAAAGTTTGGACATAGAGTTTGGATATAGAGTTTGGAAATACTTAGAGTGTTGGAACTTACGTGGACTTATTATTTTCTGCAGTGATATAAATATCAAAGTGTCGGATTTGGAACTATATTAATTACATTAGTGTATTGTTCTACCTTTGGATTATTTCAACTGTGCGTATCTAGGAGGACATTCTACCGAAAACTCTTTAGGATCATTCGACGTTGGATTATTTTTTGGACTGTTAAAGGGACACCTCCTTAAGGAACAAACCGTAAGCTAACCTATATTTTGCTTTCTGAAATCTTGTCTGATTTATTTGTTATTGTTTTATTATGCCATAGATTTAATTATTTATTAACATAAAACATTATTGTACTAGTTTGTTGCTGGCTTGTTCTTTCTGTTACACCATTTCGTCGTTTAGTAAACGTGCCATTTCATAAATAAACTTAAATAGCGACACTGGTCGTAATAGTAGCATATGGACAGTTTGTTTACAAAACAAGCCAAAGATTGACTGGTTATCAACATCATTTGTGTAGCATAATATCAAAACAACAAACTGCGCATTTACTTTGAAATTATATTCTCAAGGCCACATTCCACCAATACAAGTTAAGAAAAAGAACTATCCGCGGTATTAGGATTTTAGGGGAGCTTTTATTGGCAAAACTAGAGCAGCGTTCTAAAACCATTTACATTTGATGCAACACGTCATCCTCTATCATGCTACTGTTGTCAATAACCAATACTACTTCTGTATTTATTCACTAAAAGGAAGGAATATCACTAGAAACTTTCCAACCAAAAGGGAAGATCCTGATCAGAAAGCTTCTAGCGATAGCTGGCTAGTGTGACTGATAAATGCGTCTTTACTAGACTAAAAGGTAAAGTGTCGCTGTACTTTTAGCGGCCAAGTTTTGCACCGCTCACGTAACAATTGACGAATAGCACTGGCAAAGCAAATATTTCAGAAAGCATGCGAGTTTCTTCCTGAGTGTGTCCTGTGTAAGCTATAATAGATATGCTGATGTGCATTATTCTACTCAAATATAATGTCAGGCAATTAATTAAGGCAATGATCGTATGGTTAAAATTATTTTATTTTTGTAAAATAGATGGTGTTTTTATTGTAAGAAGAATCATCATATGGTTTGAAGACTTAGTGGCACGAAGGCGCTAGGTCACGTGGCAACACTGTCAGCTATTGGTGGCAAGGAGAAACACAGACAGGAACAAGCGGACAAAGCCAACGTTAAGAAATGACGGATATAACACACAGACACAACTGACGGATATAACACACAGACAGAATAGACGGATATGACTCACAGACAGAACTGACGGATATAACCCACAGACATAACTAGAGATATAGCCCACAGACATAACTGACGGATATACCCCACAGACAGAACTGACGAATATACCCCACAGACAGTACTGACGGATATAACCAAGACAGAACTGTCGATAAACAAATAGACAGCACTAACGGTTATAACCCACAGACAGAACTAGGGATATAACCCACAGACATAACTGACGGATAGAACCCACTGACAGAACTGACGGATAGAACTGGCGGATATACCCCACAGACAGAACTGACGAATATACCTCACAGACAGTACTGACGGATATAACCCAGACAGAACTGACGGATAAACAAACAGACAGCACTAACGGATATAACCCACAGACAGAATTGACGGATATTACCCACAGACAGAACTGACGGATATAACCCACTGACAGAACTGACGGATATAAAACACAGACAGAACTGACGGATATTACTCACAGACATAACTGACGGATATTACCCAAAGACAGAACTGACGGATATACCCAACAGACAGAACTGACGGATATACCCAACAGACAGAACTGACGGATATACCCAACAGACAGAACTGACGGCTTTAACCCACAGACAGTCCTGACGGATTTAACCCACAGACAGAACAGACGGATATTACCCACAGACAGATCTGACGGATATAACACACAGTGAGATCTGACGGATATAACACACAGACAGATCTGACGGATATAACACACAGACAGAACTGGCGGATATAACACACAGACAGAACTGGCGGATATAACACACAAATAGAACTGGCGGATATAATACACAGACATAACTGGCAGATATAACACACAGACAGAACTGGCGGATATAATACACAGACATAACTGGCAGATATAACACACAGACAGAACAGACGGATATAATACACATACATAACTGGCGGATATAACACACAGACAGAACTTACGGATATAACACATAGACATAACTGGCAGATATAACACACAGATAGAACTGGCGGATATAACACTGTTACACACATATAAAACTGAAGGATATAACACACAGACATAACGGGCAGATATAACACACAGACAGAACAGACGGATATAATACACATACATAACTGGCGGATATAACACACAGACAGAACTTACGGATATAACACATAGACATAACTGGCAGATATAACACACAGATAGAACTGGCGGATATAACACTGTTACACACATATAAAACTGAAGGATATAACACACAGACATAACGGGCAGATATAACACACAGACATAACTGGCGGATATAACACACAGACAGAACTGACGGATATAACACACAGACAGAACTGACGGATATACCCCACAGACAGAACTGGCGGATATAACCCACTGACAGAACTGACGGATATAACACAGACAGAACTGATGGATATAACACACAGACAGAACTGACGGATATAACACACAGACATAACTGACGGATATAACACACAGACAGGACTGGTGGATATTACCCACATACAGGACTGGCGGATATAACACACAGACAGAACTGGCGGATATAAAACACAGACAGAACTAACGGATATAACCCACAGACAGAACTGACGGATATAACACACAGACAGAACTGGCGGATATAAAACACAGACATAACTGGCGGACATAACCCACAGACAGAACTGACGGATATAACACACATATAGAACTGACGGATATAACACACAGACATAACTGGCGGATATAACACAGACAGAACTGACGAATATACCCCACAGACAGTACTGGCGGATATTACCCACAGACAGAACTGGCGGATATTACCAACAGACAGAACTGACGGATATAACACACCGACATAACTGGCGGATATAAAACACACAGACAGAACTGACGTATATAACACAGACAGAACTGGTGGATATAACACACAGACATAACTGGCGGATATAAAACACACAGACAGAACTGACGGATATAACACAGACAGAACTGGTGGATATAACACACAGACATAACTGGCAGATATAAAACACACAGACAAAACTGACGGATATAACACAGACATAACTGGCGTATATAACACACAGACAGAACTGACGGATATAACCTATAGAAAGAACTGGCGGATAGAACTGACGCATATAGTTATCAGGCAGAACTGGCGCATAGAACTGACGGTTATAACCCACAGACAGAACTGACGGATATAACCTATAGAAAGAACTGGCGGATAGAACTGACGAAAATAACCCACAGGCAGAACTGACGCATAGAACTTACGGATATAACCCACAGACAGTACTGACGAATAAAACACAGACAGAACTGACGGATATAACCCACAGACAGAACTGACGCATAAAACACAGACAGAACTGACGGATATAACCCACAAACATAACTGACGGATATAACCCACAGACAGAACTGACGGATAAAACACAGACAGAACTGACGGATATAACCCACAGACAGAACTGCCGGATATAACCCACAGACAGAACTGACGGATATAACAAATAAACATAACTGACGTATATAACACAGACATAATTGACGGATATAACTCACAGACAGGACTGGCGGATATAACCCACAGACAGAACTGGCGGATATAACCCACAGACAGAACTGACGGATAATACCCACAGACAGAAATGACGGATATAAAACACAGACAGAACTGACGGATATAACCTATAGAAAGAACGAACGGATATAACCCACAGACAGGACTGGCGGATATTGCACAAAGACAGGACTGGCGGATATAACACACAGACAGAACTGACGTATATAACACAGACATAATTGACGGATATAACCAACAGACAGGACTGGCGGATATAACCCACAGACAGACATGACGGATAGAACCCACAGACAGACATGACAGATAGAACCCACGGACAGAATTGACGGATAGAACCCACAGACAGACATGACGGATAGAACCCACAGACAGGACTGACGGATAGAACCCACAGACAGACATGACAGATAGAACCCACGGACAGAATTGACGGATATAACCAACAGACAGGACTGACGGATAGAACCCACAGACAGACATGACGGATAGAACCTACAGACAGACATGACGGATAGAACCCACAGACAGACATGACAGATAGAACCCACAGACAGAAATGACGGATAGAACCCACGGACAGAATTGACGGATAAAACACAGACAGAATTTACGGATATAACCCACAGAAAGGACTGGCGGATATAACCCACAGACAGGACTGACGGATATAACCCACTGACAGAACTGACGGATATAACCCACTGACAGAACTGACGGATATAAAACACAGACAGAACTGACGGATATAACACAGACAGAACTGACGGATAAACAAATAGACAGCACTAACGGATATAACCCACAGACAGAACTGACGGATATAACCCACAGACAGAACTGACGGATATGTCGAACGGATAGAACCCTCAGACAGAACTGGCGGAGAGAACTGACCCATATAACCTAAAGACAGAACATACGGATAGAACTTCCAGACAGAAGTATCGGACATAACCCATGGACACAACATACGGAGAGAACTCACAGACAGAACTATCGGACATTACCGTCAGGCACAATATACGGAGAGAACTCACGGACAGAACTATCGGACATTACCCACAGGCACAACATACGGAGAGAACACCCAGACAGAACTATCGGACATAGCCCCCAGGCACAACATACGGAGAGAGCTAACGTACAGAACAATCGGACATAACCCACGGACACAACATACGAAGAGAACTCACAGACAGAACTATAGGACATTACCCACAGGCACAACATACGGAGAGAACTCACAGACAGAACTATAGGACATTACCCACAGGCACAACATACGGAGAGAACTCACAGACAGAACTATCGGATATTACCCACAGGCACAACATACGGAGAGAACTCACGGACAGAACTATAGGACATTACCCACAGGCACAACATACGGAGAGAACTCACAGACAGAACTATCGGACATTACCCACACGCACAACATACGAAGAGAACTCACAGACAGAACTATCGGACATAACCCACAGGCACAACATACGGAGAGAACTCACGGACAGAACTATATGACATAACCCACAGGCACAACATACGGAGAGAACTCACGGACAGAACTATCGGACATAACCCACGGACACAACATACGAAGAGAACTCACAGACAGAACTATAGGACATTACCCACAGGCACATCATACGAAGAGAACTCACAGACAGAACTATAGGACATAACCCACGGACACAACATACGGAGAGAACTCACAGACAGAACTATAGGACATAACCCACGGACACAACATACGGAGAGAACTCACAGACAGAACTATCGGACATTACCCACAGGCACAACATACGGAGAGAACTCACAGACAGAACTATCGGACATAACCCACAGGCACAACATACGGAGAGAATTCACGGACAGAACTATATGACATAACCCACAGGCACAACATACGGAGAGAACTCACGGACAGAACTATCGGACATAACCCACAGGCACAACATACGGAGAGAACTCACGGACAGAACTATATGACATAACCCACAGGCACAACATACGGAGAGAACTCACGGACAGAACTATCGGACATATCCCACGGACACAACATGCGAAGAGAACTCACAGACAGAACTATAGGACATTACCCACAGGCACAACATACGGAGATAACTCACAGACAGAACTATAGGACATTACCCACAGGCACAACATACGGAGAGAACTCACAGACAGAACTATCGGACATTACCCACAGGCACAACATACGGAGAGAACTCACAGACAGAACTATCGGACATAACCCACAGGCACAACATACGGAGAGAACTCACGGACAGAACTATATGACATAACCCACAGGCACAACATACGGAGAGAACTCACGGACAGAACTATCGGACATAACCCACGGACACAACATGCGAAGAGAACTCACAGACAGAACTATAGGACATTACCCACAGGCACAACATACGGAGAGAACTCACAGACAGAACTATATGACATAACCCACAGGCACAACATACGGAGAGAACTCACGGACAGAACTATCGGACATAACCCACGGACACAACATACGGAGATAACTCACAGACATAACTATAGGACATTACCCACAGGCACAACATACGGAGAGAACTCACAGACAGAACTATCGGACATAACCCACAGGCACAACATACGGAGATAACTCACAGACAGAACTATAGGACATTACCCACAGGCACAACATACGAAGAGAACTCACAGACAGAACTATCGGACATTACCCACAGGCACAACATACGGAGATAACTCACAGACAGAACTATAGGACATTACCCACAGGCACAACATACGAAGAGAACTCACAGACAGAACTATCGGACATTACCCACAGGCACAACATACGGAGAGAACTCACAGACAGAACTATAGGACATTACCCACAGGCACAAGATACGGAGAGAACTCACGGACAGAACTATTGGATATAACCTGCGGACAGAACATACGAAGAGAACTCACGGACGTAAACCGCTGACATAAGCGACGGACAGAATTCCCGAACAGAACCGATGGACAATCCCCGGAAAGAACCAACGGACAGAACCTACGGACAGACACCACGGTCACAACCACTGACACAAACCACGACAGATA
This sequence comes from Sinonovacula constricta, assembly GCA_007844125.1. Taxonomy (NCBI): domain Eukaryota; kingdom Metazoa; phylum Mollusca; class Bivalvia; order Cardiida; family Solecurtidae; genus Sinonovacula; species Sinonovacula constricta. The sequence continues at coordinate 3,803,162 of CM017566.1, read as the reverse complement.
AAGCCTCCTTTCAGAAGTCTTCTTATACATTAAAAATAGCTTCGTATTTCGCAAGACCCCGATATGAAACTATCAGGTTTTATGTTTTTAATTATCTTCTAAACAATCATACCCAGCAGATAGACCATCACATAAAATACTATATATAGGTGATTCGATTATTAAGACATGGCTGTACATTCGGTTAAAGGTCAAATTATTTTATAAGTTTTATCCAGACGGTGGTTAGTGAAATGTTTCACTCGAAGTTATATTCATTTTTATCAGTTTCAACAAATTGCGAAAAGAGATATCACAAATTGATTATTTACAAGGAAATGAATGAAACACATTAACAACTCAAAATTAATGCTCGTCGATATAAAGGTTTTGATTGTTAATTAAACAAAAATGGTTTCTTTGAAACGGAAAAACACACTTTTACCCACTTGCTACGTGGCTGGGACCTCCTAAGCTATCCTGCACACAACAGGAGTGATGCTCTGCTATGTGATCATTCCTCGTTTGTAGACCTTCCTTCCAATCGATCTGGTTTACTTTTTCAACCCAGCTTTGGAAAATAGGATGCAGCAACCAGAGGGCGGTATGCATCTTTAGCAACAGCTTGTTCGTTATGCAATGTTTTCCCCGGCATTAAACTAGGTCAGACAAAAACACAGTCGTTAATAGAAGGTTATGCCATCTAGCAAACGCGTCTTTGTATGGCGGGCCTGAATATGATTGCAGGCGGTCGGAGTAACTAGGTCAAGTGAGAGTTATGTTTGTGCATTTTAAATGTTACCTTAATCCCCCGTGTGACATTGTCTGTGAAATGTGTGTGTAATGTGTGCAAAATGTCTATGTGATGTGTTTGTAATATGTGCATAATGTCTATGTAATGTGTGTGTAATGTGTGTGTGGGTTATATGTGTGTAATCTGTGTGTAATGAGTGTAATGTTAGTGTAATGTGTGTACCGTGTGTGTAATATATAATTTGTGTGAAATGATTGTGTAATGACTGTGTTATGTGTGTAATCAGTGTGTAATGGATGTGTAATATGTGTGCAATCTGTGTGCTATGGCTGTGTAATTGATGTGTAATGCAAGTGATGTGTGTAGTGTATGTGTACTGTTTGTGTAATGTGTGTAATATATATGTAACGTGTATGTAATATGTGTGTAATGTCTGTATAATGTATGTAATGGCTGTGTAATGTGTGTGTAATCGGTGTGTAATGGATGTGTAATAAATGTGTAATATGTGTGCAATCTGTGTGCAATGGCTGTGTAATTGATGTGAAATGCAAGTGATGTGTGTAGTGTATGTGTACTGTTTGTGTAATGTGTGTAATATCTATGTAACGTGTATGTAATATGTTTGTAATGTCTGTATAATGTATGTAATGGCTGTGTAATGTTTGTGTAATGTCTGTGTGATGTTTATAATATCTGAGTTATATCTGTGTAATGTGTGTTATGTGTGTGAAATGTGTGTAATACATGTGTTTGGTGTGTATTGTTTTTGTAGTGTCTGCCTAAGTGTCTGTGTAATGTGTGTCTGTGTAATAGATGTATAATGTGTGTGTAATGTCTGTTTAATATATGTAATGTCTGTGTAATGATTGCAATATTTGTGTAATGTCTGTGTGATGTCTCTCTAATGTCTGTGTAATATCTGTGTAATGTGTGTGAAATGTGTGTGTAATGTTTTTGTAGTGTCTTCGTAAGTGTCTGTATAATGTATGTGTAATGTGTGTAATATGTGTGTAATGATTGTATTATGTGTCTGTAATGTATGTGTAATATCTGTGTTATGTCTGTATAAGTTTCTGTCTGTTTGTCTGCATATCTTAATCTATTTCTCTCTTATTTGGATTATATATTGTTGTTTTATCTGACCGCTTTAACATCTGTTTGTCAGTTATTTGGATATATCTTAATGCAACTGTATATTGTCCGTTTGTATGATTATTAGTGTGAATTGCTCTTTTGTTTAGATCAAGGTAACTTTATTATTAAGACTTAACGCTTTACTTGATAAAATATGGAGATCACCTTCGCATATGTTAAAAATATTATCATTTAAAATTAAAATCCTTTATTAATATATTATGATTTCAATATCAAATATCTGCCGAGCATCCGTGGGTGAATGAGCAACAACTTGTTTAACACTATTTGTCCTCTTAAATAACTACCCCCATTAATGATGTTTCGCCTCTCCCACTCGGTGTTTATCTGCCGTGGTCTAGCCTTGACACGTGTTTGTTGTTTATCCGTCTTCAGAATGTTTTAAATATGCAGCATTTTTGTACTTTCGAATTGATTTGTTTTTTAAAGAACAACAGAAAAAATGCGCCATATTTTAAGGGATACAAGAAACTCACACTTCGCTATTTGCAATGCATGTTAAGATGAAAAGAGAATTTAAAATTTTTATTTGATTACATAATTGTTTTATGACGGGTTTATCATTTTATTAGGAAATACCTTTTAAAAGATGATATATTTAAATAAGTTTAAACAATTTTTGATTATATTAACTTTAATTCACATATACACAGCAAAAATGTTCTTTTGAAATAAACGTCGAGACTATATATGATATTTATTGCATTGGCGACTATCCTTTAAATCAGTTATCCAACAGTGATCCAACAGTCTTCCAACAGTTTTCCAACAGTTAGCCAACAGTCAGCCAGCAGTTAGCCAACAGTTAGCCAACAGTAAGCCAACAGTAAGCCAACAGTAAACCAATAGTTATCCAACAGTCTTCCAACAGTTTTCCAACAGTCTTCCAACAGTAAGCCCACAGTTATCCAACAGTTTTCCAACAGTAAACCAACAGTTAGCCAACAGTTTTCCAACAGTCTTCCAACAGTTAGCAAACAGTTTTCCAACAGTCTTCCAACAGTTAGCCCACAGTTATCCAACAGTTTTCCAACAGTAAACCAACAGTTATCCAACAGTTTTCCAACAGTCTTCCAACAGTTAGCCAACAGTTTTCCAACAGTCTTCCAACAGTTAGCCAACAGTTAGCCAACAGTCTTCCAACAGTTATCCAACAGTTAGCCAGCAGTAAGCCAACAGTTAGCCAACAGTCTTCCAACAGTTAGCCAACAGTTTTCCAACAGTCTTCCAACAGTTAGCCAACAGTCTTCCAACAGTTATCCAACAGTTAGCCAACAGTTAGCCAACAGTTAGCCAACAGTCTTCCAACAGTTATCCAACAGTTAGCCAGCAGTAAGCCAACAGTTAGCCAACAGTTAGCCAACAGTTAGCCAACAGTCTTCCAACAGTTATCCAACAGTAAGCCAACAGTCTTCCAACAGTTAGCCAACAGTTAGCCAACAGTCTTCCAACAGTTATCCAACAGTTAGCCAACAGTTAGCCAACAGTCTTCCAACAGTTATCCAACAGTTAGCCAGCAGTCTTCCAACAGTTTTCCAGCAGTTAGCCAACAGTAAACCAATAGTTAGCCCACAGTTATCCAACAGTCTTCCAACAGTTATCCAATAGTTATCCACCAGTCTTCCAACAGTTAGCCAACAGTTTTCCAACAGTCTTCCAACAGTTAGCCAACAGTTTTCCAACAGTCTTCCAACAGTTAGCCAACAGTTTTCCAACAGTCTTCCAACAGTTAGCCAACAGTTTTCCAACAGTCTTCCAACAGTTAGCCAACAGTTTTCCAACAGTCTTCCAACAGTTAGCCAACAGTTAGCCAACAGTTAGCCAACATAAGTACATGGTACAATATTTAATCTTTTATTGTGTGTGGAAATTTTGGCATGATTCCTGCTGCAACTCCTACTTCAGTCTAAATAAAACGTTCGTGAACACATGTTGATGTTAGTGGGGTGTTGTGCTTTTCTCTTGCATAGATATGGGACATTAATAAATAACATGTCGCGGGATCTTTTCAAGAAAAAAATGATTAGTTTGCGTGTCAGAAAACAACAACAACAACAACAACAACAAAAATGTCCAAACTGTCTGATATCACCATTAAATCTTTAATTTACATTTTCATCAACAACACAATAACATACACAGGCAGGTTTAATATTTTGGTGTCACTGACTGATAAGTGATAAGACATTTTTTTTGTGGAAAAGTTTATGAAATTTTAAGTGCAATATGTTCTGAATTCTGTATCTTTCTATAAAAGCTCTGCTGATCTAGTCCGCTGGTTGATAAACCATGAGCAAGTAGTTCTCTACTCGCGTATAATAAGACCATTATCATAAATACAAGTTATAAATGCATTCTTGCATTGCCACGGGCAGTAATTCGGCCTGCATATTAGGTAAATACCGCACTTGTATATGACCTTCTTGCCACTGTCATCGCTGTACTCATTCATCCCATTATAGCCTACGACCCGAAGGATCATAAACATAAACAACATAAACAACATGTACTTCAAGTTTCCCAATGGAATCTCGAATTGTACTAGAACTCAGGGAACCGACTTTTCAACATACGTTTTATAAATAAATCACGATAACATAATCTTTATTTAACATATTACCTTCATATTAATATTAATATTTTTACAAAATGATTTAAAACATAAATCAGCAGTCGGACAGATATAACTTACAATCAATTCAATAAACAGTATCTCATTATTTCAATTTCAACACCATGGGCTATCATGTGTATAAATAACTTAGTCAATGATTTGTTTAAAAAAAACTTGTTGTTTCGTCTTTGTTATGACTGCAATATCAAAAAGATCTTAAAGAGCACATATCAGTAGGAAGTCAAGATCTTGATCATGCATGTCTCACCAGAGTCATGACTGATCTGATCAACGTTTATTTGCATGATTTGATCTAGAAATGAATAGTTTCGGTACATGTGTAGCATATGACGGTTCGGTACCTGTGTAACATGTTTCGGTTCGGTACCTGTGTAACATGTTTCGGCTCGGTACGTGTGTAACATGTGACGGTTCGGTACGTGTGTAACATGTTTCGGTTCGGTACCTGTGTAACAATGTTTCGGCTCGGTACCTGTGTAACAATGTTTCGGCTCGGTACCTCTGTAACATGTTTCGGTTCGGTACGTGTGTAACATGTTTCAGCTCGGTACCTGTGTAACATGTTTCGGTTCGGTACCTGTGTAACATGTTTCGGCTCGGTACCTGTGTAACATGTTTCGGTTCGGTACGTGTGTAACATGTTTCGGTTCGGTACCTGCGTAACATGTTTCAGCTCCGTACCTGTGTAACATGTTTCGGCTCGGTACCTGTGTAACATGTTTCGGTTCGGTACCTGTGTAACAATGTTTCGGCTCGGTACCTGTGTAACAATGTTTCGGCTCGGTACCTCTGTAACATGTTTCGGTTCGGTACGTGTGTAACATGTTTCGGTTCGGTACCTGTGTAACATGTTTCGGTTCGGTACCTGTGTAACATGTTTCGGCTCGGTACGTGTGTAACATGTGACGGTTCGGTACGTGTGTAACATGTTTCGGTTCGGTACCTGTGTAACAATGTTTCGGCTCGGTACCTGTGTAACAATGTTTCGGCTCGGTACCTCTGTAACATGTTTCGGTTCGGTACGTGTGTAACATGTTTCAGCTCGGTACCTGTGTAACATGTTTCGGTTCGGTACCTGTGTAACATGTTTCGGCTCGGTACCTGTGTAACATGTTTCGGTTCGGTACGTGTGTAACATGTTTCGGTTCGGTACCTGCGTAACATGTTTCAGCTCCGTACCTGTGTAACATGTTTCGGCTCGGTACCTGTGTAACATGTTTCGGTTCGGTACCTGTGTAACAATGTTTCGGCTCGGTACCTGTGTAACAATGTTTCGGCTCGGTACCTCTGTAACATGTTTCGGTTCGGTACGTGTGTAACATGTTTCGGTTCGGTACCTGTGTAACATGTTTCGGCTCGGTACCTGTGTAACATGTTTCAGCTCGGTACCTGTGTAACATGTTTCGGTTCGGTACCTGTGTAACATGTTTCGGCTCGGTACCTGTGTAACATGTTTCGGTTCGGTACGTGTGTAACATGTTTCGGTTCGGTACCTGCGTAACATGTTTCAGCTCCGTACCTGTGTAACATGTTTCGGCTCGGTACCTGTGTAACATGTTACGGTTCGGTACGCGTGTAACATGTTTCGGCTCGATACCTGTGTAACATGTTACGGTTCGGTACGTTTGTAACATGTGACGGTTCGGTACTTGTGTAACATGTTTCGGTTCGGTACGTGTGTAGCATGTTTCGGCTCGATACCTGTGTAACATGTTTCGGTTCGGTACGTTTGTAACATGTGACGGTTCGGTACTTGTGTAACATGTTTCGGTTCGGTACGTGTGTAGCATGTTTCGGCTCGGTACGTGTGTAGCATGTTTCGGTTCGGTACCTGTGTAAAATGTTTCGGTTCGGTACCTGTGTAACATGTTTCGGCTCGGTACGTGTGTAACATGTTTCGGTTCGGTACGTGTGTAGCATGTTTCGGTTCGGTACGTTTGTAACATGTGACGGTTCGGTACTTGTGTAACATGTTTCGGTTCGGTACGTTTGTAACATGTTACGGTTCGGTACGTTTGTAACATGTGACGGTTCGGTACTTGTGTAACATGTTTCGGTTCGGTACGTGTGTAGCATGTTTCGGCTCGATACCTGTGTAACATGTTTCGGTTCGGTACGTTTGTAACATGTGACGGTTCGGTACTTATGTAACATGTTTCGGTTCGGTACGTGTGTAGCATGTTTCGGCTCGGTACCTGTGTAACATGTTTCGGTTCGGTACCTGTGTAACATGTTTCGGCTCGGTACCTGTGTAACATGTTTCGGTTCGGTACGTGTGTAGCATGTTTCGGTTCGGTACGTGTGTAGCATGTTTCGGTTCGGTACGTGTGTAACATGTTACGGCTCAATACCTGTTTAACATGTTACGGTTCGGTACGTGTGTAGCATGTTTCGGTTCGGTACGTGTGTAGCATGTTTCGGTTCGGTACTTGTGTAACATGTTTCGGTTCGGTACGTGTGTAGCATGTTTCGGCTCGGTACCTGTGTAACATGTTTCGGTTCGGTACCTGTGTAACATGTTTCGGCTCGGTACCTGTGTGACATGTTTCGGCTCGGTACGTGTGTAGCATGTTTCGGTTCGGTACGTGTGTAACATGTTTCGGCTCGGTACCTGTGTGACATGTTTCGGCTCGGCACCTGTGTTACATGTTTCGACTCGGTACCTGTGTGACATGTTTCGGCTCGGTTCCTGTGTAACATGTTTCGGCTCGGTACCTGTGTGACATGTTTCGGCTCGGTACCTGTGTAACAATGTTTCGGCTCGGTACCTGTGTGACATGTTTCGGCTCGGTACCTGTGTAACATGTTTCGACTCGGTACGTGTGTAACATGTTTCGGTTCGGTACCTGTGTAACAATGTTTCGGCTCGGTACCTGTGTAACATGTTTCGGCTCGGTACCTGTGTAACAATGTTTCGGCTCGGTACCTGTGTAACAATGTTTCGGCTCGGTACCTGTGTAACAATGTTTCGGCTCGGTACCTGTGTAGCATGTTTCGGCTCGGTACCTGTGTAACATGTTTCGGCTCGGTACCTGTGTGACAATGTTTCGGCTCGGTACCTGTGTAACAATGTTTCGGCTCGGTACCTGTGTAACATGTTTCGGCTCGGTACCTGTGTAACAATGTTTCGGCTCGGTACCTGTGTAACATGTTTCGGCTCGGTACCTGTGTAACAATGTTTCGGCTCGGTACCTGTGTGACATGTTTCGGCTCGGTACCTGTGTAACATGTTTCGGCTCGGTACCTGTGTAACAATGTTTGGGCTTGGTACCTGTGTAACATGTTTCGGCTCCGTACATGTGTAACATGTTTCGTATCGGTACCTGTGTAACATGTTTCGGTTCGGTACGTGTGTAACATGTTTCGACTCGGTACCTGTGTAACATGTTTCAGCTCGGTACCTATGTAACATGTTTCGGTTCGGTACCTGCGTAACATGTTTCAGCTCCGTACCTGTGTAACATGTTTCGGCTCCGTACCTGTGTAACATGTTACGGTTCGTTACCTGTGTAACATGTTTCGACTCGGTACCTGTGTAACATGTTTCAGCTCCGTACCTGTGTAACATGTTTCAGCTCCGTACCTGTGTAACATGTTTCAGCTCCGTACCTGTGTAACAATGTTTGGGCTTGGTACCTGTGTAACATGTTTCGGCTCCGTACCTGTGTAACATGTTTCGTATCGGTACCTGTGTAGCATGTTTCGGTTCGGTACGTGTGTAGCATGTTTCGGTTCGGTACGTGTGTAACATGTTACGGTTCGGTACGTGTGTAGCATGTTTTAGCTCGATACCTGTGTAACAATGTTTCGGCTAGGTACCTGTGTAACATGTTTCGGCTCGGTACCTGTGTGACATGTTTCGGCTCGGTACCTGTGTAACAATGTTTCGGCTCGGTACCTGTGTGACATGTTTCGGCTCGGTACCTGTGTAACATGTTTCGGCTCCGTACCTGTGTAACAATGTTTGGGCTTGGTACCTGTGTAACATGTTTCGGCTCCGTACCTGTGTAACATGTTTCGTATCGGTACCTGTGTAGCATGTTTCGGTTCGGTACCTGTGTAACATGTTTCGGTTCGGTACCTGTGTAACATGTTTCGGCTCGGTACCTGTGTAACATGTTTCGGTTCGGTACGTGTGTAGCATGTTTCGGCTCGGTACCTGTGTACCATGTTTCGGCTCGGTACGTGTGTAACATGTTACGGCTCGATACCTGTGTAACATGTTACGGTTCGGTACGTTTGTAACATGTGACGGTTCGGTACTTGTGTAACATGTTTCGGTTCGGTACGTGTGTAGCATGTTTTGGCTCGGTACCTGTGTAACATGTTTCGGTTCGGGACCTGTGTAACATGTTTCGGCTCGGTACCTGTGTAACATGTTTCGGTTCGGTACGTGTGTAGCATGTTTCGGTTCGGTACGTGTGTAACATGTTACGGCTCAATACCTGTTTAACATGTTACGGTTCGGTACGTGTGTAGCATGTTTCGGTTCGGTACGTGTGTAGCATGTTTCGGTTCGGTACGTGTGTAACATGTTACGGTTCGGTACGTGTGTAGCATGTTTTAGCTCGATACCTGTGTAACAATGTTTCGGCTAGGTACCTGTGTAACATGTTTCGGCTCGGTGCCTGTGTAACATGTTTCGTCTCGGTACCTGTGTGACATGTTTCGGCTCGGTACCTGTGTAACAATGTTTCGGCTCGGTACCTGTGTGACATGTTTCGGCTCGGTACCTGTGTAACATGTTTCGGCTCGGTACCTGTGTAACATGTTTCGGCCTTGTACCTGTGTGACATGTTTCGGCTCGGTACCTGTGTAACAATGTTTCGGCTCGGTACCTCTGTGACCTGTTTCGGCTCGGTACCTGTGTAACGTGTTTCGGCTCGGTACCTGTGTAACAATGTTTTGGCTTGGTACCTGTGTAACATGTTTTGGCTCCGTACCTGTGTAACATGTTTCGTATCGGTACCTGTGTAACATGTTTCGGTTCGGTACCTGTGTAACATGTTTCGACTCGGTACCTGTGTAACATGTTTCAGCTCGGTACCTGTGTAACATGTTTCGGTTCGGTACCTGCGTAACATGTTTCAGCTCCGTACCTGTGTAACATGTTTCGGCTCCGTACCTGTGTAACATGTTTCGGTTCGTTACCTGTGTAACATGTTTCGACTCGGTACCTGTGTAACATGTTTCAGCTCCGTACCTGTGTAACATGTTTCAGCTCCGTACCTGCGTAACAATGTTTGGGCTTGGTACCTGTGTAACATGTTTCGGCTCCGTACCTGTGTAACATGTTTCGTATCGGTACCTGTGTAACATGTTTCGGTTCGGTACCTGTGTAACATGTTTCGACTCGGTACCTGTGTAACAATGTTTGGGCTTTGTACCTGTGTAACAATGTTTGGGCTTTGTACCTGTGTAACATGTTTCGACTCGGTACCTGTGTAACATGTTTCAGCTCGGTACCTGTGTAACATGTTTGAGCTCGGTACCTGTGTAACAATGTTTCGGCTCGGTACCTGTGTAACATGTTTCGGCTCGGTACCTGTGTACATGTAACATGTTTCGGCTCGGTACCTGTGTAACAACGTTTGGGCTTGGTACCTGTGTAAAATGTTTCGGTTCGGAACCTTTTTATCACGTTTCGGTTTGGTACCTGTGTAACATGTTTCGGCGGGGTACCTGTGTAACATGTTTCGGCTTATTACCTGTAAAACGTTTCCTTTCGGAACCTGTGTATCATATTTCGGTTACTTAATTGCATCATCTTTTGTGACATATATCTAAGTCTTTCGATATACTAAGGCGTATTCAGTCTCACTTTAGTTATGTTTAACTTAACAGTTTCTTGTTTTGACACGAACGTTATATACTGTAGGTGGCTCACAAATTGTTTTAGAAGGGAACATGAATTTTGGTGTTGTTGTTGGCTTCGAACCCGGTGTTTGGCGGTCCATCTTTCTAATGGTGCTACTATGTATGTGAATGGTTATACAATTTTGTTACACCTTGCGACACAATGTTCACACCTAGTATTTATATATAGCCTATAGAATTATATTGACGGGATTCGATCTGCGCTTATACGTTTTTTTCTAAATTGATGACGGTCCCAAGAAGGTGTGCCGTGAAATTTCAAGGGTGTTAGTATGACCTCAAAATAAGCCTGACGAATATATAATTATTAAATATTATTATCAAATAGATGGTAAATTGTAGACCCTTTTATGGCGCAGTAATTTCTCGTTGAACATATTCTAAATTTGTTAATAATCCGTAAGCACTTGTGTCTTGTGAGCGTAGGCGAACATGATGGGACACAGGCGTTGTACCTGGCACGTGTTCGCTTAAAATTTGTTTGCTAAAAGTAATCTATTTCTTATGTAAAGCCCGTTACATAAGATGCACTGCAACGAACACATATATACGTATATGCCGCAATACACTACAACAGTCAATAACCAAATCGAAATTATGTAATAATAATATGATAATTGTCAGGCATACCTATGTTATTATAGTATATGATAACAGTAGTACATAGTGTAGATCCTGGACAGATAACCCCAGTTGCAACCTTTCTGGTCTGGATCTACACTATTTACCATAATTAGTTCAAGTCGTGTTTAGACGCTTATGAGCTTTAACGTCACAATCTAAGCGCATTCCACGTGAAGTTAATGTATAACGTTACACTAATGATACTAATCATTCATATACGCCACCCAGCATTACCTCCCTTGACAATAAATATTGAACAATTTTACAACATATGATATAGATTAATTATAGCAAACTAAAGCAAACATATCGATATGTCATCATTGCTATTATCTGTCCTACTATCATCTGTGTTAATATACAGATGTTTGCATAATAGGTATTCTAGTTTTACTGACGAAAGTGTGCTTTGAATTATTAAACATATCCAAATATTCATATTCAATAATCGTTTCTCTTCCTTAATTTGATACAAAATAAAATAAATAAGATTGTTTGATTAATGCAGAGAAGTTTCACTTATCAAATTCAATTACAGTTTGTTTTATACACATTGACACCAATGTGTTACTGAGACATATATTTATTCAAAGTGGGATTTGGTTACATAGCGCTCATATATGTGCACCAATGCGTGATAACGGCTTATGTGTATATATGGCAGTGTCTGTAGGTCGCCTATTTTTGTATTCTAACGACGCATTTTTTGTCTGGGTTTACGAAAAAGGACACAAAGGGAAAATTTAGGCTCAGCAAGCGTGACTTGTAACGCCACTTGAAGTACAATTCAGCTCATAAAATGTATGCAACTCAACCGATGCGTGAAGCAGAAAAATACAACACCAATGCTACCTGTATTTTGTAGTCTTGTGTATGTTTATTGAAATAACTTACAACTCAACACATGTAAACAAAAATATTTTCCTGCCGAATAATTTCCTAAGTAATGGCATGCTAAAATAGCATATGATCTCAATGACAATACATGTAGTACGCAGTTTTGTTTTTGGAAAGTAGTTAAAATTGAATGCCATCTGTTTGTTACCAACCACACGTAAACAAAAAATACATTTCCTTTTCATGAAGTTAGTAAGAATCAATGTTAAATAGGACGTTTTCATTGTTATATTTCGCACATTTAAGTAAATTCTGAACGGAAACACATAAGCTTACAGCGCATAAAGCAACAAAAACTGAAATTCCGAACGTATGATTGAACTCATAGAAATTAACAATTCACCATTTTTTATATCAGGTTGTTCTTATTTTGCCACAAAGCAAATGTTATTATTTGTTCCAAGTCTAACACAACAACATGGCCATTTATCTTATGTATATTTACAATTTTCCCACAAAACCTGACCATTCATGCGATTTATAGGATATTATTCTTTTAACAAAACATGCCAATTTATAGGTACTATTCTACCACAAAACAAGAATAGTCTGTTTATTCATGATTATAATTCTGACACAGGACTTGACGATTCATTATGTTTATATCATGTTCCCTGTAAAACATGACCATTGAGGATATTTATACTTATAGTAACATTTTCTCCCACGAAACATTGCCATTTATATTATTGAAAGTTTCATTTTTCCGTACATTTCTCTTCTTTGTTGTGTATAGAAAATTTTCCCCTAAGCATGGCCATTTCATCTGTTTCTAGTTACATTTTTCCATACAACATTTCCTCTTGGTTTTGCTACTTTTAGTTATAATTCTCCAACAAAACATGGCCATGTAGGTTATTTATTGTCATAATTCTTTCCCAAAACGTGGCCATGTACAACTCTTCCGTCTGAGATTTTGTTTTCCTAAACTTTCCATGTCATCATTGTAAAAGACGTCAATAATAACAGTTCGATATAGGTTTAGATGTTAACGTTGGAAGATAGTGTGATTCCTTTAAAAGAGCTATACATGTTTTTTATGGACAAACCTATCTCTGGAATGTTGTAATTTTCTGAAAAACTGAAAGCAATTTAAGCTTCAAAAAGTAGATAAATCTGCGCGTATCGGTCAGTCAACTGCGCCATTTACATTTAATACACTATTGGGCCTGGCAGTGAATTTGTGGCGCGCGCATGCTGGAGATTGAATTGCACTGCACATGAACTTCTACAATTATTGGAGGTCGTTCACTGACATGTCACGCTGTTTAATGCCCTAACACAGCACGTAGAAGATACGGCCTTGTTTATTCTGGGTTATTTGTCCTTGGTTGAACGGTATAATCTATTGTTTAAGATGGGGATATGCTGCAAGTGGATTGTGCAGATTGGCATACCGTTTACTTTTTAAGATTGAATGTACAGAACTGCGGTTAAATCAACAAATAAAAACCCAAACATATCTTGTTGTTATGGACTATTGATGATATCATGATACAAAGGCTCCCACCACTCCCACAAAAATGTTAATAGTTTCATTGTGATAAATTAGAAGCGTTTGTTAACATGAATATTCCATCCTATAACGGACAAGGTCGGTTGATTCTTTTGCCATATCCGAGGTCACCTAGGGCGTGCCCTTGTGCAATCCCATGCATACCAAGGTCAAAATAAACTTCGTTATATTTAGATCTAGAGGGGAATGAACCTTCTTATAAAATACAAAAATAGCTATTACCCACACGACATGATCGACTTTAAATACTCAGCTCAGTTTTTTTTGTCATATTGAATTCCAAACCTTGTAATTTGTATTTTCTGCTCCGCTGCAGTTAAATTGTTGTTCATGGAGCTGTGTTGTAGAAGTGATCACGTGTATGTAACATGTACGACCGTTTTACAACACACTGTATTTAAATATGATATGTTCGTAACCTAGTTGCAAAAATAACTAGGGCCACACACATGCACGATAATGTATGCTTGTGCAATGTGCACAAACTACCATCGTGAGAATCAGCGTCCTATAAATGTTTTAACAAATACCCCTATAAAGAACAACCAATAATTAATAAAATTAATAGTGCTAGTAGTTGTAGAAGTGGTAGTAGTAGTAGTGGTGGTGGTAGTGGGAGTAGTTATAGTGGTAGTAGTAGTGGTGTTGGTAGAAGAAGCAGTGGTAGTAGTAGTAGTGGTGGTGCTAGTAGTAGAAGTGTTGTTGGTGCTTGTAGTGGTGGTGGTAGCAGTAGTGGCGCTAGAAATAGACTTTGTTGCGGTGGTCGTAGAAGTAGTTGTGGTGGTAGTGGGAGTAGTAATGGTGGTAGTAGTAGTGGTGGTGGTAGAAGTAGTAGTGGTGGGAGTAGTAGTGGTGGTGCTAGTAGTAGAATTGTTGGTGGTGCTTGTAGTGGTGGTGGTAGCAGTAGTGGCGCTAGAAGTAGACTTTGTAGCGGTGGTCGTGGTACTAGTGGTGGTGGAAGTGTCGTGGTGGTGGTAGTGGTAGTATTATTAGTATTAGTAGTAGGTAGGTGGTAGTAGTCGTGGAAATAGTGGTGGTAGTAGAAGTTGAGGTGGTGGTAGTAGTATAAGTAGTAGTAGTGGTGGTGGGAGTAGTAGTAATGGCACAAGAAGTAGTTGTCGTAGTGGTAGTAGTAGTAGTCGTGGTAGTAGTAGTTGTATCGGAGTTGGTGGTAGTGGTGGTGCTCGTAGTAATAGTAATGGCGGTGGTACTAGTAGTCGTGATGGTAGAAGTAATGGTGGTGGTGGTTGTAGTAGTGGTAATAAAAGTAGTGGTGGAAGTGGTAGTGGTGGTTGTAGTAGTGATGGTGGTGGCAGTTGTATTGGTGGTGGTAGTTGTAGCGGTGGTAGTAGTAGTGGTAGTAGTAATAGTAGTTGTAGTAGTAACAGTGGTAGAAGTAGATATAGCAGTAGCAGAGGTAGCAGTAGCGGTAGTAGTAGCAGAAGTTCTAGTAGTAGTAGTAGTAGCCATAGTAGGAGTCGGTATCTTGAAACAATGACAATGCGGCACTTTTTAGCAAGACTGCTTGTTAAATGTTATATGTCGCAGCTACAATCACTGACCAGCAAGAAGCAGAATAATTCCATTTTTTGGGATCTGTTTACAAGAAAGTCTCAATATCAGGACCAACCGTATCAAATTACATTTCAGTTTATGTTGGTTGTCGAATAACGGAATATAAACTTTTTTTACTTTCATCTATGAGCAATTTGCAGCATATGAAACACGGTACAGGTCCCGGACGTCCTCACAGATCACCTGGGCTAGAAGTTTCATCAACTGTAGACT
Source organism: Sinonovacula constricta (assembly GCA_007844125.1). Taxonomy (NCBI): domain Eukaryota; kingdom Metazoa; phylum Mollusca; class Bivalvia; order Cardiida; family Solecurtidae; genus Sinonovacula; species Sinonovacula constricta. Next base: position 3,787,934 of record CM017566.1, on the reverse strand, counting down.
CGTGGAGCAATAGCCAGCAACCGATCCAATGCGGTAACAGTTGTTGTTGTTTTTCTGTTGAATGTTAAGCCTTGTCTTTGTAACTTGTACATTTACATGTGAATACTTTTGTCTAATTACACCTATCCTCTGGTGATGTTTTGTCCTTGATTCAAATATTAAATTCCTTTGACAGTCTTCAAGCTGTTAATTAAGCTGTCCTAATAAAATTAATACGTATCTCTTCAAACAAATACAGCGCGGACATTATTGCCTTTAATTATGCCACTAGTATTTTTTTAATTTATGAAGTCATTACTTAGATTAAGTGTATGTCATAACTTAGGCTGCTTTGTTTAAAATAGACATGTTGGCTTGTATTTTAAAAATGATACAGGAACTGAGGTTAGAGCTCTTGACGTCATTACTTCATTATAGCATGGTTGTGGCAAGTGCTGTCTGCTGTTTGTTGGATGCTATATTGGCCTAGTACACACTTCATTATTGAAGTATGATTTATTGGGCGATTGACCCTATTATTATGCAAGACGTTATACTGGTCATGTTCACTCTTGCATGACGCAGGATGTCTTGCTGGGCGAGTGAACTGTTCGTAATTGTAAAATGTTATTTTGGCTGAGTGTAAAAAGTTGTTAACATTGGCAAAATAAGAGACTTGAAAGAGACTTGAAAGAGGGACATGTATGACTGTTGTTTACACTGGTGTATTTTTTAATATTGTTACTTTTTATCTTTGAATTTTAAATGTTCTGAATGTTTATGGTTTATATTGCGATTTTCTTTCTTCTATTCATCTGTTTCACGAAACGAAACTTTTGTCAATGTATGAATTCAGAGAACAGAGAAAAAGATGAAAAATATCGAACAGGACATTTTAAAAATAGAGAATGTATGATCTTGGAGAACACAGGCACACAACAACTCGAAACAGGGTAAGGGTACAACAGTCCGCCCCTCACCCCCCATCCCACCCCACCACAAAAAAAGCCCATTAAAAAAAATTCGTACATGGTTGTGGTCGCAATGTGTAATAAAAGTTTACTTAAAAAGCGACTATTAATCCGCCATATAAGAGGTCACAGGTTCGAACCCATTCCCATTCATTTTTTTATTTTCTCGTTTTATGACTTTTTTTCTCTTTTTTTGAAACTCACAAGTCTAACATTATTGACAAGTTAGCTTTTAGCATATATTTTAAACCACAGGCCATTTAAGGTTGTTATGGATACGGTTAAGTTATGGATAAGGTAAAGTTATGGATAAGGTAAAACAACCATCCGTGGATAGTATGGCCTTGAAATGGAAGATCGCACATACTTCACATAACCAGATAAACTGTTGGGGCACATTTATATATTCACATGAGACAATAACAAATATTACTGGAATATATAACAAATGGTCACATGCAGCACAATAATGGTGAATAGTGACCTTGATAATTGTTAAATAGGGATAGTATACATCCCGTACAGTATCATAACCCTGCCCTTCATTTTATGTGCTTCTTATTTATATATGATGAATCCTTTTATATAACAATAATTTTCCTGGGAAACGATGAAAAACAAGTTGACTAGTGTGACAATGCTGATAAAATAGATAATAGTGCTTATTTTTCTACAAGATGGATTCCTGAATCGGAAAACAACAGTTTGGAATAAACCAATGTCGTCGATCGTTAAAAACATATTGAATTCATCAGGGAACTATTGTAGGCATGTAAATAAAATATCTTTCACATCCACCTGTTGACTATTTTCTATAACCCACTAGTTATCAAGTCGCAAATGTCTGTTGACGGGATGTCGTTTAACACTATGACGTCGTTTTCCGTATCGTAAATTTCAATGTACAACTGTATTATGCAAAAAGAAAACCTAGCTGGTTTATTGGTTGTGTGATAAATAGTGTGTTCAATGAATACTTAAAATAATTAACTAGTTGGATGAACCGAAACTTGACAGGACTCGCCTCGTCTCGTTTTACAAACTCGGTTAATATTCAGTATTCATTGAACACTACCATCACATGAAAATATGTTATGTTGAGAGGTAAGCAAAAGTAGAACAGATCAATAAGAACATTAACATTATTCAACATAAACAACATTAAATTAAATATATTTTAGTGTTTATATCGAATGCACATAGTACTATATGTATATATGATGAATATATTTTGGTGTTTATAGAAAGTTTTTCATTTCCTGTTGTGTCAGTTCCTTCTCGTACTGCTCTCGGATCGAGTCACTGTCACCGGCCGGTCCCCACTCAGGGCTCGGCTGGACGGAGGCACGGAGTTTCTAGAAAAATAAAACTTTATAATAAAAAAATGCAATTTACAAAGCAAATTGTTTATTTAAAAACGTAATTTTGATTTCCATATAAAGCAAATATTTCATAATGTATGATAGTATACGCTAATTTATTATTATAATTATAGCAAAGACTTAACTGTTTTAAGTATAATCAAACAATTTTCAAGACACATGTTTTGAAATGTGATCTCTTGGAAAAGACACTGTGCTAAAATGAGTTCTTGACTATTTTAAAGCATGCTATTCATGAATTGCATGCAATTTAATTAGTAACCGAGATGAAGTCCGTCTCAGTTTTATACAGTCTCTTTCAAAGATGCCTATTTATGATGAACCTTTCACGATAACACGTCGTTAAAATAAGTACGGTTATCTACATATGAACCAAGCTGTATTATCCAACTCGTTACATAATTTCGCAGTTCTATTATGGTAGATTCTAAATATTTAAAACATAAAACAACATACACCTGTTATAAGCTTTTAAATGTTTAGAACAATAACACAAATTAATGCCCGGTTTTTAAGATGTTTAGAATGTAAGCCAATATGACTGTTAGGGATAAGATGTTTTTGAACATGATAGAATATAAATGCATGCTTTCCATATGTTAAAGACATAAAATTATAAAACTGACCGGTTTTATGACTGTTTAAACATGAACCAACACAATGCTCGCCTTCACAATGTTTACAACCTCCGGATAAACAAATGCGCGGTCCTTTAGATGTTATAATTGATAAGTTTTAAAGTGTTTCTAACATTAACCATTATTGATTCTCGACAAAAAGTGTTTTGAACAATAACAATTCCAAATGGCGGCTTACCTCCATAAATGTTAACCCTTGGGCCGCACTCAATTCCCGAACCATGAACACGGGTACTGGTGTAAGGGAGACAAACGCTACAACCCAGCCAACTGCAATGGCCCAAGATGGGTAGACCCGGTCACCGTACGTCACCGGGGTTAGGTTCGATATGTTGAAACTCCACACAAACTAAAATATAAACGGTAAAAGGGTCAATCGCCAGTGGAATACACAGCATTTTATTGTTGGGTTAAAATTGCTTAAAGGTTGGTTATTTTAATGAACAAGAATATAGTTAATTTAAAATAAACATTTGAAAAAGAAATGTGCAGTGATTTAAAGTTGTTGCAATTTTGGAGCCTTGCAATACCTAACTGTATTGTAATGTGCCAACATGTGTTCTTATTGGCATGAATGTGCATAAATATGCCTTACTGTACCCCAAGTTTTGTCCAATAAATTCAAGATTCAGGTAGTCATTTAAGGATTATTAATAACAATGTTCAACCGAAGAAATTTTGTGTGATCTTGTGGATATTCTTTGTAAATTTAAAGAAAGGGCTTGCTTAGTTAAGACTATTATTTGTTGGATTCTATGCAAGGTGACTTACGATGATAATGAGCGGAGTGATAACGAGCCAGAAGGGCTTCCACATAGTTAATGGTGCCCGCCCAAGCATCAGTTCAAGGTCACTGTACAGACGCTTCGTTCCTGCAAGTACCGCGGACAAAGAGACATGTAAGTGTTGTTTGACTTAAAATCATAAGCAAACTTAGCAAACGCACAGGACTTCGGTAAAAACTGGACTTCGGTAAAAACTGGATTTCGGTAAAATGCTTGTATCAAGAACAGCTAACTCGTACTGGAAGCCGATTTATCAGGAATATCATTATTGACTGCTTAGTTATTTCAGTAGTTTGTGTTATATTTACTTTAAGCAGATAATCAGGAATTAATTAGGTTAAGAGGAGAATTCAATACAGTATGGTAAAGGTTAATTTATGACAAAGGGCACCGAATAAATGTTGGCTATCCTATAGGATATGGCCAAAACGAAGACGTTCTTTTGCCGACTGACCGTTCTAAGGCGGTAACTGCTGGTTTTTCTTTTCTGTGTGTTATGTCTCGTCTCAGTGTTTTTGTTACTTTTACATTTACCCTGTTTGCCTTCGTCTGGAGGTAGTTCAGATTTAAATATCTGTAGTAATTCTTATAGGACCTTTTCTTATTTACCTATTAAAAATACAAATATTTTTGGTATTGTATTCTATCGAGAGGATGCAATAAATATCGAATTACAGCTAACTAACATGGCTAAAAAGGTAAAATCAGCCTATTTGTAAAGCATACATATTTTATATGAACTAGCCCGCATACTGTATCACATTGCTCAGAAGTTCAATCGGTATAACACTGGCTTTATAAATGTTATAAGCCGCCGGTTCCGGTCTCGAAAACAGCTTATATCTTTACTAAAATAGTGAGACATTAATTGTAATCAGTTTCCTTATTGTATTTTTATGTGAGTTTGTATTTTGACTCTGCCGAATTGAACATGTGCTTTTGGGTAGCAATGAAAAGATTTTCAATAAGTTCAAGATATGCATTGCAATATTAAATGAAGAAGAGACATATGATACAATTTTAACAGATAAATATACGTGCTATTTTTATGAAGAACAAGTGTAATCTAGTTTAATTTTGGATGCTTCTAAATACATTTTTTGATAAAAATAGATGGCTTACAAAAATACCAACAAAAACAACAAACAAAATAATAAAAAGAAAACAAAGACAAACAACAACAACAAAAACAACAACTCGACAATTCGAAAAAGCGATGTTTGGTTTTCAAGGAATGGGACTTGCCATAAGAACATTACAATGGGCCAACGGAAGATTATTCGAATCAAGTCTTTCATGTTTTGCAATGTTTTGTAGGTAGACTAGTTTTACCTCTGATTATCAGTTAAATTACTCAGTCGATTGCCCCATTCAGGGCTATTTGCCGTCATTGCAATCAATGACGAAACTGATATGCCACGACCGATCACGGATTAATACTAAAACAATAATTCAACAGACAAACCGCAAGTCGTTTTTTATAGTTATAGCAGAAAACATGAGGAAGGAAGGATAATCTTCACTGTGTTTTGTGTGACTTCCATACCCGGTGGAAATATAGTGGACACACCAAACAAAGACAGATGTTTTAGTACTTGTAGTGTGTAATGCATGGAATAAGTGTTTTACTGGGACGTACCGTAGACCCACGCGATACCTATGATCTCTGCAAGGGCGAGAAACATAACGGCAATGCTTGCACAGTACCAGTCTAAAATCTGAAGTACGTAGATACCGCCCTGTGGTGGAAGAGAAATGGAATAAATGGATATACGCCAAAGGTTGACATATTTACAAAGAAAAATATTTCGCTCTTTGAATTGACAATACCAGTCCAGGATTAACAAGTAAAAGTATCCAGTTTACTGCAATTTGTTTGTTTATAGGGTTTATTGTCCCACAAACTGTATTTCAGTTATCTGGAGACGGTGTCCAATTAAAGCAGATATACTGCTACCTTCACTGTGTATAGCATGCTGTGAACACTTGCCATGATACCACGCCCAGTCACATTATCCTGGCATCTGGCCAACGAGTCGTGGAACTAACCTTATATTTGACTAGGGAGCTATACCTCTAACATTTTAACGACTTAAGTATGTCGCTGCCCGATATCGTAACGGGGCCTTCCGTTCATTGCAATTATCATACATATAAACATAGTCATACAAAAAAAGGTTCCGCCACACTATCCAAGGGAGACTATTCCTTATAAATCGTCTCTTACATTAGTTATCTCGCTTCGTTAGTCGTATCTATTCCTTCCATTATCTAAAGTTTGCCCTTTTCTTTCGCAAATTTAAATACATTATTAATTAAATCAATATGTGTTCGTGATTAAAATGACTTAATAACAAAGATAGCTTGCAAACATGCAGAATACACTTATTTTTTCTCTATTACTTTTAGCATATTTACCTGCGTTATGCACGAAATCCCCAGTAGAAACAGGGTCACACAAACGATTAGTGTGATGAGTAGCTTCCGTTTGATAAACTGGTGGGGATAGGTATCGATAATGGCGCTTGTTATTGTCTGTACGTGCACGATCTGAAAACAACAACATCATCATCATTATCATCACCACCAGCAGCAGAATCAGGAGCAGCTAAATCAGCAGCAGCTATATATCTTTAATTAATTTTGCGAAATCATTTCAGAAAATTATGAATTGACTTTGATGGCACAGGTAACAAAGATATTATTAATATTTAATATTATTGTTATTACTGCATGAGCTTAAATGTATTTTATCTAAAGGGCATCGAAATATGCAAATTCAGAGGTCAAGTTACACATAATTGTCAATATTGTTATTACTTAATAATAAATAGTAGAAAATATAATCACTACAGAAAATCCAAAGGTAAGCACGAACAGACACAGACTTTAGAATCAGACAACCTAATCGTTATAACAAAATAACTGTCCACAAGAGAAACTCTGCCAAGGTAGGCGGGACGGATCGCGAGTGAATCAACCATAACCATCCTCTCACCTGACTGTCAAGCCCGACCGTGAACAACATGAGGAAGAACAAGACGGACCACAACTGGGGGATAGGGAGCTGGGCTAAAGCCTCTGGATACACCATGAATGCTATTCCGGGGCCTGAGAATGTAAAACATAGAATGATTGCTATCAATGTATAATGCATGTATACACTGCAGCTATAAAGCGATTTAAATAAAAGTTGTTAAGCCAACAATTAGTTTGGTTCTAGTTCAGATTTACACCAGGAGATGAGGTACCTGTACAGGGATATTCGCCTGGGTTCGTTCTCTACAGTTCATAGATTGACATTATTATCACAATATGACTGTTTGCCTATATCAAATATATGTAACAATATCTGACGCCATTAAGGGGTATTTGTGCATAATTTCTACCAAGACTCATACTTAAGTGTAAGCATATACAATTTTAAACACTACCTCAATTTCAAGACAGTAAGAATCTTTAAAAATCACTCAATACGTTCTTTGTGTCCAAAGCTATAAATAAGCACGATTCGGCTTTCAGCAAAAATCGATATCGATGTCAGGGCAGATTAGCCGGATGAGGATATATCGTGTTCTCATAAGTAAGTGGTCATGTATTTTTTTTTAGTTTTAAAATACCTAGCTGTATTGTGTGGAGTTCCAATGGCATGCTCCCGTGGGACATGTTTTTATTGGATGCGCGTAGTTTAACTGCTTTAAGCCTGACCTTTCTTCTTCTGTAAATGATTAATCTGATTCAACCAACAGATCGTACCTCAAGCCTAGCAAATATTTTATTTAATTGCCGAATTTCTAGAAAATTAGATAATCTTTAACCAACGGCAACGCCTATACTAAAATCTATGACAAAGGACACGATTTAAACTTTTATAATTGTGAAACATTCACACCTTGATGGTGATTCACCGCCACTGCTTCCTCCAGAATAATCCAGGTTTTTGTTTATAAATTGCGTTTTCCTATTACAGATTATGCAAAGCTATAGGTACAGGTCAAAACACGAATAAAAAGCCAGGTCAATTATAACATTTATTATACAAGTTTACACAATATATAAACCTACAATATCGATAAAAATGATTGGAAATGCATAAAATGCTCAAAATGTATGTATGTTTTGCCAGGCTGTTAATGACATTGATATGTCATGAATTGGGACGGGTTGTGTCCGGTTTCCTATTATACACCCAATTCCCATATCTGCTATTTTCGTCGTGCTTTACATCTACAGAAACATTTGTTCATTATATGTGCAGGCATGATATGATGCGCCTAATGAGAGCCACACCATAAACATTGTTTTTCGTTTAGTGCGGCAGAAAAAAATATGCGGTTTAGTTATTAACCTTATGTATGAACACGAGACAAACTCGCGGTGACTAGACATATTCGGTAATATCTGACCTAAGTTGGTTCTTTACAATGTACACTTTGGTACATTACAGATGGAAGTTCTGTAGGTGCAGTCTATATACATACGTATATGTAAATTGCACAATGCAGTGAAAGAACAAGAATAATAGCGTGTGTTTTAGATAGTAGAAGAACCTGTTTCGATCCCAGGTCTCGATGTAGCCACTAAAATGCTGTAGGTCAGGTTGTTAAGGCATGGCCTAGCAGTGATCGCAGCACAGTCTTCAGATATCATAAATATAGTTTGTTGGGCGTTAGAAATAAACGATAACCAACACAACTAAATCTCACCTTGACTCACGACCTGGTCGATGGCGAGGCCGGAAGTCTTGGCCATAAAGCCAAGATTGACGAAGATTACACAGCCCGAGAACCAGCTTGCCACACAGTCCAGTATGGGTAGAATAAACGCATCTCTGCAATGGCGTAAAAATTCATATACAGACATCTAGCGTCCTGTGGTTATGGCATTATTTCTAACTTACAAAGCACGAATTTGAACAGAACAGCTTGGGCTCGTCTGATCAGGATCTGCACTATTGTATGTCACTATCAATATGTTAGAAACGTTTGCATGTAGATGAAAAAAAACTGTCTGATGGACCCGTATTTAATATTTAAAAGACAATGATAACTGGACAAAGTTTTGGCTCTGGTGGACCCAACACCAAAAGGGGATCTGACACGAGATGTTAGTCCTTGACATCGACTATTTACTAAGCAATGCCAGCAGTAGCCAAAACCCCAGTACTAGACATATGCAGAAAGTGTATTTTACAGATCACATTGTAAATAAAGATTGCCTTGGTGAGTTTTCATTGGACAATGTGCCTAAACTTTGATTACACAGTTTCACCAACATTAAAATTACTACCCAGGAATATTTGAAACTGACAAATTCCCGGAGGGGAGAATATATCTATTACATATGTCCATCGTAACTATATAACTGCTTTGTAAGGCCCAGTGTCAGGATAGTGTAACTGGGCGTGGATTTATGTTAGGTGCACCCGGTGTGATTTTACAGTGTAAGTAGCCTTATAAATGTAAGAAATGAGCACGTTCTTTGCCTTCTCCGGTTATCTCTAGAGGATGGTTGGCGGGATAGAATACAACTTCCATAAACTACATATGGATGTGAGCAAAACAGGATGTTGATTGCTATATTAAATTGGTCATTTTAGGAAAGCTGACTAAATTTTTGTTCATCGTAAATACAGATTACGATGATAAATACAGATTTAAACAAAGATACATTAAATCCTGCAGGGACTACAAACGTCAAGCCAAGATAAGGCATGTACCCACCGACACCATACCTTTCAATGTCCGAATGGAAGTTGTTGTAACTGGCGAGCGTAGATATTCCTCCCACCCCATGCCGGCGGAATAGAATACTTGCACGGCCGCGTCGCCCCAGACTGAAATAAAGCGCCGTGTTACTAGGACAACGTCAACAATATTTTTGCGCGATTTTGTAATTTCTGGCTATGAGCATCTGTTTATTGTGTTGTCATATACCAGAGGGCACACAAAACAACACTCCCTGTTACTGATAAGTTATTACCTGTCAGACTGGCAAGTTTTCCCATTTAGGAACGGCGTAGAACAGAAACCATCCATGGCGCCATCTAAAGTGCAGCCCCTGATAGGAGCACGGTCAGGAGCAGGTAGGGCAACGTAGCAGCTATATACATCACTGGTAAAGAGGATAATAAACATTACGATCGCATCCTTCTAAACTGGTAGTTTACAAATATCTATTTCAGTCGCACTCATTGTTGCAACATTAGTTTATATTTTTATTACAAGCAACTCAATACTTCTTTGTTCTATGCTACTTGATAATAAACAGAGTACACCATGTTCAGACCATCTTGCATATTTTACTTCCCAAGAAAATAACTTACCATTGACACTATCGATAACTTGAGCATCACAACATTTATGCGCTAATAATAAAAGTGTTCACTATGTTTAAACATGTATCCAACATCTATAAAATTAATAAAACATATTTGCAACGTGCAACGAATTATCCGTCTTCAACTTGAAGAACCGCTTCTCAAACCTATATTCCGCATGCCGTTGATATTTTTTTTTGAGGCAAAGGTTATGTAACTTTCTACGGAGTCTGCCGTGTGCCAAAATTCTATACGTGTTGAGTCGATATTTCAAAAGTGTAATTATGTAATTGGAGAGTTATATGTGTCACATTTTACTTTTAACATTTTACATTTCACATATAAGATATGTATTTAAATAGTTTAAGATTGTAGATTCAAATTGTACATTGTACACCTATTACTGAAAATTTGTAAACGGGCCGTTTTCAGTGTTACAGTGTTACAGTATCGCCTAAAATATAAATACGTCTGAGTTTATCTTCTGTGCGACCAAGTTTAACCTTTTATTTCGTGGCACATTTAACTAGGTAATTTATAGTTCCCCTTTGTAAAGCTAGTAAAATAACATTCTCAGCTTACCTCTAGAGCAAAAACATGAAAGTGATGTGGCAGTGAGTCAGTCGTAGGTAATAATGCCTATACATGCAACAATATGTTCAATTGGCCGTGATTAATCCGCCTGGTATTGTTGTTGATACTATGTGAAATGATTATATAATATTGTATGTTATGGACTAGACAGGTTATATTCTATCATTGTTGACCGATGCAGTAGCGACAAGACTGCGTTAGTATCTTTATATGAACAATTAGGACTGCACATCCACATGTGCGTAATTCGGCACTGATAAGTAAAGAGAAGAATGTTAGCCTTACATGACTATTTGCACAATATATGCTCCATAAAACACTGCCAGACTTTTGCACAGGGACGTGCTCCATAAAACACTGTCAAACATTTGCACAGGACATGATCCATAAATCACTGTCAAACATTTGAACAGGACACGCTCCATAAATCATTGCCAGACATATGCACAGGATATGCTCCATAAAACACTGCCAGACATATGCACAGGACATGCTCCATAAAACACTGCCAGACATATGCACAGGACATGCTCCATAAAACACTGCCAGACATATGCACAGGACATGCTCCATAAAACTCTGCCAATCAATTGCACAGGACTTGCTCCAAAACACTGCCAAACATTTGCACAGGGCATGCGCCATAAAACACTGCCAAACATTTGCACAGGACATGCTCCATAAAACACTGCCAATCAATTGCACAGGACTTGCTCCATAAAACACTGCCAATCAATTGCACAGGACTTGCTCCATAAAACACTGCCAATCAATTGCACAGGACTTGCTCCATAAAACACTGCCAATCAATTGCACAGGACTTGCTCCATAAAACACTGCCAAACATTTGCACAGGACATGCTCCATAAAACACTGCCAATCAATTGCACAGGACTTGCTCCAAAAACACTGCCAATCAATTGCACATGACTTGCTCCATAAAACACTGCCAGACATTTGCACAGGACATGCTCCAAAACACTGCCAGACATATGCACATGACATGCTCCATAAAACACTGACAGACATATGCACATGACATGCTCCATAAAACACTGCCAGACATATGCACCAGGACATGTCCATTTACAGCATGCTAAACATTTTGCACATGGCATGCTCCATAAACCACTGCCAGACATATGCACAGGATATGCTCCATAAAACAACTGTCACAACATTTGCCACAGGACATGCTCCATAAAACACTGCAAACGTTTTGCACAGGGACATGCTCCATAAAGCACTGCCAGACATTTGCACATGACATGCTCCATAAAACACTGCCAGACATTTCCACAGGACATGCTCCATAAAGCACTGCCAGACATTTCCACAGGACAGGATCCATAAAACACTGCCAGACATTTGCACAGGACATGCTCCATTGAACACTGCCAGACATTTTCACAGGACATGCTCCATAAAGCACTGCCAGACATTTCCACAGGACAGGCTCCATTGAACACTGCCAGACATTTGCACAGGACATGCTCCATAAAGCACTGCCAGACATTTCCACAGACCATGCTCCATTGAACACTGCCAGACATTTGCACAGGACATGCTCCATTGAACACTGCCAGACATTTGCACAGGACATGCTCCATAAAACACTGCCAGACATATGCACAGGACATGCTCCATTGAACACTGCCAGACATTTCCACAGGACAGGCTCCATAAAACACTGCCAGACATTTGCACAGGACATGCTCCATTGAACACTGCCAGACATTTCCACAGGACAGGCTCCATAAAACACTGCCAGACATTTGAACAGGACATGCTCCATAAAACACTGCCAGACATTTGCACAGGACATGCTCCATAAAGCACTGCCAGACATTTCCACAGGACAGGCTCCATAAAACACTGCCAGACATTTGCACAGGACATGTTCCATTGAACACTGCCAGACATTTGCTCAGGACATGCTCCATAAAACACTGCCAGACATTTGCACAGGACATGCTCCATAAAACACTGCCAGACATTTGCACAGGACATGTTGCATAAAACACTGCCAGACATTTCCACAGGACATGCTCCATTGAACACTGCCAGACATTTGCACAGGACAGGCTCCATAAAACACTGCCAGACATTTGCACAGGACATGCTCCATTGAACACTGCCAGACATTTGCACAGGACATGCTCCATAAAACACTGCCAGACATTTGCACAGGACATGCTCCATAAAACATTGCCAGACATTTGCACAGGACATGCTCCATAAAACACTGCCAGATATTTGCACAGGACATGCTCCATTGAACACTGCCAGACATTTGCACAGGACATGCTCCATAAAACACTGCCAGATATTTGCACAGGACATGCTCCATTGAACACTGCCAGACATTTCCACAGGACATGCTCCATAAAACACTGCCAAACGTTTGCACAGGACATGCTCCATAAAACACTGCCAATCAATTGCACAGGACTTGCTCCATGAAACACTGCCAATCAATTGCACAGGACTTGCTCCATAAAACACTGCCAATCAATTGCACAGGACTTGCTCCATAAAACACTGCCAATCAATTGCACAGGACTTGCTCCATAAAACACTGCCAAACATTTGCACAGGACATGCTCCATAAAACACTGCCAATCAATTGCACAGGACTTGCTCCATAAAACACTGCCAGACATTTACACAGGACATGCTCCATAAAACACTGTCAAACATTTGCACAGGACATGCTCCATAAAACACTGCCAAACGTTTGCACAGGACATGCTCCATAAAGCACTGTCAGACATTTGCACATGACATGCTCCATAAAACACTGCCAGACATTTCCACAGGACATGCTCCATAAAGCACTGCCAGACATTTCCACAGGACAGGCTCCATAAAACACTGCCAGACATTTGCACAGGACATGCTCCATTGAACACTGCCAGACATTTTCACAGGACATGCTCCATAAAGCACTGCCAGACATTTCCACAGGACAGGCTCCATTGAACACTGCCAGACATTTGCACAGGACATGCTCCATAAAGCACTGCCAGACATTTCCACAGACCATGCTCCATTGAACACTGCCAGACATTTGCACAGGACATGCTCCATTGAACACTGCCAGACATTTGCACAGGACATGCTCCATAAAACACTGCCAGACATATGCACAGGACATGCTCCATTGAACACTGCCAGACATTTGCACAGGACAGGCTCCATAAAACACTGCCAGACATTTGCACAGGACATGCTCCATTGAACACTGCCAGACATTTCCACAGGACAGGCTCCATAAAAACACTGCCAGACATTGACTGAACAGGACATGCTCCATAAAACACTGCCAGACATTTGCACAGGACATGCTCCATAAAGCACTGCCAGACATTTGCACAGGACAGGCTCCATAAAACACTGCCAGACATTTGCACAGGAAATGTTCCATTGAACACTGCCAGACATTTGCAGGACATGCTCCATAAAACACTGCCAGACATTGCACAGGACATGCTCCATTGAACACTGCAGACATTTGCACAGGACATGCTCCATAAAACACTGCCAGACATTTGCACAGG